>OZ026613.1:100402915-101089478 GCA_964020975.1 Hermodice carunculata
AGAAAGATTTGACTTAAAGAGGTTGACATTTTGTGTGATTATGTTTCTATGTAAGACTTTTGTAAGCCCTTGCTTGTGACTGCATGTATGACCTTGACATATTTTTCAAGGTCACCTGGGCATTTCATCTCAAATCAATGTGGACGTTATAACTCCAGAAAGATTTGACTTGGGAAGTTGAAATTTTATGTGAAGATGTTCCTATATATGATCTTGCTTGGGATTGCAGATGGGTGACCTTGACTCGAGAAAGATTTGTCTTAAAGAGGTTGACATTTTGTGTGATTATGTTTCTATGTAAGACTTTTGTAAGACCTTGCTTGTGACTGCAGATTATGTGACCTTGACCTATTTTTCAGGGTCACCTGGGCATTTTGTCAAAAATCAACGTTTTGAAATGTCAATAAAGAGTGTACCTTCAACATATCTGTAGATCATTGGAATCAGTATGCCTATTTGTAAAAATAAGGGTGGCAATAATAAGGGCGCACGGAGAGACATTTGATTTTCTGTCGGAAAATCAGCCTGTTCTAGTTTTGTTTAAATGTTTCTGAATTTATGGTGCCCTCGTTTTTCTCTTGAAATCCAATTACAAAGAGTCTAACAGGATCAGTATGGCTTCAATAACACCCGAATTACAGTCACTTTGCGTGAGATGTGAGTTTCTCGCCTCCTGTTTCAACATGTAATCCATGCACTGCTTTTTTCAATACAAACCATCGAATGAATATTCTTCAAACTTGGTACCCTAGGTAGGTATGTACCAAGTCGTTTGAATAAGTCACGTTCCGTAATTTTCTTGCTTAAACTTTTTGTTTTTTTAGTTTGTTTTAATAGATTTTTTGTGCATGGGAGGGGGTCTTGAAAATGTTTCTCTCAAACAGCTTGATCATAGGATTCACTCGTATTATCTGGGACCCCGTGCCGTCATCTGGGCCGCAGCAAGGAACTCGACAAGAAGATTCATGTCTTCAGCTGGGCCAAATGAGCTTCTAAGACAAAAGCAACACCTCAAAAAAGCAACAACAACAAAAAAAAAAAAACCCAAAAAGCTTAAGAAAAGTCAGTCACAAAGTTTTAGAACAAACTAAATATTAAACATGGTCAGACAATTGCTTTTGTTTAGCAGAAAAAAATGATATTTTTGTATAGTTAAGTTACTTGCCGCTCAGTTATCCCGCTTTAGACTGTCCATGTCCCGGGTTCGATGCCCCCCAACGCCGCTACCTTTTTATTAAGTTAAATTATTTTAAGTCTTCAGCTGAAACTGGCAAACATGAGTTACAATTTTTTTCGGTTGTGTTTTATTAATCTCAGTTTGTTGATGATGGTGTCAACTTATTGGCAAGTAAGAGTTCAAAGAGGATGTTTTTCGCAAAAATGTGGGCACATATGAACACCCCGTCAAGTTGAAGACCTCAGTATGAATAAACCGTCAACATAAGGACCGAGGTATATGTATAACTTGTCATTTAAGCTTCACAACAGTCACTTGTACAGGTTACATGGGTTAAAACATATAACTGGTGAAGCCCCGCTGTCTGTCCTGTCTGGGTGTTGTCATCTGCAGCATGTTCCCAACTTCACCTACGTCTTGTGCTGTCCTGTCCATACTTGTCTTTTCTCACGAGAGGGATTAATACAGGGCTAAGCCCTCTTTCTCAATCTTTAAATTTATGTTTGTAACAAGAACAATGTACTTTAATTGAATAAAATAGGTTTCAACCGAAAATGTGGGCTATTTTCTGGTGGATAAAATCGTTAATTGGGAAGCACAATTCGGAATAGCAGACTGAAAGGGAGAACGACCCGGAAAAAATTATTATTAGATCATTCTTAACATGAGGACCTTTACTTCGTAATTCTTGTGTGCCTTGATCTAAATCCCGAGATCATGGGGAAATTTTATTGACAGTAGTTGCTGGGTGATAATCAAGAACAATTTAAACTAGAACTAAAATTTTCCAACTGGGTAAGATTATGGCCCGCTGCAAGAGATAGGATGGTCTTGCATTTTAGATAACGTTGACTTATTTCTGAAGGCCACAAGGTAATTTCGGTTAATTTCAGGATAACAACTCAATAATTATTTATACTGGAACGTTGAAATTAAAGATGAGGATGCTCCTTTAGAAATTTAATAATCCCAGGTCAAGACTGCACATGAGTGGCCTTGGCCTCAGTCAGGTATCGATGGTTACAGGTATAACACCACCATTGCGGCCAATCAGGGCTGGTTACCGAACATATAGTTCTCAATTCAGAGTGCTTACAACTTTGACAATCAATTGTTAATTCGTATGTTACAGGATAAAGCTCATTACCTGAGGGTCTATTGACCTGTATATTGTTTCCTTAGAGACAGATTTTATTCCTGTTGAATTTTACAAGCAGGAGTCCAGTCACATATTCTTACGCCACTACGTCATGGAAATAAATATAGTTCAGAGCACGTGTTTCTGATTGTGACAGGTAAACACAGGTGTAACTTTTTAATTTATCAATCATCAGATGTTGTTTTCAAGGACCGTTTATATTGCAGAAGTAGAGGTTAAAGCAAATATGAAAATGTAAAGTAAATACATTGGTGATTTCATCCTTGCAGGGATGTAGCTGGGTGATTACTCGAGGACTATATATGTGCGTGTCTGTGTACAGCAGCCACAGGATACTTACATACTCCTAGATCTTGATTTGAGGATCTCAGAATGGAGTTACCAGTAGCCAATAGGAGAGCATGTATGTGTGACGACATGATCCAACATGGCGGCGTAAAATAATTGGTCCATTCTGATCTAGAATCCGATCTAGAAAACCTGCTGGCAAGTTTGAATACAAAAATCTAGCTAAATGCACCATGGGAGGATTGACATCAAACCATAATGTATCCCCTATGAAAAGGTACCCCCAAGATGATACAGCGATTTTAGCAAACAGGTCAAAATTTGTTTATTTTTCTGAGCTCTTGGTGGGTTGTATGTCCATATACCATATGTTATTTTATGCGAAATGAACCCAGCAGTAATATTTTTATACTGTCATGTTTTGTGTAATCAATAGGTGACACATGGAGCATATGTATATGCCCATGCTGTTTGTGCCCTCGTAAAGGTGACAGATGCCGTCATTTGAGATCATGATCACATCCCATTTATTCAATGGAACCTGACCAGATTTACATTTATAGCTTGCCCAGACTATCCACTTGGTAGTAATAGAGGCAGCAGGACTTCGGTAATAAGGTAACTTTAATTGCATCTCAGCCAAGCCGCCCTAATTGTTTCACAAGGAATATGACCAGACCTGCCAAACACTATCTTGCTAGGCAATCGGTCCACCCCAAACCCATAAATCTGGTGGTCAAATGGTAGATAATCAAGTCTTCCAGACTGTCATCAAAGGTGATGACCACAGTGTGGCCTGTGGCAATGGAAAGCTAAAATGAAGATTGACAATGTTTGGCCACGCCCCCTATTAGTGGTCCAACCCAGATCCAATCTATAAGGTCGTATGACACGTCCTTATGCATCGACTGATCATGGGAGCTGGGACTTCAGCAAGATATGGGAATATTTACTATAATAATATTATGTGTTTAGATTGTTCAGACTTGAATGCACCATCTGTATTTACACTATATAAAGACACCGTGGTCTGCTTTGAGCTGGGGTAATGGACAAAATATCCATTCACAACTCAGGGTATCATTTTTAGTAATATCACGATTTTTATCTGAAATACTAATTTGACCGTTTGTCACAACTTCAAATCAATTTACATACATTTACATAGAGAAATGGTGCCCCAAACACTAAACATGTAGTTATTTACATGTTGACAGGAGACTACTTTGAGCCATTTGATTGGTTCTTGACTCAAAATGGCCGCCATTCAGGACACCAGAGCCAGGATGCAGGTTTTACTGCTTAAACTCAATTCACCTGGAATTCTTTTATGTGACTGACTGACACATTATGAATGCTATTGCACATAGTGGTGGTCTATCAGTGCTAGGTTGAGGCTGCCCAGGGGTGGCCTTGACCTCAAGTTGTCAAATTGACATGGCCACTCCAGACCTAGCTGAGCTACGACTTTCGCGTTGCACATAATGGGGTCTTTCTGTAAGTTAAGTTGGAGTTATATTTAGGGGACGTTGGTCATTGTTTAGGTATTTGTAAGGCAGCTTAATTAGATTTTGCATCAGCAAGGTTCTTGGTAATTGAGAGAGGCAGCTAGCTCTTTATATAACTTTTATATATGTAACACTCAACGTGTCACATAAATCACGGACATTTTTGCACGGAATAACACAATTGAAGTTGCTCTTCGTACTGGCCCGTACGCCGACACAGGCGCTCGTACTGTGACTAATGGCCCAGATACTATAGGCAAAAAGGAGACGGTGTTGTTATTTTCGTAGTTCTGTCAACCTACCTCAATTGAACAGTAGAATTCTGCTAAAATGTAAATCAGATCATGCCTTAACACATACCGAACGTGAAATAAAATATTTATCCGCTGAATGTGACGGTTTTCATTGTTTGTTTTGCGATAAATATGAATTCTTTAATGATCGACATGCGTCATATATCGGTAACATCCTTCCATGTAAGCCGGAAATAGCTGGGAGTATGCGCTATTGCGCATTACAGTTATAGCTGCAAATATTCAGTCAATTCTGATAGGTTAGAAGTATTGTGACATGTCAGATCTCCAACATCTCCACACAGCATGTGGTGGCCAGGGCAGCAAAACAAACTGTCTCTATCAGCCAATCAGAATCAATCATTCTCTTAAGCGCGGTGCATAAAGGGACCTTCATGCTGGCAGGATGGAACGAGTTGATACTTTTACACATACACTTTGTGGAAGAACTGGACGATTGAAAGTGTTTGAACCCAACTTCATTTGAAGCAACAACTGTTACTGAAAGAAAAAGATATGTTTGGAGTCGTGCAATGGATGTTTGCCATTGAACCCTCAGCCTTAGCACACCCGTATACCACCCGATATCGAGATTTTCCTCGCCTGGTACCACCAGTCACAAATACAACCAAAAATTCTATTCGATTTTATATACCAGAATTGATTAATGAAACGCCACCTAGCATTAAGAATAATTCTTACTCTCACTAATTTGATGGTTTTTTTTTCCTTGATGTATCAAATTTTTCTTCTTAAGTCAATATTCCGAATTCTGTATGATCGAAAACTGTTTTGCATGCAACAATCGACAGTGTGGACCGTTGATCACTTATAATTTATCGCAACTTGTTGTATACACATTTTCAGTATTCGCTAAATATGTGTATACACATATCCTTTACGTTACAATTTTGTAAAAAAATTAATGTGTGTACTGCACTTATCTGTTAGAATCACCAGTAGGGGGCCCTAAATTAATGATAGCGGATGTAATTATCCTTAATTGGGGTCATCCTGACTTATCCATGACCATGTTACTTGTATTATCTTCATGTGTTTGCACTGTATATCTAAAACGTTTGCCAATATTTTTGTCTTTATATGATCGTTACTTCTTGTCGCATAAAGAGCTTGAATCTGTATCTGATAGACTAAAAAAAAGCTACCTCGTAATCTGCTAACAACAATGGCGCAGGAAACACCGTCTCACTTTTCGCCCTCTACACGTGCCATTGGTTACATGACGAGCGCCTGTATACGCAAGAGAGAGAGAGAGAGAGAGAGAGAGAGAGAGAGAGAGAGAGAGAGAGAGAGAGAGAGAGACCCTTTCCTCACCCTCCCCTCTCACCTCCACCTCCGCACCGAGTGTGGTGACTGTTTGCTGTGATTTTGCGGATGGTTCATGTAACTTTGAAGTTCAGAGATTGTGATGTAATTTATGTGCAAGATTGGTAGCAATTTAATACAATTTCATAGTAATACGTCATTAATTGTTGTGTTTATTTACGGGAGTCTTTACATATTTAACAAGAGCTTTACATTTCTCCAACTCCCCTATAATGATATATATATATATATATATATATATATATATATATATATATATATATATATATATATATACATATATATATATATATATATATATATATATATATATATATATATATATATGTAATTCATACATAACTATTGTCGTACGTTAGTTCTCTTACCTATTAATACGGGAGTCTTTAATCCTAAGATTTTATCAAGAAATCTTTATGATAACTATCATTCATACAGAACTTAGAGTGCCCTATGTTTAGCTGTCTTGCTTACTTGTTATACGGCCACCTAATACATGACAAAGAGTTTATACATAGAGCAATTACCGTATCAATAAAAACATATCTTACTCATACGGGACTGTAGTGCCATATGTTCAAAATAGATAAAACTTATATACGCTATAGGAGCTTCATTTAAAATGTATAGAATCTGCACCTTACAGGGAACTGTACAACTCTAATTCTTTATTGTGAACAGGCACTGTTGAAGATATATATATACACATTAGCTTATATATCACAGTTAATTTTTAAGAATCTACACAGAAATGTCACAGCACCTTCAAGAGCTACCATGCGGCAACGCCATGCTTCTTTTAGGAAAGTTTTACAAGTACTGTCAAATATATCATTAACAGCATGGTCATAATTGAATGATATTCCAAAGAGTAGCGTAAATTTCGTAGTTAAGGAAGAGCGAGTAAAATGTTCCCATACATGGGTATAACCATATTCCAACAGGCATTTTTCCAAATTTCGCCAAATCTTAATTCTTAATTCCTTTGAGTGTTCACATGTGAAAGTGAAATGAAATAAGTCTTCTATACCTTGATTACATAGTTTACAAATTCCGTTGGACAAATTCCATCTCTGTAATGCTTCTTCCAATCCTAGACATCAGGTTCTAGCCATAAATTAGTCTAATGCCCTTGAAGTCATTTACCTGGAACATGTATCTCTCCCCATGTGTGGAATACTTAATCAATTTGTAATATGACAAGGAGGACATTTACATTATCTAATCCAACCTCGGACAAGATTGTGGTTATCTGTGACATGTAGGCCAGCAAGATTTATGAACGGAGTGAAAATTTGTTTCTAAATCACAAAGTACTCGTTTACACAGTCTGTTTGCTGGAATGTTATACTTTACATGATAATAGTATTTTACTCACTGTTTATTCAAGATTGTTATCAGTGGTAGCCAGCCAAACTCCCCTAATGTTGCCACCATTGCAGGGGTACCTCTTACTTGTAGAATAGCTCGTGCCACCGTGTAGTGGAATGATCTGACAATACTTGTGCTTTCCTTTGTATTGTTAAACCATACTGCACTGCCATGTGAGAGTGAAGGCATTATTAGGCTTTTCCCTAGACTGTCACCAAACGTTACTCTATTTATATTGTCGTGCGATGAGAGAATACTACATATGTATCCATTTAAGCGACTAAGTTTACCTTTCAAGTGTTGCTTTATGTGTGGAGAGTCTTGTAATGACTGGGAAAATATAATACCTAAATATTTATACATAGTGTATTCTTCAAGTGTCAACGTTCCCAAAAACCATTTCCTTGTCATATCCATTTTTTTACCTATTACCATAACTTTTGATTTTGTGTCATTAAATTTCATTCCCCATTTTATAGCAAATCTATGTGCAATATTAAGCATTTCCTGTAGTTGTTTATCATCATTTGCTATCAGAACAATGTCATCTGCATAAAGTAAGGCGGGAATAAGTTCATCATGATAGGTTATTCCTAACCTCTGCTCATTAAGCATAAAGAGTAGATCATTCATGACAATAGAAAATAGCGTGGGTGATAAAATGCATCCTTGTTTCACACCATTAACACTTTCGTACCAATTACTTTCAAAAGGACCAAGTATAACTTTGTTTTCCACCTTCTCGTAAAATGTATGTACTAATCGCCATGTTTTACCTTGAATTCCACTATTCCACAGTTCGCACATCATCCGATTTCTGTTTACCGTATCAAAAGCTTTGCTGATATCAAGAAATGATAACCATGTTTTTTTCTTTTCTGTCCTTTCTTAAACTACATAGACCTTTGAGAGTAAAGTAGTGATCTTCTAACTTACGACCCTTGCTTATTAAAACGGCAGATCAAAAACCAAACATAATATTTAACTACATTCACTGCTGTCCAAGAATTTATCAAAAATTCAAAACGTTTGTGGGTTGTAATGCAGAAGTACCTCTTTGTCTTGAAGTAGATCATATTACCAGCAATGCCCCACTGTCTGTGTGTCCCAGTGATGTCTTCCCTTCTTTGTTTCTTCTGTGCTGAGATCTAAAGCAACCGTGTGCTTGTTTATACTTCTCTGTTTTCAGCGAAAGGGGTTGATATAGGATTTTCCCTCTTCCCCAATTGCTATTTTCCCCATATTACATGAATAAAAATATTTTTAAACCGAAAGCAAAGCATGGGTAGTACACCTACCGTATAAATGAAATTATATATTATTTAAAAGGAACTGATGCTGTGCGTTTAATTCTCTTGCTTATTGATACGGGAGTCCTCAATATGATTTTATCAAGAAATCTATGTTTTCACCAATCGCTGTACAGTTAATACGCATATTACTCATAGGGAATTACTGTCGAGCGTTAAGTTTTCTTGCTAATTTATACGGTAATGTTTTCAATATACGAACTCTCTATATATACAACAATTACGTATAAGTAAAAACATAAATTATTCATGAATGCGAGAAAACTGTGCGTGTTTTGCTCATTAATACGACAGTCTTTGCTATGATTATACAGAAACTCTTCACATAAACACCAATTACTGTATGAATTAAAACATATATTATTCAAACGGAACTATTAAACGCCGCACGCTTAATCCTCTTGCTTATTCATACGGCAGTCATATCAATATGTGATCTAGAATTCTCGGTGATATAAAATTGCAGTATAAATAAAAACATATTATTCATACTGCACTAGTGCCGTACGTTTTAATTCTATTGTATATTGATACGGGAGTCTTTAAATCTTGTTTTGTCAAGAAGCCTTTGCACATACTCTTACTCCTGTTTAAATAAAAACACGCATTATTCACACGGGATAAATGCCGCACGTTTTAATTATCTTGTATATCTGGTGCCGTGCGTTTAATTCTCGTTTATTGATAGGCGAGTCTTTAAGCATGTTTTTTTCTCTCAAGAACTTCAAGTACATAAACTCAAACTCTCGTATAAATGATGATCCATACAAGTGTTGTACGTTTAATATGACTTTGTCTTTATATATATATATATATATATATATATATATATATATATATATATATATATATATATATATATATATATATATATATATATATATATAGGGTTACGCCCACATTTTGTTCCCATTGGAAAACGTATGTACATACGTCGGTAGTGCTGTCCGTATAGTTCTACACGGCAATGTTGCGCTGCACGGTAACATTAGTTTGTTTTTTTTTTTTTAAAAAACCCTTCTTATAGTAGCCTGTCAATATACAAAGTCCAGCAGCGCCACCATCAAATGCATCATTTCACGCACCAAGGAAGCCGCCATACAACCGCAGAGGTAGGCCTATTTTTGTGGGTTCGCTATGGGGTGTGCCAAATGTAACGTCATTGTTTTCGTGCACGAAATCGTAATACTTATCGTTTTTCGTGGACGGATTAACAACAAGATTTACAAAATTTTAAGAGGAAATTACCAAATCGAAGTCCCACCACGAATTTAAACTACTCTTACGATTTTGTGGACGACAGCGGCAGAAAAAAATCACAAATCTGAACTTTTTTCACAAAATTCAACAAACTTGTTTAATTCCGTGCACAGATTGTAATAGTTTATCAATTTTGTGCACAAAATCGTCAGCTTTTATCAAAATAGCATATTGACATCAATAAAGAGAAAGGATTTCTTGATATCAAGAAATTAATTTATTGATATCGATAATTCGAATTGTTGACATCAGTAAATGAATTCTTGATATCAATAAAGGATTTCATGTTATCAATAAATGAATTCTTGATATCAATAAATGAATGATTGGTCCAAATAAATCCAGAATGAATTGTAAAAGGACGCCCATAATATCTCTAAATCATGGGCTCTATTTTAAATGGATATTTGAAGATATCTTCAATATCCCGACATGCCGGCAAATATTACATATATTTAAAGATATCTTTAAATAGACGTAGATATATCTTTAAATGCATTTAAAGATATGTTTAAGCACAACTGATTCAGAGATATAACAAAAAAAATTAGAAATAAGTCTGATGGATAAAAAAAACGGAGTTTCATTAATATATATATATTAGGGTTCCTTGCTTGTTTCTATGGAACGTATTACTTTACATCACCGTTTCTTCCAAGTTTAAACAGAATGTTGCAAAGCCGGCACAAAATAGAATTTTACTACCGTTCTTTTAGATACATGGGGCACTAAATGACCCTTTACTCTAATTGGGATAAATCTTTTCGCGCTGTTATAGTAAACAGATTTGCTCCCACGCCATCGTAGCTTAGATTTCCACAAAGCTCTTGCTTATTGTCGATATCTGAAACTGCACGATAGCCCTTCGCATCTTATTAATAACTTAATTTTGGATCACTGCCACTTCGGGATAAAGTGAATTACAGAGTCCATGTTAATGCTGGAAAACCACAAGTAGTTCCAAGAAAAGTAACTGCCACTTCTAATTTAACTTTTCGCAATTAATCTCCATTGTACAATGGTATAAGTAGCACCTTTAATGAAATATTGTACCTGATGGTGGCTAATTGTAACAGCAGAATGGAGTCTTGAAATGTACCTTTTCAGCTCGAATCGGACAGCAGATACATGTAAAGCGGATTATCACTAGTTTTAATGAAAATACTGTGCACACATAAACAAGGCACAATAAACGTTGTGTTAACACCACGAGGTAACATTTGATCGGAAAATCCACTGAAGTGTTTACATTGATAAACTAAACCCGTCACGTGCTTTTCGGAGAACGCAGAACGGATGGAGCGTACTTTATTTTAGCGAAAACACAATTAAGAGATGTATGCTTATCATATTAATAAAGGTCAAACGTCAAACATTAATGAACTTGTCAATATGAATCCATTCACATATTAAAGAGTACAATTGAAGGCTAGTCGCACTGGCATGGGTGACTTTTATCAGCCGTGAATACTGAAGCTAAAGTGTCGGACTTCTTCAACGTATACACATGGCCTGCGCACCCCGCCTTTGGCACAGAAGAAAACAAACTCAGCACCATCACAACCACTTTGCCCCAGCGTTTTTATTCGTCAAAATGATTTGGATAATCTTTTGAAACCAGGACCCAACCCCAACATAAACTGAGCCGTGCGAATGGAGGTGCTGCACGTAATGTGCCTGCGGCTATGCCGAATTTACAGATTTGTAGATACAGGTTTACATTCTTCGATTTATAATGGTAATTTCTTTGTTCTTACATTCTCTACTGCTTATGTTTGACGTCATATATACTCAACATACCTAAGACTATGTTATTCCATCGTTAACTACTGGAATTAAATTTGTTTTTCAGAAAATAAAGCTGAAAATTAAAATGTAAATTAAAACATTTCATACACAGGTTTGCAGACCTAGACCTGTGTTGGTGATTTATTTGTTTTTAGGCCTGCTGACCATAGGCCGGAGAGCTTATGCGATCACTCATGTCTGTCCATCCGTCCTGTCGTCCGTAATCTTTTGCTGGTGGACGGTCCATGTTTTTCTAGGTTTGCCCCTAGTCTTTCTTAAGACCCTTTCTTAGTTAATTCGTCATAAAACAAAATAACTAATGAACATTTTAGAAATAAATGAGCCAAGGTGTGAAAATGTTGAGAATGCTGTCTTTCGAAGAGGTTTTCATGAATTATCACGAAACGTGGTAAGGATGTCAGTCAGCCAAAAACACGAAAACGCGTTGAATTTCAGTGGTGCCACCTCCAGTTTTACGAAAGATATGGACCAAAAGGTGTTGAACACACGTTAAATTCAAAATGTTGAGAAAGAATACGGGTAAAGATATAACATGAAGGAAAGATGTGTACCATTTGTAGTTTTATCTTGCATAATATGGATGACATTGACCTACTTTGTCAAGGTAACGATCGAGGAATACATTGCAGGATATGATTTTTTTAGCATGGTCGAAACGTCTTAATTTATACACAGTCTATTCCTTGCGCAGTCATGGTGGCGCCATAAGTGGCATGAAGTGGAAGCAGCATTACACGTGAAAAAAGTACATTAATTTGATTATTTTGATTATGGAACTTCTAAATTACACCAAAATATGCATTAAGCTAACGGTCAAATTTTGACTGACCTTGGCCCAATTTTCTAGGACATTAACTTGGACGTAGTAAAGAATGCTAAATTCTACATCTTTAGAAATAAGAAGGCTAGCAATACCAAATGTACCATGAATGTGTATCATATACATAAGTTGTGTATTGCATAATGTGGGTGACCCTGACCCACTTTCTCAGGGTCATGGAGAGAATACATTTCAGGAAATCATTTTTTGGTGATGGTCATCAGATTATATGTCAGCAGAGCATTAGACCCATGAGCCTCTTGTTACGTGCTTGACTTCAAATTTTTGGCCCCTTTATACAGTCTACATATCTAAGACTTGTTATTTCAGTCTAAACCATTAAAGCGATTTTTTAACTATAGCTAAACACATAAACTGGTCACAGAAACTAACAAAAACAGATAGCGGGAATTTTTTCTGGTTTCTGTGCTCGTGATGGGTTTGCATGTTTTGTTCTATACTTCTTTGAAAATTTACACGAAGTCAACAAAAGGGAGCTGACCATATAAACAAAGAAATTTTCGGCACAAATCTGAGATTGTGAACCTGCATCTGTAAATCTGTTGATTGCGCTGCGTCCCTTGGCCCAGACCAGTTTACATTTGAAGGCGCCCAGAATGCGATAAGCACTTCGAAATTTTAAGTGTGATTCACAATTGATTTCTGAAAAAGAAATACAACATACCTACATAACATTTTGAACGTGTTGCAAAAACAAATAATAAAAAAAAAATTTAAAAAAAAATTTTAAGATAAAATAAGATAAATAAATAAATAAATAAATAAATAAATAAATAAATAAATAAATAAATAAATAAATAAATAAATAAATAAATAAAAATAACGTGGTAGTGGCCTAGTTACACAAAGCCTGACCTCAGCGGACTCGTATTAACACGTAGTTTGGGTCTGCTTTCCAGGTAATATGATTTATGAGTATGAGATGAAACTGGTGCCTCGTTGCCCTGTTTGCTTTTCACAATGCGTTCAGTCCAGAAGCATAGTTATTTTGATCTTTTACTGATTTTTTTTCCGGTAATTGATATTATTTCAGATAAAAGAAACAATTGTAATGGCTGCCAAGATTTTTTTGCGGAAGCCAAATCCCGCACTGGAGGTTTATGACTCGACAAAGTGCCTTAAGCTTTTACATTATCCATACATTCTTTAACCATTGATTCAATGACAAACTTCACCAGAATTACAAATATATAGACGTTTTGAATACGACATTCAATATCTTAGTTTTCAATGTAATGTTGCTTTATATAGAATCAAAAACCTTAGGGCAATCAGTACAATTGTATGTATGAATGCTGGAGTAAAATTAAGAGGAGGAAAATATCTTGCGCACTATTAGTTTCAAAATCGCATGATAAAAGTATTTGTACCGTCCATTGATAAGGACCATCTATCTATCTATCTATCTATCTATCTATCTATCTATCTATCTATCTATCTATCTATCTATCTATCTATCTATCTATCTATCTATCTATCTATCTATCTATCTATCTATCTATCTATCTATCTATCTATCTATCTATCTATCTATCTATCTATCTATCCCACTTGGGGAGGTGCTCCGGGTTGTTTATCCGGCTCTCATCTCTGATCCATCTTGCTGAGCCCCATGGGTGGCATACTAAATCTTTCGTAAACTATACGTGTAGTGTTCACTTTAAAATACTTAGCACATTTGTGGTTATGTCAAGGGATCTGGTGCTCCAGCCCTTGGACATGTAGAATTCTTTATATTATAACATATATAAGTGTGCAATCTGTGTGTGTGTCTGTGTGTGTCTGTGTGTGTGCGCACATAAATATGATATTTGAATGTGTATCTCAAAATGAACATAACAATCACGGTTTGTACTGAATACCCGGGCATCCAATGTGATAACCAGATTTATGTTGCTGCAGTTGGTCAATGGGGTAGACCGTGTGACGATAATGCAGTTTGAAATGAGATTGTCGCAGTTCTTTATGAAAACACTCGCTACACAGCATTAACAGATTCAATTTGAATGTTTTTCCCCTCATCGGGTTTTCCCTTCTAATAGTGATTGCACAAATTATACCCCACCTGGGATAGCAAGTCGAGACTGATTTGATGATTGAATGTTAAAGCGTGCTAAGTAGTCTAGATGCTACTTCTCAAAAGCCCTTAAAAACCACTTTTTGCTTCACCCCCTGTCAAACATTGTGGAAACAGGTGTTTCTGATCCAAAATTTTCTGAATTTTTGCTTGTTTCCAGAGTAGCAAAATGCCTAAAAGCTCTCAAAATTTACCTTTTTTGGTAGTACGTCACGTTAATTTCTTACAAAATTCAGTTTTTTTCTCATAGTGAAATGTAAAACATAAATCTTCATCTCCATCCAGGAAGTTTGCTTTTACCAACCCACAGCATTATAATAGAGTGGAAAATAAAATGATTTAGGGTGCAGAAAGGATGTAAAGGGGTTCTGGTTGGTTATTAGGGCCAAAAAATTCTTTTGAATTTCGAGATTTTACACCATGGCTTTAGTATCTTCTCTGCTGTGCAAGGTAAATGCATATTACAACCAATATTTTGGTACATGGGGTCCTCCATGCCACTGTACAGTTACTGTGTGTAATATATTATACATGGCTTCAAGATATCTTATGCAGTTGGAATTTGTTTACCAGGAGGCAATGTACCCCCCTTAACACCAATATCAAGATTTTTCGAGATTTATAGGAAAACATAGTGTCAAGAAAGAAAGAGATGTAGTAATTTGAAATTTGGTATGAATGTATATTATTGGCCATCCGAGAGTGTTCTGTGTGGTGAGTGACCTTTTCTTGGTATTGGGGTCATTGAGTGCAATATGGTCATATAACAGTAGATCTACTAGTAATATTGCTTTAAACCACTTTTAATCGCTCTTACACACGAGTAGTTTAGTTTAGTGCATTAACCATGCTAACTATGCTTCCACTGCAGGTTAGCTTGAGTTGGAAAAAGACTAAAGGTGTGAAGATAGGAAAAGACTGAATGTGAAGGTGCAATCACAGTAAAAAGTGCGGGTAAGGGTCCCCACACACTAAGGAGCGAGATTACGCGATTAATCGTCGCATCCCAATCGCGGGTCAAAAAAAAATCGCATCATCTCGCCCGCTGGTCTGGACCATATGCGTGCGATGAAGAGATTTTTTTTTCCATCTCCTCATGATCGCAACAGCATCTCATAGCCATGCGATGGTTTTAGGACTGCAATAAATCATCGCATCATCTCGCTTCGTCGCCGCTTATCTCATACCGATCTCCAGTGGCCCACACCAAGGAGTGCGATGACGCAATGTTTTTTAGTTTCCGCTTTTTGCCAAAGATGGCGCTTTTGCCAAAGATGGCGTCCGTACTGTTGTGGGCAACTCTGGACAAGCTGGTATGCCACCCAAAAAGGCTGCACGTAGGCCTAAAAAGGCCAACACGGTCCAGAAGATTCGGAGGGCTGGAAATAGTAAAACACCTGTGAAATCTAGGCCGCAGAAGAATAGTGGGAGTGGTTCTGAGACTGAATCTGAGCCGGGGAGAGCATCTCCGCCTATAAATAATAAAGACGCCGGGAAAATTCCGAAAACTGCAGGACACGCATGGTCATGGTAACAAGCATCTCCGTGCTTTTGCCTCATTTCCTCTTGCAATAAAAAAATCTACGAAAACATGGACAGATATAAAGGCCTTATCATGTTTTAAAATCATTGAAAACAATTGTCTGTGTGTTTATTTCCTTACTTGGGCACATTGTTTATTAAACCAAAGTTCTTTGATTACTAAGTTTTAGTAACGTATTCTGGTGAAAAACAACGTGTAGAATTCATTTTTACTTTATTGTTAGCCATGCCCTATTATTTAATTAAGGATGCACATACAAGCACTAAAATGGGAGTACCATTCGTATGACATATTTTCAATCCGTGAAAAGTATATAATATTATTTCGACCAGAGCTTGGTCAGTTATCTTGAAAGGGATAGCTGGCCCATTGTTTAATGATGATACTAACGAAAGATAGAGAATGTCGACCCCCAGCGCCCCACCCCTGCCATGATTATTAATGAAGCTTACAGTCAAGAATTCTTTGTAGAGATGTAACATGGTGGTTCTTTGCTGCTCAGGGTCGTCACGCCTTCGCAGCCATTCATACATCCAAATTCTCTAAGTTCTTCTCTTCTTCCTTAGCTTGGCATTTAATATATGCATGATCAGCAGGCCCATATAGGACGTTGACACTGCAATTTGTTGCGCCATCTTTAAAGACCGTGTAAATAGGTCGCATACACAATTATAGTGGGTCACCAACAGATGTCACTGTATTCATACAGTTGCAAAACCACCTTGTTTCATTTGCTATACAAATAGGCCTACGTTGTGGTGGACTGCATTCAATCTCGGCTGTTGGCGAAAATCGCGCGCACTGGTGTGGGCTATTGGAGATAATCTCTCGCACGATCGCAATCTCAGTGATGTGGGCAGTTCGCGATGGTTATCTCAGGGCCTATGCGATGAGGAGATTTTTCATGCGATCGCCGTTTCGTTCCACGCGACATCGCATCAAAATCGCGTCGCACTATCGCGTTAGTGTGGGGGGGGGGGGGGGTCTAATGATGTGAAGATGGAAAATATTGAATGTTAAGCTAACATTCTCTATAATAAATTTCATAACCGCTGAAGGACTGTACGTAGGGCCTAAATGTAAATTACAATTGCTATTTAGGACTAAGCTCAATTGAAAATAATTAAACAAATATCTTACCATTTGGCTTCAAAATTTTATTAACAAAGTAAGTGCTATTGGAGAGTTTTCTCTTGTGTGAACAAGGTCTAATAGGCCTACCACCTTTCAATATAACAGGCGTATCGGCATGAGCCATCGCAGAAGCTAACCCTTGAGATTTAATATCATTGTGCATGTCCACCTGCATTCCAAATTGGCAGAACCTTTACATAATACTACTTTTGATTGCGCATAATTAAAAAAAATCTATAAATTACGATAAACATAAAGTATCTATTTAACTGTATTTAACTCTCGAACTGGTTGAAATGAAACAAATATTGTTTGCCCCGGTGTTTGTTGCAGTGTAGCTGTGCTTTGTACATTTATCACATACCCCCAGCCAGCCAATGCCAGGTCTTCCAATTATCTGGTGCCCTGCATTTCGTAGCTCTCTTGCCTTAGGTGGTAAATGAAGCACGTACTTTTAAATCAAGCCTAGGAAGAATTGTTAATGTTCACAATCTAAAATGTTTGGGTTAAACTGCAATGGTTTGTAGGCCTAAATGTGTCGAGCCTCCTCCCTCCCGCCATCACGCTGTAGGCCTAACCAATACACCACACACACACACACACGAACGAAATGATAGGTTCATGCATTCGTTCTTTCAGACCTAAATACTGAAATTGGTCATAGACTAGTCGCACTTTAAATTATAATGAGTATGGGCATTCAAAATTAAAATTTGTGTTCAAAACTATCTCAGATTGAAATCCGATTTCAAGCTTCCGTGTAAATATTGTTGATTATTGTACATCTAAATATTGAGCAAATGTTCTTGCATGTTTTTATTCTAAATGGAGATATTCCAACTTTTTAATCTCGAATATGTTTCAGATCAGAATAGAATAAAAGAAAATGTCATTGCAGCTGCCATACCTTTGTTCTTGACCATGGCATGTCTGATGAATAAACGTGCAGAGTAAAAGTTAGAGCATTTTGATTTTTGGACATAGAAAATTAAAGGATCGGGGTGTTTCAAAGCATAATAGATGGAAACCCAACTACACACTATGGCTGCACATCTGATGGATATTGGCTAAAGATGTAGCTGTCAGATAATGCCAGATTTTAATTCTCTATCTGTGCATTGCACTGTCCCTTATTGTAAATTCAATGAGTGCCTTTTTCAGCAACCGTATCACTGGATGTAACGATCCATTCATACAATTTATATTGTAATACTGGTTGTTCGCATTACAAAATCAACGCCTGTGATTTCTTTTGATTTGAATAGGATGTGATTGAATTTTTCTTAATGCTAGCATACTAGGGATTTTAATTCAAAGGTTTCTTCGAAATTATACACTTACTATGCATGTGCCCTAGTTGTAGAGACTGTTTAAGACGGTATATGCATGAATAAGGTAATCTGTCTCTATGGGTCATCCATTTTCCACATAGCCTTTTTTCTCTTGGCACGACGTTTTATGTGAAGTTTAATGCGGAAGGAAATTTCTATGATTTTATGATAATTATTTCCAAGCATCGGGATCTGTTATGGTATACTTGAGGCTGACCCTTGATTTATTCTTCGCATTTTCTGCCGTTGTAAATCATCGTTCCTGGCGATCCATGGTGGGGAAAAAATCAGTCCTTGATCTCAGCCCCGCCCAACTGTAATCCGGTATATTGGAGATTTTCTGTACTGATGCCATATTGATGTCTTGCAATATGAACTTCTGGCTTGACACTTTCGCGCCCCAAACTGGTCATGGCGAGCAATGGTTTCTTGTATCAGGGGCATCATATTTGCAACATAAATTTTGGTTTGTCATCATCATCATCACCATCATTCGGAGCTTAAATTCAGATAAACTTAGATCCTTAAAAACTGACATTGTTGAAACTGTTCCCTATTTTGATATTATAACTCTTTCGGAAACGTTTCTCTAAAAAAAAAAACACTCAATAGTGATCTCAGTATCTCGCGGGTTATTATGATATTATACGAAAAGAATGCCCCGGTGGTTTTGGGGACGGGTTGGCCCTTTTTGTATCTGAAGAGCTTGTTGTCATTGGCCGCCCTGATATGGAGGTACCAGATATTGAGCTTTTATGGACTGACGTAAGAGTTCACAATAACAAATTCTTATTGGGTACAGTTTACAGGCCGCCTTATACACCAGCATTATTTTGGCAAAAACTTGAAGATAGTATATACTGAGCAAAATTTAATAATATACACCATATCATTATAACTGGCGACTTAAACTCGAATTTGAACACCACTGCTGCCTCTAAGCTGACACAATTTTGCTCTGTCAATTTGTCAACCTCCCCTGTCACAGAACCAACTAGAATCACTGGTACCACAACCACCTGTCTAGACCTAATTTTTTTCAATATACCCATTTTTATCAGACAGTCTCCTGTCTTGCCACATATTTCCACTTGTTATCACTCTGTAGTTGCCTCAAATATCCTCTTTCGTGGCAAAAACGACATATATAACAGATTCATTTGGGAAATTTAAAAAGCTGACTTCGATAAATTTAGAGAATCTTTAAATCAAGCCAATTGGGACGCCTGTTTTAATTCGGAAATTGTTGATGTTTGCTCTGTTTATTGGACTAAATTATTTTTTGATGTTGGAAAAAAAAGAAAAATAACAGCAACAACAACAACACCGATACCAAGTTAATCTATCAAAGTGCGACCATTGGACTTACCATGGTGTAATTCGTCACTCTGCTGCGCAAGATGAAAAGTTCATCGTGCGTATAATAATGCTGGAGAGAACAAATATGACATACACTTGTGGAATCTCTACAACACTATCCGCAACCAATACCAAGAACAGTTAACGGCAGCAAAGAAACCTACAAAAACACACTAGGAACCTCATTGAAAAACGCAAATATAAAGGACAAAGCTTGGTGGCGTACTGTCAAATATTTCATGAATCGTAATCACTCTTCGGCGGTCTCCTCATTTAATTTGTCATGATGATTGCCATATTATATCACCAATAACCACTCCAAAGCGGAAATTTCTAACTTGTTCCTCGACCAGAGTAACATCGACACGACCAGCCATAAATCCACCTGAAGTTTTTCTTAGCTCAATCCAGATCAATCGAGAGAAGTTTTGGATATCTTAAAAAGGCCACGGGTCCAGATGGAGTCAGTGCCAGCTATTTATACGTATTATACTTGTTGAGTCCGATTCCTCCGAGGGTTCGAATTTTGCGGCGTTTTTTAGCTGGGGGTTCGTGGTCGCATGTGGCAAGGTTCCCAAACACCTGCTGAGCACCGTAGGTTTTCTCCGGGATCTCCGGTTTCCTCCTACATTAAGTTTGGGATAATTGGCCTAAGATCCTGCTACTGGACCCTGTGGAACAACAGCCACAGGCAGAACAGGCTATCTAGTATAAAGATGTTCAATTATCATCATCATCATCATCATCATCATCATCATCATCATCATCATCATCATCATCATCATTTGCGATCCTCTAACAGGTCTGTTATCTGTCTGTGCGTCAGGAAATCTTTCCTAGTTCCTGGAAACAGGCCTGTGTCACGCTTCTTCACAAAAAGGTGATACACACTTATGTAATAATTATCGACCGATTTCACTCTTAATTGCGTCGAAAAAGTGTAGGAAAAGGTAGTTTTTAAATACCTATTGAATTTCTTCAGAGATAATCTGTTGGAAAAGATATGGAAAAAGTAGTTTTTGAATACGTGTTTGATTTCTTCAGAGAAAATCAACTTTTATCTTCTAAACATTCCGGGTTCATGCCTGTTGATCTCGAAAAGGAGGCTAGAGTAGTCTTTTTGGACATCACCAAAGTATTTGACCGAGTTTACCAGAAAGGTTTGTTATTTAAATTGGAGCGTAGTGGAACATTACAATCCCTGCCTAAATGGTTTAAAAAAGTATCTTTCTAATCGTCAGCAAAGAGTTGTTATCAATGCTAAAGCCTCTACTTGGGGTACTATTAACGTTGGCGTCCCTCAAGGCTCTTTGCTCGGCCCTTTGCTATTTCTTATATTTATTAATGATATCGTGGGTATTGGTCACTCTAAAATCAAACTATTTTGCTGATAATACATCGCTACATCCCACTGTCGAGAATCCCTACCTAACCACTGATACGTTAAATGCGGACATGGTTTCTGTTGACTCTTGGTCCACGGATTGGTTGGTAACACTTAACGCCCCAAAAACGGATGCCATTTTAGTATCTCGGAAGAGAAATCAAGTCGATCACCCTCCCTCAAGTTTCCACAATCATCAGTTGCAACATGTTTACCAACATAAACACCTGGGGATAATACTGCGATCTCACCGCAGATGGACGGATCATACAGATCTTATCATTGCTGAATCTTCTGAACAACTTAATATCATGAAAAGTTTACAGTGCCAACTGGATAGAGAAACTCAAGAAATCACATACACATTATTCATTTGACCGCTCATGGAATATGGTAGTGCTGTCTGGGATGGCCGACTCACATAGATTAGAAAGTGTTCATCTGGCTGCTTGTGACATTACTGGAGCCATGTTAACCACCCCAAACGACAAATTATATGAACTAACGAGTCTCCAAACTTTGGCTAAACGTGGAGAAATGAACAAGTCCATTCAAATATATAAATTACCCATAACTTAGCTCCAGAATACCTAAATGAAATCATTTATTCCAACAAATACCATGGTAGATACAATACAAGACAAGCTGTTAACCGTTCTCATTTTAGAGCTAGGACAGACTTATTCAGCAATACTTTCTTCCCCAACACATCACGACTTTGGAAGCAGCTCCCGCTCAACATTTGAACTTCTAACTCGCTCACTGAAGTCAAGAAAGCTAAAAGCCCATTTACACACCATTGATTGTGCGAATCCGCAAATTGTTGCTGTAGGCAAGTGCAGAAGATACGTGGCATTACATTTTCTTCTGTCCATTTTATACTATCCAACAAGATAGCCTACATCCTAGCATTTCTTATCTTGCTCTCTTCACTTCAGAAACAGTTTGGTTTGGATCACCAACTTGGTTATTTGAAGACAACAAAATAATTTTTCTGACAGCTCAAGAATACGTTGTGAAAACTAAAGGTAGATGGGGTCATACGATGATGCCCATAGCCAGCCTTTCTCTCTGTCTCATCGAAACTCACTGGTAGTATTGCCAACCCTCCCGAATTATCTGTGAGTCTCCCGAAAATTCACTAAATTTTTTTGGCGACATGGCGACAGTTGGACAGCCCTGCTGATTCAGGCATCTACTGTCTGCCCTCCCGACACCCGAATTACTCCAAGAATCTCACGAAAATCACCACAAATGGCATTCTTAAAACATAATATGGTAAATTTTTACAAATACGCTTTCCACTGTGACATTTCTAAGGCAAATTAAGCTGCTGTGCATCTCGCGGCATGCTGAAACTTGAATCCAAGTACCCTCAAATGCCACAAAAATGCATATTTTGGTGTTTATTTTTGAATTTTTCCGGGGAGCATGGCCCAGCATCCCCCTAGGAGGGCTCCGCTGCTTACGCCGCTCTCCATTTCATAATCTCCCGAAAATACACATCCATCAGGTTGGCAACACTTTAAGTGTGCTGTCTTCCTTAAACGTGTTGGGCCGGTGCAGTGCTACATTTCAATTAAACGATTAGACTACAATTAATGTCATGGAGGGATGTGCCGGGTTATGTGATGTCTTGTCTGTCTTGTCTTCTTGTCTACTTTCTACTAGAGGGGTTAATATTGTGCCTAGCCGTCCTCACCAATTGTGTTCCATTATAATGTTATATATACACGTGACAATTGTACATTTGTATTATCATGGAATAAAATATGTTTAAATCATCATCATCCTCATCATCATCATCATCATCATCATCATCAATAAGTATGAAAGTGAAAGAAGAAACTGATTAAGTCAAAGCCCTGCTGTGATCGAAAAAAAAAACAACACTGAGGTAAGCTTTAAGCTCAGTCTCGACAGTGTTGTGGCAGAGCCAACTATAGACGTATATTATATGTAAATTCCCATGAAGATTACTAAGGTTCTGTGAGACACATCAAGAACTAGTTGAAGACTTCAAAGAGACGAGGACGCGTAGGACATGGACGATGGCATGCGAAAACAGACTTACTCCGTTCCGTAGTAATCTTCACTTAAAAATTTCCGTTCCACCACTTGTTAATTCTGCACTCATTCAAGTGATAATTGTGTAGCGTTTGTATGTGTAAACCAGTGTAAACTGGACAGACAAGATGGCTTTGACGAGCTGTTAAGTAAGTGTAGATGGCTTGTGTTTGACCTGAATACGGTATGTGATCAATTACATGTTCATTTATTATTTTAACTCATTGTTAAAATTTGTTCGAGCATAATGTCAAATTCCATTCCATGTTCGTTCCGGTACCACTCTGAGCGGCTAAGGGAAAAGTTGACTTGAGTCTGATCACCCCGTTCGATCTCCAATTTAACTCCAGTTGTAGACAACGTTTTTGGTGGCCAAGGTTAAAAACAAAAAATGACGCTTGTGTTTTTAAACTTGCCTCCAAAGCAGATCAAGTTCCGTGTAATCTCTACAACACTAAGCTATGGTGGCTCATTGGTGCCAACATTATGGTTTTCTTTTATGTCGTAAATACGAGTTACTATCTCGTTATTACGAGATAATTAAATGGCATTAGGTTGGTACCAATGAGCCACCATACAAAGTGGACCAATAGGGGAGAGCAAGAAGAGAAGCTTCTACTGCTCTCCTGTAGAAGGCATTTCAGTCATTCAGGGCTAGAGTTGTGTCTTTACAGCTTAAAATCTTTAAAACCACTCGTTGCAGAAACAGCAAAATTTGTGTGGTAAAATTTTGTACGCAGCTGAAACTATATTCTTGCAGCTCCTAGAAGTAGTCTTTTCATTTGAGGATCATTTAACATACAATCCAATGTAAATATACATCGCTAGCCCTCAAGAATTCTGTGTATTGGATTGTGTATTCAGCTGAATACACAGATAACTGGTAGTTGTGACATCTCCGATTTCCGTGTTATCTCTATTACGGGATAGACATGACACGGAGCTCGGGTCTGCTTTGGAAAGAACTTTTAAACATGCAATCGCCGTAGGTTGATAAGAGTGTAACAGCGTTATTATTGTTACGTATCACATACCCCACGCTGTCAAGACAATATCACCCAGTGACTCTGGAACAATACAACTGTTGCCAGCTAAGATGACCTGTAATGCTCAGTCAGTCACCCAGTAGCTCTGTGTGTCTTTCCTCCAGACACGACCTGGTCGTATCTTTTTTTAACTTTTGTGAGATACAGCTTTACACATGGAGCTCTGCCTATGTTTAAAAATGACGATACAATGATTTTCAGATGATTTAGATTTGTTTCATTTTTTTCTTCCTTGTGGGTTAAATATTTTGAACGTCATATATTGTTGGCTAAGCGTGATTTATATGCACCTTTATTAGTTTGTTTATACAATGGAGCTATACTATTTGTTTGCTTTCGATTTCTTTCTTTGCGAAACTGGGATGTTCATGTTGCATATGCTTATTCGTTCTTCACAGGCAGTACAATTTAATCAGCTGCGTCTCATATCCAGACATTAAAATTATAATGTCGATTGGTCGAAATATAAAATACTAGTAGAAAATAAAATCGTTATCTGTAGAAAATATATCCTACAAATACAAGATGACTCAAAATGTTGCTTGTGTATATGTGTTATGGGCACATGTATTGATATATTGATTGTTTTTATAAACCTTAAAATGAATACCCATTGTTATGAGTGTATTCACAACATCAGAAAGTGGGGCGACGGAAATCAAAAGTTTTTATAATCTTTCCGTTGGAAACAAAATGTATGGTCGGTCGGGATGTGTGAACAGACAGGTAAAACAATATTCTCTACCCTCATAGAAAGGCCTCTTTGTCTAAACTTGTATGATACTGTACGCTTGGTTTTTCAATGCCCGGTTTGTGCGCCATGTATTTCTGCATGCTCTGATACTTACGGTAACTTTTTTACCGTTTCCCACCACTTTCCAAACCAGGTCGAGGTAAAGTGTTGTCTGCGTCAGTGATTTTTTCATTAATTTTAGTGTTTATTAAAAAATGTGAACGCGTCCTATCAGCATAGCATGCAGAGGGTCAATGGCTTTCCTTAAAAAGCGTTGGGCTGTGTCCGACGGAAAGATGTTGACACAAGCTTAAGTGCATCGGTAAAGGGGTTCATATGTCTCACTTTTTGGTGTTCACCTGATATCTTCTACAGGATTTCACAGAAACGCCTGTGTATTAATTCTGACTCGAATTAAAACATATGAATGCCTTGAAGCCAGAAACAGTGCGTGCTTAACTTAAATTATTTGACTCCTGAATAGATATGTAGAACACTTGTATTAGTCATTTTTTATAGAGACTGTAAACTTACAAGTTGTTGGTTCGGGGCAAGGTGCCCACCAGTTTTATACAGTGAGCCAGGTGCTGTTTTTTTGGGGGGGGGGGAGGGGGTTGTCGGGGGGGGGGGGTGCTTAGTTAATTATTGTATTTGATGCGTAATAGGGTATATCTTCATGTTCTCGCCCCTTTTCACCTACATAGTTAGTTTAATTATTTGTTCTTTTACGCCTGTACCTGCCAGGTGCACCTTGTAGTACATTGTATGGCATTTGGCCCCATCAGGGGCGTGAATATGCAATAAAGTATTATTATTATTATTATTATTATTATTATTATTATTATTATTATTATTATTATTATTATTATTATTATTATTATTATTATTACGTAACTCATTTTTCTTTTCAGTATATGCAATATTTTAGTAAATGTATCGACGGTAGCAGAGAAAACGTCAAATGGAGCTGAGAACGGCTATTTAAGTCAATAACAAGCATCTATGGCAACACTGCGTTGCGAATAATTTGTGTTATTGAAAATTGTTCCGATGACGTACAGTGCACATGTACTCCATGGCCTGTGTCATTTTTGTTTAGATGCTGTGCATCATTTGCACTTGCAGATCCTTCTTTTCCTGCTCAGAAATCCTTATGCTTTGGCTTGTCAGAAATACTTTATCTCGTTTTAGATATTACAAATCACAAACAAATTAAGCAGTTTCACGCAGGACATGGTTACGTAAAAATATATCTGTAATTATAACAAATGACACATGTCACCGGCGGAGGATACATTTTGTTGTCATGGCGACAAGGGGGTCCCCTGTGGTACCAGTGTCATTTTGCCTGCACAATACAACTTAATGTTGATATGGCCTCGTCGGCCTATACAAAATGCAGACACATATCAACAACTATCTTATAAATTCCTTGCCAACAATAGGACTGACGCAACAGTTTTCCTGTGTGTGCTTTGCGCCCTATACCTCAGAAACATGTAAAATGGAATCGGTGTTTACAAGAGCGATTCTATTGTTCACGTGCAAAGCATCCCAATTAGTGAAAAAAAGTGAAATATATACTTCAATAGCTAACAAATATCTTCAAATGGTATTTCTTTTATTCCAAACAATAAATTGCTGTCGTAGTGCATGTGTATAACATGCACTATGTATGTATGTATGTATGTATGTATGTATGTATGTATGTATGTATGTATTTATGTATATTAAAACTTGGATTATGCATTCTTCTGACAATTTTCTCAGCTCCGGCCTAGACGCAGAAATGTGTCACAGTGAATATCGGCAGAGATATTTTTCATTTCCCGAGAATAGGAAGAATAGGACATCGCCGATTATATTGCCACTCGAAAGTAAAACATACAAAATATTGCATGACAACAGTAGTTTAGGTAAGCTGAGCACTATGACGTCAACAAATAATTTCAATGTTATGTATTACCAGGGAGTCCATATTCAATATAGCTTCCTTGATATTACAAATTGCAAGATTGTATGACACACCTTTCTCCAGTCGTTCGACAGCTCACATTGAATACCAACTTTCATTTATATACAGCTGGTTATAATATGTGATAATCAACAACATGGACAACTCCTACCATTTAACATGTCAGTCAATATCATTGTAAATACCCTAGACGCACCATGGAATTAACCCCGCTCCCTCGAAGTCAAACAGGACTTTGACTTTTTTTAAATGCCTTCGACATGTCGTAAGATAAAACACAGATGTTGTGCCAGTACTGAATTTTCGAATGTTCACGTGGGGCACAGTGTTGAAGTCAATTTTATTATAAATAAAGGTAACAAAATATATTCACCAACCATGTACATTTGTCTCACTATTTAAAGTTGGGCTGCAAATCAAAAAAACTTTCTAACATCAAAATATTTTTTAAAAACACCAATCATATTCTATATTCTATAATATCTATTACGGTTGATGAATTTATAGCACATAAGGCAATATATAACTGTAACTCCGTCTTATATAATTCTCTTAACACTTCGGATAAATGTAATGGGATTTTATTAATACTGTCAGCAGAATGGCGAAACTTGCAATTAACCATCTATAAAATGCCTGCCAGCAGGATTTGTGTTAAGTAAAAGAAATGGTTCTCTCTCTCTCTCTCTCTCTCTCTCTCTCTCTCTCTCTCTCTCTCTCTCTCTCTCTCTCTCTCTCTCTCTCTCTCTCTCTCTCTCTCAGTTATGAGAATAAGGCACACCTGCAAGAGCGGATTTAGGATTTGGTCGCGGCGCGGGGAGGGGTTGGCAATTAAATAATGAGACCGGGCGGTTGAGGGTAACGGAGGCCCCTGCGGGTCCGGCGCGGCACCCCAGAAAGCTCATGAGTTTCATATATTTCTTGAGGTCACGAACAGGACTTCCTAGCATCAAGATCACTCACTATTCCTTTTCTGGTCAGGAAGCAAGTTCCTCTGAGATACACAGATCAGTGTCATTAAAACCAGCCACAGTCAGTAGTTATCTACTGTATATGGAATTCAATTTGGGGTCAGAAATGCAATTTTTTGTTTTGACCTGCGTGGATTTTATATTTTGCTTGTATGTATTTGGGTGGGCGTGGATGAGGGTTTTTGGGGAGGGGGTGGCGCGCTCCCGGCGGCCCCCCTCCCCCTACCCGTGCCAACATTCTACATCGTTAAACTTTAGTATGTTTTCCCATTCCATTTGAGGGAAGGTGCATTCGAACGCTTCCCTGGGTGGTCGGAAAACCGGTAAATATTGCTGGTGTGAAAGCATTTGAAAAAAAGTCTTTCAACAGAGCACAATCTTGCACATGTGAACCGTAGGAAGATAATGATTTGTAAGCTCATATACACCTACAGGAAATAACATAAGGTAGCAACTGTAGCACATACACATTTCAAATATTTGTGTACTCCCCTTAACAATGTCACAGTGCTTTCTGTAGCTGCACGGAAGTATAATATCGGATGTCATGTGTGTGGCAAGCCGTTTTGGTTTAAACATATTTTATTACAACACAATTGGGAAACAGGGCGGAGCCCTACATAAATCCCTCTTGTAAATGGCAAGCCATTATAACGTTTAATCCAAATTTATCATATCTAAAATTCGAATTACAGATAACTATAAATCAATTTTAGATATCTTTAAAGATATCTTTAAAGATGTCAGTATTATGGTTACATACGTATATGAACTGTGTTCTTACCATGGTGGAGAGTGCATAGTGTTGATTACAAATCACGGCCGACCTCTCGCACCCAAGATTTTCGCCGTGGGGAGTCATTGTGTATAACGAAATTGTTTTTATGCGTCCCTGGAAAATTTCCAGTTTTATTAACACCAAAGTCTCAAACTAACCGGGCATTATGGAAATTATGTCAATAATTCATGTCTTTTCAGAAAAAATTGTCGATAATCTGTGATAAATAACAACCATTCACGAACTCGCATTGTTGAAACCTTGCTGGACCCGGTCTGAGAAACACCCTTCTGGGGCTGGAAATGGGTTTCAGCAGAATAGAAAAACTTTACAGGTGTCAAAGTTACCTGAATAAACAGCGCAAATTATTTAACATTTGTTGCGCATGTTGCGTCCTAATGTCTTCGGACAGTGAGGTTACCAGGTCGCTTTTGGAGGCCTTCCAGATTGCAACTCACATTATAGCCCTTAGGGGCCCCAAAACATCATGTTGCCAGCTCAGATTTGGTGTTGTCGCACAAGATGTAGTGACATAAATTGGGGAAACTTATCAAAATTCCCATATTTGTAGCCACTACGTCTCTGCAACAGGTTATGACACTATTTCAAAGGGGAAAACAAATATCTTGGGCACAGTACCTACATTTGTGGAACGGTGTCTAACTAAATGTAAGGCTGTACGATAGATGGGTTCATTCAGCTTAGGTACCGAAGCCCTCCTTCCCCCGCCTCCTAGACTGATTTAGAAAATCGCCGCCAGATGGACTTTGCTACTACGTGCTAATGCCTGACGGTATGAATACACCATTGCGGCCAATCAGGTGCAGGTTACCGCACTAACTAGTTCTTGTTTGTCTTGTGCTGATACCTTTGAACTAGTGCCATCCACAGGATGGCACTAGTTCAATGGCGATACAAAGATCTTTGAAACAATACTTAAATTTGTGGAACACTGTCTAACTAAAAAAAAAAAAGAAAAAAAGAAAGAAAAAAGGGCTACACGGCAGATAAATTCGTTCAGCTGTTCAAGGTACGGCCTCGCCCCTCTAGACTGGTTTAGTAAATGGCCGCTAGAGGGACCTAACGACCAGGTGCTACTGCCTGATCCACCGACGTTTATTATCGATACTTTGTAATGCGGACGCTCGCATCTTAGGCTATGCCTAATACATGTTATTTTTACATTATGGAAACTACTCTGGCTATCTGCTTAAACGACGAATAATTGTCAATCTTTAAAAAAAAAATACAATAATGCACGTGCCTGCATTCTTTAAATCAATACTTCTAATTAATAGCGAGTGTCAGCGAACTTTTATGGTTACGCATGCGCATTCACAAATATACCGCTCCTGTGGCATGCCGATGAAAAATTCACCGTTTCGTGGGTGGCGCCATCTTGAAATGAGCGCATCTGTCAAGAGCATGGCCTTCCGCATAATGATAAAATAAATTCGCACTGATTACAGTTTTGAGCATTATTTTTCAGGCAGCCTTTAACTCAGTTTCAATTTTATTGCTTTAGAATATATATCTCGCTGAAATCGCAGTAATACTGGACATTGTAGCGAAAATCAACTTGTGGTCAGTTGCCTGAACAGCATGACACATGTTGTGGAAAAGTGGTCTCACAATTTACCGAATTGCACATGACTGTACCGTATTTCACAAGATTTCACCAGATGGTACCGAATTGTAATACCAGATTTCACACAATTGTACCGCAAAAAATCTACAATCATGAACCAGGAAAACATATTTAAGATTATGCCCATACTTGAATGCTTTCCATACCTGTATTGGTTCAGGGGAAAAAAGCAGATGTAGGCCTCTCCAAAGAGCTTTTGGACGTGAATTTGAGGTTGATTGTGACAGGCATTGAGCCATTATGTAAGGATGGACAGCATCACTCATTCAAAGGCCTATGATTATATAAATGTGTCTATATACGCAGAGAGAGAGAGAGAGAGAGACATATATATATATATATATATATATATATATATATATATATATATATATATATATATATATATATATATATATATATACACACACACACACATACCACAAGGATTAAAGCTGCGCTGACTTTTTACAGTGCTTGCTGGTTACATATTAGCAAGCATCTGCAAAATCTTATGGTTAGACATGGGTGTGTAGAAAAGAAGATAAAGAGTCGTATTTCAAAGAATAGGCCTACCTTCCCTATGCATGCCGATGAAAAGTCACTATTTCGTTGACGGCGCCGTCTTGAAATGAGTGCTTCTGTCAAGAGCATGGCCTCCTGGGTAATAATAAAATAAATTCGCACTGAATACAGTTTCGAACTTTTTTCTGCCAGTCTTCAACTCAGTTCCAATTTTATTGCTTTAAAATATATCCTGTTGAAATGGCAGTTATACTAGACATTGTAGCAAAAATCAACTTGTGGTCAATTGCCCGAACAGCATTACAGCTGTTGTGAAAATGGCTTTGAGGGCCAGATTGATTAAAGAGCTACATGGTGTGCAGAGGTTGGGACCGGGAGCATGGTTAATAGTAAGAAGAACTCGTATGGTAACATATATTTGTAATGCTGATGCTCCCATCTTAGGCTATGCCTACTGCATGTTAGCAAGTGTCAGGGAGCTCCTATGGTTAGGTGTGGGCATGTACAAAAGAAGAAAAGAGTCATATTTCACAGATATACATTTCCTGTGGTAGGTCGATGAAAAGTCACTGTTCGGTGGGTGGCCCCATATTGAAATGAGTACTTTCATTAAGAGAAAGTCCTTGTGGGTAATAAATAAAGTAAATTAGCTCTGTATACAGTTTCGAGCATTTTTTTTTCTTTAGGCAGCCTTTAACTCGGTTTCCTATTTTGCTGCTTTAGAATATATATCCTGTTGAAAGCGCAGTAATACTGGACATTTTAGCAAAAATCAACTTGTCAGCCCCAACAGCAGAATACCTGTTTTAAGAAATGGCTTCCACGGATGGATTGGTTAAAGCGCCGCATGGTGAGCGGAGGTTAGGACAGGAAACCAGGCTAATAGTCAGCCAGCACTTTGATCTTATTATTTACAATGCTTTCTCAAGGACTCATGTAATATTTAAAAAATAAATTTGTAATGCTGACGCTCGTATCTTAGGCTATGCCTACTGCATATTAGCGAGCGTCAGCGAGCTCTTATGGTTATAGGTGTGGGCATCCAGAAAAGAAGATAAGAGTTGTATTTCACAGATATACCTTTCCTGTGGTATTCGATGCCGGTGAAAGGCCACTGTTCGATGGACAGCACCATATTGAATGAGCACTTTCTTCAAGAGCATATGGCCTTCTATGTAATAATAAAAAAATAAATTCGCACGGAATGCATTTTTTTTCAGGCAACCACAGTTTCCAATTGTATTACTTAAGAATATATATCCCGTTGAAATCGGCGTAAAACTGTCCATTGAAAAATCAACTTGTGGTCAGTTGCCTGAACAGCGCGACACCTATTGTGAAAAATGGCTTCGACAGACAGATTGATTAAAGCACCATGTGGTGACTGGAGGTTGGGACAGGAAACCAGGCTAACAGCGAGCGCAAGCGAGCTCTTATGGTAATGTACGTACATGAACTGTGTTCTTACCATTGAGAGTGCATAGTGATGATTTCAAATCTCGGTGGCCTTCTCCCATCGAACTCTCGACCATGGAATGCGCCATTTTTAGGAGGGCAGGACCCATTTTGTATAACGTAGTAACAATCTCACCTTGTCAATAATACATGGTAACATATTCTCAGTCATGAAACGTAGTCACACATGCACATACAATTGGTATTGTATGGAATCTTCATCTATTTATCTTTCCATTTTGACAATCTCCCGACCATTGAGCACTGGGTACGGTTGCTGTGAACTGAACTTCGGAGTCCAAACGCGAAGCGGTTGCCACATTTTGACTGACCGTTAGATGACGCACAATAGAATGAATCGGGAATCAGGAATCAGGATTTTTTTTTATTCGACCAAAGCTTCACAATAATATCGTTACAAGTAACAAAATAGCAATATAAGATGGTAATACAGATGTAAATTAAAATGTAAATACATATTGGTCTGGGAGACGCATATTAAGATTTTCACAAGATCGCTATCATATGCGCCACCCCCCAAAAAAGAAAAAAAAGTTAACAGATAAGTACATTATGAAGGTACAACCGGGACAAATAAAGAGTGTGTTTGAAATCAGAATATGAGTTTAGTTGGAATTACAGACATAGCAGTTACGGATTGTACATGTGGATTCATAATTATTTAAGTACGATACTTTGGCATAATTAGAAAAACCGAAATAACTGTGGGTATGTACTTTTTCTTTAATTTGATCTGATGTGGAGTTTAAGACACGTAATATTTCATGCCGTAGGCACTTAGTAGCAAAAACACGACGTGTCTGGGGTATATAAAAATTTCTTCTAGTATCATGGTCATGAACTAAAGATATTGGTAAGATAAAACGTCGAGAAAAGTGAGAAGGAACTAAGCCATTCTCAATTTTATAGTAAAATTTTAGAATTTGTAAAGTATAAATATCCTGAATTTTTAACAGCTTGTGACTTTTGAATATAGGATCAGTATGGGCATTATACTTATTATGATCAATGATACGTACTGCTCTTTTCTGAATTTATTCTAATCTTTCATACTTGTGACCCCAAATTAGCAGACCATAATTCAATTTAGGCAAAATCAACGAATTATAGATAATACGTAAGATATGAGAGGGAAGAAAGTTTTTCAGTCGATTCATTATGCCAACTGTTTGAGAGACTTTTGAAGCAATTTTCTGAATATGCTTGTTCCATGTTATATGTTTATCTAGAATTATACCGAGAAAATTGAACTCATCTTGGAACTTAATTTTGTTATTTTCAATTTGGAGATTTGAAATAGTAACATGTTTTTGTGGTTGATGGAATAGCATAAAGCACGTTTTCTTTATATTGAGAGAAAGCTTGTTAACTTTAAGCCATGTTGCTATTTTTGCTAATTCAGTATTAATGTGGTAAAGATGCACCAGACCAGCCAAGTCGGTGTTGGCAAATAGAATAGGTCACACCTCCATAAGGATTAAAGCTGCGCTTGCTTTTTAAGCTGCTACCGTAGTACGTATTGCATATTACACATTTTTTAAACATGGCCCAATTTTAATAACCAAAAAATATATCATGCTGCCTTCTTGCATCCAATATGGCATACAGAATTGCCTTTGTCACGGTGGCCGAATTAGTTGCCTTGCTTTTCGTACATTCCGAGGCATAGCATCTAGGACTACAACAGGGCTCATGGCACCATGATCGCCCATTCCCTCCACAACTGAGAAGAAGATCCTGTTTTAGTTCATTATATAACCTTGCAAAGCGACGGCCATCTTTATAGATATCTTTAAAGGTGGCGGAAATCTAGGGAGGATCTATGTAATTTGGCGTTGCAACGATGGCCATATTTTATTGATGTCTAAAAACGGTTTATAGATGTCTGAAAAGATGGCATAAAATGATTAGTAGATTAATTTAAATAATTTATAATTCCAATTATAGGTATCTATAAACCAATCTTATATAGCTAAAAATTTTATATAACTAAAAAGATGAATTTTAGGCATCTAAAAGTGAATGATAGATATTTATGTTTAATTATAAACTCGTCTTAGATATCAATAAATTCCTACAAATATCTAAGAAAAAGAAGAATGAATGAATGAATGAATGAATTTTGAGAAAACAGTATGTCTGGGTTGGCACCCAGACGTAATAATAGTAACAATAATAGTAATTGTGATAAGTAGTAACAATAAATAGAAAAGATTTGTATGAAACTTAATATGTGTGTAAAACTTTGCATATTTTGATAGCAATAAAGATTTTTTAAATTCTCACTAATATGCTGTTGATGGCTGTTCTATAGTGTTAGTCACTATGGATAATTAAAGGACATAAAACCATGTCTCTATCCATCAATCTTATGTCAAACATTTAACTGTTTAACTTTCAGATGCTAATGATTGTGGTCTCTGTTGATTGTGTGCACATGTTAACAGCGAGAATAGTTTGAAATGTGATTTATCAAATATCCAGAATCCTTGTAGAACTAGGAATTGTACCATATGATTTACCAATATCTATAATTAGGCCATCTTTTAGATATCGAAAAACAAATTTTAGATATGTTTAAAGATGGTCATCATTGCAACGTAACATGGAGTGACCCCCATAGTTTCTGGTGGGAACTGTGCTGGTTTAATTGCCCCTACTGCGTGTACTCGTGCTTTCTGCTTGTGGGGCAGGTCCAAATAAACATTAGAACATAATGAAAATATATCTTGCTACTATAGTCTGATAAAAGCTTCAAATTTGGATGAAATTGTATAAAATGATATGTTGCACCAGTTTAACTGGCATCTGGTTACATTTGTAATGTCAAAATTTGAAGTCAAATAAATACTAAAATGATTGTTAGATATCCATGAATCGTCATAATTTTATATATCTAAAATTGAATTATATATATATATGTATGTATGTATGTATGTATGTATGTATGTATGTATGTATGTGTGTGTGTGTGTGTGTGTGTGTGTGTGTGTGTGTGTGTGTGTGTGTGTGTGTGTTACAAAGTGAAATTACATATATCTATGATTCCAATCATAGTTATCTATTATTATAATTATATATCTCTAAAATCTGGATTTGATAATAAAATAGCTTGCCATAAATCTGTGCACGAATTTAGTTATCCCTTATATATGATTAACCTCCTCCACCCACAAATCAATTAAATATTCCCAGGTGTATATATATTCGACTTCTCATTTTCTTTGTGGGGAATCTTATGTTAAAAATGCACATTTGTTTGTGACCACATTATGCTCAATCAAGATTCAGCACCATTGTTATTTATAACCATCTTCTACTGTGAATCTGGCTCTTGAATATTATGATCATAGTGTGAAGTTAGGTATCTAGTAAATAATCGAATTCTCGTTTCCAGCTCAGAATACCAACAGCATCAATAAGTCTGGCACAGTGCCTGAGTAATTGCAGGTTATCCGCTGATACATCAAATTGATTTTGAGACCACGTTTCGAAGCAAGGTCGCCCATGCCCTTTACAGGTTGACTTATTACTCTTTGGGTTTTAACGTGCAGAAAAATCTATCTACGAAAAAGCGACGTTTGATTGATCACGCACCACCGTTTATTATAGATTGATCTTGCAATTATATAATTGTCTCAGATGTTGGTGTATCATGAGCAAAAGTAGTTTGGCAAAGGGTATATACTCTGTGGATTGAACAAGACCCAACCCAGTTATTCCATGAAAAAAAAGTTTTGGCAAAGTGTATGTTCCAAGTGAACTAAACAAGACCCAGGAGAATTCTGAATCATGAGCGAAATTAGTGTTAGCAAAACGTATTTATAGTTCTAGCAAACAATATATACTAAGTGAACTAAACAAGACCCAAGAAAATTATTTCAAGTTGGATGTGACTAATATCTGAAAAGCTTTTGCCTGGCACGAACTAAGATTTATCACGAAGAAAGTAATTTTCGTAATGTGCTTGATTTGCGAAAACAACATGTTGCTCAGCCTGAAATCATCGACATAAATTTTTTTTCCTTTATCAGAAGTTACCGGTGAGGATTTAATAATTTATGTATTCCGGTTAGCTTTGTATTTATCTACTTCAGGTCGATTGCTGGTATATGTAGCCTTGACTCTCAGGAAACTAAACCAATCCCTTTCCACGGTGCACTCTGTGCACCCAGCGTACTACGAGGAAAGCTGTTTACCGATTGCTTGCGTAAAGCTTGATAGGAAAAAGCGAATTTATCGGTGTTAGGACTCTGAAGGTTAAAATTTCATACTATGGCGCAAATGAATCCGGTGCGCAGATAGGAAGGAAACTTGTCCATCTGTCGTTAAATGATGGAAGGTTTTTTTTTTTTTTTTTTTTTTTTCCCGAAGGGGCGATAACGTCTATAAGATTTCGGTTAATCTGGTAAAACCAAGTTTGTCGAAGGCCGAAACTACATGTACATATTGTTAAAAAAACTAAATGCACACTGCATTTCTAATCTGAAACCGTGGTGTCTTCTTGTTAGATTCTCTAATGTTTCTAAGGTATTGCCGTTCCATTTGTGGTCAAGTATAATATACGTGTATTTGTCCAAACATGTCTCAATGAATGGCGGTCCTTTTGTTTGCTCCTCATAAAAGTTCAAAGCTTTCAGATTAATCATTATGTGTTTTAAGTTACATATGAATTTACTTTTACCTTTAATATATCGTAAATGCATGCATTAAAAAAAGATCAAAAGTGGTTGACTCAATCTTATTTTGCTTTAGGAAGAGGGGTACACCAATAATTTTTTCTGACATATTGGATGAAAAATGTGCAAGTATTAGACAGAGTTATGATTGTCTGTATGGGCGATCTAACTGACTTTTTTTTTTTTTTTTAAATTCTCCGGGGATATGGCACGGAGACACCAGGTCATTCCACGTGTTACTGTGAAGTACGTGACACGGTCTAACCAGTAACAATGCAGCAATTGTATCCAAGATTTGAGAAAAAAGCAACTTCATATTTTACTTTCAGATGTCTGTACAGTCGAACTGAGGTAAACAGGCTAAGTACAATGCAGATCCTCAGATTAAGAGTTAATGACGTGCTGAAACAAAAATCCAATTTTCTCCAGTTTTGTTGTCCGCTAATAAAATCCTGGTTTATTCATCGTTATTGTAACGTCAGGAGACAGTAAATATTGGAGATATCCAACGGCACAGAATGAATTAAACTAGAAAAGATTTGCTTCAAAGAAAATCAGTCTGCCTTCAAACCTTGCATAATTTACAATTTAACAATACTGACTTAATGTCCGTAGGCTGTACCTTGCAGCAAATTAAAAGAGAACACCAGAATCACAGCAGCGGTCTTTGAAATATTGAATCCATGCATATAACCCGATTTGAAATAACAAATTAGTTTTGTATTAGAGGAATTTGGAGTGATAATTTATCGCCGATAATTTTATCTTTAATAATTTTCAATCTTGAAACGGATTATTATAAATTGAAATCCTACGTCACTGTTCATCGGATGCGCCTTGCAGAGGCTCCTCCAGCTATAATAATTTTGAAGATATTCAACATTTGAATTGCTCGTGTTCCTTTATATTGGCATAGATTAAAATTCTACAACTTTTGTGTGCAGCTTATTGGATGTCGCTACAACATGAACGTATGGATTGAAGTTGGCATGGCACCTCTGCCCATAATGGTTTTGATGATATTCAACATTTTTATAGATCAAGTGTTTCTAATTAGTGCAAATTAAATGTCTACAACTTTTGTTTTAGTTCATTAGATGCAGCTACAGCATGCACTGACTTACGAATTGAAGTTGGCATGGCACCGCTCCCTGTGATGGTTTTGAAGATTTTCAACATTTAAACTCTTTATATGCCCCTAAGTAGCTTGAATAAAAATCGCACAACTTTTGTTTGTGATACATAGCAGAGGGGGGGGGGGGCAAGGGTATTTTCGTGACTCGTGATCCTATCTTTTTATTTTCCGTGATCTGTGAAACAATAAAATTAGTTTTGGGGATTCGTGATTAAACCATTGCTCGTGAATCGTGAATATGCATATAAGCTGAATAATTTTCCCTGTGAACTGTGAAAACATTTTTTTTCCTGTGAACTGTGATCAAGACTCCCCCCCCCCCCTTTGCCCCCCCCCCCCCCCTCATAGGATGCCTGGACGGGACAACCCTGTGAATTAACTTAGAATTGCACATCTACCTATGGTAGTTATAAAAGTATTAAGCATTTAAACCTTTCAAATGCCCTCAAATACCATCACTTAGAATTGTACAACTTCCGTGGTCGATTGGATACACTTGCGGCACAAACCAATGAATTGTGGTTGGAATGACACATCAATCTATAAATAGGTTAGAAGATATTCGACATTTAGACTTTTTGGTTGCACCTTATCAGAATAGATTAATATCATGGAACTTTTATCTGTGGGTCATTTGGGTGTGGCTAACCTATGAATTGAGCTTCAAATGGCACATTTAAGTATTACAGCAAATGAAGATATGTAAGTTTCAAAAATTTAATTCGCAGTAATATGTATAATTTCCGGGATGTTTGCTCTTCCAAACTAGGTGCACGCGTTGTAGTGAATTGTGCTTTTTTATGGTGTCGGAGAAAAACTCTGGACAAAGTTTGAGTATAAAAACTCTTGGAAAACACGATGTCTGTAAGATAATTGGTTCGGCAAAACACGATGTGCCTGGCAAGTTTGGTTTGACGGGAAGGCCAGGCCTCGGTACATGGTGGCCAGCAGCGCCTGGGACCGGCCCAAGGGAAATACAGAGAATCCGCCATCGATATGTAAAAAAGGAGACATCCTTGGCATACACGTACAATGATACACGGTGTTTTGTGGAGAATAGAGAAGCAGATACACACAAAAGTCGAGTGATATTTAGAAAAGTATTGTGTGTGAGCTGCATGATTTTCGGCACTGTATGACGGGCCTAACTGATTCTATCACGGAATCTATGCTCCCTTTGCTTCATGTGCCCAGCTCCATGGGAAACAATGCTTGAGACTAAAAAAAAAAAAACAACCAAAGGTCACATATTAGCCTCACAGTCACAGTGACCACCGTAGACCAGCCTTGATTCCCACGTGAACTGCCTTTACTAACTTATTGTAGGAGGCCATTTCATTTACTTAATTTAGTGATGGCGCCAACTCTGTAAGCTGTAGTGCACCACTGCGCAGCAATGCCTCGGCTGAACCCTTTTGTATGCACGGGCAGTCTCATCTGATGTCCAGTCACTGCATAAATTGGCCTTTAGTTAGAAGGATAAAAGACACGGACCCAAATAGAAGCATTTACTTTGCCATGTATTCACAAACCCTGAAATGTGAAAGGGTCATATTGACAACGAGAATGTATTATGTGCTGGGAGGCCACCGTTTTAGTCACGTGCATTTGCTTCAGAGATCCAGAAGGGCTGGCAAGGAGCTTGATAAGAAACGGTGATCGACCCTTTCGCCGCCTTTTATTCCAACTTATATGTGCTCAATTATATAAAATGCAATGGCTGTGCGCACTGATATCATAAAATAGTTCCTGTTTGTGGTTGCAGACATGATCGATATGAAGTGCCTTGAAGGCAAACATCGCCAGCTTCCAGATCTGGACATTTTGACGGTCGTTTCAATTACAATCCTGTTCATTGGCACTTGATGTGTTAACCTAAAAAGTGCGTTAACACCTCACATTCCTGTTTTAATCTGCCGGATGAATTTTCACCTGCGATTACATACAGTGTTAACAAAAGTTCCCTTCTTTATTTCGCAGGAAAAGCCTGACCTTGGGGAGATCTTATTGTCTCTGAACTATCTTCCAACTGCTGGGCGACTGAATGTTGACGTCATCAAGGCCAAACAACTCCTGCAGACTGATCTTGTGGGCGGATCAGGTAATCTGCAAATACAGATGACCTCTAAAGCTTGACCACTTTTTAACTCTGCTGACTAAAGGTCGCAGAGTTCATGCGATCACTTATGTCTGTCCGTCCCTTCGTCGGTCCGCAAACTTTTTGCTTGTGAGCGCAATACAGCCCACCGTTTTCAAGATAGTCCCATGTAACTTTCAGGACTTATCAAGTGTATGAACATCTAGGTCGACTTCGATATTGGTGTCGCCACCTACAGTATCCCATAACGGGGCCCTTGGGAGGGTAATAAAGGTATGTGTTACGGCTATCACGAATGCTTTTCGTATCACATAGTATCGCATTATATTCTTAGAAAAAAAAATAGGTCGATTCATCCACGCATGGCAGTGTTGAGTGGTTATGCTTTTCTACCTATTTCTGGCCTCGTTTTTGCTAAAAAAACAAACAAACAAACAAACTATCGTTTGTTGTCTACTTGAACAGAATATGCCATGGACACATTATGGGATAAATACAAACCATCATTCGCGTGTGTTTCTGCTTTGGACTACATGATTCTGCGCAAGGAACCACTCGCCGCGAAGAGGCGAATGGTTTCCTGCCCAGGATCATTTCGTCCCAACCAGAAACACCGCTAATGACAGTTTGTATAATAATGTAATATATGGGTCAAAATGTGAAAACCTTGTGACTGCCCTGTCATCCTTGATGTTAGATAGATCTTCATGAAGTTTAGTGGGATTGTGGAGGAGTTCAAAATCTAAGTTTCATATGATACTAGTGGCCCCACGTATAATGTGACGGAAATTGTGAGCAAAATGTGTGTACAGATATGAAGCTCCATATCTCGTAAGGTAATTAAATTAGATATTCCAAATTTATAGGATATATAGACCATGTCCAATGATAATATCCTATGTAATATTAGTGACCTTGACCTATTATTGTTGAGTCACCAGGCCTGTAAAGTTGAAAGACGTGATTTTGTATTTGCAGGATGTAGCCTGGACGTCGATGGCTAATAAAATTGAGCCTCCAGATCAAAATTGCACTACATTACATTGCATATAAAGCTTATTTCTCATTAAAATCTTCGCAGATCCTCATACACTCTCACATATATTATACGATATTATCATATTATAAACAGCTGTCTGGGGAATATGTATTCTGGACTGAACCAACAAGACATTCATAGCATTAAATATTTCTTCACTTTCTGATGCTGAAAAAAGGTTTCGAAATGTTAGGACATGATAGATAAAAAATACATTTTGTTTGAAGCTGATGGGTATGTTCTTTTTTACTATATATATATATATATATATATATATATATATATATATATATATATATATATATATATATATATATGTATATATATATATATATATTATGTTTGGGTCGATTTTAGTACTATAACAGGCTTGTAATTGTATAAATACCGTATCATAGCCATAGGCCTAAAAGTTGCAGTGCCGCGATATGATGTACCGGTACTCTTCCGCTTTCATCGGTAATTGTGTTGATGAGGAGTAAAACTTTCTCGAAATATCGTGCTTATTTTTGCTTTGAGTATTGAAATGTTCAAATCGACCCAAACATGAGATAAAAATTTTATAGCATGCTTTCTAGACGATATGAGGTAATCAACTCGCCCTGGATACCACATAGCAGAACTCGTTCTGCTATATGGCATCCAGTGCTCGTTGATATACTTCATATCTTCAACAAAGCATGCTATAATCTATAATATATATGAAAGGTGGCTTAATTTAAACATATTTTATTGATCAAATATATGAAAATTAACGTACAATATAATTACCTCAGCAATTGGGAAAAAGGGCAAAGCGAAATTGGAACCCCTCTTGCGAGAAGAGACAACAAAAAATGGACAGAACTAGACTCATTAGACAAATAACAGACAGTGGGGTTATTTCACAGAACCAGCAAAGCATAGAATTTTCTCACCTCCAGTTGACTGGAGAGGGCATCCCGGGGATGGACACTTGTGGCCATAGGGTAATGCATGTTAAAAGTACCAATCTTCAAAGTAAATTTGAGGTCAATTATAGCAACATTAACATAAAATGTAAAACTTTTTTATTAGTATGCCTGTCAATATCGGTCATGTGCCAGGCATGTTTAGTATAAAGACGTTAGAAACTTTTTACAGGCAAAATTAATGACACCCTCGTATGGTATCTGTGTATTGACCACCATACATGCATAAGTGTCAGTTGGTTTCTGACACCTGTGGGGTTTATCACCAGAGTAGTTTGTGAAACCTTTAAACTGAGCACATTTTGGCAACGTGTGCTCATGATGCCACAGCATATGACTCTGTGGGATGTAACCATTCATACAAGTGTGGTGGTTCAAGGACAAAACGTCATTGTTTCAGTTATGGCAGACGCTTCTCCAATTAGGCACGCTCAATAGTTTAGAGACCACTTTCCTTCCATACTTAAACTAGTTCAGCTGAGATATTCATGTTATTTTACCATATAAACTTTGCTCTCTGGCAAGTGTCTGTGTTAAAACTATACAATCAAGTAGTCTTACCCCAGCAAAGGACCTTCCTCAAGGCATTGGAGGTGAGAAAATCACTGGGCACAGTGGTCCACCTGTGGGGGAAAATTGTGAATTTATTACAATAATAGGTCTGTGTGTATCCTAGGCTAGCAATGCAGCAGAATCCAATATGTGTTCGTTTTACCTAAAATTTAACTTATGGCTGCTGGTTTGAAGGGACCAGTTTCGGAAATAAACTCATGTACTGTTGAAAAAAATCACAATATTTACTTCAAGAGAACATTCAGGGCGGCCGTATAAAACTGTCTGTAATGTGAAAGGAGCATACAAGGAAATCATAGTATGGAGAACTTATCGCTGAACATCATAAATAGGACATATAAAGAAGTAATGCCGAACATATTCATTGGATATACTACAATCACATAAAGGTGTATCTTTCAGGCCGATCTTACACGTGAGAATATAATTTACTCGCACCCAGGCGAAGGCGGGTGTGTTGAACTGCGAGAAATCGGTCACCAAAAGTGTAGAATTCAGGAAATTTGATAGCTGTGGCCACTGGCTTCATAATATGTGATTTGATCATTTTGGTTCACCCTGAATTTCTAATTTCTAGAGATAACTGATTCCACAGCCTAATAGTCGGCGGAAAAAATGAATTATCAAATAGTTCAGTACGAGCGCGAAAATGACGAAGATTAAATTGCTGACGAGTATGATAGGTTTGGTTACCCACAGTTGAAGCAGTGAGAATTGAGCACAACGAATCACAAACGAGCTTGTTAACAAGTTTGTACATTAACGTCAATTTTTATATTTCTCTACGTTTGGCAAGAGATGACCATCTGGTTTCCTCCTATAGTTTAGCATTGCTGTTCCTTTCATTGCACCAGTAACAATACGAGCAGCACTTAATTGAACGTTTTCCAGCCTTTCCTCGTAAAATACCATACAGGCACTCCACACTTGACTACCGTATTCGAGAATCGGCCTGACAAATCTAATTTAAATAGTTTCGAGTGTACTTCTGTCCAATCTACACTTCAAGTTTTTCATAATGTTAAAACATTTACTAGATTTGTTAAATATTTCAGTTATGTGATCGGACCATCTTAAATCAGAGCGTGTTGTAAGTCCAAGCTGTTTGTGATGGGTAACATTTTGCAATACACGACCTTGAAAATGAATAGGTGGATGGTTAGTTTGCTTTCTACTACGAGAGATGAGCATGGAGCTAGTTTTCAGAGCATTAAAGGTCACAAGCCAATCTTTGGATCGTTGATCAATGTCAGCAAGATCCGAATTCATAATTTAAGCGGCAGTAAAGGGATCTTCAATCTTCAAGTACAGAGAGGTATCATCGGCAAACAATTTTTTGTTGCAACGAACAAGATCCACAATATCGTTGATGTAAATAAGAAACACAAGAAGCCCAAGCACGGAACCTTGAGGCACTCCAACACAAATTTTGCCCCAACAGGAGGATTGGCCTTGAATAACTACTATGTTTAGCTTTGGATAGACAAGAGGTCATATTAGAAGGGTGTTTTTTTCAAGGGGTAACGATTCTTCAATTAATCTGAAAACCAATTCGTGAAGATCTCCCTCAATACCTGCTCTCTTTAATTTGTACAAAAGGCCGGAATGCCAAACCTTGTCAAAAGCTTTACTAATGTCCAAGAAAATGATTTGTACTTCCTTTTGTCTATCCAAGGCTAAACATAGTTCATAATAGAGGAGGAGCAACTGATTGCCCGTGGAGTCGCCTGATATGAAACCAGACTGATGAGCAGAGATAACAGTGTTGTCGCGGAAAAAAAATTATTACGTGCTTAAAAATTCACTTTTCTTATACTTTACCAACACAGCTGAGTACAGACACAGGCTTGTCTCCGGACCTTTTTTTATAAAGTGGAGAAACGTTTGCTCTTTTCCAAGCTGAAGGGAATTCTCTGTTAGAAAGTGAAAAGTTAAATAATCTAGCAATGATGTGGGGGCAGGGGGGGATAACAGTTGCGGCTTCTTTGAGCAGTTTTGAACTTCTACCATCAGGACCAGAAACTTTATTTCTGTTAAGACTTAAAAGCACCTTAAGAACTTCTGTCTCCGTTACAGTGAATGAGTCCAGAGTAAATACAGCAGGATCAGTATGTTCGGGTAAAGTGGACGTTGCAGAATCAACTTTACATTGTTCTAGAAAGTAGGAATGCAAATTTCAGATTTGGACAAGGAATCAGAAATGTGCTACCGTCATGTATGAGAGAGGGAATAGTTGAAGATTGAATTCGGTTCAAAAAATATTTAACTGTGCGCCACCAACTTTTGGCTTTCTTCGAAGGGTTGTTGAGGTCCTCATGAAGCTTAGTATTTTTTTGTTTGTTTTGGGTTGATTGTTCAGCAGTTTCCATAAACATGGTGGATCAGGAATCACAACACAAATCAATATCTTCAGAAACAAAACATGAATCCCAGTCCACACTTCGAAGGGATGGTCTGAAGACATCAAAGTCTGCTTCACCACTGTCCCAAATGCGTCTTTTATGATCTCTGTTTTTTACCAAAACAGTAGGTTAGCACCTACAACACTATGGTCACAGTTTGAAATTGGAGGAAGCACATAGCTCCTACTTACATAGTTGGAAATGTTAGATAGGATCGGATCTAAACATGTAGCCGAATGGTCGGTTATGCGTGTGGGCTCATTTATATGTACCGTAAGAAGATTAGTACTGGCAAATTGATCAAGCTTATAGCCTGGTGGCGCTTGAAAATCGTAATTTAAATCTCCCGTTAAGATAACATGATAAATACCTGTGCCTTTCGCCAGGTCGAAACTTTCCTGAAACTTACTCGGAAAAAAAAACGGGAATTGGGTGGCCTGTACACGACAGCAAATAAGAATTTAGTTCATGTATTATGAAGTCTAATTTCACACCATAAAATCTCCAGATCAGATAACTCAAGATCCAGTCGTCAAGTGACGTGTAAGGATTTGGATACATACAGTGCAACACCACCGCCTACCCCATTAAGACGATCTTTTCCAATAATGCCATAATAGTGAGGTATATCTAGATTGTTTGCTAAAGAATTCGGTGAAAGGAAAGTTTCTGATGGAGAAATTATTTCAAATTCCGGGACAATGCCTGTGCTGATGCACTGCAATTTATCTGGTGATAGACTCCGTATATTTAAATGGCAAAATGAAATGTCTTTAGAATGCTGTACAGGGCCCGGGTTTTTATGAACACCTCCCGCTAAGTGTATCAGAAGAAGACAAGTGGAAGATATATTTGGGAACTTCAGTTGCTGTCTCTGCTAAACCTTGAACATTATATAAATCAGAAGAGAGGTTCTCTTTTTGTCTGAAAGGTTCATATTAGTCAAATGTACAGCAATAGAGGTATAGGCTACGTGACCAAATAAATGGTAAGGTATATGCTGAGCAATTTGCCCGAGCTTCGTTAATTTATTGTTCGAAGTAATAATCATATAAAGAAAAGTTAAGTGATCGGAGTATACAATGTGATATAAATGATTGCACACCAACTTGAATACACAAGTAATGACAAACGATACGACTTGTACACCAGCCCAAAACACGTAAAGTACAATGGCATATATTTTGTAGCGAATAATAATCTATAATATATGAAGGATCCCATCACAGTCATTGAGGTATACATGATAACACAATGTTCAGAATAGAGGCAGTAGAAACAGGACATGAAATAAGGAACGGCCGGAATATATATATTGACTGTCTCAATGCTGAAGCACACTAAATGCATGTAGCAACTTGACAAAAAATGTAACACCATTAATTTAACAGCAGATGCCATACTTTGCATGTCATCAATGACAGAAATCACAAATATGTTAAACAAAAATGCAGGAAAAATGATGAGATAGAAGTAAACGCCAATGCCCCAACATATAACAGAATATGTGTTGACAGAAAACTCGCAACACAAAAACTCAAGTCAAACCACATGAAAACAGAAGCTAAAGAATAAACACAGAAAACATGAAAATGCAATAAAGATGGGTACATGACAGGATGAATATATAAATCAACTGCTTGGCTGGATATGCATTCCATACGTTGTTAATGTTGCTAAAATGACAACACTTTAGCAAACAGTACATGTGACATGTGATCGTTGGTTGCGATTTCAAGACCGCAACATTGTATCGAGTAAATTCGGTTAATGAATCAAACATTTGATACATAAGTATCCAATTAGTATAAGGATATTCCACGTCAAGTAGGGCGGTGTAAGCACAAAAGAAAGATGATCAGTCAATAACAAAGTAGGCACATAATAAGTACATGTAGAACGTAATGCTGTCCAGGGAACATGTTGAACAGCGTTTTAGTGTGCCAGAACATTTACACACAGAAATACTTTTTGTTTCTTCGGTTGCCTGGGTTGGTTGACAAAAACGACTCGTGAGGCTGCTATCGCGACCTCGATCGCTTTGGCGTGACGCTATTGACGCCCCAAAAGTAATGTATTTATAATTATTATTATCAAAACCAAATATAGGCCTATTTCGTTGGGAGCAACTAACAAACTAACTGAGAAAAGGACTTCAGAAAGTCTATACATAGACCTACTTAAAAAAAAAAAACAAAAAAACAAAAACAAAAAAAAAAAAAAACAAACAAACAAACAAACAAACAAAAACAACAACAACAACAATATAATAAAAGGTAATAAAAATTGCACTGTTTGAATTAAAATGCTTTAGTTTTTCTGGCTATTTCCGGTCTTTCTCTTTTTCACTTCTGTCTGTGTGCTTTGTTTCTTCTTTGGTTTTTTCTTCTACTTTATTCATAATTATATTTGTTGATTTTTAATTAAAATGGTTTCTTAACGGCAGTCTTCCAGTCAGACCGACATGCAAATAATGCTGCTTCAATGAAAGTGACGCCATTAAATGTAGACCTGAAGTTGCTCTAAACGTATCGAAAGGTCTAATATTGGATAAATTAAGATTAAAATGGCCCAGTATTGCTGAACCAAGTATCGACATGAATCTTAATGGCCCAACCAGGTTTTGATATGACAAATATTGAATGTAAACAGCTCTTTTTTCATTCCTTCAATAAAAGAAAGGTACTCATTCAGTTCTATCTCAAAGAGCATTTCTTCAGCTGGGATTGATATATTAATAGAACTACAATATATGAAACAAAGGTGAAAAAAAACCAATTGAAAACAAGTTAAAAGGTCCAACATTTTTCTTTCTTTGGTGGTATATTTTTACCATCAATAGTATGCTTTTCAATAGGAAGAGTGTCATGCGAAAATGGACTTTAACAGGTATGAACAAATGTGAAAATTGGAAAATTATTTTTTTCGTCCTGTAAAGTGTTATAATCAATCAGAATAAGTAGAATACTCTTGGGTGAATGAATAATTGTGCGGACCTTATGTAGAGAATAATTATTATTGTAAACATGTATTAAAGAGACACCTTCCTTCTTCCTTTACGTTTTTGTTATTGTTTTATTTTGTTTTATTTGATGTTGTTGATTTATTTAATCTATTTATTTTATGGAGGGAGGGGATATTATTGAACCTTTTGGCGGTGATGGGGGTGTCGATCGACGCCCCTGACACCCGGTGATGGGGGTGTCGATCGACACCCCTGACACCCCCCCTTACTCCGGGCCTGTCATGTGGAAGTTTGATATTGCATAATATGGATGACCTTGATTAATTTTCAAGATCGTGCAGGCAATGCATTTCAGAAAATGATTTTTGGTGATGGTGGTCAGTAGAGCAATATGCCCATTTAAGGGTTTCTTGCCAAAGTATTCTAAGTGCCTCAAAATAAAACATAAATTTCACAGAACCATTTGTATCATCGGTATTAGTAGTTTTCAGCAGACTTTTTTTTCTTTTGCTGTCTACTTTGAGACATATTCTGGTAACGGCATTATGTTTCAGTACCAATACGGCCAGTATATTTTTTAATAAATGCTCCAGTGTACAGTCTGTGATATCCGCGTCTCTTTGTCAATACAGGATAATCTTAGTGAAATTAATTTTTTGGATTATCTCGACCCCTACTTTTCTGAGCTAGAACTTGTAATTTAGCCATACCAATTGTCTTCAATCAATAAGGGCCAGATTTGGGATGAAATCGGATGAGCCTGTCGCAATTTCCAGGGTGACTGAGTAACATGAGTGACTTTTGTTTTAAAATGATAAGTTAGGGCTTTGATAATGCGTGGTCCTCCGGAAGGATCAGGCTGAAACCACACATGGGTGACCTTGACCTTGACCTTGTCTCATTGGTCAAAGGATACAGTGAATTTCAATCAACAATTAAGTTGTCCACTAAATGTCCAGAAGAAGGGATGGCATGGGCCTGCATCTTAGTTTATGTTTAATTCTGGTAATATTTGAGTCCGAAATGGTCTATGTCAACGTTATTTCACCATACATACACGCCCTAATAGGCCCATAACTGCCACAAATGTACTTGCAATCAGGCAAGGTCACCTGAACACGACTGCTATGCAATCTCTTATTAGTTCAACTTTGCGACTACTTGGATGTTATCTTTTACAGTAGCACAAAAAATATGTGATGATAATGCATATGAATATACCAGAGTGGCACTGGATTGCCAAAGCGGGTTGACATAAGACAACAACAGTAAACACAGTAGTAGTCATCCAGCACGTGTTCCCACACTATTTGCTACATTGTTATATTTTGTAATAACATTTAAGGGGATATGCATGTCAAACGTAACAAGAAATTACAGAGTCCCTCTTATTTGTTTTCAGATCCATTCGTGAAAATAACCTTATGTCAATCGGACAAAATGTTGAAGACCAAGAAAACAACGGTCAAGAAAAACACTATCGACCCAGTGTTTAATGAATCCTTCAGTTTCAACGTAACGCAGGAACAACTGGAAAAGTCGAGCTTAGTGATAACGGTGTGGGATCACAACTCCAAAAGTCGGGATGACCTGGTAGGACGGATAATTCTTGGACGACAAGCAACCGGACCACATGAGATCACACACTGGAATCGTATGTTGCAGTGTCAGAGGTCCCCAGTGGCACAATGGCATACCCTACGAACTCGCCAGGAGTGTGACCAGCTGTCCTCCTTCTCAGCCTCGGTTTCGTGAACTGGGAAGCACGTGAGTGATGAAATGGCTCCATCCACACATCCAAATGGATGTCCAATCAGAACGAGGAACTTGACCAACAAACCCAATGCAGGTCTTACGTGTTATTCAACACCTGCAAAAATATGTGTCGATCAGAAACAAAAAGTGATGATCCAGAGTTCATAGTGATAAAGATAGCGCTGAGCAATGTAAGTAACCACTGGCAACTGATCTGCAGTACGGTCCAACAGTATTTTATTCTCAGGTCTTTAAACTCGGTTTAATTTGAAAGTCCAGAATCAAAACGATCTTACGTTCTATGAACCAAGTATACCATGTCCAAAAATACTATGAGACATAACATCGCCCCTAATTTCGTCCTTGTATTATAACAAGAATGTCCGTATCAATAAATTATCTATTTATAAAATAAGTTAATGGGCCAATATGCATTATATCATGTCAGTGGTGTTTAGAATAGGAAAATCCTCATGCGACTTATATGTTGATAAAGATTATGTACTAAAATTGATATACAGAATTCCAAGGTGGAATGATTTTGAGGATGAGAATGAAAATTCAGTTAGTGTTGGTGTGATCTTGGTTTCTATGAAGCTAGCAAAACTACAACGTCCCATACGAAGTTTGGATATATATTTATTGTGTATGAGTTGCCCAACACTTGTAGGACAAAAAAGGGAGTATCTCTGTTGAACATTATGTATTGAAAAAAACCCAAAAAACATTACATCTTGAGTGACAGAACGTGATAAAACTGGTACTCTAACAAGACATGTTGTGCTCAAAGTTGTGTACTTTCATTCCGCTAGTGTTGCAATGCCTTTTTTCATTCCTCATATTCCTGACACATATCGCTTGCATCTCCCATAAATGACGTGGGACAGCGTAAGAAAATACTACTACGAGAAATGCGGTGTATATTCAAGTTATAAAATGTACATCAAAATCACAAAACCAACATTCCAAATGCCATTTTTTTAGTGTTAGTGTCATGGGCATGGCATATTTTGTTTATATTACTTTCTTAAATATGTCACCAATTCCTGGTTCACCTGGGCAAGAATTAATGTTAAAATTGCTTAAGTTGTTACGGGTGCACATGTAGAAAGAACGATAAAAAGATGTCCACAGTTGATGCAAGATTCTCGGACAAATCCTATGGAAAAACTTCCACACTTTAAAATGGGAAATTTGAACCAATTAATCTCTCATGTAGAGCCGATTATAAGAGTGTATCCACAGTTAATTTACATGTTTAACATGATCTCTATACAGCATGAAGAGTACGTCATCAGCAAGTCGTCATGTACTGGCCATTCCATTCTGTAAAGCAGTTTTATCAGGAGCTAACAAATTAAGGTTTTTCAGCCCTCTTCCCTTCCAAAGGAAAACTCTCACGAACAAATGATTACAACAAAGCAAATTAAAATTATGTGAATCTCATACGCCGGGAAATTCACCAGTCGCAGGCAACACACACGTTATTCTGATAACAGTCAGTCATAAAATTTTCATTCAGAAAGATTAAATGTAAGTTGCTCACCAAGATTATATGCTAGGTAAAAAAAAAAGCCAAGCTAATGTCCTTCCTTGGAAAGGGTGACTGTCATTGTCATATGTTGCGTGTTGCTGTGACATCAGTGGTAACAACTGATATGTCATCAACCCCAACAGTGCCCTTGCTCGGGTTGGTAGAAAGAACAGGGTTGACAATTGTATTGGTGGCAAAGTACACCATAAACTACAAATAGTGTTCAATAAGCCTGCAGGACGTTGATTTCACCCACCCCTACCACAACCATAGTCCAGCAGGGACCAAGTTACATGACATTTAGGAATCTGTCAACCGTGAATGGTTCTTTTATAATTCCATCCCAAAAGTTGAGATTCGTCTACCAACCCACATATTTTGCTTACTATAGTTGTGGCTTGCAATAAATTCCATCCCAAAAGTTGAGATTCGTCGACAAACCTACGTATTTTACTTACCATAGTTATGGCCCTTCAATGCACTGGTGTCCAATGTTCAAAGTTTATATGTCAATGTGGATCAGTAAATGAATCTCTATCATGCCCATTCAACTCTTATAATGTATTTAAGCAATGTTGACCAACTTCACTTTAGTTCTCCAACCTTCTTCATTTTCCTCCCCACACCAGATTATACAAAGTCCCGAACCTGCCCAAACAACCTGACGTGTGTTTCGTCTCCCGTTACTAGCTTTCATTTTGAGCCATTACAGGTGACAATCACCCTTGCCCTCAGCAACAATCTCGTTCATAAAGGTAATTTGTCCCAGTTGGCTTCCGTGAGAGTTTCCTTCCTTGTGTTTCAATTACCTTAGACTGTGCTAATCAATATTACCAGTATGCAGTTAGTTGACATGTTATGTCCGGTCGATTCGGGTGATACATTTTTAATCTAACAGTAAAAGAAGTTTAGCATTGTTTCTGAACATATATTAAATCAATAGATGCCCTCAACAGGCTTTTAGTGTTGGCGGCTAAAATTGGTTTACTTTGCTAAATTATATTCATGCAACCTTCACGAGAACCGTACTCCGTTGCCTGTCCGTTAATGTTCTTGTCTCCGTGTCTCAGCAGCGACAAGGAGGGCCAAGATACCATCACTCTTTCCTCCTTCTCCACCAATCAAGAAACACATGATGCCAAATGTCGTCTGCTCCAATATGTTAACTTAAACCATAAAAGGCCATATTATTGCACCGAGTCAACAACTTTCCTCGGCATACTCAGGGAACTTGAAAGACGGTGACTATTACAATGTTATCTTGAAACTTTCATTGTAAGTATTTTGAGAAAGGTTAATATTTAATTAAATGGATGAAGCAGACGACTTTTGAAGTTACTGGTCGCTGTAGACTGGTTTTACTGGAAAATCGTTAACTATCACGTTGGCAGAACATGTTTTAACTAGAAAGATGGATGAGACCTATCAGTACAGGTGAACAACTTTCATTATCAAGAAAATCTCTTCACTCAAACTTAGTCTGACTAGAAAAGTCATTGCAAGTCCTATACCATCATTCGCACTTCATATGATATAGAAAGGCATATAAAGTATCGGGCCGCAACTGTCAAAACGAAATCAATGAGGATAAAGATTGTTACTCCCGTCAAATTTCGGGTCGTGTCGTGTATGTTCAGATGATTTCAGAGGATTTTCCATGCTGAGGTACTGACCATTTTTATTTATCCTATTTTTGTCCTTGGATCTGCTTCGTTTTCTTTACTTCTTACCAACCATTAATTCTAAATCTTGTTATTTTTGTATTTTTTATTATGAGAGTATTGCCTGTACCCCGTCCTTATGCCCAAACAAAAACAGTGACAAAACGATCGCAAGCATTTAGTCCACTGAAATCCACACACAGGTGGAAATTACTCTTCTTAGGTTTGTGACACCAGGATAGTAAGCTGCTTCCCTGCTTGGCAGATCTGAGACCCTGGACTGTTGGACTGGGATCCAACAAGCCAACAACCGGTTACAAAAATGCTCTGAGGGTCGGACAGGCAGGCAAAATAGCTGCATGTTCCACCTGATGGCATGACTGACTGGGGGCTCTGTTATTAGAGCATACTATTCTGCCACTCTCTTTTAGTGTGTGGCTGCACAAAGGGATATTCTCCACTGAGGCTGTAATTAGAAAAGTGAGCAGAAGATGACTTCCTGGATAGTGAATGCAAGACAACGATTTCATTCACTTAAATAAAACATCCCGTTGTCTGGTCCCTACAAAGGGTCCCGATCTACCTATACAGGTAAATTTTGCATTATCCTGAATAATCCATACTTCGAACAAAGCATAGCATCACAAAAACATTGTATCAAGAGTTAACCTAGGGATGACATGAGTCCGCTTCATTAATGACAAGGATTTCATCGTATGCACCTAAACTGGTGGATATGCATATATGTGTTCATTTTTATTAAATTATGATATAGCAGAGAACTTAACCCCCTCCCTCCAAGAGTTTGTATCTCCAGTGTTCTACCTTTTGCAATAACAGTGTGTGATTGTTATTACTTATAATAATCGATAAAGATCAGGATTATGTGCGTACGGTACACGTAATAATTTCCAGGCTACAAATCATCTTTATTTCTGTTCCATAAATAATGGAAATGTACAGCTGGTTATCACCTTTAGTGTACATAGTGTTCAAACTGAGACATTAACCGAGTCATCTGTATGAATAATTAAGCAAAGCATTGACATCACAAGCATATTTTTGAGCAAAATCATCGTTATTCCACGAAATAATGTGTTTCCCTTAACACCCCCCCCCCCCAATGTATGTGTTCTGGGCGTTTGAATAATGTGCGTGATTATTTGTAACATACATTTACAAGGTACCGTATATCCATTAGCTGTGCAATTGTTGTGAACATGTACATACACACATATTTATATAATGGCATCTATATGATTTCCCATTTATTTTTGTATTTTTATTAAATGTTTGCATTTGTATGTACGGAGTAAAAATCATCTTCAAGTAGAGTCTTGAACTTTTCCGAGGCGTCTCGGGAATACATCCCAAACCGCAAATTCTGTACAAGTCAAACTTATGAATATGCATCTTTCACATGTTGACTGTCCATTGAAGGCTAATTGCTTGGCATAATTTTGTTCGTTTCTAATGTGCACCTTGATTATACACATATATATATATATATATATATATATATATATATATATATATATATATATATATATATATATATATATATATATATATATATATTGGAAGGTGAAACGGGAGAGACTTGTTTCTGTTTCTGACCTGGTTTCTTGGTCTCCTGGATCCTTTGAATGATGTCTATTGTAAAGAATCGGTAAACAACTGAACAACTGAATGAAAGCGGTAGTATATTGGGCGTGATACCAACTGCCTATTTATTTTCCGTGTTAAATGTGATACAGATAAACTGAACATGTACTGTAAGCCTAGGTTACTTATGTATGTATAAAAATTGTAGTCAGTGTCAAACAACATTGTATATATTATGAGCAATTACTTGTAAAATAAATATGTTCAGATTTGTACAAAATGCTTCTGTAATGGTGATATCGCTCAGTGTTTTGTTTTCAATTGTGCGTGTAGTACCTGATTGTCTTCACGTACATGTTGAGTACACTTGTTGGATATAAAGTACTTATGTATACATTACTTCATATTGCATTGAATGTTCGTTGTCTGTTTAGGTGTCTGACATGTTGCTATCAATGTTGGAAAGAGTCCTCTGTATTCCCATAAGAACATAGACGTGTATGCTGTAAGACTAAATGGAGCCACGATGGTGCGTAGGGCTTTACATAGCAGATATAAATATGTATAATGAACATTACCTGTACATGTGTAATTACAAAGTTAATGACCATTGTCAAAGAGATAATGTATTGTGTACTCTTTCGGTATTCACAATCAACTTTAAAAATTATAATAACGAAAGGTAAATGTTGTCTGAGAAGCAGCCTTGTACTCTTTCTCCCAAACAATAAAATAAGTGTCTGCTTCGCAGGCAAGGATCAGTGGTAGTACGTACTGGAAAGCGTCAAACTCAAAGATTACCTTCCAAGCTTGCGCTTGATAGTTGGGATGGTTTTCTATTATGTATATAAGGGATAACAGTGGAGTCTCCTGGCTTATTACCTGTTTAGTTATTTACATTAATCTTTTCTACAATCTGTCAGTCGTCCACGTTGAAGTATCGATCTTTCAGTCTGCAACTACCAATGCATGTACAACAGAAAGATTCTTTGAAAAATGAAGAGGATATTTTAAAGTATGGACATACAATTTCTTATATATACATATATATGAGCGCCAATCGGACAGGTATCTGAGTTTGAAATCTAACATTTGTACCATTTGTTACACTTATTTCCTACCATACTTGAATGCCCAAGAGTCATTGTGTAAGGAAAAAAGAATTATATATTTTTATACTGAAATCTTATTTTCTTTCCATCGATGAAAATTTTAGAACGTGTTGCTCCATAATATCAATGAGATGTACGGTGTAATTGAGATTTAACCCTTTCCCTCTCAGGTCTTACTTCGGGGCGTAAATTGATTTAATGTCTTCTTAAATGATTTGTTCATTTTACGATTCCGGTATAAACATATGGGAACACCCTTCATCATTCTTCTGATTTTTACCTCTTATGGCACATCAAACCTGCGCCATAAATGGTTTGCTTTCTTTGTCTTGTTCTTGGCGGGAAGGAGTTAAAGTGGCGGTATTTTTGTGTGTGAAACTTCCCATGTATATCACGAGAAATCCTGAATTACCAATAAATGTTGCAAGCAATGAATAAGGCTTCTTTTTCTTTATTTGATAATTATGAATTTAAATGACTTGGAGAATATATAATAGAGATTGGACATCTCTATTTCTTAATTATTAATAAGAATAATAAATGAATAAAACTTTAAAAGATCAACGAAGCTTTCATGCATGTCTTTTCGGCGATTTGAGGTGCACCAGACATGCTGATTTTCATTTTAAACAAGGGATACTCCAAACGTTCATTAATATGCACGTATCGACAAACAGTTTTAAACGTAATGTTTAGTACGTACTTAATATTTCACCATGCTAATGATGAAAAGAAAAAGAGCAGATATTTTGGCTGGACATTCCAACCTTCTTCAGTGGAAACCGGCATGCCATGCCCGGACTGGGCATAATGGTTTTCACTGAAGAAGTTTGAAATATCAAAGCGAAATAACTAAACATTTATTTTTGTTATCAACCTGGAATATCTGAAATGCTTCAAGTATTCTCAATGCCTTATTTTAAACACAAACGTGGCTTTCAGAACATTTTTACTCACAGGATTCTGTGATAACATAGTTGAAATACCCGGTAATAAATGTTTACAAAAATAGCCGGTAATATATGTTTACAGATATACTAACATAAGCCACACCCCAACTTTTGGATCCTGCTGAACCTGATAAAAATAAAATCACCAGCCATTTCTAATTAACATTCGACAAGCTACATCTGACAAAAAACATTTGGAAGTTTGTATTAAGTGCACTCGTTTTCTTCTCCATGTGAAGGGTTTTCTTTTTTTCTTTTTTTGCAATTGACAACGCACAAAGTACCCAGTTGTAATTCCTTATTTGATCATGCTAATAATTTGTCGTCTTTTCTTCATATATGTACATGCCATGTGCAATTTTTCATGTTTGTCATGCACAAGGTAAAGAAACTATTGTTTATAAAGTAGTACTTATTGTAAATTAGTAATAATGTTAATAACATTATCATAAAAACTATTATCATCATCATACAGTAACTTCTAATCAAGAGTTTATGGTATACCCCCAGCCTGTTAAAGGCCACTTTGACCCCTTTCTTCAGTAATTAGTGTGCTTTGCTGGGCATATTTTGGACAGAAGTCAGTCTTTCGAATGGTCCGGGTTTTTTAAATTCATTCGTATGTGTCGAAAATGATAGCATAACTCTCGTTTCGTTTATCAGTATTTGTTTAGGTTAACTTACGGAATTCCCTGAATTTTGTCCATCAGTTTATATACTGCATTTTAAGACTTCTTTACATATATCTGTTGCCAAGTCAGTTGTTCGAATGTACGAGAGACATGCATGTAGCGGTTTTTACGTCTCTGTACGCACATGGCATCTTCCAAATTTACAGCAATTTACAGGCACTTGCCTGTAAATTGCTGTAAATTTGGAAGATGCCATGTGCGTACAGAGACGTAAAAACCGCTACATGCATGTCTCTCGTACATTCGAACAACTGATTGGCAACAGATATATGTAAAGAAGTCTTAAAATGCAGTATATATATATGTGTGTGTGTGTGTATTTACGACTTTATGTACACAATTACACCTGATATATTTTCTGTCATTTTCTGTTTTGCTTAAAATTAAGTCAAAACGGGTTCGGGGTTATGACCGAAAATAAGGCACGTGCGGTACTTTCAACTTTGTCCTTTTGAGAAACAAAGTGAGGATGACCTGTGCTAGGATTGTTGTATTTCATTTCATTTCATTTCATTTCATTTCATTTCATTTCATTTCAATTTTTTTATTTTTTTTATTTTACTTTTTATTTTATTTCCTTTCATTTTGGTATATTTTATTTTTGAGATGAGATAATTATTTTGCCTTCATAGCAAACTAAGATCCGTGTTTCCTTTAGCGCTCCACTTTGTCTGCCCAGTTACTCTAATATTGTATTTACAGGCAGTGATTGTCTGCTTTGCAAGGCCAACACTATCCACGTTGAGTACAGAATAGACGGACCTTAGTCTGTTAAGTGGGCAATTTTTTTTTCAAATTCGATAGGGATTAACGAAAATTGTCTCATGCACATCTGTGAGACAGACGCGCATGGCCCTTTTTCATGAATTTTTTTCTATCAACCCCCCCCCCCCCCTCGAATTTAGCCCTTTGATATATAGAAATATCAAACTTCAGGAGAGAAAATTTATTTTGGTGTGAAAGTAAAACATTGTGTGCTGTCGATGTTGCTTATGGCAATTGTGTGAGCAATAATAAGCGAATAAAAAGAGGAAATTTCCGACTATCCAGTCAATGAAGTATCTGAAAGATGTGTACAGTTTATATTTCAATATAAAACTGAATCAAAATGTTAATTTATTGTTACTGGTCCATCTACTGGTGTTTTGCATGCAATCACAATTCACCTATTAATTATATTGAATCACGCTAAATGTGTCTAAAATCATATTCAGCGCCACCTAGTAGTCATATTCAAAATTGTTATACGATGCTCGTATTAAACTTTCGGGGTATTTCTGTTTTGCCACATAATACAGATGATTCGAATGGAACTAATTAATTAAGTTATTTATTTATTTATTTATTTATCTATCTATCTATCTATCTATCTATCTATCTATCTATCTATCTATCTATCCAGTTATTTATAAATATTTGAATGTAGTCATACATATTTTGATAATGTAGCCTTGCATTTTTCTATTTTACAAATCATTCCTTATTCTATTTATTTATTTATTTATTTATTTATTTATTTATTTATTTATTTATTTATTTATTTATTTATTTATTTATTTATTTATTTATTTATTTATTTATTTATTTATTTATTTATTTATTTATTTATTTATTTATTTATTTATTTATTTATTTATTTATTTATTTATTTATTTATTTATTTATTTATTTATTTATTTATTTATTTATTTATTTATTTATTTATTTATTTATTTATTTATTTATTTATTTATTTATTTATTTATTTATTTATTTATTTATTTATTTATTTATTTATTTATTTATTTATTTATTTATTTATTTGGAGTGGGAGGGGGCGTCAGATAATCTTTTCTTCTTCCAATAAACCCGCTTCTTCCCCCAATACAATAGGCTACAAATAAGGATATTAATCGGGAGTTTAGCAACGAAATAAGTCTTATTGATTTCCGCTGGAGACCATGACTTTACATTTACTGAGTCTGGTTTTGCCTTTCCGATTTAAAAAAATAATTAGTGCGTGATTGTAGGTTTTCCCCCATCAAATTATATGACGTATATCTTTCGCGTATGTGACATACACAGATTTTGAACAGCGGATACTGGACTCTAAACGTGTTTACCCGACTAGTTTGTAGAAAATAAAGATATTAGGGTGACGTGCGAGTGCAATGAAGCATCTATACTTTTGGAGGGAGCTCACAAAAACAACTGTGCAGTTCATCTGTACGCCAAGAAATGGCGACACGTCAGTGACAATTTTGCTTTGGAATTGTTTTGTTTACAGAAATTGCGTGCTACTTATGATGGGCAAGCTTTTAAACTAGATAGTAATGAGTGACAATCGCAACATACTGAATTTATCTCATTGGCAATTTGCTCTTCCACTATGCATTGTTGATTCCTTGTTTCAAAATGAAACGAGCGTTTGCTGTGAATTATCACATGTGACAAAGGCCTTCCGTCGAATGTGTTCTCAACACATAAGTATACGGAAATGTCCAACCTGGCAAAATGACTTCACTTCTAGACCAAATGTCAAATATGTGCATTCCAAACATAATAGCTTAAATACTCGACTGACTGCAAAGCTTTGCAGAAGTTTAAAGATTGATGTACAGACACAATCGTTTTTGGAAAAAAATGTGGTTTTTGTGAAATCTCTGATATGAAAAATATTCAAGCAATCTTGTGCCACTATGATATTAATACATACTATCTGCATAACTGTACCAGGGACCTTTTAATGAAAGTATCAAAGGTGATAAAAAATATTTTTCCGGTGAAGTTTGTGGAACTCTCCGTGTTTGAGACGCAGTTACAGAAACTGATTATTTCTGGGAAAATTCCTTGTACAATTTGCCGTCAATAGCTTATTGAGTAAAATAGTTTCTGTTTGATTTCAGAGAATCAGTTTTTCGGTATACATTCATTTGAAACGGCAATTGTGGTACAGACAACTATTGTCTGCAATCAAGTTCCTAAAGTTAACACTGTCCATTGACTTCCATGTTAATATTTAAATTGTTCATTTGTTCACATTGTATTGGGGCCAGAATTTACACATTTGGATATGGCTGACAAAAAATATGTCTGCAAATAAATCTAAAAGGCCTAAAGTATATGTGTAGATGTTACAATGTATTTCTTTGTTGCACTGCTGCCAACGCACGCGATGTTGCTGTAGCTCCCACTACGTTATATGTGTTCAAGTTATTAAGGACGGCTAAGACACCAAAAATAAATCCCATTTTAATTGATCATAGCTCAAAATGTATTTGCGTTAGGATAACAAATCATATGTGTGTGTAATCGTCATTATTCATCGTTTTCTATGAAGCGCGCGAGTCCACATCCTAAATGTTCTTTGAACTTTACAAAGAAGCTGCAATCCAGTACATGGTTCAGTTCAGTCTGTCAACACACCATTTTAAACTCAGTAGTTCATAATCTGAATACCGTTATGAAGCAATTGAGCAATTTACTGGTTTACCGCGAATAGAAATCTTGCAGCCGATTTCCACGCCTAAATAACTCTTGAGCATCAATAGTACACCCCGGTTTAAACGCAGTTGAACCAGGGCCTCGTACCAGGTGTCAAACATCAGTCACTGCAAGTCAGCAGTTGAAAGCATCAGTCCCGGAAGTGTCAGTAAGCAACGAGATGATGGCTATAAGCCTATGCCACCTTTTGACAGTGTTACCTTTGAATATTCCATACAATGTCATAAATAGACATTTAATATATGTTCTCTTTACATCAAAAGAAAACAAAAACAAGTTGGCGCCATTTAAATATGGCCCCATGACAATCTAGAAGGGAATCTGGATACCGAACAATGACAATCTAGAAGGGAATCTGGATCACGAACCTGGAGCCAACTTATCGTGTCGACGAAAATAATGTCCCAGGCACTATCAGTTACAACGCCATTGTATATGACACGCTTATGGGAGTTGTGTTGCTCAATGATTCACGAAACCCTGGGTTTGGGTTCTATGCACAATACCAGACTAAATTATTGAATTTTTTAATTTCTGCACAGTACAACTTTCATACATGTTTGGTTTGCTGGGAAACATCTTAGTACTGTAAATAATGCTCCATATGTAGACCCAAACCCCCTGGATTGAGTGCCTATATCATTTTGAGGCAGCTGGTGAGGTTTGTCTTCGAAAGAATATCAGGTTTTATGCAAAATGGCCGGATTGCCTTTTGAATGTTTCTGTTTCAAATATAGAAGACTATGCCAATCTGATCCTGTAAAATGATTCCCAAGAGAAGTCAACATGCATCACACAAGTCCACTGCACCATCTGCTTCATTTGGTCCTGCTCAAGCCCAAGGGGAAGGAATGCTCTTTCTCTGAGGAGGACCTTTATATTTCCTTTATAAACTTCCGGCTCATCACTGTCGTATTGGTGAACCGATGCAAGGCATTGCGTGTCACAAATATTCATGTGTGTCACCTGAATATATTTGTATTAACGTGCGATTGTGCAGAACCGAAACAAATATTAGTCATCATGAATGAAAATAAAATACTAAAATTGATCATACTAAACGTAGAACTGTTGGATGTCACTCTATGGTGATCAGTTTTGAAATTTCGCAAGTTATAATTCAAGGTCCATATCCTAAACACAACAGAGAGAGACAGACAGGCAGACAGACAGAGAAAGAGACAGGGAGAGCGAAAGAGGGAGAGAGAAAGAGGGTCAGAAAAATGTTCACATGCATATATTGAACTCTGTATTACTTGCAAAATAAAGCAGTCTTGGGATAAATATTTTAATATTAGTGCAAAATATCGTCCTAAGTTATTCTCAGCTCGTTATGGTGTATAAGGTGTCCCTATTTCTCAATTGCTTCATAGCGTGAAGGGATTAGACTCATTCTGAGACTTATATAATTACACTATTCACTGTGCTTGACAGCATTTGCTGTGATATATATATATATATATATATATATATATATATATATATATATATATATATATATATATATATATGCATGTATATCATAGTGAAAATGCCATTGTCAGTTCTTAAGCCACAGTCGTATTTGAAAGGAGGAACAACTGGTTTGCGCACAAATTCCTTAAGTTTTATCAGTCTGAAAATGGGCAATATTCAAATCAAATTTCACTTTCATAACCTAGAGGACTCCTGCATACCGTGTTCACTGCACCTCCAGTTCCATGCACTGACGATACCGCAAGTGTGATCCGAGAATTCAGCCAATTTAGAGACGGCAAACTGCAGTGTCGTGACATGTAATGTCCGTTGAACCTTTGTGCAGTAGGTAGGCACCATAGTGAATCTGAAGTGATTATATCCATGGAGCTCTGATGATAGGTCCATGCTATATCATTGTATCCCACACTTTTGTGTGAAGTGCAATAGCTACAAGCAATGCCAGAACGAAGATTCAATGACGATAAACCCAAGACTATGGGTCAGTAACACACATTATAAATCCAGTTAATAATTCTTTCGCAGGTGGGATAAGTCTGCCCAAAGGCCAAAACACATTGTTGAGGGTCGTCCCAAACGCCTTGTACTTGAATGTGCTTTTAGGAAAAAGATTTTCGCCCCTTGCGCCTGGTTAACAGCCCGATGTCCAGCTCATATAGACACATTCTCGCAAAATCATTGTGCCAATTGGAACTAAAGTTTTCATAATTCAGTCAGTTTGGCACTGCATGCATCCATAAACTAGGATGGAATGCTTCCTGGGCCGTTGAAATAATCCCAGACCTCATCCACAACGGAGAACGGGAATAACAATAGCGATGATGAATTATTTTTAATTTGTCATCATGTCTTAGTGTCAGCTAGTGTATTCAGAAATAATAATACATTAATGTGAAGGATCATTTCAAAAATAGACTCGGAAATATGGACAATAAAAAGGAACTTTGTCGAAGTTTACAGCTACGTTGGAATAGCCGAATGGTTACAGCTCTAGATACTAACAACTTTCATTTTAGTTTTGTAAGTTCGACTTCTTCACGTGCGTTTCTTTCTTTCTTTCTTTCTTTCTTTCTTTCTTTCTTTCTTTCTTTCTTTCTTTCTTTCTTTCTTTCTTTCTTTCTTTCTTTCTTTCATTCCTTCCTTCTTTCTTTCTGCTTGTCTGTTTTCCTTTGGCACGTTAAAGCAGCTAAGCCACGCGCAATTAAAGAAAAAATCAAATTGAGATATGTGACGGAAACGAGATATTTGAAGTAATGTCAGTGCTAGTAAGTACACTTACCTCTCGACCACCATTTGCCTAGGCCTTTGTGTCTGGGCGAACCTAGGGCAAGTGAAGGCAGTCTGGGACTAGCCATGCTTCGGGGCTACGGCGGCAAAGGTAGACAGCAACCGAACGAGTCGCTCAGCGTCTTGGAACGTGCCTCATCAGCCAATTGGGCCCGAAGGTCCTGTGCCCCGCTAACGACTGTAATAACCTCATTTTTTTTTCCAGAGACACCATATTAACTGAAGAGGTTATTAACCTAAAGCGGACATTCTTATGCCGGCTCTAGGATTTTAAACTTAGATGTCAGTGACCCGTAGTGGAAGAACAATCAAGAAGATTTAAGTTGTATACAAAATAAAATTTATTACTGGAGACCTATAAGTTTACAAACTAAAACAATTAAATTCCCAATTACAATGTTGTCTTGAAGGTGACAATGACGAATGAGCATTGCCCTCACAATGAAGAATGTTAAAGAGTGAAGCCATTACAGAGTACCAAGGTCCAACGACGATCCAATCCTAATTTACTAAAAATTTAATCGGCCAAAGTATTTTAATAGATTAAAACCAAATTTAATTATTTAATTTGGAATAAAATTAGTTCTAACCTATTTATTATTCACTAAAGCTTCCCAGATCTGAAGTGATATGTTGAATTCTGTATGGAATTCTGAATCCAAAGTATTGAGAATAATTTCCAATCTCACCGATCTAAAAATGTTCAAACGTAAAATTTCTTTTGTAAATGAGCCTGAGTTACTTAAATGTCGAAAGGGGAAGAAAAAAAAACTATAAGTGTCAACCTCCATTAAATTCTAAAGATAAGAATGTTCATACTGATGTGTAAAGTTGGCACAACCTGGATCTGTTCAAGTTCTCACCACCGCATGTAAACATTCAATTTTCAGGAAAGGTCGGCCACTCAGGAAAGGTGAAGTATAGGCCTTGACTTTCCGACTTAACCCCCGTGGCTCAAGTATTTGCACTGCAACTCAACAAAAACCAGAGTCAGAGACTTTCCCTATTATAATAACAAAAAAATATTCATTTCTTATATAATAATTTAATAAATAATTTCTCTAAGTGTATTCCAAGTCGGAATAAATCAAAAATAAATGCTGATCTAATTTCATAGATCAATTGTCAAAGAATAATTTATCTTGAAAGGGTTAGGTAAAACTTTAAGAGGAAAAACCCACAAGGGTTAACAAATTTGGAATAAAATTGGCCATATTTAAAGAAAAATACCTCTTCAAGTACCCTAAGCCTTAACAAGATGGCCCCAGTTTATAATATTTATGAGTTCATCAAAACAATTTTGATAACATCAATATATATCAATTCCGTCTAAGATTTGATAGTTCTTCACTCAGACTTCTTATAATCTTTCAAATATAATTTTCATTGTTTCTATCCATGTACAAATAGATAATTTATTCATTTGTCATTTCATAAATATTCAATATTATTATAATTAGATACTCCGTAAAGTAACTGGATAATTTATGCAGCAGTGAAAGCTATACCATATTTACCTTGTCAAATATTACAGGATTGCAAAATGTTTTATTTTGCAAGATACTAAATACTATGTGATACGAAAACTTCAACTGGTGAGTTAACTATCAAGTATTTAACTTAAATCACAATTTAATTTCTTAAGTCCAACCCACTTAATAAATCTTCCCAAATTTAGAAAAACCCTACTTATCCCTAAGATAATCCTGGAGAAAATTTGATATGTATATACTGAGTAAAAGTTGCCTGAACATTTTCATGCTATAATCATTGTGAAAGTGTGTTCCTTAAGGAAAACTTCAATCAGAACTCCAATGTAAAAGAAGATAAAAATGTTTCATCATTATCCATTCATGAAGACCAATGTAACACAAAATCAACTCATGAAGACCAATGCTTCAACATCATCAATTCATGAAGACCAATGCTTCAACATCATCAATTCATGAAGTCCAATAATAAAAGAATGAAAGTTGACCTTTAATACTGATGTCACTTCCCATGACCCTTGACCTTGAAGGTCAACTTCCGGTAAATTATAATAATTTATGTATACCATTTCCTGAAAAATCAACTATCAGAAATTCAGTCTCCTGTCTTCCTAATAGGACCATTCAAGGTATAAAAATGGAAAATCTACTATCAGAAATCCAGCTATCTGTTTTTCCAATAGGACCATCCATATTAAATATATTCTGGAAGTGAAAAGAGTCAACATTCAAAACAACTCAAAAAAAATAAACTTCAATATTGTGATATTTAAGGTCAACATAAAATAAAAGTACATAATCTCTATGGAATGCTTATGAAATATCATAACTTATTATTATTTCCATGACACAAGTATTCTTTGTAACATAATTCTATAAAATTAATGAAACTTCAACTGAAGTCTTTTCAGACAAATTTTTACCTCATTAACATAATTTATGTGTTCAGTTTTCCCTGCCTAGTTCTTACTAAAGTGAAAATAGGAATGGGGTTAAATCTTCAGGTAGAGCATAAAGAATTTGCATATATAATGAACAGGAAAACCTGTTCTACCAGGTTTTAACCCTTGATCTTGTTTCAAATTTCTCTATTTAACCCTAAGACTTCTATTACCAGTATGACTATAACTCCACATCAAAAATGGAAGAAACCTATTGGTTTCACTACTTTTAATGTCTTTCTCGACTTTAACCAATGCATTTTAACCTTTCAATAATAACCATATACATATTCAGAATAACCTGTATTTCTTGGTTTTGCCACTAGAGGGCACACCACCCAAATATTTCTCCAAGATTAGTATTGTCATTTTTTTCAACCATGCCTACAGAATGGAAATTTGGAATATATTCCCAATTTGCTCACCAGTATTTAGTTTACTCTTCTATAAATATATATATTTCAGTTCCATGACCAGAAACTCGTTCTTATAACACCATTTTTAGGACTTAACGAGATCAAATTACAGAACTGCTTACAGTGTTCCCGAGCAGAAAAAATAGAATTTTCTTTCATGGAAAATGGTTCTGATATCCATTTTTAATCAGCATATACCGATTCCAAGAAATATCTTCTCCCAATTATTTTCTCTCGTCTTTGTTTCCAAATGTGAATTCATGTTAAATCAATGTTTTGCGCTAATCAATTACGTTTCAAATCCCTAGTCTACAAGACTCCAACAAGAACCTCCAGAACAAGACAAGTTTACCCTCGTGGTTCACACCTCTTCATTCTGGCCGGTAATAATTACGAAACGTCTGCAAAGACTCACTAACCAGCGCAAAACTTGACCATAATCCTAGCCAGCTAAAGACAATCTCCGTTATTCAGTCTTCATAACCGACATTGTTATATTTATTTCGACTGTCACGAAAATCACTTATCCTTGCTCCATAATAGGACGTCCATATGCCCTTAATAATTATTCATCTTTGACGACCCATTATTACAGAAAAATGACCAAACCATGTGTACTACGGAAGCCAACTTACCGGCCCGCCACGAGGTATTTATAACATGAAATTTGTAACCGCTGCTAAATTACACCAAGAAACCACGGACGTATTTTAGTTCTGTTTATTTTTACTTGAACTCTTCCCTAATATTTACCCTACATATTTAATCAAAATTGGCCTTTGGCTCGGGACCATGACCAGGATCACCCAATATTTATTAACGCCTAGCTAAACATGCCACGTGAACACGTACAGTGAAAATTTGGATTTTCCAGATCTCCAACCATGGTTGAATCAGGTAAGTATATCCTAACTCATTTCAACATGAGTAACTTTTCCATCGAAAGTCAAAAGATACACTTACCCTTTTCAACACGCTGGCTAAAAGATCCGAAGCCCGCTGTGACCGCTAGACCATACTCCGAAGTTCCACTGTTCTGTTCCACCGCCCAACAAGGAGAGTGCCACTTGTCAATCCGGTCGCACCTTTATTGAGCCGCACGCCTTTGTGATTCCAAATTAGGGGACGTCACAGTGTTATCCACCCTGTCTCAATCCCTTCATGTACGGCCACTAGAGGCCGCTGCAATAAAAATCACTCGGCAGCATCTTTTTCAAAACACAGCAAATCAATATTTGCTACAGAGCTTTCTCCTATCTGAAAAATTTTTGATGATTAATCAGAATCACAAAAATTTTTCCCAATAAAAATTTCTTCATGTTTTCACTTTTTATAATTTCAAGGATATGGTTTTCCTCAAAAATTCAACATATTCAAATGGCTTTTCATTTCACCATTATCAACTTTACATTTCACAATTCTTTCAAGGATATGATTTTCCTCAAAAAAATTCAATACATTCAAGTGGCTTTTCATTTCACCATTATCAACTTTACATTTCACAATTCTTTCAAGGATATGATTTTCCTCAAAAAATTCAATACATTCAAGTGGCTTTTCATTTCACCATTATCAACTTTACATTTCACAATTCTTTCAAGGATATGATTTTCCTCAAACATTTCAATACATTTGTTAGTAAATTCAACCCGACGTCGGGGTTAGTAATTACATATTTCAAAATACATTTATCCATATAATGTCAATAAATTCCAATAATTTTCAATGTCCACATTTGATCAATAAAATACATAGTCGCCATACTTTACAGGTATTTTCCTGCTTCTCTTTTCTCTACCTCTTACCTCAGGCAAAGAAGTGTCCTTCTCAGATAAACTTCCTTTCTCAGACGATTCTGACCCACTCACATCACTATGGGAGTCATCAGCCTCCTCCACACATGTGTAAGGTTTTAAATGGTCAAAATGTTCCACTACTGTACTTCGCTTACCAACTTTTTGGATTCTATAGTTTACATCTGAGAGGATCTCTATAACTTTGTATGGACCATCAAAATGAGGTGATAACGACCAAGTCAAACCTTTTTTAGTACGTTTGATACTTCTCCATACCAAATCCCCCACTTTGTATGGTTTTCCATGCACTTTCTGGTCATAGTAAGTCTTTTGCCTATGTTGAGCTGTTTTTAGGTGCTCTCTTACCTGTTTGTAGCATAATGACAATATCTCGTCCAACTGGGTCAAATAATCTTCCACTGAAAAGAAATGTACCCCATCTTGTGGCTCTCTAAGTACACTTAATGGCAAACAATTTTCTCTGCCAAAGAGAAGTCTGTTAGGGGTAAATCCTGTACTTGCCTGCACACTTGACCTATAGGCCATCATGATAAAATCTAGATGTACATCCCAGTCAATCTGGTCCTCTGCTACATAGGCTGAAAGCATTTCTCCTATAGTCTTATTTAGTCTTTCCACTAACCCATCACTTTTAGGATTGTAAGCAACAGTATGAGTTTTCTCAATGTCAAATACCTGGCATACATATTTCATGACCTTGCCCTCCAGGTTACTTCCACAGTCCGTATGTAATTGCCTGGGGCAACCGTACTTACAAACCCATTTCCTGCAAAAGATGTCGGCTATGGTTGTAGCCTCTTGGTTAGGCATAGGAAAGGCTTCACTGTACTTAGTGAAATAATCAGAAATCACTAAAATGTACTTGTTACCTGCCTGGGTTGTAGGTAGTGGTCCTTTTATGTCTATGGCCACTCGTTCCATGGGATAACCAACGGGTCTCCGAGCTAATGGAGCTCTAAATGTACGATTTCCACCTTTCCTGCTATTACATTTTTCACAACAGGATAAGTAGGAACTTACCGTTTTTCTGAGACCTATCCACCAAAATTTTTGTCTAATTTTCTCTACGGTTTTATCTATACCAAGATGGCCACCAGATTTGCTATCATGAGCTAAAAATAGAATTTTCTTATGGATTGCATGTGGAGCAATGAGTAAATACCTACTCCCTGATTCTTCCGTCCAAATTCGTTTTAATAGCCCATCCTGTAATACAATTTGGTCCCACTGAGAAAAATATAGTTTACTTCGTCTGCTACTGGTAGCAATGAGCTCTGCAGACGGTCTAACTTTAGATTTCTCTTTTAACGTGTATATGATACCTAAGTCAGAGTCAGCTTTTTGCATTTCTTTAAGTTTGTCTGGAGTGTATATAGAAGGTTCTAAGGACACTGTACTCACCTTTTGAACCTCAGCAATCTCTGGTTCTGGATACCTGCTCATGGCATCAGAATTTCCATGAGATATACCACGGCGATGGGCTATTTCAAACCTGTACGGGCTTAAAATTTCTAGCCATCTGGCTATCTGACCTTGAGGTTCTTTAAAATTATATAGCCATCTTAAAGAGCCATGATCCGTGCGAAGCAAAAATTGCTTACCAAACAAATAGGTTTTGAAATATTGCACAAAATACACTACTGCTAGCAACTCCCGTCTGGTCACAGAATAATTACATTCTGCTGGGCTTAAAGTTCTGCTAGCATAAGCTATAACACGCTCTTTTCCACCTTGAATCTGAGACAAAACACTTCCTATTGACCTACCCGCCGCGTCCGTGTCCAGAATGAAAGGAAGGGAAAAATCAGGAAAAGCCAACAGAGGTGGATTACACAAAGCATATTTAAGCTTATCAAAAGCTTGCTGACATTCTTGGGACCATATAAAAGAAACTCCTTTCCTGGTAAGTCTATGTAAAGGAGCAGCAATTTCACTATATGAAGGTATAAATTTCCTGTAATATGATGTTAACCCTGTAAAACCTCTGACCTCCTTAAGATTCTTAGGTGTAGGCCAGTTTTTTACCTTTTCCACCTTCTTTGGGTCTGTAGCTATTCCATTACCAGATACTACAAAACCAAGGTACTCGATTTCCTTCTGGAAAAATGCACATTTAGACGGTTTTAGTTTGAAACCGGCTTTATGTAAAGCTCCTAACACCAAATCTAACCTATCTCTGGCCTCAGAAAACGTCTTACCGAAAGTAATGACGTCATCGAGAAAAATTAAACAGGTAGACCAGTGCAAACCAGCTAACACAAATTCCATTAACCGGCTAAATCCTGATGGTGCGTTCTTTAACCCAAAGGGAAGGACCGTAAACTCATATAGAGACGTACCTGTAGTGAATGCAGTCTTTTCTTGGTCTTTGGGGTCCATTTGATTGTTCCAGTAGCCCGATAGAAGGTCTATCTTACTGAACCAATTGTTACCCTGTAATGAATCAAGTGTCTCATCAATTCTAGGTAATGGCCATGCGTCAACTTTGGTAACTTCATTTAGTTTCCTATAGTCCACACAGAACCTCCATGAACCGTCTGGTTTCTTTACCATGACTATGGGACTGGCCCAAGGACTGTTACTGGGAACTATAATTCCTTTGTCTAACATCTTGTTTATACATTTCTCAATCTCAGGTCTTATATGAGGTGAGACCCTGCGAGCTCTTTGTCTTATAGGCTTTGCATCACCAGTATCAATGGTATGAGGTAAAAGATCACAATGACCTACATCTTGGTCGTCCTTGGCAAAAACAGATTGCCATTTACACATTAAAGCTCTAAAGTCTTTCCTCTGGTGTTTATTCAACTCAGTACAATTTTTTTCATACAAATCTTGCACCACTGGATGTAGCTGAGTAGACCTTTCTGTTGACTGCAAAGAAACATGAGCTACATGTTGGACAGGAATGGCTGTACTTACTTGTGCTCCCTTGAGGACCTGAATTGAAAAATTTCCGGGATTAAGAATTCGTAGAGGAAATTCCTTTTGACCTAAGTCAATCAGTCCTCTACCAACAATTACTCCCTCTCCAGTGTCATTTTCATTTACACAGGAGGCCTGAATCAAAGCAAGTCCCTTTCTTCTGGGTCCGGCAATCTGAGCTGAAACCAAAACTTCACTACAAGGAGGCAAATGAATGTCGTGCACTACACACACTGCCTCTTTCCAATACAACTGCTTTTCAGTTAGCACCGGTATATCTTGATTACCCAGTTTGATTTTACTATTTTGCAAGTCAATTACAGCTTGAAATCTATCCAACAGGTCTGCCCCTAAGATACCTTGGTAGGAAATGTTTGCCAACAGAAACTCATGTTGAAATCTTAATTTACCAAACTGGCAACTAAATTTCACTTTCCCTACCACTGGCACTAATTCTCCATTAGCAGTCAACAATTCTGTCTTATCCGGTTGTACTTCTACATCAGGACACAATTCTAATATAGATGGATGCAATAAAGTAGAACATGCTCCTGTGTCCAGTAAAAATTTTGTGGAAATTTTGTTCACTTTTCCTTCCACAAAATAAGTCACATTTCTCTTTATTTCAGGTGAACTCTTGGGTAGGGCAGCTGATCCCGGGTTTACAACCGCCCCTCCCCGTTTCCCTGTTTTAAAATTTCTCTTTTACTCAAATATTCAAGAAAGCCATCAGGTGAATCAGCCTGAAACTTAGCACAATTATATTTACAATGGCCTGGCTGATGGCAATACCAGCAGGATATACCAGACTTAGACTCTCCCTCCTTCCTTTGTGGAGTCTCCCTCTTACTTTCAGTCTTACCCTTTAACTGATCTTCCAACTCCTGGATTCTTTTCTGTAATTTCTCAACCAATTGTTTAGAATCTGATGTATTTGATTCCTTAGGAGGTTGAGAAGCATGAACTCTAGGTACAAACTTTACTTTTTCTCCTGAAACAATGCTTTCTTCTCTCATGGCAACCTTTATAGCCTCCTCCAAATTAGAGGGACCAACTCTTTTTACCTGTATACGTAATGACTGTTCCCTAATAGCTTGGACGAAATGATGTACAGTCATACTTTCCTTTGTAACCAAATCACCAGATGGAAAGGCACGAGTTACTAATCTTCTAACTCGAGAGCCCAAGTCTCTTAGTTTCTCATCCTTACCCTGTTGACAGGATAAAAGCTCTTGTCTATAGCTGTCAACCAACTTATGAGCTCCAAACTGCTCAATACGTGCTCCACATAATAAATCATAGTCAGCCCTGACATTCTCAGGTAAATCATTAGCATATTCTTGTACTTTGCCTTGTAGTACAACTAAGAGAAATATTCTCTTCATTTCATTATCCCAAGCATTGATGCCAGCGACTATTTCAAAATGCTTCAAATAATCATCAAATGTTTGCTTACCGTAGTATTTGTCCGGATTTATACTTGGTTTTTCTGCTCCCCTCCTTTCCGGTCGTCTTGCGTCTAGCCGAAAAGCAACTGGTTGGGCTGGAGAAGTTCTGAAATTAGAAAGAGGATCACCTCCCCCCGGTGTTACCATTCCATATATTGGTATTTGTCTATCCAACCCAAACCCAGTGGGGTCTGGCCAATACAAACCTTGAGGGTTAGTGGGAGGAGTCGTGGGAGTTCTCAATGGGTCAAAAACTCCTTCTCCCACTGGAGTATATCCCTGTGGCATTAAAGGATCTTGTAAACCTACCAACAGTCCTTGTGCTCCAGGAGAAGGGAATGCTCCGGGAAACCCCCCAACCGGACCCCCCTGTTGAGCGGCTGATGGTAGACGGCTGTGGGGTGCCCCGAGAGCACCCCCCTCCATAGTCGGTATGCCTGCCATCCAACCAGATAAAGACAAAGAAAAATAACCAATGAACAATCACTATCACAAATATATTTTAAATTCCCTTTTCTAATACTCCTCAAATATAATATTGGGTAACTCCTGGTACTATAATGGTCCCAAGCCAAAGGGGTCCCGAACCAAAGCCAATGTAAGATTTTAAAAGTTATTTAATTTCTCACAAAAGTAAAATTTATTTAAAGTTCTTCCAAGGTCACATGACATCCCACCGCTGCCACCATTTGTAATAACCTCATTTTTTTTTCCAGAGACACCATATTAACTGAAGAGGTTATTAACCTAAAGCGGACATTCTTATGCCGGCTCTAGGATTTTAAACTTAGATGTCAGTGACCCGTAGTGGAAGAACAATCAAGAAGATTTAAGTTGTATACAAAATAAAATTTATTACTGGAGACCTATAAGTTTACAAACTAAAACAATTAAATTCCCAATTACAATGTTGTCTTGAAGGTGACAATGACGAATGAGCATTGCCCTCACAATGAAGAATGTTAAAGAGTGAAGCCATTACAGAGTACCAAGGTCCAACGACGATCCAATCCTAATTTACTAAAAATTTAATCGGCCAAAGTATTTTAATAGATTAAAACCAAATTTAATTATTTAATTTGGAATAAAATTAGTTCTAACCTATTTATTATTCACTAAAGCTTCCCAGATCTGAAGTGATATGTTGAATTCTGTATGGAATTCTGAATCCAAAGTATTGAGAATAATTTCCAATCTCACCGATCTAAAAATGTTCAAACGTAAAATTTCTTTTGTAAATGAGCCTGAGTTACTTAAATGTCGAAAGGGGAAGAAAAAAAAACTATAAGTGTCAACCTCCATTAAATTCTAAAGATAAGAATGTTCATACTGATGTGTAAAGTTGGCACAACCTGGATCTGTTCAAGTTCTCACCACCGCATGTAAACATTCAATTTTCAGGAAAGGTCGGCCACTCAGGAAAGGTGAAGTATAGGCCTTGACTTTCCGACTTAACCCCCGTGGCTCAAGTATTTGCACTGCAACTCAACAAAAACCAGAGTCAGAGACTTTCCCTATTATAATAACAAAAAAATATTCATTTCTTATATAATAATTTAATAAATAATTTCTCTAAGTGTATTCCAAGTCGGAATAAATCAAAAATAAATGCTGATCTAATTTCATAGATCAATTGTCAAAGAATAATTTATCTTGAAAGGGTTAGGTAAAACTTTAAGAGGAAAAACCCACAAGGGTTAACAAATTTGGAATAAAATTGGCCATATTTAAAGAAAAATACCTCTTCAAGTACCCTAAGCCTTAACAAGATGGCCCCAGTTTATAATATTTATGAGTTCATCAAAACAATTTTGATAACATCAATATATATCAATTCCGTCTAAGATTTGATAGTTCTTCACTCAGACTTCTTATAATCTTTCAAATATAATTTTCATTGTTTCTATCCATGTACAAATAGATAATTTATTCATTTGTCATTTCATAAATATTCAATATTATTATAATTAGATACTCCGTAAAGTAACTGGATAATTTATGCAGCAGTGAAAGCTATACCATATTTACCTTGTCAAATATTACAGGATTGCAAAATGTTTTATTTTGCAAGATACTAAATACTATGTGATACGAAAACTTCAACTGGTGAGTTAACTATCAAGTATTTAACTTAAATCACAATTTAATTTCTTAAGTCCAACCCACTTAATAAATCTTCCCAAATTTAGAAAAACCCTACTTATCCCTAAGATAATCCTGGAGAAAATTTGATATGTATATACTGAGTAAAAGTTGCCTGAACATTTTCATGCTATAATCATTGTGAAAGTGTGTTCCTTAAGGAAAACTTCAATCAGAACTCCAATGTAAAAGAAGATAAAAATGTTTCATCATTATCCATTCATGAAGACCAATGTAACACAAAATCAACTCATGAAGACCAATGCTTCAACATCATCAATTCATGAAGACCAATGCTTCAACATCATCAATTCATGAAGTCCAATAATAAAAGAATGAAAGTTGACCTTTAATACTGATGTCACTTCCCATGACCCTTGACCTTGAAGGTCAACTTCCGGTAAATTATAATAATTTATGTATACCATTTCCTGAAAAATCAACTATCAGAAATTCAGTCTCCTGTCTTCCTAATAGGACCATTCAAGGTATAAAAATGGAAAATCTACTATCAGAAATCCAGCTATCTGTTTTTCCAATAGGACCATCCATATTAAATATATTCTGGAAGTGAAAAGAGTCAACATTCAAAACAACTCAAAAAAAATAAACTTCAATATTGTGATATTTAAGGTCAACATAAAATAAAAGTACATAATCTCTATGGAATGCTTATGAAATATCATAACTTATTATTATTTCCATGACACAAGTATTCTTTGTAACATAATTCTATAAAATTAATGAAACTTCAACTGAAGTCTTTTCAGACAAATTTTTACCTCATTAACATAATTTATGTGTTCAGTTTTCCCTGCCTAGTTCTTACTAAAGTGAAAATAGGAATGGGGTTAAATCTTCAGGTAGAGCATAAAGAATTTGCATATATAATGAACAGGAAAACCTGTTCTACCAGGTTTTAACCCTTGATCTTGTTTCAAATTTCTCTATTTAACCCTAAGACTTCTATTACCAGTATGACTATAACTCCACATCAAAAATGGAAGAAACCTATTGGTTTCACTACTTTTAATGTCTTTCTCGACTTTAACCAATGCATTTTAACCTTTCAATAATAACCATATACATATTCAGAATAACCTGTATTTCTTGGTTTTGCCACTAGAGGGCACACCACCCAAATATTTCTCCAAGATTAGTATTGTCATTTTTTTCAACCATGCCTACAGAATGGAAATTTGGAATATATTCCCAATTTGCTCACCAGTATTTAGTTTACTCTTCTATAAATATATATATTTCAGTTCCATGACCAGAAACTCGTTCTTATAACACCATTTTTAGGACTTAACGAGATCAAATTACAGAACTGCTTACAGTGTTCCCGAGCAGAAAAAATAGAATTTTCTTTCATGGAAAATGGTTCTGATATCCATTTTTAATCAGCATATACCGATTCCAAGAAATATCTTCTCCCAATTATTTTCTCTCGTCTTTGTTTCCAAATGTGAATTCATGTTAAATCAATGTTTTGCGCTAATCAATTACGTTTCAAATCCCTAGTCTACAAGACTCCAACAAGAACCTCCAGAACAAGACAAGTTTACCCTCGTGGTTCACACCTCTTCATTCTGGCCGGTAATAATTACGAAACGTCTGCAAAGACTCACTAACCAGCGCAAAACTTGACCATAATCCTAGCCAGCTAAAGACAATCTCCGTTATTCAGTCTTCATAACCGACATTGTTATATTTATTTCGACTGTCACGAAAATCACTTATCCTTGCTCCATAATAGGACGTCCATATGCCCTTAATAATTATTCATCTTTGACGACCCATTATTACAGAAAAATGACCAAACCATGTGTACTACGGAAGCCAACTTACCGGCCCGCCACGAGGTATTTATAACATGAAATTTGTAACCGCTGCTAAATTACACCAAGAAACCACGGACGTATTTTAGTTCTGTTTATTTTTACTTGAACTCTTCCCTAATATTTACCCTACATATTTAATCAAAATTGGCCTTTGGCTCGGGACCATGACCAGGATCACCCAATATTTATTAACGCCTAGCTAAACATGCCACGTGAACACGTACAGTGAAAATTTGGATTTTCCAGATCTCCAACCATGGTTGAATCAGGTAAGTATATCCTAACTCATTTCAACATGAGTAACTTTTCCATCGAAAGTCAAAAGATACACTTACCCTTTTCAACACGCTGGCTAAAAGATCCGAAGCCCGCTGTGACCGCTAGACCATACTCCGAAGTTCCACTGTTCTGTTCCACCGCCCAACAAGGAGAGTGCCACTTGTCAATCCGGTCGCACCTTTATTGAGCCGCACGCCTTTGTGATTCCAAATTAGGGGACGTCACAGTGTTATCCACCCTGTCTCAATCCCTTCATGTACGGCCACTAGAGGCCGCTGCAATAAAAATCACTCGGCAGCATCTTTTTCAAAACACAGCAAATCAATATTTGCTACACGACCTCTGCCATCTCTCCTCCAAACAGATGTTCCTGAGAAGAGAGGCCCCATTGCAGCACTGTGGAACAACGGATCAGACAACTTCTGACCCTGGAGGTAGGCATCCCTCCGCAACAACCGAAGGTTCCCCTCCAGTGTGCAAGCGGTCCACACCTGGTGATCAACAGCTAGCAACAACGAAGTTGCGAGAAGTGTTGCCAGGTCCACACAATATCTCACGCGGCCTCTTTGATGTGCCCAGAGCCCCTGAGGTAATCCAGGAGAGACCTCAGATTAGCCAGGGAGACAGCGATCACCTTACTGAAATGATCCCAGAAATATTGGGGAAATATGGCAGAAACATTGTGGAACCCGGAAATATTGTGGAAAATTCAGAAATCACTGGGGTTTTAATGTGGAAGCATGGTGGAAATAATGTGGCCGTGGCGGAAACATTGTAGACCATGATGAATACATTGTGGAATTACTGTGGCCACACTGGACTGACCCCAGAAATATTGTGGTAAATCTGGGAACACTGTGGACTGGTCCCGGGAATATCTTGTACATTGTGGAAATAATGTGGGTCATTTAAGTTTTGCAAAGTCCAATGACGGAGATAATGTGGACAAGATATTTCTTCATGAATCAAATAAACTTTGTAGGTCTTTGAATTCAGCTAGGATTTCCTCAGCATGTTTTGATTGCATTGTCACTTCCTGGCGCCAAATTTAATGTGCTGGATGACTCAGCAGCAATGCAAAGTGAGTAAATAGTTTCTTTTTCACATGATTCAATACCTTTCATGACTTTTAAAATGCATATGTATTATCTTAAAGTATCATGGATTCGAAAGATATTCTTGATTTTCAACTTCTAGTCAGTGGCAGTTCTGTGCACACACATATGTTTAGTATATTACTATTTGCATGTGCAGATTGGAGGATGCATGCACACTACAAAGTAAATCAATAACTGACATGGACTACATATATATAGTGTCCACATGCACGTTAATTGATTCTTTAAGAGTTGTTTTTAAAACTATTGTATTTTACAGTGGTGATTATGTTGCCTAGCTCCTTTGGAGTTACAGGTCTTGTTTTGTTCTAACTGCCACTTTATGTTAATCACCTTTGAAATTTAAATAGGATCAGTTGCTGGGAATACAGTGGTCATGTTGACATACCAAGAAAAGTGTGGTCACAACTGATACCTGGAACACTGTGGTCATGTATACATACTGGCAATATCACCCTATTAAAAAAGGATTGGTTTTGGATTCCTTATGGATTCCTATAAAAGGATTTCCTTTACATTATTTTTGGATTCCATTAGCCGTGTTATCTCCAGAACCTGTTAGGATTCCTTTTGGCTGCAAAATGCATTGAAAACAGCGCAATATTTATGAGGATGGAATCCTTGAATAGGATTCCCATATCATTAAAATAGTAATATTTCGGAAAGCTGGTGCATTTATAGGATTTCCATATCATTGTCAAGAATCCAGAAGTAATGTTTTAAAGGAATCCTAGCAACTGGTTGAAAGGAATTACACACCATCAAAAGGAATCTAAAAGTACTGTTAAGAAAGCTTAATGGTTTCCTTGAAAGGAGTCCCTTATCATTCAAAGGGATCCAAAAGTAATGTTAAGGAATCCTATTTTCCCTTGAAAGGATTCCCGTATCATTAAAAGGAATCGAAAAGTAATGTAAGCACACATTGGTAAACAAGATGGCCACACCAAAACAATCTACATGATTATATGCATGTGTGTAAAGTTTAGGAGGTCCAGAGTGGTAAAAATAAAGGTTCAAGCCATCTGGAAGAGGGACTCCACGTGGGATTACCCTGCCATGTCAGAACCCAAAGACCAACCACTAGTGTCTGATGATCTTCTGGACAAGCTATAGCGGCCTCCCAGACACCAACAAGGACAAGGAAACAAAATGTCAAAGTTATCTTGGTGCCGGGAACCTAAAATTGGACAAACTCCAATCACCCAGTTTACCACTCAAGTCACAAGCCAGCGATGACACAACCCTAGGAAGCTGAACCTGTGGATGAAGATGAGTCATCTTCTGATGAAGAGGACTACCAATTACATTATGCTAATCCAGACTTGCCAACCATCATGGATTTGTTAATCCGTTTGGGTTCAACAATAGCAGACCGGAAACTAACAAGAGGGATGAAAAAGAATAAAATTTTAATGTTATGGAACAATTCATCTCCTGCAGGTACTCCTTTGTTAACCTTTTTGGATCCAGAACAGCAACGCCACTTACAGGAAAGGTTAAGGACAATGCTCATAGTTTCAGAGCATGGATGGCCATTAGCAACTTTGGATCTCAAAGAGCACCTCTTACAGTGGATCTAGGTTTGGACGGGGAATCAATTAAACCAACACAGCCCTTTTGGAATACCCACTGCACCTCTCGGACTGTGTGCCAGGAGAACCAGACATCAAAGAAGGGAAAGACGAAGATCAAAGCCGAATAAAATGGATTCAGCTAAGAATGAGAACAAGCTGCATAGTGACCTGAGCTCATTGTTAGACGAGCTGGGCATTGAGGTATTTTCTGGCTCATCTATGTTTATTCCTATTTCAGACGTTTCACCTCTCTGGAGCCCCAGACAACCCATACCTCTGAAAATGGGTTACAGCTCAGGGATCAGCACCGAGCCCTATCATGACATCTCCCATGAGTCAATCGCTTCTTGGTTCTCTCTGATTAGTCTACCTTTGACCCCATTATCTGCCACAGTATATGTCCTGGCTTTCAGATATTTTACTGGACCTGTCTCCTCCGTCTTCACACATTTCTGATTCATTACAAGCCATGCAACAGGCCATTATTACAAGTTCTGATTTGGCAATATGCCCAGAGGATTTTTGAGATCGGAAACTGCAAAGTCACAACCAGTGGAGGCAATATTGTGGCCGTATAGACACTGGGAACATTGTGGCCATTGTGAAAATATTTTGGACGTACAGATACAGGGAATATTGTAGTCTGAACTGCATGCCATGAACATTGTCATCATTGTGGAAATATTCTGATCACGTACATGCCCAGAATACTGTGGGCATAACTGAACCTGAGAGTACTGAGGAATTAATTCTAAATATCGGGAATATTGTGGTCACTACTGCATCTGCAAACAGTGTGGTCATTTACACCTCAGGAATGTTGTGGAATTTCTGTGGTCATATCTACATACTGAGAATTTTGTGGCTCAGGCCGGGAACAATATGGTCACAACTGCATTTATAAAGTGCCACATTATTCCAGGGGAAACATATATATATATATATATATAGAGAGAGAGAGAGAGAGAGAGAGAGAGAGAGAGAGAGAGAGAGATAGGCAGACAGACAGACAGACAGACAGACAGAGATAGAGAGAAAGATAACTGGCTTTCATCTTTTTCCCCCAAGTCAATTGTGGAACATCCAAGAAACACAAGTATTTCCAGTATTTCCACCGTAGAAATTTCCATGATGTTTCCGCTACATTTTACTCCAAATTCTCTGTTTGCATTTCAGTACGGGGGAGCATGATGCTGTAAAGATGGATCCCCTGGCATCTTCCTCCAACCGCCTGAAGGCTTCTGCAGATGCCCTGATGGACTTCGGCTGCCCAGCGTCAAATTCTTCCCAGTCTAAGTCCACCTGCAATGAACATGACAGAAAGATCTGCTCAGGTGCAGAATACCATCGATCTACCCTGGACGTCTGGCTTTGGGAAGAGTCACCCTTGCCTCAAATACCCAGACGTCATTGGCTCTATGGGAACCCATGTGCAGCACTCCTTGGCTGAAGCTTCCATGAGCCGGTCAGCCACAAAAGGTGGAAAAGGTATTGGGGTGCATTGCCACCTGTTCTCCAAAGACAAACCATAGCCTGACAGCACAACAGCCCCACACCTCTCCTCCTCTGGTGGGACCACAGCTTGGTCAACAACCAGGCTCTGAATAAAAGCTTTGACCATAAGAGCCCGTCAGCAGAGCATATGCCATGTCCGTCGGAATGGAGGGGGCAGAACCGTCCACAGAACCCGTGATCACAGGCGTGCTCGGCCTTCCAGAGTGTAAATGGCATGATGGTTGAGTCCTTGACCTCGGCCAGGATCTGCTAACTGACCTGTCTGAAAGCAGCAGCTCATCCTCCACCTTGGTGTCGAGGTGGGTAAACTCAGATCTCACGAGGGGAGCAGTGAGGCACAAGGAAGTGTCAAACAATGAATTTTCCCTTAACCATGTAGCAGCTGCTTGTGACAGCAGGGGATCTGTCACCACGCCACCCGTTGGGGTAGCAAGGATTTCCTCAGAAGTTGTTGCAGCCTCAGACGCCACCTCCACCTGCTCAGCCCACCTGGGGCTAGAGAGGAGAAATTCCTGAGTGTCATATCCAGTGGTCTCAGTGGCTGCCAAGAAGGATGTCTCCTGGCTGGAGGGAACCTGCTAGGTCTCTGGGAGACTCACATCCAGGGCCACAGCTGCCGCCAACTCAGTGGGCTGCTGGCAGGACGGGTCCTGAAGGAGCTCAGTGAACTCCCAAGCCCTGTTGCCGAGAGACAGAGAGAGAGAAAGCTGACTCAAGGCAGAAGCAGGGACCTGCTCAGCAGAAAGGGTCTGCTCAGACTCACCTGCAGTGATGGCTACGGCAAAAGAACAGAAAATCTCTGACCACAAATGTTCTTCCTCACAGAGCTCAAGCTCTGCCTCCCTCTCTAGAGAGGGAGGCAGCATACCCAGCTCAAACACAGTGGCCAACAGAATCACCAACTGCTCACTTTGGGCCAAAGCCACCAAAGGTGCAGGAGGGACTGCCAACACTGCTGGTGCGGGAACTGAAGGTGTCATCTATAGACCTGGGTGTCTTCCGTATACCTCCCACCTGCCTTGGCTTATGAACGGAGCTTTTGGTGCCAGGAGCTTGGAAAGTTTCCTGAGCCACTGGTGGTTTTCTAGACATCCCCGATTTACAATCTGAGCGCTCAGACTGGCAGAGGTTCCAGAATATCTGGACGGGAACCCAAATGTTTTTCTTCCCGATGCACCAGTTTCCATGGTTTAAATTATGCTCCAAGTGCTTGGACCTGGAGGTCTGAGATCTCAATTGCTCTAGCTGACATTTGGCTGACAACTTCGAAAAAGAAACAGCTCATGGCTGAGACAGGGGATCAGCACATGCAACATCTCAGCTTGAATCTGCATACTCTTTGTCATTGACACCAAAGCAAGGGCAACCTTTCAGTCAGTGACTAGAGCAGCAGTGGTAGTCTTTTGGGGTAAATACGAGTGCTCGTGATCTCCCAAAGGTGATATCTTGCTGCCTGACTGACACCACCGTCTCTTCACCTTACTCTCTTGTGGGATTTCTACAGTGGAAATATCTGCCACATGAAACTGTGGACAAACTTTCTGGGTAAGTCTACACTTTTTCTCATTTTAGGTCAGAGGCAAGGACTCAACGGAGTCAGTCTCTCCAGCTTGGCATTTGGCAACTATGGCCTGTTGCCTACACCTCACATGAAGAAAATTTTTTTTCATGCCTGTTCAAACAGCAGCCATTTGTCCTTTCCCAGATCCTTGCAGTATTTGCAAGTTCGCTCGCAAGAGCAAACTTGACGGAACTGCAGGTGACATACATGACAGTGCTAATGATCATCTCAGGCCATCATGTGGTTATGTGAGTCCAACTTCTGCCCTAATCCAACAAGGATGAGGACGGAGTGGTCACTAAATCAATGCATATGGCTTGTCTCTGAAAGGAGGCAATTGCCTGGTGTGCACTGTCTTCCCACTCTCTGTGATCTGTTCATTGAGACATCATCTTGAAAATCCAGGTTTTAAGCCAAACGACAAGCTCTACTTGCAACTATTTCAGAGGTATCTGCAGGACAGATATCAGCTATCTAGGTCTACAAAGATTCCTTGACCACTGAGAAAAGAGTTTTTGCAGAGGGGAACAGGTGTAAAGCACTAAAACATTGAGTGTGAACAAAAGTTCATGGAACTTTAACTGGAAAGAGCAAGCCAGTAACGGCACCCAAAAGAATAATGGTGATACAGGGAACATGTCCATGGGGAGTCACCACCAGTTCCAAAGGAACTGCGAGATGGCGCCATGGGAATGTCAGGGTTTCAGAATCAAGTGAGTCAAATTCAACTCGATTTTTCTTGGGCGTTTGATCCAGCCACAGAGGTGTTAGCAAATGGCGGGCGAGAGGTAACATTACGTAACTAATTAGTTTTAACAATGTTAGTCACGCCGATTTGGTTTTAGAGGACAAAAGTCGTTCTTGTGAAGGAATGCCTTGGTCGAAAACACAGTAACTCGCGCCACAACTACAAGTTACACATTAATAGTTTAAAAAGTAGAAATTACGATGAAAGGGCGTAATTATAAGGAGAAAACAAAAAATACGACTTTGAAACTTGTAATTACACCTTTTAAAACATGTAATTACAAAAAAATAAGAGGGTTGTGTGAACAGCCCGTCGTCAGCTGACCTGGATAAATTGGACCCAAAATAAGTCCCACTATGACCCAATGTTATCGCAATGTATTTCCACGCGAGTTCAAAGCAATTGGCCAAGTGGTTTTGGACATTTTAAAATATTTTGGCCCCAAGAAAATAACGAAAAGTTCATACAAATTAAAAAATCACGGGATTATGACTATTTAAACACACCCAACAGAGACCGCCCTACTAAGTTTGTAGTAAATTTGGCTAACGCTTTTGGAGAAGTCGACAATGTGAATTGCCACTGCAATATCCTTTGACTTACATTCTAATACGAAAGTATAGGTTCACTAACTGTCAAGTACCCAAGTCACACTCACTAACTGTCAATTGCCCAAGTTGAAAATTTCATTAAAAATTAGAGATCCATATTCAACACCACCCAGTGAACAACGTTGTTCGAATCTTCAAAATTTACGTTTGCACCAAGTTGCAACACAATCTTAGTGACGGGTTTTTTTTATCATCAGTCGAAAATGGACGAAAAATAATCCAAAAATTCGTGAAAGAATGACAAAAATTGAAGCGCCACTTGTTCGACAAAGTCCAGGCATCCTTAAAAGTAATCCCATGCAATTTAAAGCAGTTGGCCGAGTGGAATTGGACATTTTTGTGAATAAAATGTCGAAAACTGAACAACATAGTATAAAAAAACATACATAAAAAATGGAGCGTCGCCATTCGAAGGAAATTGGGAGAGGTCCACCAAAGGTACACCCACACCAAGTTTAGAAAGAATCTGATAAGTGATATTGGAGAAGCTGGACGTGTAAACTGTGAACAGATGGACAGACGACAGATCATCACCTATCCTATAACCTCAGCTGATTGACAATTAATCTGAAGTTTAAGAAAAAACAAATTCCTTAAGTATGAACAAATTCGTACTTACAAGCAGAAACTCGTAATAACGAGTTTGCTTTTGGTGATCCTATTAGGCGTCCGTTGCATATACACAATGTGTAAAACAAGTAATTTGTTGATAAAATACTACTTTCGTTTTCATTGAAATGTTGCTATTTCAGAAAAAAAAAGCTTAGCAAAATAAGATTTTGAAACCCTGTATACATGCATGTCACTATTTTGCAAGCGATACCTGTCGTATTTTAACCTTTTCATATCACATGATGGAAAAACTTGTGGATCGAACAACGGAACAATAGTTTCTATAGTTCCTTCTTGACATTAAAACTCTCTCTCTCTCTCTCTCTCTCTCTCTCTCTCTCTCTCTCTCTCTCTCTCTCTCTCTCTCTCTCTCTCTCTCTCTCTCTCTCTCTCTCTCTCTCTCTCCCCCTCCCCCCGATATATAAACGTTCATATGTAATGCACATACAAGATCGCATATATAGGCTTTCTATAGCTAGGGTTTTTCCACAACCGCAAGGGAAAAAGATTAATTCCTCTGAAATAATTACAATAGCTTCAGCGGTACAAACTCATGTTGGTCACGAAAAGCCTATAATATCATAGGTATCAAGAACAAGCTGAAAGAATATCTTCCATCATACATTTTGCAAGCAATGTACAACTCACTTGTACTCCCACATCTAAATTACGGTATTTTAACTTGGGGACACAAAAGTACCAGAGTTAATCAACTCCAAAAAAGATGTGTGAGAATAGTAAACAAGAGCAGCTTTCTTGCACACACTGATCCCATATTTAAAAACTTTAAATTTCTGAAAGTAAGTGACATTTTTGTCCACAAGCAACTGAACTTCTACGTTGATTTCATAAATAATCAGTTACCGAGTACTTAACAAATTTCCAAATCAAACCTGCATCTTAAATTCATAATTATAACACACGAAACCGTAACTACATATTTAGAGAACGAACAAAATTTTTTAACACAAAAAACTGTATTAGACATGAAATTATAATATACCATTAATAACACCTAATAATGTTTTGAATGAAGTATATACTTATTGCAAAACCGGGTTCGCCCCTTATACCAAACAATATTTTATAAATAAATATACAGTTACGTGTACCATTGCAAATTTTTATGTCTGCAATGCTCATTATTTCCGCTGATCGATTTTTTCATGAAATGTCCTGACACTTATAATTATCGATATGTTAAAATGTGTTGTTGTTGTTGTTGTTGTTGTTGTTGTTGTTGTTGTTGTTGTTGTTGTTGGAATAATAAAGTAGAAATGATTGAATCATTCAATTTTAATTCTAAATCACTGTACAAACAGTAACTTTTTGTGTAAGGTGGCCCTCATGTCAGCAGCTTAAATAGCCTTTTTGGGGGTCTCCAGACCATCCTTTAATTTATATAACTTCACTACTAAATTATTACATGTTTGTTTTTTCTCATTCTATTATATAATAGAGGTTATATACAGCTACAGATATATGTATCATGTTTGGGTCGAATGAACGAATCTTGAATCTTTAAATCCATCAATGTAATAAAAGTTCCAATAACTTGTGGTTTTCGAATGTAAATGCTTTGGTGGTTTAGTCGGCAAATTCCTTCATTCTTTTTTATCTGTGTTTTGTCGATTCGGGTTTTTTTTGTTTTTTTTTTGGTTTTTTTTTTTTTGTTTTTTTTTTTTGTTTTTTTTTTTTTTTGGTTTTTTTTTGGGTTTTTTTTGGTTTTTTTTTTTTTGCTTTGTTTTTTTTGTTTTTTGTTTTTTGTTTTTTGTTTTTTTGTTTTTTTTTCTGTTTTTGTTTTTTGTTTTTGTTTTTTGTTTCTTGACTGTTTGTTTGTTTTTGCTTTTTTGTTTTGGGGTTTTTTTTTTTTGTTTTTTCGTTTTTATTTTCTTTAAATCTTATTGCTTCATTACTTTGATTTTTTCTTCTTTTTTACTTCACATTTTCCTTTACGACAGTGCTGCAGCCAGAAGTACACATATATTACTGTTTTAGTGAAAGTTATGCAAATGTGGACCTGAAGTTGTTCCAAAGATGGCATATTAGACGATTGTTGAAATTGAAATGAAAGGTACAAGAAGAATTATTGATATACAAAAAGTATAGACCTGTGTAAAATGAAACTTAAACTTAACTTCGTTCTTTGAAGTGCTTTTATTACTCAAATTAACTAGGCTTCTCTTTAATGAATAAATTATAGAGTGATAATGGGACCTTCTTTCTTCTCATTTTTTTTTTTTTTTTTTTTTTTTCTTTTTTCAACCTGTGGCGCTGATGGAGGTATCTTCAGCATCATCGAGACACCACCACCACCACCACCCCTCTTCCGCGGCTTCGGGCCTGGCCGTAGCTGTGCCTGTCTTCTGTCTTTGGTTGTTGTTGTTGTTGTTGTTGTTGTTGTTGTTGTTGTTGTTGTTGTTGTTGTTGTTGTTGTTGTTGTTGTTGTTGTTGTTGTTGTTGTTGTTGTTGTCGATGATCTTTGGATCATTTGGTCATTCCTTCCTCATCACTTCTTAGTAATTTCCCTTCAGTAATTTCTAAATAACTGAGACACACAGCTCCATTCTTCTTCTCCTTAATGTTACAGCCTACGCTCAGTCTTGAGCATCACTGGTCGGAGATAAACAAATTAAAGTTAGTAGAAAGATTAGTACATGGAAAAGGCAGGTGTAGCCAAAAGAAAACAGTGTTAGTGTTTTAGTAAGAGGGTTAAAAAGTGTGTTAATGAATTTAGATGGGCTTGGTCTGGTGAGCTACCAAGCGATGTTGGAAGCTCACCAGGCTTGGGGCTGTGACTATCATGATATCCACAGGGAGACTGTTCCACTGGGGTATACTACGCGGAAAGAAACTAAATATGAAATAATCTTTGGTTGTCTGATATTGTAGGAATGCATAGGGGTGTTGGTTTGAAGTCAAATGGCACGACAGGTTCTCTGATTGGAACTCCCAACATGAGGATAGCGATTTAGGTTTATCTCTGGTCAACCTTGTGAATCAGTACAATCTCTTTTAGCCCCAAGGGACCTCCCCTCGCTCTGTTAAGCTTGCGGGTGCCACCCGCAAGCTTAACAGAGCGAGGGGAGGTCCCTTGGGGCTAAATCTCTTTCAGCTTATAGATGAACCCACCAGGATAAGCGAATACTCGAATAATTTATTAGACCTTATCATTACTGATTCTCCAGGTCTTGTTCTGGACTCTGGAACCCTTGCCCCAATTTCAAATTCTGACCACTGTGTAATCTTTTGTTCTTTCTCCCTTTCCCTTCACAAGGACAAGCCTTTCAAAAGATCAGTATGGGACTTCAAAAAAGCCAATTTCTGTGACCGCAATGCTGCCCTTTCTACGGCCCCTTGGAACATTGCTCGTGATGTCTTTGATTCTATTGACGATGCCGTAACATACTGGTCTAATCTCTTTCTATCTACTGCAAAGGACTTTATTCCCTATAAGGAAGTCACCATTCGCCCTAAAGACAAACCTTGGATAATTGCAGACATTAAAAAACATATTCGACGTCGTAATCGTGCATGGAAACGCTTCAAGAGAGCATCGAACCAACCCCGCCCCCATAATTACGACCTTCACCTTAAGATTGACAGGTTATACCAATTCTACAAAAAATATCGTAACAAGGTTGTAACTATAATAAGGAAATCTGTCTCCTCTTACTTTTCTAATCTGCAGCTTCGACTTGATGAAAAAGACATAAATCCCAAACAATGGTGGAGTTTGTCCAAGTCTGTCCTGGGATGCAAAATTCACCAAGATATCCCCCGATCATTGACGATAACAAGATCGTTTCATGTATCACGGAAAAATGTGAAATTTTTAACTCATACTTTGCCGGCCAGTGTAAAACACTTCCTGATGTTGATGCCCCACCCCTGCCTGACTTCACGTTCCGAACTGAAGCACGCTTACACAATATTACTATCAATGAAGACAGTGTTAAGAAAGTTCTATCTTCCCTGAGACTATCCTCTGCATCCGGCCCAGATAATATAGGGAATATCCTACTTAAGAACACAGCTGATTCGATCTGTAAACCACTTACAAAAATCTTTCAACTTTCTCTTAGTCTTTCTCTTTTTCCAGATGTTTGGAAGAGATCCAAATTATGTCCTGTCTTCAAAAAGGCCAACAGACAGATTAAAAACAATTATCGACCTATTTCATTGCTCTGTAATGTTTCAAAGGTGTTTGAACGACTGGTCTTTAATGCACTTTATGAATACTTGACACAAAATAACCTACTCACTTCCAAAAAATCTGGCTTTAAGGCCAATTACTCCCCTGTCAATCAGCTTGTGCACATCCTTCACAATATATACAACGGTCTAGAACAGTCCAAAGAAGCCAGAATGGTGTTTCTAGATGTGTCCAAGGCATTTGATAAGGTTTGGCACCCTGGCCTCCTTTTTAAACTTCGACAGCTTGGTATCTCTGATAATCTTGTAGCCTGGATTGATAGTTATCTCTCAAACCGATTCCAACGAGTAATTATTCATGGCCAATCTTCATCATGGCTACGTATCGAAGCTGGTGTGCCCCAGGGTTCCATTTTGGGCCCACTTCTCTTTCTGGTCTATATTAATGACTTAGTTGATAATATTACGTGTGAAGACTGACTTTTTGCTGATGACACCAGTCTACTTGAAGTTGTTAATAACCCCATCGAAGCTTCTAATCACCTGAACATTAATCTCTCGATTATACATAATTGGGGAAAGGTGTGGCGCGTTAACTTTAACGCTTTCAAGTCTCTTTCTGTGATATTTTCAACTAAACTTGTTAAACCACACCATCCACCGTTCGTCTAGGAGACTCTGAAATACCTGAGGCAAACTCACACACGCATCTTGGTATTACTCTCAGTAGCAATTTTTCCTGGCATGCTCACATTACTCGCATTACCACCAAAGCTAGCCAGCGAATTGCCCTTCTGTGTAGATTTAAATATAAACTTTCCCGCAAAGCTCTGATCAAACTATATTTAACTATGATCCGACCAATACTTGAATATGGTTGTGTGCTCTTTGACAATTGTGGTCACGGCCTTTCTGATCTTATTGAATCCATACAGTTTGAAGCTGCTAAAATATGCACAGGTGCATTAAGACACACATCACATGACAATCTCCTACGTGAACTTGGTTGGACAACACTCGCCAGCAGAAGGAAGTACTTTAAGTTACTTCTTCTTTACAAAATGTATCACAACTTAACACCCTCCTATCTCTCTCAACTAATTCCTCCAACTATCAACGCTCGAAACCTTCGCCACGTTCGCTCCATACGTCCCATTAATTACATAACTAATCGCTTAGACAAATCCTTCCTTCCCGACACTATTAAGCTGTGGAACAATCTTCCTTCTGACATAAGAGACTCAATTTCCCTCCAAATATTTAAATCAAAACTGAAAGCAACTCTACTAGCAGTGGACTATGTTCCTGTTCACTATACCCAAGGACACAGATTTGCCAACATTTGTCATACCCAGCTTCATCTTGGATTCTCGAGACTTAACTTTGATCTCTTTAAAGTCAACATCATCCCACAACCTACATGTTCCTGTTCCTACCCCATGGAGAAGACTAGCAACATTTTCTGTTCTTTTGTCCAAAGTATTCAACTCACAGAACTAAACTTCTCAACTCCGTCATCCCCATTATTGCTCCCGGCGTCCACCCGAATCTGATTTTACACACAGCAAGTGACAGGCTAGCTCATATCCTTCTCTTTGGTAGCGACGAATTGTCCATATCCCCTCAACATACAAATTTGTGATGCTTTCCACAGATACATCGTAGACACAAGACGCTTCATATTTTAGCTCTGTTATGCACAAGCAGTCATGTCAATTGAGTTAGTCGCTGACTTACACAAATTTACTTTTTTTTTTTTTTTTTTTTTTTTTTTTTTTTTTGTACCGCTTGTCTGTATTATTGTGAACAGTGTATACATATATGTGTGTGCATTCTACCCGTGGTGAACTATCTTTCTTTGTTTTGCATACTGGTGACGTCTTTATTTTGATTCCTGCATGCGGGGTACAAATCTGAAACATGTGTACAGCTTCTTTGTTAATTGGCTAACTTTGTTCTTGTTTTGTCCTGTGTGTTTTGTAATATACTTTTTGTGTGTCACTCCATGTTCTGGAGAACCCCCCGATTAGTGACATCTCGATGTACTATTGGGCGATCCAGTTGAAATAAATATGTTTAAACTAAACATTTGGGGGTGAAATAATTTCCTTGGGGGATGGCTATTAAGTGGAGATTCATTTTGTATACCATACACATACGTATGTTGGAGCGGCGTTGTTGGAGAGTGGGCCAGTTTAAGAAGGACAACACGCTATTGACACTGCTGGTATTGTGGTAGCGGTTTGTATAAAACCTGGCTGCCCTCCTTTTGACCATTTCGATTTTGTTTACATCTTTAGTGGTGTAGGGGTCCCAGACACTGGCACAGTATTCCAGGTTGGGCCGGACTAAGGAGTTATAGACAAGGGTTTTTGTTTCGGTTGGGGCATTTTTAAGATTTCTTAGGAGGGGAGGCAGCAATTGACTGGCGGGGGAGATGCTCACACGGGCTCCCCGTCACAGTCACCCCTCTGACGGTGGCAAAGCCAGGGTGATGACCTGTGCTTAGGGTAGTGGCTGGGAGTACAGCTAATCTTCGGGTGGAGCTGCACTGTGTGAGATTTCCCCCCACACTGCCTCCTCATTACTCTGTGTTAAGTACATGTATATTGTTTATCTGCCATATGGATGTGATAACAATTCAAAGTGTACCTACAATGAGATATTATTTGAAGTAAGTACATGTATATTTATAATTTGAAATATTTGCCTGTGGTAATAGACAAAATGAGCCTACAATGTGACATTTTTGTAGCAACAGGGTGGTGGGGGTAATTATGGTTATACAAAGTGTAGAAGAGTATATTACTAAGCGGTAAATGTGTACCTGATAATAAGCTATATAAATCTAGTTGGCAAGATATGTAAATATTTATATGTACCAATCTGTACCTTGTTGCAGAATAAAAACATATCCAAAAAAAAAGAAAGAAAAAAAATCTTCGGAGGAGGCCAAGGGTACGGTATTTTAGCAGTGATATTATCTATATGGGGAGTCCAAGAAAGTCGGGAATTGATAGTTATGCCAAGGTATGTTGCACTGTCTACAGTTTCAGGAATGTGTCAGTGGAGGGTATGGTTGTATATGAGGGTGTGTTTTTTCCGAGTGATCCTGCGAACGTTGCATTTGGCCGGGTGAAACCTCATGAGCCAAGATGTTTCCCAGGATGCTAGTGTATTGAGGTCTTGCTGAAGAATGGATGTGTCTTCCTGACAGGAGATCTTCCTGTACAGGAGACAGTCGTCGGTGAAGAGTCTTACAGAAGAGGGTGTATTGTTGGGGAGGTCGTTTATGAACATTAAGAATAGGACGGTGCCTTGGGGGACACCAGATTTTACTGGTAGGTCGACACCATTGACTAATACTTTTTGGGGATCTATTGTTGAGGAAGTCTTTAATCCAGTTATGTGTCTTACCAGAGATACCAAGTACTTAATTTTGTCTAGGAGGTGACGGTGGAAGACTTTGTCGAAGGCTTTCTCGAAATCCATTATTATTATATCTGTTTGTTCCAGGTCTTTCATGTTGGAGGCTATTTCAAGTCAGGAGCTGGGTTTCACAAGATCGTTTTTCTGTGAAGCCATGATGTTATTCAAAAAGAATATTGTTGCTTTCTAGGTGTTTCACGATTTGACCGACCAGTACATGTTCCATGGTTTTGGAGCATATACAGGTCAGTGATAGTGGTCTGTAATTACTTGCCTCAAATCTTTCTCCTTTCTTGAAGACGGGGGCGATATTTGCAGTTTTCCAGTCATGAGGGACAATGCCTTGGTCTAAGGAATTTTGGAAAATGATCTGTAATATGGGAGATATTTCCTTGTGTAAGTCTTTTAGAACTTGGGCTTGAATATTGTCATGTCCGGGAGCTTTGTGAGGGTTTAACTGAGATAACATGTTGCTGATTCGGTTTATGGTGATATTGAATTCTGGGAGTGCAGGGTAAGGACTATGGCCAAGGGAAGGGACTGGGATAAAGAGGTCATCTTTGTTGAATACTGAATAGAATTGGTTATTTAAAATTTCTTATTTCCGCTGGTCGTCTGTTACGGTTTGGCCATTTTCTTTTAGTGGGGAGATGCCCACTGAGTCACGGAGACTACGGATATAGGACCAGAATTTCTTCTGTTTTTTTGTTTTTGGGGAGTATCATCTGTGGGAGGGGTCATGATGTCCGCTATGCATTTGCCATGGGATTTTCTGGTCTTTCTTTGAATGTGATGGAGTTAATGTATTTGTTACGCAGGTACTCAGACCTTTTCCGTTTCTTTAAAACTTTTTTTTTTCTTTTTCTTTTTTTTTTCTTTTCTTGTTTTGTTTTTTTTCTTGTTTTTTTTCTTTTTGTTTTTTTTTGTTTTTTTTGTTTTGTTTATGAGGCATTTTATTTCTCGGGTTATCCAGGGAAGGTTGGGTTTTGATTTTAACTGTTTTTGGTGTACTTATTTATAGCTTGCTGTAGGGTATACGAAGTCGGACCATAGTGTATCAGGGGCTATTTTTAGTGTTGTTTACTGATGTTACATTTTTAGCGAAGGTGTTTATTTCTGCCTTGAGTTCGTCATATTTAACTTTTTTTTGTAGAGGTATATGTTCCTTTGTTTTTTCAGGGATCTACAGACTGTGATGTCTATTTGATTTGATTTGATTTGATTCAGGCAATCATAAAATATAAATACACAGAGTAAAATATCTTATAAAAGGAACTTAGAGTAAAACAAAAAGCAGGTGAATCCTCCAAGCTTTCATGAAATGATGACTACCTGGGATATATACACAATAAAGTCGTTAAGACTTATTTCCATTGTGGTCTCTGGCAGTCTCAAGACTGGGTGGCTCGGAATAGTGAGTTTGGATGAACCAACAAACTATGAATATCACAGATATGCTTATTTTAATATATTTAAATGTAAATTAATTGAAACTTATTGTATTCTCTGGATAGCATGATATTAGTTAGATGGTTCTTAACTGCAGGTTTAAAGGTAAGGATCTAGTCCTTGGATTTCATTTCTGAAGGCAACCGATTTCACAGTTTTATAGAAGAATATAGGAAGGATTTCAGTCCAGGCCCCCCGACTCGAGTAAAAACGTTGTGAACGTCACCGGTGCGGACCATATTTTCTTTCATATAATCTGGACAGGTGCCCCTCACTATTTTAAACATGTGTGTCAGTTTGTTTTGTTCAACTCTGCTAGAAACATCCAGCCATCCTAAATCGGAAATTTGTTCAGCACCAATATGGGTTCTTGCCTGTCATTTATTAATAAAACGAATCATTTTGTTTTGACAAACCTGGAATTTCTGTTTTGTTTTCAAAGTCACAGTGCTGTGCCAAGCCGCACACGCGTAGTCAAAGTGAGGTTGGATTAGCGCTGAGCACAGAAGTTTCCTTGTTCTTGTGCTCAGCCCCAATCCTTGCCTATACAAAAATTTGAGTTTAGAGTTGATTTTATTCAAAACTGATTCTGCATGAAGTTTTCCAGAAACATTCTGGTCCAGCATCATTCCCAGATATTTGACCTTAGAGGATTTTATTTCTTGATTATTGCATATAATTTTGAGAGACGAATTTTTCTTAATTTTAGGTTTTGTGCCGAACAAAATTGATTCCGTTTTGCCCAAATGAAGAGATAACTTGTTATCGATCAACCATTGGTTTAGGGAGTGAAGTTCAGAAGAAAGAGTATGTTCTATTTCGTGAATGGATTTGGCAGAGACCAGTAAGGCTGAGTCATCTGCAAAAACAAGTTTGCAGTTGACAGCCATGGGCATGTCATTTACATATATTAAGAAAAATAGAGGCCCGAGTAAGGAACCTTGTGGCACGCCACAAGGGACTGTATTTACTTAAGAAGTAGCACCTTTGTAATAAACAACCTGTGAGCGATCACATAAATAGGAATGAAACCAAGCGACTGATGCAGAGTCCAAGCCGATAGATTTAAGCTTTCGACACAGTAAACCATGGTTTACTGTGTCAAAAGCTTTCTGGAGGTCAAGCAGGACCATCCCTGTGTAAAGGCCTTTGTCCATATTCATTCTTACATAATCCGTCAAATGAATAAGACGGGATTCTGTTGAATAGTTGGGTCTGAAGCCAGACTGAAAATCATACAGAATATTGGACTTGGACAGATATGTCCCTGGCTGAGAATAAACAATCTTTTCCAGAATTTTTGCGAAGATGCACAATACTGAAACAGGTCTATAATTACCTGGATCATTGCGGCTATGATTCTTGTGGAAGGGAATTAAGTTTAGCTGACTTCTGTTCATTCGGTACAGAGCCCATTGAAAGGGACAGATTGACGATGTGTGAAAGGGGTAGAGCAATAATTGCTTTACCCTCCTTCAAAAATTTAACGGGAATATTGTCCAGCCCAGTGCTCTTACATTTGAGTTTGCCTGATAATTTGTGTATGTCCTGTACTTGTATACTGGTGAACGAAAAGGAGTCCGCTTGAATTCCTTTCGAGATATAGAAATTATCCACACGATCACTGTCAAACAGTTTAGAGCCGGTTGGCAATTTCACCACTAAAACTGAGGCAATGTTAGTAAAGAAGTCGTTAAACTGCGGGGCTATGGTGGAATTTTCGAAGACAGTATCGTTATTATCCTGGAGGCATATTCTGGGATTTTCTTCTTGTTATTTGCATAACCAAGAAGTTTAAGATATTTCCATAGTTTTTTTGAATCGCCAAGACTTTCTTGGACTTTGTCCTCGATATAGTTACTTTTTGCTACCATAACTTTTCTTTCTACCAGGTTTCGAATTGGTTTGAAAGCATTATAAAATTTGATGTCACCTGTTTTCCTAAAAAGAAGTAAATTTCTCTCTCTCTCTCTCTCTCTCTCTCTCTCTCTCTCTCTCTCTCTCTCTCTCTCTCTCTCTCTCTCTCTCTCTCTCTCTCTCTCTCTCTCTCTCTCTCTCTCTCTCTCTCTCTCTCTCTGATACAGTCTAAAATTTCATTTGTCATCCATGGTTGAGTTCTTTGTTTGAGACGAATTTCTTTGATATGAGCCAATTTATCAAGGACAGACAGAAAGATCGATCGAAGTTTTAAATACATGCCAAGCACTATCAACATCCGAGCAGGATGTTGCACTAGACCAGTCCATCGCCTAAAGATTCTGAACAAGCAGATCTTTAGAATAATTCTTGAGCGATCGGATCTTGATAGTGTTGTGTGAATTGAAGTTACCTTTGTGTGCTTTTCTGGAACAAAAAGTAAGAAAATTGTCACTAATCCCAGTTGGGCTGACACCTGATTAAGTGACTTTCTGAACGTCAGACACTAATAATAATATGAGGTCTACAGCAGAGTTAGATGAAGGTGTGACCCTAATAGCGTCCACAATCAGTTGGTGAAGGTCAAACATATTACAAAAGTTTTTAAAAACATTGAGTAGACCATGTGATGAAGTACCTTGGTTTAAAACCTTGACATATTATATAGTCATTAAAATCACCAAGTAAAAAGCATTCCGAATCGACGGTTGAAGTCCCTTCAACCTCACAGACATGGGTATCTTACCTTTTTCATTTTTAGTCAATCATATGTTTTATACTTTTATGTCATGTATAATATGTAGTTTTGATATGGACCTGCAGGTCTGAAATAAAGTTATTTATCTTTATCTGATACAGACACAAAAAGCATTCCGAATCGACGATACAGACACAAGTCTACTTCAGTGAAGATTATATCATGGTCCATTAAGTCAAGTAAAGAAAAAAATGCAAAGGGAAACTGCTATATTTGATCTCTGCACATGGGTAATGATTCGAAAAAAATCCAATTCATCTTATTCTTTCAGGGTCGAAGGACATAATATCCGTTGCTGTTCCAAACCAAAGCTGGCGGGAACCTGTCGATCGAGGACAACCGTAAGATGGCGCTACTAGCTGGTTGATGTTTTGAATCTTGAGTTTCGTATTTTTTTTTCTTCAAATATTTAATTATTCTAAATTGTACGCTCTGATTCATATAAAAAATATTGTAATTCTATGCCTAATTTGTCTTGTGAAAAGTCCTAACGACATTTTGAGGATCAGTTTTTTGCATGCAAATGCAAAACTATTTGCGGCGAAGTAGCTGAATGCGAGGCAGATAGCTTTACTAAGATGGAGGCCTTGTGCAAGGGATGAACGTTTCTCGATTGATCATTTTCCTCGTTGCATAAGAAATTGTCTTTTGATACATGTTGTCCTTCGTCAGAACTGTGGAACTGCTGACGTGAAGTAAGTTAAACATTGATTAAATGTGTGTTGCAAAATAATACACGCTTATGCCTGTGCTGCGTACGGCCAGAACTTAACTGTCAAAACTTGACCAAAAAAGCCTTCAACTTTTTAAGTCTTAAGACGACCGGTAGGCCTATGACCGCAAGTGATGTCAAGCCGACAAGCTTAGTTACAGTGATTAGTGAATACCAGTATTAAAGCCCCCTCAGCTATTAAAACAAGCCAGGTCAAAGTTTAAGATATGCTGGCACAGGTAACAGTTGAGCCAATTGCTGTCCTTTAGTCGAGATTCTGATGATCATAACTGAAGATCACGACATGAACGGACATGAATGGTTCAAAAAAGGCCTTTTTGGAGTTTCTTAACTTTTTTCCTTAAACGGGTTTACCTCAGTCCAGCTCCTCCATGCCGTGGTTTGTCCATAGAGGAATAAAGCTTACTCCTCCGTGGTTTGCACAATCAAAGGTAACAAACTGTTACCACATTATGAATTTATGTAACATAACAAACTGTAGCTCAAGTTCAACTCCGTTTCTATGCCTATGGATTTAACAATTAGAACACTGCTGATCAGAAGTAACAGTGGTTAGAATCATGGTACCATGTTCTTAGTGTCATGCACTATTTGCACGGTACCTATGACTGTGGGGCATATTTGTTTTATTATGGAAGTAGGTTCAACCTAGTAGCGAGTGGAGCATGTTGTAGGCATAGCCTAAGAGATGAGCGTCAGCATTACGAAGTATTGGATGATAACATCAGTGGATCAGGCAGGTCGCTAGGTCCCAGCGGCCATTTACTAAACCGGTTTAGAGAGGCAAGGGCCGTTGTTTAGAATCCATCACACCGTTTCCGTGATAAAAATATGGCACACTGTACACTAGGAATGTATGAGCGAACTAAGAAATACCTCTGCAGTCAATGTTTCTTCTTACAAGTTATATTTAGTAATATTAAACCAGAAGGTATGTAATGATGTCCATTTTGTACAGTAGGGTACAGTGGTCAGTGTCCAGTGAGCACCATGTTGCTGTAGTAGTATTTCTGGTTCTCGCTAGATGGCGCTCCTGGCAATGCTAAGGCACTCGAGCATTGAAGTGTGGCATGAATGCCACGAATCACAAACAGTCCTCGCTAGCTCAGGCGTTAAGAGAGGAGGGTTAAGGGAAAGGGTTCCACACATGGGTTTGAATCCCACACGAGATTAGCGGAAGAGGAAGGCCAAAGGGGTTACCCAAAAAAGTACTGTTTTGGCAGTCCCCTCACCAACCAAAATTGGTGTGGTGGATTCTAAACAACCTCCGAGGTAAGGCTGTAGTACCTTGAGCAGCTGAACAAACCTTTCTGTTATATAGCCTTTCTTTTTGTTAGACACTGTTCCACAAATTTAAATACTGTGACCAATATCTCTATAGCCCCATTGAAATAGTGTCTTAAGCTGTGGCAGAGATGTAGTGGGTATAAAGAGTGATCGTTGGAATCTTGCGCAACAACACCTGCATGCAAAAAGTCACCCCTAGATAGCTACATCACACAGTGATTGACATTCTGAAACTTCTGCCATGCGCAGTTACTAGGCTAACCAGAAGTTTCAAACATCCATGGAGGAAAAAAATTGGCGAGAATTGGAGAAAATTGTGACCGGATGAACAAAAATTCACCCAAATGATGTTAAATCTGAGAAAACTAGAGATGCCAAATACAGCGAATAAGAGAACTGAATGTGAATCAATGATCCACTAAATGGGTTTCCAAACGACATGCTGGGGAGCTACTGAAGGTTGATGATGATAATTTGGATGTTACCACATTTTTCAAATTGTGTAGACTGTAGGTTTGGATTGATAAATCACCTTACTTTTTAAAAAATTTCATGTTTTATATATAGAGCTTGCTCTGCTCGCAATTAAACATTCATGTATTTATAATATGTAAATGACTAGCACCATAAAAGCAAGCACAGCTTTACTGTTTATTCTTTATGGTCTTGTGGATCACCTGATGGCCAGTCAAAATGTGGCAATGACGTTGCATTTGGAACACCAAAGTTCAGTCCACAGCACCCGTAATCTGCATACTGATACAATGTCATTCAAACCATGGATTTGAACTGTGTACAACTTGAAAATTACAAAACCAACTGTATGTGCATGTGTGACTTAAATAATTAATAGTTTCATAACTGAGAATAAATTTGCATGCATAATCGACAAGGTGAGATCACTATTTCTACAAAATGGTGCTCACCATCTTAAAAATTTTGTTTGGGATATTGCAAAGTCAGCCATGATTTGTAATCATCACTATGTACTCTCCATGGTAGGAACATAGTTCATGTATGCATGTTACCATGTAAGAGCTCACGTAAGCTCACTGTTAGGCTTTAGCAACTACGAAAAAGAAAGAGGAATGCCCAATACAAATCCTTGCTGAGCAGACAAGTGTACGGGACAACACATCGCAATGTACTCAAAGAGGGAGCATGCCACTGCTGAGGTGGAAAAGAGTGAGGACATGTTCATCCATGGAGGTCAGACTTACTCAGTACCAGGGCTGTCCAACTGGAGCATTGTAGCAAAAATTTTTCTACAGTGCTCTTCAAAATTGCCACAAATTTTGTCAAAAATAAGTGTTTCTAATGTGAAGAAGTGGAAAACATGCTACAAGTAAAGAAAATTTTGCTACAGAGATTTTCAGCTGGACAGCACTGAGTACATGGGTGACCTTGATCGTATCCCAAGTTCTCAGAACCACAAGTACGATGAACTTCTAGGTCAGAAGGACAGAAAGATCTGTTGTACAAGTCCTTTGGGCTGAAAAAAATGAGGACTGAGTGTTATAATGTGAACACATATCTACACCTGGAATAAAAGGGAAGACATTGTATAGGTGATCAGGAACTAACTTAGGGGCAGTCTTATACATCTGATTCAACTTTGCATTCTCATGACATTTGGTCAAAGTTTCCCAGCCAACTTTGTTTAAGTTTCACTGTAGAACTTGATATCATTGCACCTGTGACTGCATGCACAGTAGCAAGCTAACTTTCCTAATCTCACTTGTACTTCAATCTCTTGACTGGGCACAAACATCCCAGACCATGCATGCATATTCAAGTCAGGGCCTCATGAAAGATTTTAAACTACTTCCAGAGTCTTGCGATTCAACCAATGTTATAATAATTTCAATATAAATAATTGTCTAGTTGCCAGTATTGTGTGCATTGTATCAGAATCTGGGCCAAATTAGAATATTCCCATAATGCGCTGCAGTACAGTCGAATTCCAGTACGGCGCCGCCATATCGGAATCGTGTTCAACGTTGAAAATCAAAATGATTAGTAGTTGTTTTCCATAATTCATTTCTTGTTTATACTCACACATCGAAGTAAATAGTGTCCAAGCTCAATTTTGTGCAAGACGTGTCAACTGCTATTTTGTTAACTTGTCATTACAAAAGGGTCAGAGATGGGTTATAACCTGGATCACCGGCAGGCCGCACGGGCCTGGGGCCTGGGACCGTTTAATAATCAGGACCATATAGGAATGTTTTAACATGACAAAAATGATGACAATCTTGGATAATTTCATCATGGTAATCCAGGTGGCAACTGGGTGGCTTTGAATGACACCAGAACAAATCTTGCAGTTCCCTGTTCATAATTGTTTCAATGGGTAACCTTGTTCTAAATCCCAAGTTCACATGGCAATTTTGATGCTTTAAGTATGTGCTGATATGGTAGATTTTTTTTTTAATAATTTGAATATTTAATAGGACTACCTTGATGAAATTATCCAAGATTGTCATTATTTTGTCATGTTAAAACATAGTACTCATGAACATGTAACCATCCCTCTCCCCTTAGAAGCACTTTAACATGATGATTTTGACTCAGATGTTGATCATTTTTGCTTTTAAAGGACTGTGGGCTTCAAAGCAATATCTTTTTGCACTATAGGCATACTTGTGAAAATAAGGACAACTTTAAACCAATGGCTAGAGTGTATGTAATATTTTTCAGTATACAAGTTGTTAAATTATTTGTACAGCAGGTACATACATGTATGTACCCAATTTTCCTAAATATATGTACTTATAAAAAGAGTTCGTAAGATATACCATCATCTTTTGCTATTTTCAGAAAAGGCCAAAATGTTAAGATCATTAGCCAAAGGAGTGGTTCTTGTCCTTGGATCGGCTGTGGCTGTTCCGTATACGCTTGCATTCCTTATGCATTTGTTGTACGGTTGGGGTCCGAAAAAAGACCGCTATAAACGGGCATTCCATCCTAAGAGAGTACTAGCAATGAACTATGCAATACTTCAGAACCTGGCAAGCATCCGATATGTGGCCTTGTACTTCAAGTGGAAGTATTTCTACTATTATGCAGACAGAACAATGCTTCTCAAGGTTTGTCAATCAGTACTGAATGCATGATTAAAGCCAACAACCAAAAAAGTGACCAAAAAACACATGGTCATAATGTAAATAGTCTGTGTAGTGTGTTGAAGAAGAATTTTTTATGTCAGTAAATTTAAAGCATTCAGCATTGTATTTCATTTTGTGAAAGAATTCGTCATACAATTTTTACAGATCTTCATATGCATGTCATTTGTATGTCTGACATATGTATTTATTATGCCATACACATAACCTTTTTAAGAATAGGGATTTGGTCGAGTGGATATGTGCGTTTCCCATTTCAGCTGGGCAACTGGTGCCAAAGGTTGCAAATTTGAGTCTCCCTCCTTCCTAACATAAAATATATATTTTTGGCATTTCCTTAATGGTGGTGGATTAAAGTCCCAGATTCTGGAAATAAATGCTGTCTCAGTACATATACTGCATAACCGCGTTGATATGAGACTCACACATAACTACCTCCATAAAACCATTCTTTTTGAGAGTGGGGATTTGGTTCAGTGAAGGTTTCCACCAGAGGGTAAAAAGGGCAAAATTTCATACTCTAAAAAAATTTAGGGTAGGATTTTCTACTCTTAATTTCTTTCAAAGAGAGAGAGAGAGAGAGAGACTGTATTTTTACATATGATACAATCAGTTGTTTCAATTTTGTTACCACATACGTGATATATTTTAATTTTATTTTGAACAGACCTGTCAATATATCATGTTTTTAAGCTTGGTCCAGTCTGACTTTCCTGACAGTGAAAGTGAAACCGAGGAGAAAAACAGATTTTGTTAACGCGAAGAATAGAAAATGGAGAAACGATTTGCAGAAAAGTGACATCCCTACATTAATATGCTTTATGTTGAGTGACATCAGTTGCATTTGATTGAAATTCTTGTGCGACAAATTACTGAACAGAACATCAGTAGTCTGTGCCGGTCCTGGGAAAACGACATTTTACCACAAGTTATTGTGACAAAAATGTATCACTCTAGATGGAAAAATGCAAAATATTGAGATCAAAACCCATCACAGACCATCCCGGATTTCAAAATTTTCTGGGAGAGGACCCCCAGACCCCCCACCCAGTTCATTTTTCTACTCTTAAAAAAGTTTCTGGCAGAGACCCTGTGAATAGATATGTGCGTTTCCCATTTCAGCTACCGGACTGGTGCCAAAGGCTGCAAGTTCGAGTCTCACTCATTCCACACTTAAAAATATATATTTTCGGCATTTCCTTAATGCTGGTGGATTTAAGTCCCCATTTCTGGAAATAAATGTTGTCTCAGTACATACATACTGCATAAACCATGTTGATATGCCACTCCACATAACTACCTCAATCAAACCATTCTTTTTTAAGAATGGGGATTTGGTCATGTGGATATGTGCATTTCCCATTTCAGCAAGGCGACTAGTGCCAAAGGTTGCAAGTTCGAGTCTCCCTCGTTCCGAGCATAAAATATATATCATGTTATGCAGATGTTTCATGAGTATGTTATAGACAGTCACATACATGTACATGTGAGTCATGTTTGTATCATTTTTTATTGTACAGTGCCCTTTCCCCTGCAGGCAATGAGTTCTGCTTCATGATAATCCAATGCAAGTTGGTCATTCTATCACTAACAAACCATGCTGTTATCAATTTATGTCATGTTTGGATATTCCTCACTCATGCAGGGTCATAGCACTGTATAGTAGTTGTTGTCTGTATTATGCATATGAAAACATTTTATGGGACAAATATGAACATGCATGCATGCACACACACACACACACACACACAGCCTCTTACATGCTATTTTACCTTTAATTTGAGGTGATTGGTTTTGAGATGCCACTTTTGTACCTACCCTTAGAGGAGTCTTTCAAGGCAGGGAGCTCTAACCAGTGAAAAAGTTGAATTTTACAATCTTATCCATGAGGGATTAATCTTTGCTTTTACTTGAGATGGCCTTTCTGCCTTGAAATCTTGGGGAAAGTAAGCAATGTTGGTAAGCTGGAGAAGTTCATGTAATCACAGTTGGGAATTTTGTGTTTCTTAAGTTAATTTTAATTTTTTGTTTTTTAAGGTTTGATTATAAAGTTAGATAATTTTCATGAGTGTCTTAAATTTCCTTAGATTAATCCCTGATTAAAAAACACGGATAATCAATTACAAGAAACCTCTTTTAACATATTCCACCTGATAGAAGACTGAGTCAACAGCTGTCCTTGGCGTGCTCAGAGCATGCCAAGGAAAGCTATTGACCATGGACATATAATTTGGAATGCAACTTTCATCCCAAATTTTGAAAAATAATCCCTAAATTATTAAAATACAATTAGCAGACGACAATTAGATATTAGCGCGGAAAGGCGTCATTATGGTGGAATGAGTTAAGTTGCAAATGGAGACTTCTTGCTCACAGGAGGACATTTCTTATGGAACAAATGAGAACACCTTGGACCTGTACCTACCAGAGACCCAAGCTTCTGGAAACACTGAACAGAGACCGATCATAGTGTTTGTGTATGGAGGCACATGGGGCAGTGGCGACAAGAGCATGTATGGACTTGTGTGTAGTCAGCTGGCAGACAAATACAAGGCATTGGTCTGTTGTCCAAATTATTCCATCTATCCCAAGGTAGGTTCCACCACACTCACATATATATATATATATATATATATATATATATATATATATATATATATATATATATATACACAGTCAGGCCGCCTTTAACCGTCACTTGATAGCTCGGCACCCTTTAAATTCGGCACCAATGAGCTGTGAGCGGATTTCCCCCCATTGATTTGCTACATGATAATCCGGCACCCTTGAATTTCGTCACCGGCATGTTAATTGCAAAACAAAAGGGCTTTTTTCAATGTAATTTGCCTCTTTAATCCGTCACCTGATATTCAATGGAGCCTATACCTTGCAATAACATACCTAATTGCGCCGTACCGCAAAATCAACAATCAGCTGACGTGTTCCAAACAAGTTCCGAGTTGATTAGACGTTTAATTGCTCCCGCCTTAAATGGTAAAATTTCATTGCAATGGCGACCCCAAGCCCGAAACGTGTGAGGGGGGATTTGGACCATGGGTAAAAAAAAAGAGATAGCACTCTAGAAGTGACCACCCTAATGTGTCGCAGCAGTATATTGCGAACCACTTCTCTAACCTATGGGGCATTTCGGTAAGAAAATATTTGAATCACTTTCATCCATTTAATCTTTCCAGGGCCAAGACCAAGATCTGACTCGTTTGTTTTTGTTTTTTAATCAAATTAATCGATTCAGTCTTTCCCGTGACCAACAAGGTCAAAATCTAAGTAAGTTCTATTCTTTTTTTATTATAGGTGCCACGCTCAACTGTAGAGTCATTAAAATTTCATATGATTGGTAATACGTGTATGTGATTATGTTTTTATTTACTCATTGTAAGGTACAAATTCGGTCTCTTATTCTCTACATATCCTGGTGAATTATACCATGATTTGTTAATCTGGCAGCCTTGTTAATCCGGCAAAATGACCAAAAACAGATGGTGCCAGATAAACGCGGCCTGACTGTATATATATACAGTTAAGCCCGTGTTCAACTTAACAGTCACCAAACGCATCAACCTTTTCCCAACCATTTGAGTGAAAGGCAAACGTTTTTCAAACACTCTCCAAACCATTTTAAAACCATCTCCTCTTATTGCATTAAAACACTTTTAAACCTTTCTCTAATGGTTAACAACCATTTCACACACTTTCTCAACCTTATTGACGAAAATGTTGTTGAAATGGTTTGCAACCGGTTCAACCATTTGAAACCCTTTGTCAACCTTTTGCAAACCTTTTGCAACCTTTACAAACCCCACTACATGTTGCAACAGAAAAAATGCATTTGGCTTTTAAGTTCGAGACAGGCTTAACTGTGTGTGTGTGTGTGTGTGTGTGTGTGTGTGTGTGTGTGTGTGTGTGTGTCATTATGGTTATTAGATTCAAGTTCCTCATGAAGATACCATTCATTCAAATACCAGCAAGTCTACTCTAAAGCAAAAACTAGTCTCAAGCAACAGCTTTCCTCGAGACACTTTGTGTACAATGCATGCAAAGTGTCCCAAGGAAAGCTGTTGACTCAATCTTAAATCAGCGCTTCCAGGGTTAAGATGTAATCTTTTATCAACCTTCATGTTTTAGAATTGTGGAGCATGTAATTTATGTACTTTCTGTGTGTGTGTCTCGCAAAATCAAGGTTTTAGCTCTCCTCACCACAGGTCACACAGGATATAGCATTACTCATGTCTGTCCATCTGTAAACATTTGCTTGTGACGTTGACCTATATATCATGGTTAGCAAGCACTTCAGTGCAGGATACTAAATTTGATGTGTGAGAAACAATAAGGCTAAAGATGCCAAATGTACCACAAATATTTCTCATGTGTGGAAGTTCGATGTTGCTCAATGTGGATGGGCCAAAAATTACTTTCTTAACATCATCACATTTTCTAATAGTCATCCAATGACATGTTAGAAGAATATTAGACCCATGGGCCTCTTGTTTCACTCTTGAATAGAATTTTGTGTCTTACAATTGTGTAGCACGTACTGAGTGCTGATAATCTTTTGCCCACTAATATGAGTATAAACACTTTTTGCTGCTGATGAAACCAGATAAACTCCATGGTATGGAAGAGTACTTGTTGTTCATAGTAAATATGTGTGGTTTGCTTGCAGGGGTATGTGGATGACATGGTTCAGGACATTGTGGACTGTATCAAGTGGCTGCACGCCAATGGAAGCCTCTTTGGTGGCAACAAGGTACGTAGCAGTAATGCCCAATGCTGGCATCTAGTCTCAAATGAGGAATTCTGCTACAGGCGGATGCCAACATGGTACAATTGCCACTGCAGTATAATCTTTATGTTTGTCTTCTTGTGGCTGACAACTCATGCCCTTTTTGTTGTGATTTGGATCAGTTTACGCTCTCCTTGTACATGAGTGATGCAGTGTGCAATGTATATAATATATTATACAATATATTGTTTTATTTTCAGACCATCTTCTTCCAAATCATCTAGATTTTTTTCCACAGGCTTGAAAATATCATTTGAAAATAGAAATGCCCTTTTTGTGGAAAATAGCAACTTTTTAAAAATGCATCCTATTTTGGCAACACAGATCAATAATGTTGGTGGTTTGGGTGACATAATTATGCCATGTCTGGCATTATTTATAATTAACTGTACATAAAGTCACAAAGGACTGTGTGAGGTTCATAAACAATAATACAATGGTCCACCATTAATGAGGTATCTTTAGTCCATGCTGTTTTACCATATATAGCGTGTACATTTTCAGATCCGTACCCTCATTATTGGGGTACCAGTGTATGCTGGTAAGTTTCAACAGAATAAAAGTTAAAACGAATATATGTCCAACACCAAGTAGAGGTACAGCTCAACATAGGATCAACAAAAAGCGATGCAGGGGTTGCCTCACCCAACTTGAAAAGTAAAACAGACTAAAAAGAGGCTGGACCAACTATGTAGAGTGTAAAAGTGGAAACACACCCCCCCCCCCCCACCACCCCCCCCCCCCCACCCCCAACATGTTTCGGCCCTGGAGGTGCGGGCCTTTGTCAGGGGCTGGGGGTCCCGAGAGAGCTTTATTTTGACAGGTCATGTCAATTCAGGAGGTGCACATGATCAATATGAAACAGTGTCTTTTCTTGCCGCCAGGGGGCGTGACCATCTAACATTGCACGTTATGTATATTGGAGTTAATAAAAAGACTCACAAATTATATAACATGTCATTTTCTCACTAGGTGGCGGTGATAACTGTTACCGGAATACTTGAATATTTTATACAGTGATGAAAGATTAAGAGAGTGAGATTATCCAGTGTGGCGTTAAGAGTGTTCAAGAATTTGAGGAGCACTAGTCTGAGTCATCTGTGACATATAAATCTTGTTTAAGAATGCCATTGTTTTGTGCCTTCAGTAATGTATTCGTGATTTTAGAAAATACTTCATCGATTCTCTGGTCTATTTTATCGATGGTTCAAATAAAATAGTGATTACAAAGCACAAATAATAAACATGCTGTGGATATCGACCAGAAAAGCCAATGTTGAACTCTGTCTCTGCCATTTTCCTTGAACAGTGGCACACGACGGTGACACATAACAATACATCAAGTTAATACCAACTGGCCAGCAGACATCATACAATAGCAAAGCTTCACATGACGGGAGTTATCAAATCATAAACTGCATATTCTTAGATAGTTTAATAAATCATGTTAATTACATGTACTTCCAGGAACACATCATGTTGATGGGCCACTCGGCAGGAGCACATCTTGTGGTTATGGGTGTGTTAGAGTTGGTGATGAAGCGTCTACTGCACGAGCCCCATTTGGATCCCCATGAGATCAGTTTGGTGGAGAGCTCTATGAGGTCCCTATCCCTTACCCAGTCACTGAAGTTTGAAGAGCGCCATTTTGACGGCAGCAGTAATGACAGTGGAGATGCCAGCAATGGAAATGATGCAGAGGTTGGACAGCCTTTGGGGGAGAGTGCAAACAGTGGGTCTTTTTTCATAGTAGATGGAAATAATAGGGAACAAAAGTTGCCATCAGAACCACAGACTGAATCATTCCTAGTTGTGCCAAAAGAAGCAGAGACCTCAGGGATCTCTGAGCAAGTAGAAGAGGCTGGTGCTGAACAAACTCCAGCGGAGGGAGCCACTGAGACTATGACAGAGGAGACAGCAGAAAGTAAGGAAGAAAGTAGTGAAAAAGAAGCTGAACCTAGAACAGAACAAGAAGAAGGTGTGACAGATGAGGAAGTATTTCAAAAGAGCAAGGGAAGCATGCCAATGGAACCAAGGAGCCTACTGAAGGTCCCAGATGACAGCAATATCTCAGAATCACAGAGAGAGGTACGAGATCTGCTTTGGTCAATACGTGCAGTTGTAGGTAAGTTGATGTGCGGTTTTCATTGCCCTGAAAATTGGATATGATAAACTAAGATGTTTAGATATCAGTTTAATTCTGTGCATTTATTATCAGCCCTGCTGACGTAAAGTTGCAGAGTTCATGTGATCACTTGTGTCCATTTGTTCATGTATTCTTCTGTCTGTAAACTTCTTGCTTGTGTAGGCATTACAATCCACAGTTTCCAAAGTAGCCTCATACTGCTTTCAGGACTTACCGAATATATAGAAATATAGGTTCCTGTTGATATTGGTGGTGCCACCTACAATATTGTGGAATATATAGGTCAAAATGTGGAAAATATTTTGAACACATTGGCATCCTTCATATCTAATGGATCTTCATCAATTTAATGGGAATGTTCAGGAGGCAAATAAAACGAAACAGTATAATACTAGTAATAATATTCTGTGGCATGCCGCATATGTGCACAGTGGTGCAAAATACAGGAAGCCATTTGAAAAAAAAAAAATCCACGTCGCATCTCGCACTCAGCATACCCAGGTACTCAGCATGTGTTGCCAGTCAGTCAGGGGAGCCTGTTTTAGGGCTGCCTCTCCTTTTGCAGCCTTCACTAAGCCTACTCTGACTGTACTTCCTGGCATTGCCCCCTTTAACCCCATCATCAATGCTAGTGTGTTATCACTTCTGCCATATTTATGTCTGGGTGCAAACCCAGACATTTTGTTTTTCCAAGAATTCTTTCTTTTTTTTCTTTCTTTCTTTCTTTCTTTCTTTCTTTCTTTCTTTCTTTCTTTCTTTCTTTCTTTCTTTCTTTCTTTCTTTCTTTCTTTCTTTCTTTCTTTCTTTCTGTCTTTCTTTCTTTCTTTCTTTCTTTCTTTTGTTCTTTCTCTCTCTCTTCCTTCCTGACTGACTGAGTTTTTAGCAAACTTAGTATAGTTGTAGAATTTCAAATTATGCTAATAAAAGGCATTGAAAAAGTTAAAATGCCATTCCAACTTCAATTTATAGGTTTGTGGCAAAGCCGCATCCAATGAACCTTGAACCAAAGTTGTAGGATTTTAATTTATGCAAATTAGGTGAATATGCAAATGTAAATCTTTAATAGCTTTAAACTATTATAGAGGTGCCATTCCAACTTAAATTTATGAGTTTGTGGCATAGCCCCATCCAATGAACAATAAACCAAAGTTCTTCTAGGCTTATAATTCATGCAAATTAGGCAAATACACAAAGTAAAAATGCTGAATAGCTTCAAAACTATTATAGATAGTAGTTTCATTCAAACTTCACTTTATAAGTTTGGGACATGGCCACATCCCTCGAACCAAGAACCAAAGCTGAGCATTTTAATTTTTAAAAATTAGGCTTATACACAAAATTTAGATTATGTTAAACAATGGCAAAGTGTGGCATTTCAAACTGTTGTCATTTTGAAGGCACCCAGACAGATTTGCTGTGAAGCAAATCTTCTTTTCTAGTTCACACTTGTTAAAGGTTACTACATACCTCATTTGTTTTCCAATCTCTCTCTCTCTCTCTCTCCCCACCTCCCTCCCTACCCTGGGGAAAATGATCCATAATCGCGTCCACATTTTCCCAACATACTTTGCATTTAATAATCACTCCCTTCTTCCACTTCTTGAGATTAATTATGCCCCCTTCCTTTCCATAGTAGGCATAAAGGAATCACTTTTTACTTTTCCTGTTTTCGGAATGTCAGTCCGTCTGGATGTCCATCTGGATATGCACATCCTCGTTACTGTGAAATTTACAGAATGCCTCTATGTATTTTGCTCAAATTTGGCAATATGCTTAACTTACCTGGCAAGATGAATTGATTAGATTTTTGTTTCACCATGACCTAATTTAAGCAAATGGCGATCTCTTCAGTCAACGCTTGCTTTGAAGGTATGCCTAGTTCTATCTGCTCTCCCGAGAGTGTTCTTGTGAGGTCAGTTGTGAGTACAAAGTAGTCTTGTGGGGCAATTTGTGGTCAGCTGGACAAGTAAGTGGTGTTCAAAGTGTTCCTTGGACATTTTCACTCTTCTTTAAAAGTTTTATAAAAATCAGTCCACATCCCAAATAATTGGCATATAGCTTATTACCAATAATATAAATACTTGCCAGTAGTTTTGGTCCTGTATTCACTATCTCTGCAACCTCCACTTAGCTCCACCCTAGGCACCTCTGCCCAGTACTACATGTACTTATTTCATAGCCTGGGGGCAACTTCAGTGTCAGATACAATATTCGTATTCTGGGGCCCACCACCACTCACAAGTGGGAATTTCAAGGCATTGTATTGAAGTTTTTAGATAATGCTAACACTGGAAAAATCACATTATATATTGTATATTACATTCATTCGACAAATTAACCTTCCCTTAACACTAATCACATATGTATTTTGGATACTACCTCTTCAAAATGTCCATTCGGGACTAACCCACACAGACCTGGCTACCATTTTGAAAATTGTGGACTCCGTACCCAATGGTTTGTATGTGAGGATAGTAATGGGACAATCTTTAGGGGGGGGGGGGGGTGTTACAATATATGAAACCGAAAGTATATAGCTTGCAAATGTCTCAGAGCATCAATAATGATATGATATATGCTGTTTTATTGTGTGTATTATTTATTGGGCCTCTTACTATCTACCAATCCTAGATAGGAAAATATTCGTGAGCCGGACCATGAACAAACAAGAATTGTCAACAGTGTAAAACCACGTGCCAAGCATTTTGAGATCAAATACGATCATGTGCATACTTGAGCACATTTGATTATGTTCAGTCCGTCTCATTCATTTTCGTCTATGTGCATTGGTCAGTTACTTAGTGATGTCTGTTAAAGGTCTCAAAATGGTTTCCAAGCTGTTTCCCTAAAACTATTACACTTAGCAATCTGAAATTTTTATGGCTTGTAGTCCTTACCTGCTTCGTGTCTCTTTTGATGGTTTTGTGCACATGGCTTATTCCCCTTCATTAGTTAATTAATGATGTTCATTAAAGGTGTCAGAATGGTTTCAGGGCCTTATCTCTAAAACTGTTACACTTAGGTATCTGAAATTTTTATTGTTGGTATTCCTTACCTGCCTGATGTGCTTTTTGGTGGTTTTGTGTGGCTGATTCTTCTTCGTTAGGTAATTAGTGATGCTCCCTAAAGGTCTGGGAATGGTTTTGAGCCATTTCACCAAAATATTACACTCGACAATCTGAAATTTTTATGGTTTATAGTCCTTACCTGCTTGGTGTGTCTTTTGATGGTTTCGTGTGACTAATTCTTTGTTAGTTAATTAATCATGTCAGCTAAAGCTCTCAGAATAGTTTCTGGGCCTTGTGTCCAAAACTATTACACTTGGCAATCCGAAATTTTTAGGGCTTGTAGTCCTGACCTGTTAGATGTGCCTTTTGATGGTTTTAAAGACGTCCGGTACACCGCGATATGCGCAACCATTTATGGTCCAATGCCTCTATACAGTTAGAGCTGGTATTTGTCGATACCTGCACTAGCTGCTGTTCGCTTTTCCTATTTTGCACAGTTCCATTTGAGAAATATGGATTGTTTACGAAAAGTGAAGAGGAAAAAGAATGGGCGGTTTGTTAACAAATGCCAAAACAAAGGGCTAAATGCTATAAAAACAAGGCAGAATACGTCGAAACACGGTAGTGGTAGACCAAAACGCATGTACAATCAGCTAACGCTGACCAAGCCACCATATAAAGTGTCACGCCCACCCCCCAAATGCCACAAAGCCCACATGCACATGTAAACACTGACAGTTATAACTGGGACTAGGGCGTAGAATAGTGGAACTAAGTGTACTAGCCAATAATCTTGTATGCGTGGAATGTAAAAAAAAACATTGTTCCTAAAAAATACAGAAGCAGAAAAACGATATGGCTTGGCCAGTGTACTTTACATTTCTTGTGAATGTGGTACGATAAACGCTGTCCCAACTGGGGGGGGGGGGGGGGGGGGACCACAGTAATACCCCAGCGTCAAAAGGTAGCACAGGCATATTTGATAATGATGTGCTGCCTGTGTTACCATTCGACTATGTATTAAGGCAACTATAATTTTGATATTCTTATTTTTACCTCTTTTTCCACATTGCTGTATTGCACTATGGAGAGAATCTTAAAATGTTTTTCTCAGTAAAACTATGAAAGTATATATTATGACTGGAATATAAAATTAACGATGTATAGCCGTTTATTGAACCTACATACGTGTATATTGATATGGTATCGAAGTTAGACAATGAATGGATACCTTGTACCTATGAACTTAGGTCAAATTAAGTCAACATGCATGAATTCTTTGTACAATTGCGGAAAAAATAGCACCGTATGATATCTTTTTTTGTTAATCAATGAAATCAGTGCATATTTTGGAAACCCCCCTACAATTTTTCAGGGATTTGCAAATATTTTTTCTATTTCAAACTTAAAAAATAATGTGAGCACTTATACATTTTTGCAAGACGAGATGAATTTAAAGTCACATTCAAGCATGTTTTGTCTACATATTTGTTATTAAAAGGCTTGATATACATTGCATACACTCATATTGAGTTATTTATGCATATTTTTGCATCCTTAATTTATTTTTTTTGCTTTTACCCACATATATAATGTTTGCTATCAAATTTCTGTAGTCCTTACATGTAGCGCCACCTAGCGACAAAAGTAGCACCGTGACATGCCAATTTTTTGCTTGTATTTTGTTTCAAATGCCAATATCTTGGTTCACACCAAAAACCAGAGATTTCTCAATTCTTTTGACCAGTGTACCGAACGTCTTTAAGTGTCTAATTATTCTTCTTAGTTAATTAAGTAGTGATGTTTGTTAAAGGTCTCAGAATGGTTTCCAGGCCTTTGCTTCAAAATTATTACATTTAGCAATCTGAATTTTGATGGCTTGTTGTCCTTACCTGATAGAGAAGCCTCTTGATGGTTTTGTGTGGATAATTATTGTCCTTAGTTAGTTTATTAATGATCTTCCTTAAAGGTCTGAGAAGTGTTTCCAGGTCATTTCTCCAAAACTATTGCACTTAGTAATCAGAAATTTTTACAGAGCCTGTCAAATATGACCTTTTAAGCCTGGCATAGCTCTTTAAATAGGGGTGCTCTCTCAAGACAGAAAACATTGTATTCTAGTTACGGGGGTGGGGGGGGGAGGTACGATTAGCATCAGTGTCAACTTGTTATTAGGGAAGGGCAGCTTGAAACTTTTTTTTTTTTTTTTTTTGGTGTCAAAAAATTTATTTAGGGTCAGGCATTTTCAGCAGGGTCAGTCAGGTTACTGGAACCACACATATATTTTTGTTAGGCCTTAGGTAACTTGGATGTTTGATAAACGTGTTTAAAATGGATGTTCTTTCCCCTTTTACACATAACCTCCTTTGACATCAGTTTAATTTGTTACCTGGGCACAGCCAGAGGTACTTGTCCATGTAGAAAAAGATGGAGCGACAGAACAAGTGGCGAAATCTGTCATGTCCATCCCTCCACTCTCCCAAGAGTGTACTTGTGAGGTGAATTGGCAGTGCAGAGAAGACTTGTGTGAAAATTAGCTAGCTAAATGTGCAAATGGTAACTTGTGTGGTGATATTTAGTACATGTATGTGGGGGTAACACCAGTTACTTGGGGGGGGGGGTTCTCCTGTTCTGTGTATTTTACTTGTCACATTTAAACATTAGGCGATTGTATCTTTGCAGGTCTGGCTGGAGTATATCACATAGGAAAACACTACAAACATGAAACCTACAGGGGAATTGAGGATGTGTCCACCATGGCCAGAGCCATGTATGGACCTGATCACTTTGACAGATTTTCTCCAGAAGTCATTGTCACTAATCTACCCAACAATATCAGGTATGTCTATATGCTTAAGTCACTAGCTTACCCAACAATATCAGGTATGTCTATACGCTTAAGTCACTTACATACCCAACAATATCAGATGTGTCTAACATAATACCTTTATGTCGCTGACACACCCAACCATTTCAGGTACATGTATGTCTAAATCATTGAAGTGCTGATTTACCCTACAACATCAAGTATCCATATCCCCCAAGTCACTCACCTGCACAACAATAACAAGTATGTCTATACTTTTACAGTCAAAAACCTACCAAATGGTAGTCACTGTCTTTACCAGGAATATTGTTATCAGCATTCATTTTATTACTGACTGAACTACCTAAGCATATTAGTTTTGTAAATACCACAGTTGCTGACTTACCCAATGATATTAGGTATATAAATGCCCTCATAGTCGCTGACCTGCCCAACAGATTTAGTTATGTGAATTCCCCCATAGTTGCTGACCTAACTTATGACGTTAGTTATGTGAATGCCCCCATAGTCACGGACCTGCCTGGCAAAAGCTTTGGTCCAAATTAGCTAGTACTGTGAGCTACCGCTGCAACGCAGCGATCGCAAACCCGCTCTCTACTTGGCAACTGGCCTTTCTCCTTTGCTGGGTAGGTCACTTGATCCTCGGCTGTCCCACACGGTTCTGCCATCGGTTTGTTGTGCGTTGTTTTTCTGCAATCATCCAGTTGTTACACGGAAATACCGTGGGCACTGGGTGTTCTTGTGTGGGACCTTTACCCCCATTAGAATGTCTTGAATGAATTCTGCCAAATTTGCCTAGTGGTTCATAATCTTCTGGTCTTTTCACCATATTCAACCATGACCATCTTTTCTGTGTTTCTTTGACGCAAAACCGTGGAAAGCTACCCCTTGCATCCAGGGGTATTTATCCAATTTACCCAGTTTTCTTGTGTCTGGCTTACAGTCGGGAACTTTGCAATTGTAGACTGTCATTGTAGCGTGTAAATGATTCCTTCGTACGTTGGAAAAAACGATCAACTTTGCGATATCATTTTCCTGTAATTTAACTGTAGCACAATATGGCTGCTATATTGAATCGACCTAACCTGCCGTAAGGTGCACCAGGAAATGACCCTGGCACTTAAGCGGCTACCGACGGTACTAGCTAATTTGGACCTTAGGTGTCGGGTGTGTCTGGACCCTCGGAGTTATACACCTATACCCATGGTACCTCGTGTACATCCACCTGTTTCTCACAAATGAGAACAATGTAAGTGTTATTAATAAACACATTTCAGGTGTTGCCCTTCACTATTTGATTGGTTCACATAATATAACATTACGAAATCTAATAAATATAAAATATTTTTGTTAAAATTGCAGTGAATTCTTTTGATAAACTATTGGCCATCAAATGTTTGCGAAACATTTTACACTGAGAACCATACGTATTTAACAAAAGTTTTTTTACCCTGATAGCAGTGTGTATATATGAGGTATTTCTCATCTGTAAACACATATTCTTTGTGGTGAGTTGTTGCTTTTAAATTGCAGAATAATTAAATTGATTGCAGCGGTCACATTAAGCTTGTGTCGTGCGTCATAGACACAAAAAATGAAGAAAAGACACCTGGAAATTAATAAACCATTGTCATTTTGCATCTGTGGAGGCATGCACCAAAAACGCAATGCATTTTGAATGATACAGCTCTGCAAAAATTACCCCAAGCAGTCACATTGTTTTGCACCAACCATTATCCATATCATGATTATGTATTATACTGATGGAATCCTCTGATGTTAATCTCTATGTAACAAGCTCTATTACTTGCTAAGAAAAAATATTCATAGGGTATTTCTCCAAAAATTTCCAAGAATGGGAATGGATGTACATCATTTCACCTCATTATAAATGCGCTGAGAGCACTTCCAAGCCCGTCATTGGGTGGATTTGATCGCGTGCCACTCACTGTCCAATCAAATTTGTTGTTGCCCATGTACCTGTCTCATGTCCGCAATGTTGGGAAGGTACAAGTCGTATTCATGCAAAGATTATTGGACCAAGATGTTAAATTTTCACCAAGAAGACTTCCATCGAAGAAATCTGGACACAGATAAAGGCATAAGTGAAAATTCATTATGGACGGCCAGGAAAATACACAGATTAGTCATCACACGGTCACACGTGGACGAAGCAAAAATTTACATTAGGCCTAACACCATGTTGTTGATCACCGTCTACCATGGGTCACGTGGTTATTGGTGTTTTAACAAAATTGTGTTGTCTTGATTTTGTTGAAATGTTTGAATGGAACAAATCTGTATGACAGAACAAGATAGGAATGATCGAAGGCCGGAAAAAGTATACGTACAACATAGCGGAAAACCATGCCTGGGTGCATACCCGTAACAGGCAGTGCAGTACAGTGTACACTCGCTTGTGTTGCACGGCTTTTGCTTGGTGAAAAAAGTGACTGCATTTAAGATCAGACTCTTAACAGTGCCTTCAGCATCAAATTTCTCAGATAAATTGAAATAGAAAGTGCACATAAATATAAATCATGCAATTTCTGACCATTTCATCATCCGTTATCGCAAAAATAACAGAGCCTAGGCATTTTCAATCATGCATGCCGCTTGTGCAAGCGAGTTAAAAAAACTGCCTGGTGGCACACAGTGTGTGATACCAAATACTGGCACAATGGCAGCGTGCTAGGGGTTAAGCCCCCATCACAAACCATATTTTGGTAGACCGGGGATGTGTTATAGACTTAGTTTTAATAGCAGGTCCCAGGGAAGATTGAATCTATCCTTGGTACAGTCAGCAACTTTTAAACCATTTTGCATTGGCACATTGGTAACATTTTATTGAATCTTAAATTTTATAATAATGATTTGCCTGCGTGAGCATATAGACCCTATGTCATGTTCATTTCTAGGCCTGAGATACCTGCATGTTTTATTTATTTGTCAGTTTTATGTAAACTCAGGTATCACTGTATGTTGATTATACCAAGTAAAATCAATTAATCAAATTACACCAAATGAAGTCTAGTTTGCACAATTTCAGACTGAACCCATCGATTCACTTCATGGACCCACTATTTTTCCTGAAAAAGAAAAAAGATGGGTCCAACAGACCCATACAGAAAAATCCTTAATGTGACCCCTGGATTGTTAGTATACATGTATCATCTTTTCCCAATGTGCAAAGGTTTTTTCATGTAACATAATGTTAAGTTTTCATGCCGCAGGGAATACATGGAATCACATTGTATATGTATACATAGTTTAGTGTAGGACTTACATGTTTACTCATTTATCCATCAGGTTGCCGCCAATGGTGCTTTTGCATGGTGATCAGGACACAACGGTTCCTCTCAGTGCGATGACTAGCTTTTCGGAGGTTCTGCAAGCGACGGACACAGAGGTCATGTCTCATACCATACCAAAGTGCGGGCATGTAGATATATGCTTGGACCTGATGGACCCCACCCGAACATTCTACGACCCTATAATGACTCTCATATCTAATACCGTGGAAAATTACCTATAATAGAAACTGCTGTTAGGGAACATTGGGCTCAAAGTTAATTGTTATTATCAGCTTTCTGAAACTGCAGGGCAGTTGCTGTTTTGAGCACAAGTATTACATAGCAGTGATATGAGCATGTGCAAACAGTGTTGTCATATTTAACCCTTAAAGTGCTATCTTTTATAAAGTGAGGCCACAGCTGGCAGTGTGCCAAAGGAAGCTGGTGACCGAGACCCTTTAGTTTCTGTGGAAATGCCAAATTTAGACTATGTATGCTGGTACTTGGATGAGGAGCCTTTGCACAAGGAAATTGAAGCTATCATCATTATAAAAATGGAGGATGCTTGCTGAGGCAAATAGTGGAATTTAGGACCCCAGGTGGCAGCACTTGACAGTGTTCATTTACATAGATTTGGATATTTGCTGAACAAAAGCTTCAAAGGGATTTGTTGTTATGCAAGTGATCACCCCCAAGTGCTGCCCTCTGGGGTCCTAAAGGGTCTATTGCATGTGACAATACTTCCTGTTGAACTAAAATTTTCGTAACACTACTTCTGGTGGGCAACCAATAGCCAGTCAATGAGACTAGATTTGTTTATCGACCAGTTAGCACTACTAGTAAGAAGTTAAATACCAAGCTTAAGTTGCCAGTGTCGCCATCTGCAACATACATCCTCCATTCAGACATTGTCACTATTATTATGACTAACACTCAAAGAGTTAAAATGCAAGATCTCATAGTAAGTCATGTGAAGAGGGTTTGGTGACCAGTGTATGGTGAAAGCTGGATTATTTGGGTTATTTAATCACATCTTATCAGGTAACACAGGAATGTACATAGTCAAGCCTTCTGTCAGTATCCCTCAAGTATATTTACTTGTACATATTTGAACTATTGAAATGGAAACAAGAGAAATATATGACTGAAGTGGTTGCACGACTTAAATGAGTGATGTACACTAACAGTTCAGAGACTGTTTCTTGCATGTGAAATGGTATTCAATACCTTCTCACTGTTACCCTAAGTGACGTGTCTCCAATTAAATGTTGAACTATTTGTCAAAAATTGACTTTTTATATCATTTAAGGATCATGGAACCTGTCAAGCATGAAATGCTAGAAAGATAGCAGACCAATAGGATCAGACTTGCTAGGCTGTTGTAGGCCTACATGCACATGTCTAATGACATGAAAAAGAGAGAGGGAGAAGTTGAATAGAAATGTGTTAGACAGCCCTGTAGGGTAGGGATGTGTTAAACAGCCCTGTAGGATAGGGAAGCCTTGTACACAAGTAACAGACTTGATGTGTGGAAATGTGACTTTATTGTCCCAAACACGTAATATTTAATCTGTTTCTGCGCTGCCTGGATTCCGCTGGCAAGCCTTTCTGTATCTCATGTCTCAGATAATACAGTTTAATAATTTTTCTCACATGTACACCAGTCTTTCTCCACCATGGCATTCGAAAGTGCAGCAGTTGCATCGCCATCTTGGGTGGGGAGAGGCCCAGACAGGTCTAAAGACCAGTGCTGACCTTTGCTGGGGTCTACTATAATCAACATTTCAGAATGAATCATATAGCATAGGGTTGTTGCAGCCAGAGACAGACATCTTTTGGAGAGCTTTTATGGCTGAGTAGCAGCAATTCTAATGGCTAGTACAGCTTTCACCACAAGGTGTCACTTGTAGTATTACCTAAAAGCAAGTGCAGTCATACAGAGTTGAGTGGGACAGGTGTATTGGGCAGCCATCTGATGCCATTGAGAATACATGGAATGTTGGAAACCTTCAAGCCTGTTTTACCAGCTTAAAATACTTTTACACTGAAAATCCCAGTTTATAATTATAAAGTACTAGACTATATTTCTAAGCTGATTGGAGAAGGTAGAGAATTAACTATATATATGGTAAAATACTTTTATGTTTTTCCCTGCCAAGAGGCGCAGTACCTGCTCAGCTGTGTTTCACTTTAACTGGACCACGGTGCAGGTGACATCTCCAATTCTGGTGGAGGAGGCTGTACTAACAAGATAGATGGGCCCTTTTGAGTCTTAATTTATGAAGCTTGCATTGACATTGAATGTAAGTGTGGTATCCCATAGCATATAAAGTAATATCAAATTTATTTTATCAGGAAACATTTCATGCTTCTTTCACATGACAAATCATGTAGGATTTCAAGATATATTGTATGGAATCAATAACAGAAAAGTTTCATTTAAAGCTCACCCGAGCAAACCAAATTACAGTGGAAATTTTCATGGTTATAGTATGATTAGAATTGTACATTTCAGTTAAGCAGTTTGCTGTAATGATAAACTTTTGTTGATCTTCCAAGCATTATTGATGGAAGATAATCTGCTCAGTTGTATATGTTAAACATAATACTGTCAAAATTGTAAATTGAGGGTATACATATTCTGGTAAAATCCATCCGGAAGCCAGTATACTGCAAGAACTTTTGTACATTAATAGAATCATGTGTGCTTTTCAGTTTTCAACAAATCGTATTTTATGGGGGAGAAATATGAGCAGTTGTATTTTTACAGTAAAAGCTGGTATTGGCATTCAGTTTATTTGTCTGGTTTACACTTGCATTCTACACCTGTATAAAGACCACCATGGTGAGGATTCCTAAGTGAACGTAAATGTAACTTCACTATTTATATTTATGATAAGTTCAAATGTTATGTTGCTTTTTACTTCACATAGTAATGCTTGGAAATTTATGAATAAACTTTGATTTTCATTGTGAAGTACATCAGTGGTTTTTTTTTTTTTTTATGTACAAGTGTTTGACATTCCTTACCTTATGACTATTCAATGATTGCATCTCCTTAAGAGGACTGGAATATGTACTTTTTCATGTTCATAAAATCTGTTGCCATTAAAGTGGGACTTCATCCATTAGAAATGAGGTCCACCTCGGGGACATATCCTTGAATATGGAAAGCCAAAGCTGCAAATATTCACAAATAGAGATATCTGTATTTCTAATTCAGATATCTGAATTAAACTGGAAATACAGACATCTGAATTAGAGCTTTAGCTTGCCATGCTTGAAACCACAATGCAATCTAGTGATATGATGTGGTCCCAGTACTGAAGGATGGTGATAATGTCATATTTATGAAGATGATCAGATGCATGAGCACTTGGTGTGGTTATTTCAGTACACCTGATATTTTGGAGCTTTCAATTTTTGAAGATACCTCAAATATGCAATTTTCCACTTAGTTTCTTGATTTTTGCACTACTTCGTAACACAAAATAAGGACATAATCCAGTGTATCAGAGCAGAACACTACCTTCAGATGCTCCTTCCATCAAATAGTTACGTTGCAGTGTGACTGTTCTGTTTTCTTTGAAACAATTTGTCAACCTGTATTTTACCCATTCACAGAACATGTGAAAGAACTGAGAAATCCGTACTAAATCACTGCAGCAATCTTGAACAGAAACGACTGTATGAGCAGCCTCTGTTCAGTTGACCTTGACAGTCATACATTGACTTGCATGGTAATCAGTGGGAATGCAAGCATTATTAGACTGGTACCCAGATTGAAAAATTTGTTAAAAATCAAGGACACGTAGTACCAGCACCTAGTGAATACTTTTCTATAACCATCCCACAAGTTACATTTCCACCAAGTTTCAGAACAAACTAAGTGACAGTTTTGAAGCAGAAGCCCTTAAAAAAATGAAAACGCACAAAAATTTGTTGAAAAATAGAAAAGCGCAGCACTGCCTGTTGAAAAAATTAAGGTTCCGGGGTCATCAGAAGTGTCCCAATGCAACCTCAAAACAATTGGCCAAGAGGTTTCAGGGGAGATTTTTTTTTTCTAAGATTTAGTCAAAAAAATGAATAAAAAATATAATCTAAAGATCATTGGAGCATGATGCAACAAATTCTGTACAGACCCACGCAAGGGACATCCACACTAGGTTTAAAGTGAATGGTCGATGGTTTTAGACAGGAAGTCAAAAATCTGAATTTCCATTGCAATTAACTTGCATATTAACCAACAGGTACCCAATCTGAAAAATTTGCTTAAAGTGAGGCATCCAGAGAATCACCACCTCAGGTACAGCTTTATTTAACCCTCCCATAACCTACACTTCCACTAAGTTTCAGAATAATCTGAGACAATTTTGGAGAAGTGAAAACACAAAAATTCATGAAAAACAGAAAAACATCACAGTGCCACCTGGTGATATGCAGATCCCCAGAAGTGTCCCCATGCAATTTGAAAGCAATTTGCATGGCGGTATCGGGAAATTTTTGGAAGATTTTGCAAAAAAAAACAGGAACGAAAAAATCTAAAAATCACGTAAGTATGACCATTTGAACAAACTTAGTAAAGTGAATCTGGTTGACGGAGTTAAATGTCAAAATGGCTTGCCATAGTATTTTGATATCTTAGCGGATTTCATAGTCTCAAAACTGAAGCAATAGAACAATTAAGTGTGTAGATCAGGGTCATTTCATTGATTCACTTATGCCTGCAGTGGCTTACTTTTGTGATGTTTCTTTTTATGTTTGTGTGTTACACAGACATTCTGTTTCTTCAAAGTTCTGTCTTTCTTTTCACTGCATATGTCTCGTCTGCAGCTTTTTTCAGAGATTGCTTTGGCTAGAAATCTTAGGTACCATTCCAACTTCAATTTGTAGGTTTGTGGCGTAACCTCATCCAATGAACCAAAGTTGGAGGCTTTTAATTTATGCAAATCAGGTAAACACACAAAATGAAAATCTTGAATAGCTTCAAAACTATTATAGATAGTGGTGCCATTCAAACTTCAGTTTTACAAGTTTGTGACATGGCCGCATCCAATGAACCAAGAAATAAAAGGCGTAGCTTTTTCATATATGCAAATTAGGCTAATACACAAAATTTAGATTATGTTGATTTACCATGGCAAAGTGTAGCATTTCAAACAGCTCTCATTTTGAAGGTACCCAGACAGATTTGCTGTGAGGCAAATTTTCTTTTCTAGTTTCCTGATTGCAATTCCTTAAAGTTGAATCGATTTTTCAGGAAATGACGACATTAAATGATTGAAGTCAGATAATTGCACGCAAATGGCACAAAATGACTACTACTGTAGCTTTCATAAGGCCCACTAGTTGACAGCCATGCCTGGCTTTTTGCAGCTTTCCCTCCCACAACCAAGATTTTTCAAAGATTTAAATTTTGTGTATTCACTTAAAATGCTACAACTTTGGTTCATGGTTGATTGGATGCAGCTATGTCACAAACCTATGAATTGAAATTGACACCTCTATCTACAATAGTTTTGGAGATATCAAGAATTAAATTTTGTGTATTCACCCAATTTCATAAATTAAAACCCTAGAACTTTGGGTCATAGTTCATTGGATGTGGCTACATCACAAATCAAAATTGAAGTTGCAATGGCACCACTATCAATAGTTTTGGAGATATAAAACTTTAAAATTGTTCAAGTGCCACTAATTAGCATAATTAAAAACTCTTAAACTTTTGTTCACTTTGTGTCTATTTATAATATTTTTGAAGATATAGACCTTTTAAGTCTTTAATTGCCCCTAATTTGCACAATTTTAAACATCATGACTATTCCAAATAAAATGCACAATTTTAATTGTAGGCAGTCAGTCACCATGGCAAGTTTGGTGGTTTTCAGAATTAAAGTGGCTGAGAAAAACTCCAGACAAATTTGGGTAGAAAGAAAGAAATCTTGGAAAAACAAAATGTCTGGGTGGTAACCCAGACATAGAAAATCCGAGGGAAAACAATATGTCTTGGTTGGCACCCAAGCTTATTTACTGTCTAAAACTGCTAATTTATTTTGTTGGTCAAATGGACCAGATGGTGTAATTAGTGACAATATTCCTATGACTGACTTCCTTATGTCCCAGAACACTCTATGCATGTCATTCAGCACAAAGAGTGTCAGTTGTCAGGTTGGTGGGGTGGCTAAACCATTACCTTGGTGACACAAAACCAAGGGTAACATTTCAACATTACATATTAGTATTTTATGTAATTATCAACATGACCAATAATAGTCTTTGATAACAATTAAAATAAATATTTGGATTTTTAGTGCAGCTGATTCATCAGTCAGCTGAGTTTATTTTTGGTCATCTGCCTGTTGTGGTCCATGCATCCATCTGTCTGTCGTCGTCCATCCATCTGTCTGCTATCTGTCCAGCAAAAATTAATATTTTTGACTTCCCCAAGCTGTTTGCCAGATTCACAAATCTTCTCTGGCACAGCTTGGTCAAATGCTTCAAAATTGCACTGGGACACTATTGGGGATCCCCAAGATGTTAATTTATTCAACAGGTAGCACTGTGCGTGCAATTCCCCCCTCCCCCCATTTTTAACGAATTGCTGTGTATTTTTGCTGTTATCAACTTCTCCAAGATTATCACTCAGATTGTGCTGAAACTTGGTGGAAATGTACCTTGTGGAAGCTTAAGGTCAAATAGAATTGTTCACTGGGTTGTGATGCTGTTGATCCTGGATATTTATGGAATTTTTTAATTGGAGTACTTGTTGGTTAATCGATACACTCCTGTTGATAGTGTAAGTCAATGGGAGTTGCAAAGGTAATTTACACTTTGACTTCTCCAACACTGTCAGCCAGATCCAGTTCAAAGTTGGTGGAGATGTAGGAGGCCTACCTTATAGGTGGATCTCTGCCAAGTTTGCACAAATGGCTATTATCCACTGATTTGTGGGTGTTTTTTTTTTTTCTATAATGCAGATTAATTTTATTTTGTGTAGCAAACTCTTAAGAAATCTTATCTTTTTGGAAATTGTTTGGTCAATTGCTTCAAACTTTTACAGGAACACTTCTGAGGACCCCCAGACCAGGATGGGACTTATTATGGGTAAACACCAAGGTGACTTGAGAATGGACTGTCCACACAGGCCTCTTGTTGTTGTTGTTGTTGTTGTCATTGTCGGGGTTTTTTTTTTTGTTTTTTTTGTTTTTTTTTTTTTTTGTTTTTTGTTTTTTGGGGGGAGGGGTGTTTGTTTGTTCTTTTTGTTTTTTGTTTATTTTTCTATGCTACACTTGTGCTGTTGGGGAAATTTTATCACCACTTTAGCCAAAGTAGCATCATTGCATGTCTTCAGCAAAGTGTCAGCTTTCCTAGCCAAAATTTTCACCATTTTCTTTTTCTTTTTTTTTTCTTTTTTTTTTTGGGGGGGGGGGCTCCTACATTCATTTTATTTAGTAAATTGTAGCTCGACATGTTGTGGTAGAATATAACAATGTAAAAGCAACTGATAGGGTAAACAAAGTCCTGTTGTCACTGGTCACTGCTTGAGGATAATTCAGTGCATCACTTGCCTACCTCTGTTGGGAAGGAGGTTTGTCATGGATGTTTTTGAAGTCTTTCAAAGGCTCTTGCAGACACAGGTGTCTGTTGTGATCACAGTCTGTGACCAGACTGGGTAGATAATCAGTAAGTGGTACTGAATGCAGGCTCCGGTCTTAAAGCCATTCCCTGATCCAAATCTATAGCATTTCATCATTTGAGATTGAAACAGTTAGGTCAGGTTGTTTAATAGCGCATTTCTGTTAGTGTGTCATGTGACCTATTTGTTGACTTTACATGCATCAGGCAATGCCTGACCCCCAGTCTTGCTTTAATTTTTACTCAATAATGCTCGGCCAAGTTTGCTCAAATTTCGATCGAAAAGAGATGAGTAAACTGATTAGATTTCTGGGTTGCTGTTACCTACATACCACTTTGAGTTTTTCTATAAATGGCACACATCTTCATGTGCCAATTAATCTTCCAGACAAAATTGTAACTGTCATTTTTTTGTAAAATGTCAGTGCTTCATATTTATGGCCAGCTGTGATGCATGGGTGCATTGCAAGTGTGAAACCAAGGGTGAGTGGAGCTATGGTGGTAAATTATATATCAGTGCGTGTGTGTGTGTTTGGCATTTTAGACAAATTTAGGAAAGAAAATACAAAAAGAAATATTTGCTCCTTATTTTTTCAAGGTAGGGAGCATCACATACATTAGGTTAGAAACTTCATATTTAAATCAGAGAAGCAATCCTAGTACCTCTGTGTGTCAGAAATATTATGGGTGGTCGTAATTGATATATGTATTAATTTTCAGTCACTGACACAATTTTTTTCAATGTGTTCATGTACATGTCCAGTTTTTTATTTTAAGAAATAATTATTTTACAGCATAGAAGCATCTTAGGGCCCCCATGTATATAACCATGTATATAACCATGGGCATAACATTGACCAATTTACAAGTCACACCCATTAATTGAGTAAGATTCTGTGGGACCCTAAACCATTTTTAAAAGGAGCAGTATATACATACCAGGACTTATTTAAAGCTGCATGTGCATGCATGTGGGGGGCTTTATATCTCAAGAACCATTTAATGTTAATCATATTTATGAGTGCAGAAGCATCATGTGAACCCTATGTGTCCCATTATGAGTGACCCTGACCCGTTTTCAAGGTCACAGGAACAAGTATGTTTCTTTTTCAAACATTTCTGTTTGTATTTTAAGAATATTGGCCATTGACAGATCAAAGCATGTCATATATTAGCCCATTTTCAATGTTACAGAAGCAACAGATCAAGCCTACTTACAGCTAGCAATGTCCAAGGCATTACATGTACCCATTTTTCAAATTCCATATTACACATGATTATTAAATGACAGTATCTCCACAAAATTATTGGCTTTCGTTGTTTTTTTGCTTGAAGTATAACTTCCTAAAGCAAAAATGAGCTTCCTCATGATGCTTCATTCTTTCATGTCTTCATTGGCTTGATCCAAAAATGCCACCAAATGATAAGACATGGTCTGTGCATGGAGGCCTAGTGGTGACAACATGAGGTCCATTGGCTTAGTGCTCTGCCCTCATGTTAATAGGTGAATTTAAGTACAGGAGTGACACCCTTATATGTGCCAATCTGGATAATAGGGCCTTGCTAGTATCATAAATAATCAAAGTTCCAACTTCTTGTTCATTCACTTTAAATTTCATGAACACCCACCAAAAAAGTACATGTTTTGGTGTTCACAAGATTTTCACACTTTGATCTATAGATCACATCTTCATAATACTGTAGGCAGCTCTATTACTATCTAACTAGACCTGCATTTTTAGCTCAGCTGACCACAGTCAAGCTGAGCTTTTAGGATGGTACATCATCTGTGCGAGTGTCTATGATTCCTTAGCAGTCTGACTTCTCAGAAACTGTCAGCCAGATTCACTTCAAACTTGGTGCCAAAATTCCCCTAGTATACTGTTTTCAAGTTTGTTTAAATGATCATGCTCCATTGATTTTTTTTTTTTTTTTTTTTTTTTTTTTTTTTGTATAATTTTTTTTTTTGGGGGGGGGGGGTCTTTTTATGGCCTTAGGTCCTTTGTAAATGTAAATCAATAGGAATTGACATTTTGGACTATTCCCAAACCATCTGCCAGATTAACTGAAACCTTGGTGGCAATGTTCCTTTAGTGGGTCTCCACCAAATTTGTTCAAACGGTCACACTCCAGTGATTTTTTCTATTTTTCATAAGTTTTTGGGGTTTTTTGGGGGGGGGGGGGCAACATTAAAAAAAAAAAAAAACTCCAAAACTGCTCATCCAATTGGTTCAAAATCTCATATGAACACTTCTGGGGAACCCCAGTTGTTAATTTATTCACCAGGAGGCGCTGTGAATTTTTGCCTATTTTTTAATGAATTTTGTGTGTTTTTGCTATTTTGGACTTCCCAAAAATCATCATTCAGATATTACTGAAAGGCTGCAGGAATGTTCCTTATGGAAGGGCCAAACAAGTTTGTTCACTAGGTGGTGTCACTATGGATTCCTGATTTCTAACCAATTTTTTTTTTTGGGGGGGGGTACTTATTGGTAACTACATACATTCCTGTTGTTTACGGTGTAAATCAATAGGCATCTAATGCATATATTCACATTTTGGAATCAAAACCATCACCCTGATTCAGTTCATGCTTGGTGGCAATGTTCCTCTAGTGGTTATCTACCAATTTTGTACAAGTGGTTGTGCTTCATTGATTTTTGTATTTTTATGAATATTTTTGTTCTTTTTTTAGCCAAATCTTAAACTAGAGGGCTGTGTGAACAGCCCGTGCTCAGTTGACATTAGTTTGTTCACAGAATGAAAGTTGCAACTGAATAGACTGTCTTGCGCTTCAGCTGAGTGCATATGACATTTAGAAGCACATCTAAGATTTGCCAAAAGATAAATTAATTAAAAATATACATTTTACTGGAGCATGAGAAATTGAAGAATATTTAAAGAGAACTTTAAAAAGGACATTCCAATTTGGTGGAGAAAATCCATGATATTGAGCATTAGAATACCCATTGACTTACATAGTAATCAATGGGAAAGGTGCATTTCCTGACACGTACCCGAATTGAAAAAATAAATAAATAAATAAAAACAAAGAATCCACAGGAATGCCAGGTAATGAACAACTTTCTTTGACCCTTTTACAAGGAACATATCCACCACGTTTCAGCTTAATCTGAGTGACGGTTCTGGAGAAAAAGTAAAAAATAGCGAAAACACACACACACCAAAAAAAAATAAATAAAAATATATATTTTTTTAAATTGCAGTGCCACCTGGTGAACAAATTAAGAAATAGAAGTCTCTAGGAGTGTTCCTGTGTGATATCAAAGCAATTAGATGAGCGGTTTTGGAGATGATGATGATGATGATGATTTTTTAAGATTTGCCCCCCAAAAAGAATAAAAACAGTCATAAAAAATCCAAAATCACAGGAGCATGACTGAACAAGCTTAGTGGAAACCCACCCAAGGTACATTGCCACCAAGTTTGAAGTGAATCTGGCTGACGGTTTCAAAGAATTCAAAAATGTGAACTGGGAACAGGTGGACGATGGGTGACTGAGCCTCCCAAAAGGTCAGCCTGACTAGCAAGTCAACTGACCTAAAAATCTGCTCCAAAACTGCTCTGAAATTGCATAGTTGGGGATCCCTAGACCATAATTTGTTCAACAGGTGGTGCTGCGATTGTATCTTTTCAAAACTTTTTTGCAATCAGGTCATTTTTCGACTTCTTCAAAACCCTCGTTCAGATTGTTCTGAAACGTGGTGGAAATGTAGTTTGTAGGTGGGGTAAACAAGTTTGTTCACTAGGTGAAGATACTTTGGATGCCTGATTTTGAACAAATTTTTCAATTCGGCTACTTTTCATTTGATGCATGCATCCCTATTGATTACTATGCAAGTGAAGGAAGACTGCAATGAAAATTCACATTTTGGATTTTTCCAAAACCATCAAGCAGATTCACTTGAAACTTGGTGGGGATGTACCTTGAGTGGGTCTCTACTAGAATTCTTCGAATGGTCATGGTCCATTGAATTTTGAATTTTTCATTAATTTTGTTGAGTTTTTGGCAAAATATTAAAATATCTTCCTTTCGGAAACGGCCCAGCCAATTACTACAAAATTACATAGAGACACTTCTGGGGACCCCTAGACCTTAATTTGTTCAATAAGTGGTGCTGTTATTTTTTTCTCAATTTTTTTTTAAGATTGGCAAGTGGATATGTACATGTTAGCAACAGTGATCATGGTCTGAAACAGATGTAACATTGATATAATAGTTCACAGGGCCACTTCAGTCTGTGCGTGCGAGGTCAGCTGAGCACCAAACTGCTCTGTCCTCTTGTTATACATTTTGCACATCCTGAAAATCATGTGAGCCTAACCTAAAAACTGTGGACTGTATCACATCCACAAACAGAAAGTTTATGGAAGGACTGAGAGTGGGACACCAGCCATTGCATAAGCTCTGTGAACTTTGATCAGCAGAGCTAAAAGCATAAAAAGACTGGGGGTTGACTTATTGCTTATAAAAAACTTGCACATTACTTTTAATTTGGGGAGTCATAAAAATTACTTGAGTGTTCCACAGCCTTAATTTAAAGAAGCCTTGTTTAATTTTAGCCCAGCTGACCCAGTCAGTTTTGGAAGACTTTGCCAAAAAATTAACAAAAATTTCATGAAAAAAATCCAAAAATCACTGGATGTATGGTCAGCTGAGCACAAGAGTGTCAATGTCCTCTTGTTCACAGAAAGGTAACATGAGAAAGAAACTTACTTATATTGTCAAATGAAACTGCTGATATCATGTGCTACCATGCATGGAGAATTTTTACTCATTACATGTTTATCTGTGCCAACACAGTCATTCTATGTTTCTGTTCTTTCTTTCAAACTTGACACACAATTATACCTCTATTCTCGCTTTTTTATAAAGAGGAGTCAACATTTTGAAATTATGCCTATTAAGGCCAGTTCAATCTTTGCAACCCACAAAAATGTCTGGTAGCTGGGGACATCTGGTGACAAAAAGTTCATTTCACGTGCTAGCAAGTGAAATTGGCAACACACTTGTCTGGTCTGGTAGCTGGTGACATCTGGTGGCTGAAAAGTGCAGTTCGGGATATGTGAAGATTGAAAGGCAACAAGTTTACTGTAAGTAGAGAGCAAGCTTAGATCTGGAAAAGTCAATACTTCTCGTAACTTTGAAGTGTTGGCTTGACATTGAAACTTCGTATATATGTAAAAAAAAAACCATGCAATTGAAGGAACAAATGTATGTTAATATCTCTATATCCCACAGCCTGTATGGTGGCTTGGCAATGGAGAGGGACCAGTCATAGATGTTGACTGTAGTATGTCCTGTTGTGTGGATGAAAACTCACACTTAGAAATATCCCCAGGGCATAAATTGGCTATTGGTTCTTGAACATTGATATAGTCAAATTTTGTTTTCACATTTTGCCAACAACGGAAGAAGTTCAATAAACAGGCAACAGCTACACAGTACTTCACACCCTGTTGTAAGCTGGAGCAAGAAGGGTCATCAAATGCTGCTATGTCTTCACCATCCACACAGCAAACAGCCAGTGTATCCTGTACTTCTCAAGTGGCATTGATTTATGCAGGCCAAACAGAGACCTAGCTGCAAGATGGTTCCCAAGTTCCAAGGAATCTTGAAGTGGGGCACCAGTTTCACCAGTGACTGCATGGTTGAATGGTTTTCATGGGAACTTACTGATCAGATCAGAAATAACACAACTTACTAGATGTGAGTTTTTCATGCAAAAAAACATTATGCATCCCCCATGCAGGCACCTCTCACTGAAGACCACCCCTCTGAAAGGGCAACATTCTTCTGCAGAAAGTTTGACCTTGACCTTTGACCTCAAGGTCACCTCTTACCAAATTTAAGGGAAGTCTCACCTGAGTAAATGATGACAAAGTTTGATGGACTTCAATCATACCCATTTGAAGATGTGGCAAGGAAACAATTTTATTTTGCAAGGCCTTGTGACCTTGACCTATGACCTCATGATCATCCACAATCAGATGAAAAAAAAAATTCCCCAAATCTATGGAGTATCTGTACCCAAAGTTTCAAGTGAATGTGGCTTACGGTTTTGAAGAAGTCGAAATGTGAACCGCTATTGCAGTCCCCATTGACTTGCATGGTAATCAATAGCTATGCAAAAACTAACCAAAATAAAAATTAAAATCCCCAAATTATGACCATTTGAACAGAGTTGGTAGAAACCTACCCGATGTACATCCCTGCCAAGTTTGAAGTGAATCTGGACAATTATTTTAGAGAAGTTGAAAATGTGAATTAGCATTGCAATCCCCATGGAATTACATAATGATCAACAGGAATGTATGCAGTTTGGCCATTCAAAATCACTCAGGTTAAAAATAAACCATACAAATTGAAAGCCCATAGGTTCTTTCTAATTAATGTTTAATAGTGAGGCTATAAGCCAATATGTGGAAATTGTTGAAATATGTAACAAAGCTTTGACCCTGAACTGACTTCAAGATTATATACAGTGAAAACTTGTTATAATGACACCATCTGTTCCCTAAGAAATGTGTCGGATAACTGAAAATGTCAGATAAATGAGTCAAAAACCAAAGAAAATAAACCTTTTCCCTTGAATATTTTGTGTCATTATATTAAATATGTCGGATATCTGAGTGTCGTTATAATGAGGTTTCACTGTATTATTATATAGGAAAAATTTCCCAGACCCATAGATTATCTGTACCAAATAAGGAGGCAACAGATCAAGAGGGGACAGAAATATAAAGAAAAAGGATACGCAGTGGTGGCGGCAGACAAAGGAACTCAAGACTGTATGCACCCCCTCCTACATGGGATGTTATTAGCTAAAGTTTCTCACTACATGACTAAATCCTGTTTGGTTGTGTACACTTGACATTCTGTTGTATCAAGCATTCTTTCTATCTGGCGTTTCTTTTTAACCTGTAGATCTTTTTTCAAGCCAAACATCTTATTTTGCTACAGTTTTTCCCCCTGAAATTTCTCGTTCTATGTCATGAAGTGTTTTCCAATTTCACTTTTAATGTGCAAGGCAACAACTTTAGGACAGAACTTTACTTTGAAGCAAATCTTTCTTTCTTCCTTCTTTACCAGTGAATTTGTCTGACATTTTATTTGAAGACAATTATAAGTAGAAACTCCAAAATGTGGCATGATTATACCTCTGTGCATCAATTCTGGTCTTTATGTAAAGAGGGGTAACAGTTTTGAAACAAGAGGCCCATGGGCCTAATGCTCTGCTGACACCATGGTTATATTGCCACTGCTCATTTCAAAGTTGCAAGTCCTCAAGTGGCTTCCGAACATATAAAGCTTAAGTAAATTTAGTGTATAAAGTACCCACCAGATGGCACTTCACTCCACATGTAATCATAGCTTATTGGGCAATTCCTGTGATGGATAATGTTGCATGTGCCAAAACAGCAATGAGCGAGTCCTTAACTTTATGTCCCCAGTCACCTTGGGACAGAAGATCAAGGTCTCCCAGATTATGTAATACAAGAGGCCCATGGGCCTGGTGCTGTGCTGTACTGACATTACCATTGATGTCCAAGCTACACCCTGCCATTACAAAATCACCTCTTTCAACTTTATAGGCATGGTGATGCACCTCACAAAAATAGTTCAAGTTAACTGATATCATATAAAATTCTAGCTTTTGGACACTGTCTATATATCCTATAAATTTGTCAAGTCTTATCCAATTACTTTTTAAGATACACAATTTTATATCTTAAAACACACTTTGGCTCATAATTTCTGTCAAGTAATAGGTGACGCCACTAGTATCATTAGCAACTTAGACTTTGATCTCCCCCACAATCCTACTAAATTTAGTAAAGATCTGCCAAAAATTAAAAATGCTAAAGTGTTCACAAGATTTTCATATTTTGACCCCTATATTGCATAATATTGTAGGTGGCATCACCAATATCGAAAAAAACCTACATTTTTATACACCCTATAAGTCCTGAAAGTTATATTCGGCCGACTTGAAAAGCGTGGACGGTATTGTGGTCCCAAGATTTTTATATTTTGAACTTTATATTACATAATACTATAGGTGGTGCCACCAACATTGATGTCCACAAATATTTTTATACACTTTTTAACTCCTAAACATTATATGGGCCTATCTCAAAAATGGTGGGGTGCAAAGCATTCATGAAATGACCCCTTCTCAAACTGAACTTTTGACCTTGACCTTCAACTCAGATTAAAGAAATTGTATGTGCAAAATATGCACTCCACATCCAGCTTTCCATATATAGTCTGTTTGTTCAAATCGGGTAATACTTTTTTGAGTTATTGACAGAAAAAAACCTTGAACAAACTCCATAATTACTGGGTCACAGTGACCCAAAAAGTAGGTCACCAACAGCAGTTTTATGTATTTTATAATCAAGTGCAATTTTGATTCGGAGGCTTACTTCTCTTTTCCATTGATGTCCAAGCTACACCCTGCCATTTTAAAATCACCTTTTCAACTTTACAGGGATAGTGACCTCACAAAAATAGATCAAGGTCACTGACATTACATAACATTCTTCCTTTGACCATGGTCTATAAATCCTACAAATTTGCAAGTCTAATCCAATTACTTTTCCAAATATGAAATTTTACATCTTAAAACACATTGTGGCTCATTATTTCCATCAAATTATTGGTGGTGCCACTAGTATCATTACTGACTTAGATGTTGACTTCCCCCACAATCCCACCACATTTGGTGAAGATCTGCTAAAAATTGAAGATGTTGGAATGTTCACAAGACTTTCACATCTTGACCCCTATATAACATAATGTAGATGGCGCCACTTGTATCAAAAGGGGCTTAGATTTTCATACACGCTACTAGTCCTGAAAGTTATATTGGGCTAACCTGAAAACTGTGGATGGTAACCTTTGGTCAGCAGAGCTAAAAATAGACAAGAGGCCCATGGGCCTGGTGTGCTCTGCTGACATATATAGGGATAAATAATAGAATATTGGGTGAATAAGAAGCAGACAAGAAAGGATAAGTTTCAATACACTTTGACTCAGAATTTCCATACAACTATAGGGGGCACCACCAGTATCATCCTTTATCGAGATTTTGACCTCCCCCACTATCCAACTCAATTTCATCATGATCCATAAAAATTAAAGATGTTAATTAGAACATTCAGGAAATTTTCACATTTTGACCCCTTTATAACATAAAATTATAGGTGATGCCACCAATATCATACTCAACTAAGTATTTTATCTGCTTTCAGTTCTGAAAGTTATGTGTGTCTACATTGAAAAGTGTAGGAGTTGTTGCATAATTTACAACTCATTTTCATGGATATGTGTTGCCTGGTGACCTTGAAAAATAGGTCAAGGTCATTCACTTTAAAACAAAATTATGTCTTTACCCAAGGTATCATTCCATAAATTTTGTAATGTAGAAATAGGGCATTGTGAAAAAAAATGTGTTTACCATCTTTTCGGTAAATTCTCCATAAAATACGACAGGTGGCAGCACCAGTACTTCTCACATGATAGGGCTTTGTCTCTGTAATAAACATGTAATGTTTTATTCACATCATAACCACAATTAAATATACAAGAGGGCTGTGTGAACAGCCCGTGCCTCAGCTGATCTTGACATTCATGAAACTTGCAGCTCTATGAACTTGGGAAAGGATCAAGGACACCATGTTCTGAGTAAGTCTGACCTTTATAGAAGAACACTTACATGTACAACATCAAAGTTCAAGTAGTTCTCAAGTTATAATGAAGAGTAAAATTCATGTATGTTGCACTGTGACCCCATAAATGAGGTCAAGGTCATTCATGTACTGTCTCAGCATGACCTTCATACAGAATAATTAAAATGTGTAGCTAACTCAAAACAGATCTCAAGTTATCAAATAAACAGTAAATTTCGTGTCAGTTGTCCTGTGAATTAGCATTAGAATGCCCATTGACTTACATAGTAATCAATAGGAAAGCTCCACTGACTGGTAAGAACCGTAATTGAAAATCCTTAAAAATCAGGAATCCAAAGCAGTGCCACCTACTAACAAACTGTTTGACCCTTCCACAACAACATATCCATCACATTTCAGCTTAATCTGAGGGACAGTTCTGAAAACAAGTGAAAAATAGCAAAACCATACAAAAAATTCATTAAAAAAAATTGCAGCGCCACCTGGTGAACAAGTTGGGAACAAGGTGTCCCCGGGAGTGTCTATGAAAGATATCAAAGCAATTGGGTGCGCGGTTTCAGAGGAGAAGAATTTTTAAGGTTTGCCCCAAAAAAGAACAAACAAATTCATAAAAAAATCCAAAAATCAATAGAGCATGACCATTTGAACACACTTGATAGAAATCCACCCAAGGCACATCCCCACCAAGTTTGAAGTAAATCTGGTCAATATTATTAAAGTTATGACCATTACAAGAAATTCCCATGTTATGCTTTCCTTATAAAACTTTTGTAGAGATTTTTGAAAAAAAATCATAAAAAAATCCAAATTCATTGGAACATGACCATTGGAACAAACCTGGTAGACACCCACCCAAGGTACATTGCCACCAAGTTTGAAGCAAATCTGGATGATGGTTTGAGAAGAAGTCGAAAATGTAAATTAGCATTAGAATGCCCATTGACTTACATAGTAATCAATAGGAAAGCTCCACTGACTGGTAAGAACCGTAATTGAAAATCCTTAAAAATCAGGAATCCAAAGCAGTGCCACCTACTAACAAACTGTTTGACCCTTCCACCAAGTACCAGAATTGAAAAAATCGTTAAAAATCAGGAATCCCCAGCATTCCCACATAGTGAGCAACTTTGTTTGACCCGTCTACAAGGAACAGATCCACCATGTTTCAGCTTAATCTGAGTGACGGTTCTGGAGAAGAAGTCGAAAATAGCCAGAACACACAAAAATTCATAAAGAATTAGGAAAAAAATCGCAGCGCCACCTGGTGAACAAATTAAGAACTAGGAGTCCCAGGGAGTGTTCCTGTGTGATATCAAAGCAATTGGGTAAGCGGTTTCGGAGAATAAGATTTTTTAAGATTTACCCAAAAAAGAACAAAAAAATTCATTAAAAATCCAAAAATCACTGGATCGTGACCAATTGAACAAACTTGGTAGAGACCCACCCAAGGCACATCTCCACCACGTTTAAAGTGAATCTGGCTGACCGTTTTTGAGAAGAAGTCCAAAATGTGAATTGTGTACGACGGATGGACGACGGACCCTCAAAAAACCTCAGCTGACTGACAAGTCAGCTGAGGTAACAAGGCCCACCACTAGCTACTCACCTTTATACTCCCAGTGACATTGAACAAGTAGGTCAAGGTCATCCATAATGTGTAACATTCTAGTTCTTGCCATGATCCATATCCTATAAATTTAGCAAGATTAGCTTTATTCTTTGCTGAAATAAGGAATTTATATAAGTTTGAACACAATTTGTTTGATAATTTCTGTATAACTACAGGTGGTGCCACTAGTGTCAACCTTTGAGATTTTTACCTCCCCACAATCCTGTCACATTTCAAAGATTCACCAAAAATTAAAGATGCTAGAGCATTCACAAAGTTTTCACATTTCGATCCATATCTTACATAATACTGTAGGTGGCAACACAATATTGAACTTGACCTAAATTTTCCTTGTAAGTCCTCAAAGTCAAACTGGATTTACTTGAAAACTGTGGATGGTATTGTGCTAATGAGCAAAAGTTTACGAATGGATGGACAGACATGAGCCGTCGCATAAGCTCTCTGACCTTTGATCAGCACAGCTGACAAACAAAAAGTCATAAAAATTGGAGCCTAATTATTTGAGCAAGATTGGTAGAGACCTACTCATGATACATCCCCATCAAGTTTGAAGTGAATCTGGTTGACAGTTTTGGAGAAGTAAAAAATATGACTTACCATTGCAATGCCCATTGACTTCCATTGTAATCAACCAAAAAGTAACCAAATTAAAAAAAAGTTAACAAGAGGGCTGTGTGAACAGCCCGAGCCTCAGCTGATCTGGACATTCATCACACTTGCAGCTCTATGAACTTGGGAAAGGATCAAGGACACCATGTTCTGAGTAAGTCTGACCTTTATAGAAGAACACTTACAAGTGCAACATCAAAGTTCAAGTAGTTCTCAAGTCATAATGAAGAGTATAAATTCATGTATGTTGCACTGTGACCCCACAGCTCTATGAACTGACAAGTCAGCTGAGCTAAAATCAGGAATCCGCAACATTCCCACATAGTGAACAACTTTGTTTGGCCCTTCCATTAGGAACATATCCACCATGTGTAAGCTTAATCTGAGTGACGGTTCTGGAGAAGAAGTCGAAAATATCTATAACACACAAAAATTCACAAAAAAAATTAGAAAAAACTGCAGCGCCACCTGGTGAACAAATTAACAACAAGGAGTCCCTAGATGTCTTCCTGTGTGATATCAAAGCATTTGGGTAAGCAGTTTCGGAGAAGAAGATTTTTTAAGATTTGTCCAAAAAAAACAACAACCAAAATTCATTAAAAATCCAAAAATCACTGGAGCATGACCACGTGAACAAAATTGGTAGAAACCCATCCAAGGTACATTGCCACCAAGTTTGAAGTTAATCTGGATGACCATTTTGGAGAAGAAGTCAAAAATGTGAATTAGCATTAGAATGCCCATTGACTTCCATAGTAATCAATAGGAAAGCTGCATTGACCGATAAGTACCCGAATTGAAAAAATCGTTAAAATTCAGGTATCAGCAGCATTCCCACATAGTGAACAACTTTGTTTGACCCTTCTACAAGGAACATATCCACCATGTTTCAGCTTAATCTGAGTGATGGTTCTGGACAAGAAGTCGAAAATGTGAATTGTGGACGACGGACGGACGGCGGACGACGGACGGACGACGGACCCTCAAAAAACCTCAGCTGACTGACAAGTCAGCTGAGGTAAAAATCAGAGATGTGGAATATCAATACCTAATGAACACTTTTGCTTGACCCTTCCACAAGCTATAGTTCCACCAAGTTTCTGAAGATTCTAAGTGATGATATTGGAGTAGAAAATATCTTGAACGCACAGAAATTTATTCCAAAAAAAAATAAAAAATTGCAGCACCACCTGATGAACAAATTAAGAGCTAGGTGTCCCTATGCAATTTCAAAGCAACTGACTAGGGAGTTTCAGAGAAAACAAAGATTTTTTGACGATTTTACCAAAAAATGAACAAAATTATAAACATTTCTAGAGTGTGACCTTTTGGACAAACATAGTAGACACCAACCCAAGATACATCCTCACTGAGTTTGAAGTGAATCTGGTTGACAGGTTTGGAGAAGTAAAAACTTTATATGACTTTGTAAAAATGAACAAATACATAAATAAAAAATAATTTCAAAAAAATCACAGCACCACATTTTGTACAAATTAAGATCTAGATGGAGAAGTAAAAACTTTATATGACTTTGAGAAGAAGAAAATAGCTTGAACACACAAACATGTAAAAATAAACAAATACATAAATAAAAAATAATAAAAAAAAAAAAAATCACAGCACCACATGTTGTACAAATTAAGATCTAGATGTCCCCAGAAATGCCCCTGTGCAATTTTGAAGCAATTGACTCTGCAGTTTCAAAGGTCTTTTAAGATCTTGCCCAAAAATGAACAAACAAAAAATCATTAAAAAAATAACTGAACCATGACCATTTGAACAAACTTGGTACACCCACCCAAGGTGCATCCCCAAGTTTCAAGTGAATCCAGCCAATAGTTTTGGAGAAGTGAAAAAATTGTGGACGTCTCTAAGAAACTAAATGATTCCATACAGAAATCTCCCAACACCTCAGAAAAGTACAACCCACATTCCAGTTTCAACCCAGCAATGAGAGAAAAGTTAAGAATAGCAGCAAGGAGAAATTCAAAAGTATCTGAAGAGACAGTTTTGGAGAAGTTGAAAATAGCCTCAACACACAAAAATTTGTGGAAAAAAGGGGGAAAAAAATTACATCACCATGTTCAACAAATTATGATCTATATGACCCCAGAAGTGTCCCAATGCAATTTCGAAGCAAGAAGCAATTGAATCCGCAGTTGCAAAGAAGATTTTTAAAGATTTTTCCATTAAATCAGCAAAAAAATAAAATAAAATATAAAATTCCCCAAAAGTCACTGGACCATGACCATTTGAACAAACTTGGTACAGAACCACCCAAGGTACATCCCCAAGTTTTGAGTGAATCCAGCCAATGTTTTTCAAAAAGTGAAAAATGTGAATTGTAGACATCTCTAAGAAATGAATAATTCCATCTTCTTTCCAGTATTTCAATTTATTTTCTTCACTGCATTCAGTTTGCATACAAGGTGATCATTGCTGAATCAAAATGCAACAGCAACACATGGTGGCCAAAATAAGAACTACGTCACCCGGTCTATAATATAAAAGCCAGGCTGTTTCTGTGTATAGGGTAATTTTTATTTTGTTCAAAAATAAATTTTTAAAATCCTGTTTACAACAACAAAAAATTCTAAATATAAAATAAAAAATTACTGTTTGTATCACCTAGCTCAGAAACTAGGTGGAAATCCATCCCAGGAATATACTTGCCTAATGGCAGCTACAGGATAGGCTGCCTGAAAAATTCTTCAGAGCTAAACATAAGGAAGTGAATTGTTTAAATTTTCAAAGTACCAAAACTTGACATATATAAAACTTAGGGGACGAGTTTTCTGCTTTTGAATATATTGTTTATCGATGTTGGTTTATAAAGACTCAAAGTCATGAATTTATGCTACACACTTCAGATTGTCAAACTGTTTACCAACCATCCAGATCTATTATAAAAAATACTTCCTGTCCCACATTTTATAGAAGATAATTTTTGTAACAATGACAACATAACCACAGTACATGGATATGGACCCTGACCCTTTGAGTGTTCTGTCACATGGCTTTACACACAAGGACACACTGTGTACCAGGAATATTGACACTGCATTCAATTCTGGTTATTTTACAGAAAGTAAGACCAACACAGAAACGAACTATGTGGAGCTGTAAATTCAGTTTGCAGGACAACAGATAAAACCCTTGTCCAAGAAATTGTATTTTCCCCTTATTGAAGTTACGAGAAATTGTATGTTAATGACATTTGGAAGAATTACTGTCAAAATAGCAAAAATTTCACTTTCAAACATGGATTTAGAAGTGCCAGCATTATAATGGCTACGATTTTTTTTCTTTTTACATCTCACCCTTTGGGAACATATATATGTATGGGGTCTTCTCTTGCAATTCTGACAGCCCATGGTATTTATCCGAGGTGTCAAACAAAAATAAATAGATACAGCTAACGACACATAGATATTGTGCTGGTAATAAATGTTCCAAAGACCTAGTACATGTATACATTTGACACAATGCTGAATGTGCAAGGTTAAATTAAAAATGACATTATTTTCCTTCCTTCATAGTATTATAGTTTTACTAAAAGTAATTTTTATGTACTTTCTTTTCTCAAATCAAAAATACTTTCTTCACTTCATCAATATCTACATTTGATGATTGGCAGTTTTTTGTTGTTTTTTTTTTTCAAATAAAATAATTGCTTTTTTTCCTTGTTCATAAATATTCAAGTTTTACATAAAAATAATTTATTCAATTTACAACTTTTGAGTCAAAAGACAAAGGCATGCAACTTTTTCTTGTTCTGGAATCTAAATTTCTCAAAAATTAAAGTTTCTGAAGAGTTACTATAAATTTTGTCAAAAGAGTCCCATCCATGAGTTTCATAATCCTTTGAACCAAGAACTCTTCTCAAGTGGAACATGTTCTACAATCCACACCAAACTTTGATTTGTTGCCACTTATACAGATCAAAACCATTTTAAATTCAGTAAGAAGGAAGTCCCACACAATGAAACAGTTTTCAGTGTATTGGTGGTTCTAACAGAAAATTTTGTAAATAAGTGTGGTTTTATTCCAGCCTGAGTTTCCTTCAGATGAGAAAATCTGTGCCAGAATACAACAGAAGGAACATGTGTACTCTAGCAAACAAAAATAGCCTTGAGGCTGAGGAAATGGGTCAGTACAATAAGTGATCATGTCAGGTGGCATGCTCTAGCTGCAATACCAAGTTCAACATTTTAGGAGTTATTCAGTGCAATCTCTGTACATATCAGAAAGTCAAGTGGTTAAATATCTATATGTACATCTACAGGACTTACATGCATTATAGATAACACTTATCAAATAATTTTCCCCACATACCAAATTAAGCTCAGTACAGGTTTCTATAAGGGAATTTGGCATAGCACCAGGGTCTGTCACAAATCGGTCCTTTCTGACCTTCAAGCATACCTTATATAGGTATAACCTTATTGCAGTCACACTACACTTCACAGGAAAAAAAAACTAGAAAAGGTGATTTGCTGCATAGCAAATCCGTGTGTCTTCAAGGCATATTGGTATGACAATGTACAACTAGTCCATAACACACAAGTAGAAGTTGGAATGACATCTCTACCTATTATAGCTTTGAAGTTATTTAAGATTTAAAATTTCTAATGGTGATACTTAGCATAATTTAAATTGCTACAACTTTTGTTTTTAATTCATTAGGTGCACAATTGTCAACAACTCCCTGGTAGAAGTTCAAATGACATCTCTATCTATTAAAGTGTTGAAGATATTAAAGTTTTAAAATTTCAAATGCTGCTAATTAGCATAATTTAAATTAGTAGAGCTTTTGTTTTTAGATTCATTACATGCACAATGGCCAATAAGCCATTAGTAGTTAAAATGACATCTCTATCTACAATAGCTTTGAAGATATTCAAGATATAAAGTTTCAAATGCTGCTAATTAGCATAATTTAAATTGCTACAACTTTTGTTTTAAATTCATTAGATGCGCAATGGTCAATTACCCTATGGTAAAAATTGGAATGACATCTGTACCTATTATACTTTTGAAGATATTCAAAATTTCAAATTTCAAATGCCCCTAATTTGCATAATTTTAAACATCGTCATTCTTCTGCATTAAACGGTCCAACTTCTTGTATGGATGCACAATCATGCCAAGTTTGGAGTTTCTATGTACAATAGTGTCGGAGAAAAGTGTAGGACAAATTCACTGGTAAAGAAGAAAGAAAGAAAGAAAGAGAGAGAGAGAGAGAGAGAGAGAGAGAGAGAGAGAGAGAGAGAGAGAGAGAGAGAGAGAGAGAGAGAGAGGAGAGAGAGAGAGAGAGAGAGAGAGAGAGAGAGAGAGAGAGAGAGAGAGAGAGAGAGAGAGAGAGAGAGGAGAGAGAGAGAGAGAGAGAGAGAGAGAGAGTGAGAGAGAGTGCATTTTACAAATGTGTTCTTGCATTTGAGACAAGATGGACAGGCCACTCTCTTCTGAGGCAGTAAATCAAACTAAAGGGCTGCGTGAACAGCTCACACTCAGCTGACCTAAGTTTGTCCCACAAAATCAAGGTTACAACTGAATGACCCATGTCTAGGTTTAGCCGAGTTCAATATATGACATTTGAAAGTATTCTAAGATGGACAACTGAGCCTCCTGAAAGTGCAGCCTCACTAGCAAGTCTGCCGGAGCTAAAAAATGCAGCGCCACCTGGTCAACAAATTAAGAACTAGGGGACCCTAGGAGTGTTCCTGTGTGATATCAAAGCAATTGGGTGAGCAGTTTTGGAGATTTTTTAAGATTTGCCCCCAAAAAGTACAGAACAATTCATAAGAAATCCTAAAATCACTGAAGCGTGACCATTTGAACAAACTTGGCAGATACTCACAAATGCAGACGTGCACTTGCTGATAAGTACCCGAATTGAAAAAGTTGTTAAAAATCAGGAATTCAAAACGGTGCCAACTAGTGAACCACTTTGTTTGACCGTTTCACAATGAACATATTCACCATTTTTCAGCCTAATCCAAGTAACGGTTCTGGAAAAGAGGCTGAAAATAGTGTAACAGACAAAAAAATCATTAAAATAGGAAAAAGTTGCAGTGCCACCTGGTGAACAAATTAAGAACTAGGAGTGTTCCTGTGTCATATCAAAGCAATTCGGTGAGCAGTTTTGGAGATTTTTTAAGATTTGCCCCCAAAAAGAAAAAAAAAATCACTGACGTGACCATTTGAACAAACCTGGTAAAGACACACCCAAGGTAAATAGCTACTAAGTTTGAAGTAAATCTGGATGACGGTTTCAGAGAAGTCAAAAATGTGAATTAGCATTAGAATACTCATTGATTTACTCAATAGGAAAGGTACATTTACTGATAATTGCTTGAGTTGAAAAAAAAATTGTTAAAAATCAGAAATCCACAGCTGTGCCACTTTGTGAACACTTTTGTTTAACCCTGTCACAAGAAACATATCCACCAAGTTTCAGCTTAATCTGAGTGATGGTTCTGGAGAAGTCAAACATAGCAAAAACATGCAAAAAATTATTAAAAAATAAGACAAAAATTGCAGCACCACCTGGTGAACAAATTAAGAACTAGGAGTACTTAGGGGTGTTCCTGAGTGATATCAAAGCGATTGGGTGAGCGCTTTTGGAGATTTTTTAAGATTTGCCTAAAAAAAAGAACAAAAAAATTCATAAAAAATCCCCAAATCCCCAAAATCACTGGAGCATGACCATTTGAACAAACTTGGTAGAGACTCACCCAAGGTACATTGCCACAAAGTTTGAAGTGAATCTGGCTGATGGTTTTGGAGAAGAAAAAGTAATCGTGAACAGACACCAGAGACTCAGCATCCTAAAAGCTTAGTCTGACTAGTAAGTCAGCTGAGCTGATAAAAACCCAAATGAAATTCCTTTCCCATTTGTTTTTATGATATACATGTATATCAATATTGCTGGTAAATTTTCTGATTTGGACCACATGGTGATGAAACACATGACCCTATTTTGGTCTAAAATTTTGATTAATATGTTTAACATGTTTTAGAAGGACATAAAACAAAAATATCTAATACATGTATATGAAAGTGAAAGTTGATTAGATGTGTAAACTATTTGCAATTTTGATCACTTGCAGTGAATGGAACTAGAAGAGAAAGTTGTGAGTGTGCGTGCAGTCACCCCAGTGATACGAGGTCTTCTATGCTGTCACGTTCAAGTACAAATAGTATACTGTACCCACTGATCCAATGATATGCAAATTCTACAGTTATCATCATATTAACTGTTTCACTTCATGTGTACCATTATCTAATGTTTATGATTTCAGGTTTTTATTCCAACTGATTCTATCGTATACCAGTTTCATATTGTCCCTCTTTCATGTGACTGTGTGTCAGAAATTGTACTTGCTTGCTGATTTCACTCACCAGACAGTGTCTGTGCAAAAAGACAGAGCTGCACAGCCACTCAGCTGACAGTTTGTTGGCTCACAAGAGTCTGAAGGCATTGTTAACTGTTCTTTATCATCTGCTTAAGCACACTCACAACCCACTCAGGTTTTTACGTCTGTTTGCAACCACAGACATTCTGTTTTCTCACAATTCTTTCCTTTTGCTTGAATTTCATCAGCAAGTTTTTTCAGAGACATCAAAAGCTAGAAATCCCAACTGGTGTATGGCAATAGCTTAATTCAAACTGATCCTCTGATTTTGAACAATTAATATTTTCAATTTAAGCACTTTACAGGCAACTGAAATTTCAATTCTTCCATATCTTCAAAACCATTGTAGATTGAGGGGTCACTCCCAGTTCAATATATGGATTTGTCATGAGCAACTCCAATGAAAACAAGTTTTAAATTCACTGAATTTCCACACAATACACTCCCCCCCCCCCCCCCCCCCCCCGCAACGCAACATGTGCAAGCCACTTTCTGTTGTACATTTCCATGCTACATGTCCTAGGTAACTTACTACCCATAGTGAAGTTAAGTGTCTGGTTTGAAAAGCTTAAAAATCTTGTAGTGAATAAGTAAAAACTAAGACAAACAAACCTTCCAACAAAGGTGTAATTGCTTAGGTTCTCAATAAAATACACAGAATGTTACCGTTCATGTTGAACAGATCTCTCAGGCCCAAAATGCTTCTGGTTTCATGTTGCTAAATACATATATCGGGGGGGGGGGGGGGGTACATTGGTACAGATAATAACTTTGCCCCAGTACATCACGCAGAAAGCAAGAATGTTCCAAAATAATGGAGAACATGAAGTACAGAAAATAAGTCTTCCAGTGTGCTCAAATGCAGAATATGAAATGCCCCAATGCACCAGTACACAAACATCCTTTACCCCTCTCATATACATCCTGTGATAGTGGACAAGCATTGTGCCTCACTGTCTGGAGAAATCTTAGCTTGCCCCTATCTGACCCACTCTGGACAGGAACCTTTCTTCAGTGGACACTTTCTCCTAGTCCCGAGGGTGTCCCCTGTAGAGAGGTTTCACTATACAAGACCTTAAAATTGTGTGTACATCTGAGTGCAATTTTTTATGACACTCAAAATTTCAAGTATGAAATACCTCAAATTAGCATGATTTTAAATGCTACAGATCTATATCCTTCATTGGATGCACCATACTTGCGTATGTATTGGTGGTTGCTGAAATTACACTGATAAAATAGTGTTGAAGATACTATGGATTTTATTTTATTTTATTTTTTTTATTTTTTTATTTTTACATCGAGCTCTTCTCCATATGATCTATAGTACATTTATTGTCACAGTAGTGCTCAATAAAAACCAAGGGATTTAAAGTTTTTTTACCACAGCAGAACAAAATTTATTTTTCTGCTAGCCCCTGTGATAGGACATCAGGTGCAAAAACACGCAGTTCACCTGGTAAACGGGTTCCAGTATTCAGCACTGGTTGACCCAGAACCAGTATGTTGACTTTCCTAATATGGGAAATAAACATTTCAAACATAGGTTTGAAAACTGAAGTTACGTGGTAACGAAATTGAAACTAGGCCGTAGTCCAAAGATGCGCATGCGTACATACGTACACAGCGTAGCAACGCATTTGTTACCCCTAACTATATAAATGGAACATTTTGAAATCCCTGCCAGTGCCTGAGGAGACCTAGACAGGTCGAAACACGTTGCACAGTTTCCAGTTGCCTCTTCTTGGCTACTTGCTTTGTCTAAATCACCTACTATGGATTTTAAGTTTGAAATACTCCCAGTAAGCAATGAAGACAATGTATGCTTAACAGTACTGTGAACCGTTTTAATTTTGCTCTACTCTTATTTTTGCTCATTTTGCTGATGGCACAAAACCATGAAAATAAAAACACAATGAAATAGTATTTTAATGTTGTTTGAATAGGAATTATGTTCAAAAACAGTGAAATAAAAAACTACAGTGAAATGTCAAAATTACAAAACCATGAAAATAATATTGATACACAAGAAATTAAAGCAATTTACAGAAATGTTTTACCTTTCTGGGTACACTGTTACAAACGGATTAGCTTATATAGGGTTTTTTTTTTTTTCAAAAGTATTATAAATAAAGGTATCAATACAGTTTCTTTACTTTGTGTTTTAGATACATGCACTGAAGTGAAAGTTGTACAATTTGAACTTATTTCAATAAGGCACACTTCCAAACTTGATATGCTGAATATCTCCAAATGTGTTCTTGTTAGCGGTGTCAATTGCCACTTCAATTCATTGATTTGTGACTTAGCTTTATCCAATACAATGTAAATGACAGTTGTAAAATTTTGATTTTAGCTAATTAGGCACACTTAGAAGATTTTGATTCTCACCATTTTAAAAGTATTAAGATGAAGGGGCAATTTCAATTCAAAAGATGATGCATTTGATTCTCTTTGAACAAAATTTTAAAATTTTACTAATTTCAAAGCACACAGACCAATTTGCTCTCACGCAAATATGTTTTTTCCTAGTCTTTTTCTTTTTCCGTATTTTGTACCTCCACCAGGAGGGACATATAGTTTTACCCTTGTCGGTGCTACATTTACGCATACTACTTTCTGTAAACATCTATCGATATGTGAAGGCATGTACCTGGGGTTTTTTTTGTCTCTTGGGTTAATTATGCAGTCTAATTAATCATTAATTAACTTAGGAAAAATACTGATACGATGTTATACTTGTCACATTTGTATCGCATGTATCTCACAAAGTATTTGAGGTTCAACCATGAAACTTTGTGGAAACATCTACCAATATATGGTGTGCACCCGGATTTTGTTTCTCTCTTGGATTAATTATCTTGTGTTAATTAATCATTAATTAACTTAGAGAAAATGTTGATTGGACATTACGCTTGTCAGATTTGTGTCGCATGTATCTCAAAAAGTATTTCAGGTACACCTATAAAACTTGGTGGGAACATAGATCAACATATTAAGATGTGCTTCGGGGTTTTGTTTGCCTCTTGGATTCATTATCACACCTTAATTAATCATTAATTAATGTAAATGTTGATTCGAGGTTGGGCTTGGCAGATTTCTGTCACACATATCTTAAGAAGCTTTTATACACAGCTATGTAACATGATAGAATAATTAATCAATATTTGCCATGTGTACCTCATAAAGTATTTCAGGTATAGCCATGAAATTTGATAGGAATATCATTCAATAAGTGTATTACTAAGTGGGTGTTGAAGTCTTATACCAGTTACATGCCATATTCTTTCCAATGCTGATGGGGGCAATGACAGGTGGGGGCATCCATGTCCTTTGGACACTTTTCTAGTTTTTAACTGTTGTATTCTAATACACTGTTTTCCCTCCAAGGCAAAATAACATAATACAACCTACATGTACAAATATACTGTACACATTGGTCATACAGCCTTTAGCTTATTTGGTAAATAAAACAGACAACCAACACGTGCTTAAAAAAACATTTAGGTAAAAACCAGATTTTATTTTCCGTGGCTCCTCTTGAATATCCTGTAGAATGATCACTGAACAATTTGCCTGTGGATTCCCCATCTGACACTCATGCTGCCAAGTTGAAAGAACTCTGCACTTTAAAATGCACAATTATATGTTTTCCCGTGGTTTGAAGAAGATATAGCCTCCTTCCTTGCCCAGGTCAGCAGACTTACTTTATGCTAACTTTTTTCATGCTTAACTGACTACACATTTGAAAAAAAAAGCATCCAAATAAAGTAAGACTGACTGACCATACAAAAAAACAAAAACAAAAACAAAAAACCTACAATATCTGTTGTACATGTAAAAAGTGTTACAATGTATATAGATTATGTACATTTACCTTTCTTGTGTAAAGACTACAACATACTGCACACCATATTTCCCGTGGTCAAACAAATACGTCATCTGCAGTTTTCTGTGAATGATCACAGTTTGACAGAAAATATTAAGTCACTTAAAGTGTCCCGTGGTTATGATTATGCAATAAAACTATTCTTTCAGTCCAGAACTCAACAGGCCTGGGAGCTGCCAGTGACCTAGTGGTCCTTCATCTTATTTAACCTTTTCCCACTCAAAGCTGCCCAAACTGGCTGGAGATCAATGTTCTTAACATGGTTCCAAATATTTTGACTGAAAATGTTAATGAAACCCATCATAATAGCATGTCCTTGGTCAATAGCAAAACGGCACAGAACTTCAAAAATTGCTGAACCACGTGATGGGGTCACATGAACAAGTATTCTGTGTACACTTTGTTTTAAACTGATGACTAACTTCAATACTTCGGTCAAATTACAGAAAATGAAACACTTGTTAGAGCAACAGGAATAAACTAGAAAAGAAGATTTGCCTCACAGCAAATCTTTGTATGTACTTTCAAAACTTGAATCAAAACGGCGCAACTATTGTTCACTGTTTAGTTGTGCCTATAGCCAATTGAAGATTCAATGCTATCTTGCAAGATTTAAACCTTTCTGTCCATGAAAGGGGGCTATCTGTTAGAAAAATATTTTGAGACCTACCTCCTAAGTTTTTCAAGTATTCCTGATTAGCATCCATAAGAATTCTAAAACTTCTGTCTTTGGTTTATTGGATGCACCTACAACATGAAGTTTGTGGATTGAAGCTGAAGACCCTTACATTCATCTGCAGTCCTGAATTGACCTCTGACCTCGAAATAGACTTCTTACCTTGACCCCAGATTCTTAAATTGATCACCAACCCTGAAATTTACCTCTGACCTTAAAAGTGACCTCTGACCTGGGCACTGACTTTTGACATTAACCTCTGACCTTGGTATTGGCATCCAACCTTGACGGTACCCTCTGGCCTTGACAGTGATCTTTGACCTTGGTATTGATTTCTGAGTTGATCTCTGACCTTGGTATTGACCTCTGACCTTGACACTGACCTGACATTGACAGTGGCTGCTAGCCAGAAATTTAAATAGGGTGTCCAAATTTCCCAATTTTTCTTGGGTCCTGGTACACATTATTTCACACTGACTTCTTGTGAAGTGGCAGCCATTTTAACCGTGATTAAAAAAAAACAAAAAAACTTCTGGCAGTTGACTTCTGCTTTGTCTGTGTGGGACAGCATGGCTCTTTGGTTACGATAAGTGTGCAAAACTTTTCATTTCTACACAATCAAAACACAAAATTTTGACATTTCTGCCAGATTAAGAAGCAAAAAGATCCTGCCTATCAAACCAGTTGTCACTGGTAATGATAAATATAGGACAGCTTCAGTGACACTTTCCCCCTTTCTTTCACTCTCCACTTAAATTGGTGACCTGCTGTCCAAATGACAGCTGCATGTATTGCTAACTAACAGTGGCCTGACCTTGATTTTGACCCCTAACCTTGACAGTGACTTGTGATCCCCATATTGACCTCTGACTTTGATATTGACCTCACACCTTGATCAGACCTGATCTTAACACATAACTCCCTCTGGCATCATAGTAGCCAGGATATCAAAGAGTGGAGCATATACAATTTTAATTGCCCCTAATCTGCATATTTTCAACCTGTCAGTTGGACGATATGTAGAACTTTCACTACTGGTGCTATACCCAAGCAGAATTTGAAGTTTCTGTTGCTAAATTCAGAACATGACAGTAGCCCCACTTGGTGAACACCTTTGGTGGAGATAAACTCAAACCACATGTCTATGAAGAAAATCCAGCTCACACATTGCGAGACACTGCTGAAAAGTATTTAACACACACAAAACTTCATCAGACTTCAAAAAAAAACAAACAAACAAACTTGCACAACCATCTGACAAGTCCATCATGCACGTCTCATCAACTTGTGCATTTTCTCAGGTGATCATCAAACTTTTGTCTATTATCAAATTTCCTCATACACCGTGGGCACTCAAGTGGTTGCCTGAGACCAGGGGGTGTGGAAGCTGCTGCTGCAGCTGCCTGGCCAAGGTCCTCCACATCAGAAATGGGACCATCCTGGACCACCTTCTCCTGCAAACGATTAAAACCTGGCTGTGTCCAGGGAGCCTCTCGTTGTTTGAGTTGATGGTCGTTCCTGATTACACTTTGCTGCCCAGATTTTAACAGATATTCCAACTTGGTACATGCCTGTGTTTTATCTTGAAGAAGTCTGTGCAAATGATGGTTCTGCAATCAGAGACAAGGCAATTTATGTGGACAAACTTTGAAAACAATTCCGTTGAATTTGCACCAGCCAATGATCAATACCTCAAAGAGAACAAGAGTACATGTAAGGGGAATCTGAGGACTGTAGGTCTGAGACTGTAGGTCTGAGACTGCTGCATTGCAATGATATGGAAGACAAAATATCCAGCAAAAAAAAAAATACAGTCAGGTTGAACCATAGTGAAAGGTGTGTGCCCTATTTTCTAATTGCATCAATAAAATATGTTTAAACCAAAGGTGCACAGTTTTTCACCCCGAGAGTAAGTGTTCTGCGTTACCTCTTGACAGTCAAACCACACTATATTTGGTTTTCTCCCTATTTTTATATAATTTTTGAAAATTTCAATTTATTATTTTTTACTTTTTTCTGTGGAAAACATACTAGCTCTGCCTCTCAGGTTGACAAGTCTAGTGAAATCACTCTCTCACATGCAAACTTTAGAGACCTTTAAATATGTGAGAGTGAACTTACACATGTATGTACATGATGGAACACAGAATAAAACAGCTGTATTTCTTCTGTCAACCTCACAAACTATCAACTTTAAATGAGACCCCTAAATATATGAAAATTCAGTTACAACTGCACAAACCAAATGCAAACATTGTACAATGGAACACAAAGGGAGTCTGCAAAACTGGCAGGTATTGAGCTGATTTCAGGATATACAGCAAGTTAGCAGTGACTTTCACAAATTACTGAATCTAACTTTGGATTCAGATATAAAGTATGGTAAACTATACATTCTCAGAAACCTAACAAATCGAGCATGCTATTCATTCCAATTTCACTTTTTCAGTTGGTTGCAATGTTTGTGTAACAATTACACAAGTGATCATCATAATCTAGCAAAAATATTACTTCAACTTATTCAAGTCTGAACATATTGGCCTCACATCTGCAGCAAATTAAAGTTTATGTATTGAATCAAAAAGGGTGTCTCAGATTTCCCAATATTTGTTCCATTTTGTCACCGGAGCTGATCAAAGGTGGCTTCCCTTTGATGTGTAATCTTTTCAATCTCACACAGCCATATATGTGGAACAAAAGTTCCAAATTTAAGACACCTTTTTACATCTATAGCGTATTCTGTCGTTTACCACTAATTTGATTTTAAAATCTATTAATATGTAGGAGTTAAAGCCAAATTTGTATCAAAGAATGATAGTCACTTCTATAAAATGTATTAAAATGTAGGAGTTGAAGCCAAATTTGTATCAAAGAATGATAGTCACTTCTATACACTTTGATAATTGCTGTGTGAACACTGTAGCTAATAAACTACTATAGTGCTCCAGAACTAATCTTTATGTTGTTTGATTTCCAAAAATATATACTTTATGGGCTTTTTGAGTGTATTTAGAGAGTTATCAAGCAGAAAAGTGTCCCTCATCACTGAAGCCAATGGGAACTTGCCGTATATCGTTAATCTGCACATGTGGAAAGACTGTACTGTACAAGTGGGCCCAGTCTGTTAGTCCAGACCAGCCCAGCTACCAGCCAAGAGTGGTCTCATATTGCAGGTTGTTTCAAAACACACATAAATTCAGCAAAACACAATCTTGTGTCATGAAAGACCTCTCTTCAGATGATCCAGGTGATCTCTCTCTGAAGAGGTGCTCCTTACAGCGCGTACCACTCTATCCCAAGTTGCCTCTATACCTAATAGGAGACATTAATATTTAACTCCGATCCTGCTCACTTCCTGTGTTGCCGGGGCAACAGACTGATGCTTCCACCATGATCAGGGCAGATTTGTATCATACACTACATAAACATCCATAAATAACACCTTTTCAACCAAAAGAGAGCCCATTTCTAATTATTTTAGGCATCCTTTATGTTTCAAAATATATGTTAATACATTTTCTTAAGATTATTGTGTGTTTGTGTTGTTCATTTTGTTGAGAAAGTACTTTTGACCATGCTAAATGCATGGATCTGCCCTGATGCAGGTGGCTCCCTCTTTTGCTCAGTACGTGTTAGAGTAGGACCACATTTAGATATTAATATATCCTATTGGAATGCCCTTGATATAAAACAAAACATAATTACTTACCTCTTCTCTGAATTTGTCCAGTTGATCTTCCATAAGTTTTTTACATCTCCGGAATTCAATCACTTCTCTTTCTCGGTCTTTCTTCTCTTTCGTGAAATCTACTTCAAAGTACTTGCACTAAAACAGACAGAACAATAAAGACATGAGAGGTGATCTTACCACTTTAGAACTGTGTCCTGATATTGGAATTGGTTTACAAGTTCACTCATCTGCCTTACACCCTACCTTTATTGGCTTACACATGGATAGCCGACATGTATCGACTATCCATGGCGTACCATAACATGATACAGAGAGGCATGTAAATTTGCACTCTTACAACAACAGAAAAATTTGTAAGACCAGCACTGTACACAATGAGAATTCATAGATGTGTCTGAATGATTTAATTTCATCAGAATGTCATCAGAGGCAGTTCAGAATAATTGTGCATGCCACTTTTTCAGCAGAGTGACATTACATAACTTAAAAAAGGGTACAGAAAAACACCTGCCTAAACTATCAGACCAACCATCCTGATGGACATGTTGATGAGACATTGAAAGGTGTCAGTGAAATTATGTAAAAAGTAGCATAACTATGGTTACAAAGTTGCAGAGTCTGGTGTGGACAGTTAACCTCCATTGTAAAAATAGATGGGAAAGTCGATGCTCTGTGACAATGTTACAAAAATAAAGTGTAAAATGGCTATATGAAGTCTGCCCCTAATGTATTACAGTAGTCCCTCCTTTGAGAGACCACCATGGTGCCATCTCAGAAGTGGTCACATAAAGCAGGTGGTCTCCCAAAAGAGCGGTCTTTCACAAGAGGGACTACTGTACTTTTTAAAGTTACGGTGCTCCTGATGGCAGCTTACAGAAGGGCTGACAAAGTTATGGTAGTGTAGACATGAAGAAGACTGGGGGAAAAAATGCCCTATAATCATATACATGTAGCCCCTTTGAAATTTGGCACCAATCAATCGTGAATGGATTTCTCTCGATTTATCAGTTCAGGTTAAATGGCCAAACAGTTAACTTTGTAATTCAGCAATTCAACTTGTCAGCTAGTTTGATAGTGTATGCAAACAGTCTTACCTGTTGATACCAACTGAGTGAACAATACTCTTGATGACTTCAGCATAGTCTGACGATGTTAGAGTGAATAGTTTAATTGGTAAAAAATAAAGATCCCAAGTAAACTGCAGTAAGAAATGTCCCAGTTTCTAGCTGGGCACACAAAGACACTGTAAGCTTTTCAGCTTGTGTGGAGGGTCTGGCAAGTCATTTCAGTCTATCAAGAAAAGATATGGAATCAAAGCTCTTGTAGCATAAGTGGATTTATACTTGTTAGCCTAGATGTTATATGTAAATATATATGAGATATACATTCGTTTGATATTTAATTTACAGGTACATGTATTGCATTTACAGGGCATGACGATGTACATAATTAAACAATCTACAACTTCATTACCATTTTCATGTTCTAATTCTTTAATTTATCATTTCTGAAATGATACCACTCTCTTCTTTCTCTTTAACAGGATCACAGGTGCATTATAAAGTATGTTAAATCCAGCGCTAATCCTCACCTGTTGTTCCAATAATTCCTTCGCCTCCCGCCAAGTTTGTTCATTGTGCTTGGCAATCTGTAATTCTGTGGTCATTTGCTTCAGTTGCATGTTCTTCTTCTCAAGCTGCTGGCGTAAATCTTCTACAGCACTCTGCAAGTCTTGCACAATAGAGGGCCCTGCCTCCTGGTTATCTTGGTCAGCTGCCTCCTGCCCGAACATGGAAATCAAAATCACTGATGAGAACAAGAAACTGAACAAAGGGAAGAAATCACCACTTCCTATCCCTATCTACCATAAATCTCATCAGATTTTAGCTTTTTATGCACTACATTTTGGAGCCCCCCTCCCATGTTTTACAGAAAGGAGGAATTCCTCCCATAGAAAGAAAGACTTTTGTCCCTGGAAAATAAGCTGGATTACCAACCATGCTATATTAGATGTGCAATGAATAATGCAACACTTCAATGAAAAGATTCACTTCAATTGAACTTTTTCTCAAAGACAGTTTAAAATGAGAAATTTTTACTTGTTTTCTGTTAGGTCAAACCCCCAGGGGCTATAGGTAGCAAGCAGCTACTGACGACAGTTACAAGCTTGCCTAATTGTACTCAAAATCCTGTTACGAAAAATTGTTTTGATAACATGTGTTTGACATAAATGCTAATGACTTTCATTCTTTTCTGACATGCCTAAATGCACGTTTACTCAAAATTGACAGTATTTTCTCAAATGTCACAAACCTGACACATTACGTTGATACATTGACTCAGGATTGGCAGTTAAATAGAGCTTAATTGTTTGAGGGGTAGGTGTCATCACAGAGTTTGTTTTACATTTCTGGTGCAGGATGTCCATTGTTGCAGTCCTTGTTGGGATTTCCCTTGTTTTGTACAGGTGGTCTAGTTGCAACTGTTTATTTTACTATCACTGGGACTGAATATAAGGCCCCAGCTTGTTTCCACTTCAGTTATACACTGACAGGTGGTTTACCTAGGATAAGCTGTCCAGCTAGAAAGGGTACATATTGGTTCAGGGGTAAGTCAAATTGTTCTTATCTGAACCTGTACTATACAAATTTAGTAATTATGGTTTGTTTGACAGGTATTCTTCTTTCATAATGAAGCTCTGCATTTATAAGCAAAACTTCACGCATTTAGCTAATTCATCATTTGCCATGTTCATATTTATTCTTTATTATGTGGGTTGTCTTTGCTGAATATATAGCTTAGACAAGGAGCCGCTACTCAGAGAGACATGTACGGGTAAAAAGCTCCGAAACATGTTGAGTAGTTACCCGCTGAAGACCCTTTAATTTATCTGGGCTGATACAGCCTGTGTCAAAATTTACAGATGAACGTGTGCAATATGGACAATAGTAATTCCATATGTATATAGGTTAGACAGGGACAGGTTAGCTTATGGAGAGTAAAGATTCGGACTGCGGAATAGGGTATTGACTACTAGGAAGTGGTTCTGGGCAAAAAGACACAAATACTATTAAAGACACTTAAAACAGTAATATATGTCATCATCAGTCTATAGGAAAACTGTTAATCAAAAAAACAAGACAACTGGAAACATGCATAATGCTGAAGATACAGATATAATTACCTGTCGAAGAACACGATTTTCTTCACAAACTTGCCGCAGACTTGTGTTAAGTTCCCTTACTTCTACATCATACTTCTGGGCTAAATTTTCAAGTTGCTGCTTTAACTGTTCATTTTCTTCTTTCCATTTCTTCACTTCTTCATAGTTGGTTGCAAGGTCATGCAGCTTTTAAAAAGAGGACAGGTACAAAGTTATTCTGTGAAGTTTTTTTTCCAGTTATTTCTGGTCCTTAAAATGCAAGAAACTAAACACAACTGTAACTTGTTTACATTCTGCATTAAGAACGACATATCTCAAAAATGTAATAAAATTTATTTTCTTTATAATCTCAAATCATATGCACATGCCATGTTTACATTTCATCACAAAAAATGGAGAGCATATTCCTGATGTTTGCATTGGGCATCCACACAGAAGGCCTCCACTCTTTTAGCCTGCCATGTATGGCCATTCAGGTCAGATGTGGCGCTGTTTTGACCCGCATTATTTACCCAGGAAGCATCCATATATGCAGGCAGCTCTCTATCAAACAATTAACATATCAAATATGTTGCTCTTACCAAATTTGCAACTTGGATAAAACACACACTAAGCCTGATACAAGGTAGGGATACCATATACTTGGAACAAGACTTCTTTACAATACCAACAAATGTCAGTAATACCCTACATTTTTCATCATAAACCATGGTGGCTGATTGTCAAGGGTATTCTTTATGCTCCCTATTATTCATAAGAATACAAACCAAAGTACATGTATTTCTATAAACAGGGTTCTCTCTCTCTCTCTCTCTCTCTCTCTCTCTCTCTCTCTCTCTCTCTCTCTCTCTCTCTCTCTCTCTCTCTCTCTCTCTCTCTCTCTCTCTCTCTCTCTCTCTCTCTCTCTCTCTCTCTCTCTCTCTCTCTCTCTCTCTCTCTCTCTCTCTCTCTCTCTCCTCTCTCCTCTCTCTCTCTCTCTCTCTCTCTCTCCCCCCTCCCTCCCTCGTCAATCGAAATTTAATTATCATTTTCAATTTTAAATTTATTTTATTAACAATGTGATTGGGGAGAAGGCAAAGTCTATATTAACCGCTCCCACCAAAAATTTTAACCGGTTTGTGATATTAGAGCATCAAATTATACGAAAATGAAAGTTATAGATTAAAAATTTATGATCATTAGGCACACTCAGAACATTTAATTGCTTGATGATTTCAAAAGTGTTAGGTCTATGTATGAAGGAGCCAGTCAAATTGTGTTCAAGGCAGACATATAACTATCTTTGAACCAAAATTTTCACACTTAAAATTTTGCTATTTTCAAGGCACACAAGGCAGATTTGATTTCAAGCAAACTCAACTGCTTGACCCAGTGTTGTATCCAGCTATTCAAGAGGGCATGGCACTGCACTTTAAAGCACACAATGACAATCAAATAAGGCATCCAAAAGTACCAGTCCAAATTTTTTTGTTGTTTTTATAGAAATATTTTTGAATTTTATATTTTTTACTCATAGTAAATGGACAGATTGATATGTTATTATCTCAGTTAGTCTCAACTATATTAAATTTTTATGAAAAAGAGAAGATAATTGTCCAAAATATGGGAAAATACAGGAGAGAAGGGCAGGGGGCAAAACAAAAGGACAGGGCAAATCTCCCTTCTATTTTAACAACACTGTGACCATTTGGAACACACTTACAAATTAAGGGGCCAGTAAAGTTTCAATTCAAAGCATTTGTTCGAGGTACATTTCATTATAACTGAAAAAAAAAAGTTTTAACCTTTTCAATTTTGTTGATTTTTAGGGGACAGATCATTTCCTCTAAAGAAAATCTTATTTTCTATTTTTGTGACAGGGGCAGGGTATCACAAATGTGCCAACACACAAGTTCCAGCTTGACAGATCTTTCAACCCATATGCCTAGAAAAATTACAAGAATCATCATAGTGCTTCCTCTTTTTAAAGCTGATGATTGGCAGGGCTTGACATTAAGAGCAGCCTGGTTGTCCGAGGCAACCAAAAATTTTTGCCCCATATTATGGGACTTGAACCCAGTGGTTGCCCCAAAATGTAGAAAAAGTTTCTAGGGGACAATCAATCAAAAAGCTTAATGTTTACCCCTGATGGGGGCCATGGAATAGACCATGTTATAGCAAAGCTGCCTTCTAACATGGGGATATTACACATAGAACAAGTAGAAGTTATGAGAAGTGCTTCCGTGGGAGCCAAGGGACCCACCATGTTGCATGTATCAGAATCTAGAATCTACCTTGTAACCAGGGACCTAAGATAGTGCACGGTCCTTATGAAAATGTAAACTTTGGAAAATTAGCTACATGTAAACACTTAAATTTTTTTCCTAGTTACACCTGTTGGGGGGGGGGGGGGGGCTGGTGGTGGTATATGTACATGCAAGTTCTGAGTAATTGACATAGTTGGTTAACATTATGTAACATTTGTTTTCATTTTTCAGGAGATATGTTACAAATATTACTAACCACTACCATCACCCCCCCCCACACACACACACACACACACACAAATTTTAAAAGAACAAGGCCCTGTGGGTCAGACTGCCTGTGCTATATGGTTGCAAGCTCTACTCACTGTAACCTCCCTGTCATCTCTTTGTTCCTGAGCTGATGACAAATGGCTTCCTCCATCAAAATCTCCATTTCTTTCTTTCTGTGCTAAGGCAACCTCAAGTTGGGCCCCTTCTGATTGCAACTTCAGGTTTTCTTGTTTCAGCCTCTCACATTCCTTTCCGAAAGTCTCTACTAGAGTTTGTTTAGCATTTGCCATCTTTTCTAACCGTAAAATCTGTAGAGAAATCACATTATGAGCTTTAATACTTTTGACATACTCAATCATGATGTTCACAATGATTTCAAGTGGTTTCATTGTTTGTGAACAAGAGTCAATTTGGCAAAGCACATGTACATGGCTGTCTTTGAGGAAATATTAGACTAATTAATTGCATGCAATATTAGACAAATAATTACATGAAATTATTCTCCCAAGTAGATAGTTGTACTATTTCAAACATTGTTCACTGTGATAGCAAAATGATCTTGTCATACTGCCACCTTCTCATAAAGCTGGATTTGCCTTACCAGTAATTTAAAAATAAATGCAAGACACATATCATGACCACAATATTTTTTTCAACCCTGGCCATCCAGCCACATGGCTACATGACCCTGGCCTCAATGCTGGGACACATGAAGGTACCGACCCAACAAAGGTTTCAAATATTGAATAAACTGGACCAAGATCAGGAGTACCCACAGAAAGTTTAAAACGTATATATATGAAATATCTTTAACCCATTGTTCCACAGGTTCTCTTATCAATTAACAATGGTCAAGTTTATTCAGCAACAAATTGGCTAGATCGAGTCAGCATGTGCAATCAGTGTCCATTAGGCTGGCCAAGGTCAACTAACTGTTCAAATTATTGTCCGCGCCATATAGCATGCAATACAGCATACAGTCTTCCACCCTCAGTATGTTTTGCAACTCTCTCATCTTCATGTACATATTTTCAAAAACTCCTGCTCTTGAAGCAAAATATGCATTATAAAAGCATTGTTCTTTATGCAAATGTATCTCAGTATTATTCTGCACATCCTGTCCCCATCCACTGATGCACATGAATAAACTTTCAACTAATGCTTGGCCCAAATTAAATCATATCAATGTTTTGACACGTAATCTGCTACCAACTTAACCCACAGAGATATGACACCAATGTATAAGCGTAATTTTTTTCTTATCTAAAATTACCAGAAAGTGTCTGGTGTTATTGCAGTCATCTGATTCTTTATCAAGAAAAATACATTTTTAAAACAGCTTTTCTCAACACACTCTGGGCACATTCTGCCATGTGTGTTGAGGGAAGCTGCCTACTCAGTCTGCAATATGTTAAAAATACCTTGTACGTTATCATCATGACCCGAGGTACAGAATTTGATACCTTGACTATAAATATTTAAAACAAAACATCAAACCCTGTATTCCTAGCTTGAGATAATGAATTTCAATTCAAATAACAAACTACTCTTCATATTACTCACACGAGAAAATACATAAAGGAATCTTGACATTCAATGATTTGTCAACATGATCAGGATCAAAAGCTTTCCTTGTACACCATCTTTAAACTGAAAATTTCTGATCTGGGTCAACTACCCAAGCTAAAAATGGCACAAAGGTTACTGATCTATTTCTAAATGAGCTGCACTTTGGCTTTTGTATCATAAGGTCTTCATGAAATAATGAATCCAAATAGATGATTATCCAGCTCCATTTGTCCAGCTCTTGGCACTACATGTAGTATTTGCGTACCTTGTTTTGTAGATCAGCTACTATTGCAACATGATCCCCTTCTCCACCCCCGCCACTTGCTTTGCTAACTTTCTCCAGCTGAGTCAAGAACTGGTTCTTACTTGACAGCTCAGTCCTTAACTGTTGAACAATGTCTTCATATTCCCTTATATCCTGGTAAACATAAAAAATGTAACATATCTTTTTGAAAATATTATTGACAGATGAAACTTTGCACTATTTCCACTCCATCATCTCACTGTAACTGACATGAATATATAATGAATACACTTTTAGTTCATCTAGCTCTGACACACATACATTTACACAATAATATCTTGGTGTTACTGTAAAATAATTTTGAAATAAACCCTGACACAGCTCACTCAGGGCTTATATCCATCATGCCAAATAATAACTTGCATGCTTTTAAAATTTTATCTGCAAGTCCACTTGCTCAATGAGATGCACCTTCTTGCCTGGTTGAGGGAGTGATCTTAAATTGCAGGTGATACTCTATGTTACATACATGTACTTCTAGCTTTGTGCAAAAGTCCCCAATTGAGAGATCACACTGAGTAAATCACTGGTGCTCTTCTTCATGTCACTGTACCTGTAATGAGAGATCACCTACTTTGACAGACCACTTTCTGAACTGGCAGATGAACGGTCTTTCATGACTAGGACCACTCTAAAGGTCCAGCATCAAATGCAACATGAAAGCAATTAAAATAGCAAACTTTTCAAAGAAATGAATGCTGCACTAAATTGAATGTGACTAAACATGTTGAAGTACATATAGATACACCTGCAATAATACTAATTGCCATGTTTATGTAACATATACACTTGCTATGATGCATTTCCAGTGCAGTTTGTTGTGGTTGTATTTTCGTTCCAACATCTGTAACCTGCAGCCTTTGTTTTCGCAAGCGAGTATGGGTAAATATCCTTATGTTATGCACAGGAGAAAAATTAAATTTTGCTCCATGTATGCAGAAATCAGGACATGATCTGTGATGCATGTATACATACCAAGTAGGTCTGTACATCTTTGCCACCATCTCTGTGTACAGCATCTGTAAGCGTTCTTTTCAATCTACAATTTTCCTGTATCAGTTTGTCAAACAATGACTTGGAGACAGTTGGTACTACCAAAGGTCTCAAGGAGGACAAGTCCTCCTGATTTTCAAATTTGTCACCTTTCTGTTCAACAGTTGAAAGTGAATCAATTCCATCAGTGGTCAAATCATCCTCTATACTACCTGCTGATGCATAATTATGCTCCACAGGCATCTGTGGTGCCCGCATAGTTAAGGCTTGCTTTACAAATATTCCAAGTTTTTCTTCTGCCCGCATATATGCATTCTCGTATCGCTTGATCTCTCCACCTCATCTTTTAGCTTTTGGTCCTTTTCATACAACAGTGCATTCAAATTGTATATTGCCTGTAAACGTGTCTTTAAATTCTGGTACTCCACAGCTGTTAATGTTATCATTTCCTCCTCCCATGCCTTTTGGCAGGGGTCAGTTTGAGACTGAAACTTCATTTCCACCACTTGTCCCGTGTCTTGCTCTGAGGTATCTGAGTCACACATCCTTTTCTTCATCGCATTATATTGACATATTCCAACTCATGTACTGGAAATTAACTTTGCATGTTCTTCCCAAACTTTGAATTTGGTCTTGGGAAAAGTTTCTTTCTTTCAGGCTCAGCTATGCAATAACTGAGTCTTTGAATAACCATGCAATTCCCAAGTATTTGGGAACTTTGTAAACACTACCCATGTAATGATCATTTCTCAAAGTTCAGTTGACTAAGTTTTCAAAACAAATACTTCTGATTGCGTCAGAGTTGAAAAATGTCAAATTGGCTGATTTTCCGGCCCAATAACACAAAACAAGCTTGTCTGGTTCATTCCAGTTGTGATTCAGTCGGATGCACAATCCAGTTTCGGTCTTTTTTTTCCCCTGGTCACCTGTACTGGGTCAATGAACCTGAAAAGTCACACCAGGAAAACCTTGAGTCTGTTTTCGCTCGCTACCCTCAGCAGATATCTTTCAAGGATGTCCTAAACCAATCATAACTGGACTGTAGGAAATTTGGACAGATTTGGTTTCTATTACCCGGATATAAAAGGTGTTTCCCCAGTTTCCCTGTCGTCGTGTGCTCACATTTGCTGTGGTGCCCTCTTGCGATTTAAAATTATTTTCTTCCGCCAGATGGCATTACAAGCGCGGGACTGTGGATTATTTTTCTGATCTTTCAGAAAATACACATTGTGTCTTGCACAATATCATATTTTGAAAATGCAAAGGTTCAAGGTCAAGTCATTTAATTTGAAAATGATGATTGATAGAGTAATTGATTTATGGATAATTAAGTCATTCAAGAGGAAACGGAGGCCTAGATATAACATGCCATAACAAAATAAATGGTGACGTGCAGAGTCAACAGTGGCAGCAGAATGTCTTAAGAATTATTTCCATTGACATTTCTGGTCCGTATGTATGCAGAGTGTATGTATTTTATAATCATCAAGTATAACGCTACATGTAATGTGTAAAACGTCTAGATTACCGTATACATTATATATATGTATATATATATATATATATATATATATATATATATATATATATATATATATATATATATATATATATATATATATATATATATATAATAGTGCATATATTTTTCATATTACGTTCACCTTTCATGGCATTATACAAGTGATACTGTACTACGCATACAATATAAGCCTGCGTTGCAATCATAATGCAGAAACTCCGTAAAATGAATCCTAGAAATAATGTAAGACAATAGATAAGTTTGGTGCGACCAGAGGCATAGACTATGATGGCATGGGATCCAGCTAGCTGTCTCTGTACTCCTTGGCAAGACTGCATGACTTTTAATACTCAAATTATAAAATACCTCGATGGATACATTACTTAAGAATACATGAACTCTCTTCATTATTGGTTTTCCCCTTTATACTAAAACTTGTCAAGTGATTTCGCTTTTCGTTTGCAATATCGATTGGAACTGAAGGTTTATTCAGAACTCATCAGAAAATTTGTCAGCATTCAGATTAGTATAGTTCATTGACTGAGAACCATAAAATATGTAGTGCCCGTTTCCTTTGATTTTTCAACTCATGTATATTTATGTCTGATACACATACATGCTTGTCTCGTGTGAAAACAAAAAAAGAAACAAGACAAAAAGTTTCTTTTCTTTTCTTGTTCTTTCTTTCTATTTTTGAACCGAATCAAATGTTAACATTTAGTGCAACCAAACATTGGTTTAAACACATTTTATTTTTCAAAAGTAAATGTTTTTTTGTTACATCAGTAAATAGTAACAGTTGGAAAAAAGGCGAAGTCCTACTTAGATCCCTTTTGAAGGAAGAAGTGATTGAAGGAAGAAGTGACGTACACAGGGCAGTAGTAGACACAGCAATGTACATACAGGAGAAGATGTAAACAAAGACAAGACAGATAGTGTAGAGATACTATTATAAAGAGTTGAATAAGTATGGTTGCAGCGATGCGTTGGACTCATCATGGAGAGACTAACCAACCTGGATATTTAACGGCAATAAAATTGTTTAAAAAATTAACCAACGCTGACTGGTTTGAAACCACCAATGGCAGAAATATAATCGTGTATGGAGAAAAAATTACTATATTTTCGGAAAGCGAACAATTCTGTGTGCCATACAATAATGTCTGCAAGCGGAGTAATGACAGTATGTAAATGCGATCTTGGGACATTAAATCTAGGACAGGAAAAAACATAGTCAATTATCTTTAGATGAATCGCACGTGCATTTGGGTGAATCCTCAACTCCAATTTTGAATAAGTAGTGCGTCCAAACGCAGGCGCGTGTGTTGGACAGCCAGAAATCTGTCTCAGAGGTTGTACAATTCAGGAAGTTTTGTAGATCTCATTCACATAGAGACTTCGTGATTTTCATAGTGATCCGAACTCATGTGAAAATTAGCAGATGATTTATGTAAATTGGAACAAAGAGTAACAAATGATGCTGAGAAAATTGACCCAGAAAGACGAATTGGCTAAATTAAAAGTTCAACGTTAACAATACAATAAACAAATTGGCTACAATGGAATCTGATTACTTCTCTGCACCTCACTTCGAAATTACTAATAATTATATTCTTTTGGCATTCAAAATTTGGAAAATCAATAAAGCCACAGGTTTGGATTGTGACGGAAATGAAAAGATTAAATGTTCCTTGGGTGATGTCACAAGATTTTCAACATAATCTTTAGATCAGGGAAATATCTGATGAAAGCTGCATCACCTAACCACACAAAAATGTTGCCATGTGATTCCAGCAATCAACAGGGGCTATAGCTCTCAACAATTGCCTATGTGACCCAAACTCCCAGTACTCGAGTAACTCATAATATCTCAACTTGTATAGATATTGTTGCCACTAGCTGCCCTGACCCGTAGCCTCCTTGCTTAACGGGAACCATTCCAACAGATTTTAGCGATCACTACGTTTTCTGTTCTCTCGCATGCAAGTGCAAAAGGATAGCGTATACAAAATAAAAATATGTTCAAAGTCGCCGAAAGTGCCGTACCGGTGCGTCACCGTCGGCGACTAGCTGGTCCGTTTTTTCGCGCAGAATAAGTCAGCGCCTTCGGCGGCTGTGTGTCTTCCCCTCCCCATTTATTTAATTATTTATTTGTCTGTCTGTCTGTCTGTCTGTCTGTCTGTCTGTCTGTCTGTCTGTCTGTCTGTCTATCTATCTATCTATCTATCTATCTATCTATCTATCTATCTATCTATCTATCTATTCCCGGTCGGGAGCCAGACTCGGTTGTGTTGGGAAAGTTTAAGAAAGATGTCCTTTCAGAGCTCTGTTTAATTTCTGCAGGGGCTATAGCTAATATTTTAGTGCATTTGCAACCAGCGTATACTCCAGGCGACTCTATGTCAACTCCTGGACTCGGAACTGTACGATGTACTTCTAGAAGCAATGGATCAGGACAAGGAAGTAAATTTTCTATTTCTCGACGTGAGTTGCGCGTTCGATCGCGTGTGGCACAAAGGCCTGCTGCATAAATTACGATCCATCGGTATTTAAGGTCCTCTGCTCAACTGGTTCGGAAGCTACCTAACGAGAAGACGACAGCGTGTTGTTATGAATGGTACAGATTGCAGCTGGAGTTTTACAAAGGCAGGCGCCCCTCAGGTGTCCATCCCAGGACCCCTCCTATTCTTGATCTACAGCATGGATCGTCGACAGAGTCGACGATCCATAGTCGACGATCCATGTCTACAGTAACAACCTTGCAGATATATAATTCAATCAAATATACGCCTTTTTGCGGATGATACGTCTTTATTAGTGATAAATGACCCTGGTGACGAAGATATGGTGGCTATTCAGTTTAACGGTGATTTATCAGTAATTTCTATGTGGGCAAACATTTAGTTCATAACACCAATTAATTAGCTGCAACACTATAGATCTGCCAGGTATAAGAAACCGTATTGTTGTGCACTGAATAATTCGTTTTTATACATATAATCCATTATGTGATCTCTTATAATTGACTCCAGCTCTTTACATAGTATGCATGTTAAACTCACTGGTCTATCGTTTCCAGCTTCTCTTTTATATGTGGCTGTCACAAAACTTTGTATTCAATCACTAGGTAAAATTCCATCCTTAAGTCCTTCGTTGAAGATTGTACTTCTAGGTTCCGCAATGGACTGACAGGTCTCTTTCATGACACTTGGGTGTATACCATCTGGACCAGGTGACTTACAGATATTTAATTTATTAGCTTTTCTCTCACCTTACTAGAAGTTATCTCGATATCTTCCATTGGATGTGTTATGTTAATATCATCTATATCGACATTCATGGTACTTTTATCTCTATACACACTTGCAAAATATTTATTTAGTACCTCAGCTATCTATAAATCTGGTGATGTTTGGTGTCGTGAGATCCGTCCTCAAGAGATTCTGTCCCCGGTATATCTAAATCGGGTATACCGTTCCTCATAGTCAATTTATCCTATACATATTTCCAGAACTTGCGGTTTGATATAGGTTCTTTGGCGATATTTTTCTCCATGTCGTTTATCATTTTTTAGTCTTCTTTGTTTCTTACTCTACAATATTCCTGGTACACTTTACTGTTCGTGGTGTTGAGATATCGTTTCAACAGTTTATGTTCCTTTTTAATTTTTTCAATGGCCTTATGCACGCATAGCTCTAGAAAATGTCCAACGAGGGGCAACAAAGCTTGTGCCAAGATTAAATGAACTATCTTATTCTGACAGGCTTCGAAATTTGGATATATGCACTCTATCTTATAGATGGACAAAAGGAGACATGATAGAGGTCTACAAGATCCTTAACCCCAAAGGAGGCTATCATAGAAAGGTTGCACAGGGTTTATTGAAATTAAATACCGATACAACCATAAAAGGACATCCCTAGAAATTTGAAAAAAAAAAAAAAAAAAAAAAAAAGGGCTCAGTATGACATAAGGAAATATAGTTATTCATCAAGGGTGGTTGCAGTCTGGAACAATTTACGACGGGAGGTGGTGGAAGCAACTTCACTGAATTCATTTAAATACAGACTGGATAGACACTGAGATTCTCAACCACTAAAATATTACTTACATACTTTATTGCTTTATTTGTACCCAATGTGGGTTTACAGCATACAAAATTATGTACAATAAAATATATACAAATAAAATGCAATTGAAGAAACAAAAATTGTTAAAATTATGTACACACAACTAAAATCCTACTACCTATCTAATGATTTTTTCTTTCTTTTCTTGAACATACTGTATACACACTTGCCGACTGGCACCGCCACCTCGCAGTCAGGGGAAAAAATAGACTTAGGGAGAATTCCAGAGCTGAGACGGATAAAGCTGATATAAGGTCGTTTCTCTCATTTCTGTACAACGAACAGTGAAGTAAAAAATGTTCTTCTGACTCAATTTGGCCAGAATCACAAAATTCACATATTCTGTCTTCAACTAATTCGTGTTTGTATCTACCAACTTCAATGCGCAATGCATGGCTACTTAGCCGTAGTTTCGAAAGGGCTTTCCTATATTTAAAAGATCTGATGCAACTTAAATATTTTTCTTTTACATAATTTACCTTGAAATTTCTATATGTTCTAAGTTTGGCACCTGATCCATTTATTACATTGTCGTTGTACAGAGATGAGTGAAACAGTTGGGTGTGTTGATCTTGCAGGCATATTCTCAATTTTTTCAGGAACACATCCGGTATGATATCTTTGCCTTTGTTTTCCCACACATAAGAGAAACCGTTGTGCTCAAGTATTTTCCTGACGGCTGACAGCCACACTGTGTGGCCTGCGTCGTCTAAGGAAGAAATATCATTTAAAGATTTTAACAATATGTTATCCGATTCCAGGTTTGTAATTCTTAACCAATATTTTATTATTTTAATTTTCATGTCGATAGAGAGTGGGTATCTTCCCAGCTCGGCTAAAGATGCTAAGTTATGAGTTTTGTTCGATACTCCAAGGATGAATTTACAAAAATCAGTTTGTACCTTTTCTGATTCATGAATATTTATCAAATTTTGGGTATGTGGGTCACAGAAGTACTTTCCTGTTTTCAAATTTTTGTAGGATGCAAGAGACCATATTTCACATCCATAGAGCACCACAGGTTTAACATAAGAATCAAATAAAATGAGAGCTACATCAGGAGTTATCAGATTATTCCTGTCTGACACAATACTGCGTTTCAGCATGAAAGCGGCCTTTTGTGCTTTGTCAGCTAGGTGTTTTTCCGCATAAGAAAACACTCCACTTGCTTTAATCATGATACCCAGGTACTCTACACAGTTAACTAAGCGAAAGTCTTTACTACCATATGTAAATTTAAACACTTGTTCCAGTGATTCACCCATTACTATACCGAGGACTTGATTATAAAGAGAAAGCCGGAACTCTTAACTCTAAATAAGTAAAACGAATACGGAGGAAAATTTGAATTTCAGTTTCATTAAAGCCTTTAAAAATATTTAGTAGAATATAATATTGGGACTATTATAAATTGACTTTTCAAAGAGCTGCACATTGAGGTCATCAGACCTGCGTGTAGTACCTCACTTACGAACTGATGCCAAGTTACTACTCTTGTGGCAACCGAACTGGTCAAATATTACATAGTCGTTTGGATCTGGAATGTTTCCTTACATTATCATTTATTTAAACATAATTTGGTTGAAAGCCCTGCAGATGTGGATTTAGTAGTGAAATCACTAAACACTTTCTATTCGATTTCCAGCTACACTATCAATTTGGAAAAAAAAACTTATTTACAATGATATTCCTGGGGTTTTCAGATTTAATACTAACGTGTTTCTTTTTGGAGATAACCAATATGCTAATTAAGAAAGCATATGACAGAGTTTGACGTACTGGTTTATTTTACAAACTGCAATGAGGATTAAGGGTTTGTTTTATAGAATAGTAAAAACTATGTACATGTACACAAATACAAAATTATGTATACGTATACAACTGCTTCATCAACTGACAAAACTAGCTTTTTATCGTGTATGCAGAGTAATTTAGTCCTTATATGTCCACGTCTGCAACTAGTCTACAACACTCATTTATCAAGCAACATGAGTAAGCTTATTGTATCAAGCAAGATATGACGGCAAATTGGAAAACAAATAAATTAAACACACACACACACGCGCGCGCGCGCGCGCAAGTCGGTAGAAGTGGTATATTGGTGGGAAATAAAGTCAAATTTATGTACTATGATAGGGAAATAGAAAATGAACCAAAAGAAAACACTGTATGGGTTTGACGATATATTCTAATGGTTCGCTATTTTCAACAGCAGGAGATCTTAGTAACATTGCCCTGAACTTGAAAGAACTTTTTTGTTTGAAAAACTTTGTTGAGAAGAGTAATATTTTGCCAGGAGTTGGAACAAAATGTATGAACAATTGATTTTTCCAATCAACATATATGGTTGTGAAGTGTGGGGAGTCTTGAACGTTTTGGATAACTTAGGAAAAACAACAATTGAATGCAACTTTCAGCAAATTTTCAGTGAAAAAATTTATAAAGTAACTATGTTCAATTTTGGAACAACCACTTGAAAAAATAGAGATATACAATATACAAGTATTTGAAGTAATAAATTAAGCTTTTACGGTAACCGAACTTTTTAAAATGGTGTAATATGTGGGGTTTATCATAATAATGAATAGGAAATGATCGAAATATATGTCCTCAGATTACAGTGGGATATAAATGATAGATGCTTTGACAGAATTCAGCCATAAATCCCTTGAACAATTGGAAATAAAATAAACGCTTTGTTCAGACAGAAGATATAAGGTGAAACTGACATCAGACATCGCTGAAATACCGACGTCCAAGATCCCTGCTCTAAGGACTGAAGGGATAATCGACCAAGGTAACAAGTAGTGTTTTCTCTCTCTCTCTCTCTCTCTCTCTCTCTCTCTCTCTCTCTCTCTCTCTCTCTCTCTCTCTCTCTCTCTCTCTCTCTCTCTCTCTCTCTCTCTCTCTCTCTCTGAGCCCCCAGAGGGTATATGTTCTGCTAAAAAGACACTTTAAACTTAAGTAATATTTCTATCAACGCTAGGTAAATAATGTATTATCCCTGATAGTCTGTTTTCCAAGATGGCGACAGCTGGATGGCGGACAAATTGAATCATCATGAATTTTGCATGATAACGTTGACTGAAGGTCCATCCAGTACTCGCATGACTCATGTGAATGTGAAACTGTGTAAGCGTTAGATCATGATCAAATAACATTTTGGGGATCTTTACAAGTTTTTATAGGGGCTAGTTTTGAGTCATTAAGCCTTGAAGGCCCCGCAATGAGGGAAGTACTCGAATGACCGCCACAGGACTTGACCTGGAGAGAAGTTGAGTCGAGTCCAAATTCACGAACAGTGTCAGCCACGGCAAAGGTGCCCAGCCGTGGACATAGAACTTTAAGCCTCGATGGTTATATTCGGAGTGTACATCTCGAGAGCTACAGGTGCCCCAACCCGAGTTGCTAATACGTACAATGCAAGGGGTGGAAAGCGATTGTACCTCCATGTTCCAAATGAGTCGGAAATGTGAAATTGATGAGGAAGGCAGGTTAGATATAGGGAGCGACCACGTATAGCTTTGTCAAAGAAACAGGTGGGGATCTAGATGGGTTTGGAACAAACATAAAGAATCGGATTGGGATACAAGGAAAGCCTCAAAACTGAACTGCAGCAATGGAAAACTAAACGGGAAGTACAGGGGGAAGTTCAAAAAATGAATAAAGACCTAACTAAAAGAATCGTTAAGGACTGGTAAGACACCAAAAACCTTTGCATGGCCGATTTTAAGATTTTAACAGTTTTTACAAGATGAATGTCCTTTCTATTAGTTGTCAAAATTTCAAGCTTTTAACTACTGTAGAAATATGAGAAAAACGCCCAAAACCACACAAGCATGTAGACATCGGAACGTCCATGTGTCATTATTTTGGTTTTCAACCGCCAAACGGAACAATGCCACCCGTCAATCATACTTAACAGCCTGTCACATGGCTGCAGGTAGCAACAGTCCATGGCAAAAGGAGAGTGGTATCAGGGCGCCAATGCGAAAAAAGGCGACATGCCGAAAGTATGTTTGTGGGCAGGGAAAAGATCCAAACATGCTAACATATCATAGCCTTAGTGGTTATCTTGCTTGTTTTGTGTTCTAACGAAGGGAGACTTTAAATGTTTAAGAGGAGCGTCAATCGTCTGACGATGTCCCTTCAAAGGCCATTCCGCGATGGATTACCCCAGTGGTCCTGCACACCAAAGACAGGCGGGGAAAAAACTGACACTTTAATCAACAATACCCATGTACATGATAATATTTTATCGAAACCCAGGAAATAAAAGTGCAAATAAACACATCGAAATTACCATAAACATGAACAGCAGAGAAAACACACAAAATAAAGTTACAAAATTCAGGTTGGAAAGAGAATTGAAACTCGTTGACAAAATAACCACAAAATAATGACAAGCTAACCAAGTGTCTTGTGTACAGACAAGTCTAACAAGCTAACTACATAAAGTATCCAGATAGGAGTAAATACAATAAAATACTATCCCTAAAAACAGGATGAAGAGGTAGGGGGCGGAAGACCAAACCCGCCATCCGTGCACAGACCACGAGCGGCCGTAGGCCGCCCACCGAAGCAAGGCAACACAACTTTCGTTGCCAGGCTTGAGGTCACGGGGCCCGAAGGGCCGCCTCCATGACGTCACGCTTTGAAACCAGACTGTCGATGTCGCCGTTTGACAGATCGCTGAATTATGCTTTCTGTACTTCAAAAGCTCTTTTATTCACATGTGATTGGCCAAAAATTGATTTACAACCTCCCCAAATGTTAAGGGACGATGTTTTCTATGTTTTGTACAAATATCAGCTCAACTTAAGTAAATGGTATTGTTTCAGAGGCAAATGATCAACATCAAAGGCCTTTGAAGCTTGTTTTCTCAGAAAGGATAATAGGACGAGAACCCCACCTAAGAATGGTTATTCCAAGAAAATGGCTGGGCGGAATTTAATCCGGTTAACGGCTCTTGATTCTGTAATGTCTGAACTGCAAAAATGATTCTGCGATTTTCAAAATTTTGCTTCGTTCTTTTTCTATGAAATGAAGAAAAAGAACATCCTGAAAATCAAAGGGAAAATTGAAACGTCAAACTTTGAGGATGGATAACAGAAAAACGAAACCAAACATGAAAAATCGTTGGATTGTTTTTTGTTGCCAATATGTCAGGATTAAGATGCAAGTATAATTATGAATTTATCACAAATAATTAGTGACTTATATCGACATTTATGGGGTGGATGCTTTGCGGTCAACTTTCAATTGTTTATTCAACAATTAACATCACAGACACCCAAATACGGGCCATATGAATTCTTTGGAGTATGACGATTACACACATATATGATATGTTATCCTAACGCAAATACAGTTTGAGTTAGGATGTACTAAAGTGGGACTTATTTTTGGTGTCTTACCTGTCCTTAAGGTGACTCAGGAATAGATTGGTAGAGAGTGCCAATTGAAAATGTCAGATATAGGGTGGACCCAAAGCTAAAGGGCAATAAGGAAAAGAAGGGTTAAAAATAGGGCCTGGATGCTAGACAGGAAACAAAAACAACCACATAATGATATAGAGGAAGCTAAACAACAATATCTGGAATGTAGAAAACAAGTAGTGGACATGAAAGCAAAAAGGAGAGCTAGTGAAAATGATAAAAAGTGGAGGGGAAGGGTCAAATAATTTTTGGAAGTTTGTTCATCAAAAGAAACAGAATAAAACATGTTAAATCATGCATGTAGGGAAGATGTAGTGAGGGCCAGGCAGTGTTGAGCTCTTGCGCTCAATGTCCGGACTTTAAGCGTAATGGCAAAACGCTGGCTCAGGGTGCGAGAGGTCCCGGGTTCGATTCCAGGCTGGACCACAACATTCGTGTCAGGGTGAACACGAACGCACACCAACAGGCCGCGGTGGCTGAGGGTGGTTCGTAGTTGGGCTCGAACGGCTGGGAGTCTGAGGGATAACGGCTGGTGGGGTTGTGCTCTTTGTGGCTGGGAGCCAGGGAGGCAGCCTGTGGGGTCAGTTTGGTGCTATCACTGGGCATTCCTTGGTCCTTGGGAGAAAAAGGGGAAGGAGTGTAGTGAAGGCCAGGCAGTGTTGAGCTCTCGCACTCAACGTCCAGACTTTAAGCATATAATGGCAAAACGCTGGCTCGGGGTGCGAGAGATCCCGGGTTCGATACCCGGCTGGACCACAACAAAGAGAACAGAGAAGAAAGACGACATATAGGAAACACTAAAAGAGCATTGGGGGAAATTAATGATCCATGATTGGGACAGGGCAGTACCGGACAGTTAGAAGGATTACAGACAGGATCAATGGGATTCTGGACTGTGCTGTAGAATTACAGAGAATGAAGTTCAGATTGCGATGGAGAAGATGCGTCTGGAAGAGGCGCCAGGGTCTGATAATATTTTTGACTGAATTTATAAGAAAGGGCCAGAGGCAATGGTAGGATGTTTGCAGATTTTGTTTAACAGGGTTCTTGAGGAGAAGCAGGAAGCAAAGGAATGGAACAAACTTAAAATATCGTGCATCCCAAAAAAGGGCAGCAGCGCCCAATTAGATCAATGTAGGGGTATTGCAATCGCATCAAACATAGTGAAAATATTTAGCAGAGTCATGTACAGGAGGATGAGCAAAATAGTTGAAAGGCTTGGCCTCCTGGGGAAGATCCAGAATGGATTTAGACCAGGGAGAAGGGTTGGTGACCATGTATTTACTTTAACGCAAGCTCTGGAACTGGCAAGACAAAGGCAAGAAAATCTTGATGGACTTTTTAGATGGGAGAAAGGCATATATGACAGAGTGTCTAGGGATGCACTATGGGAGAAACTTCAGGGGCTTGGCTTTGGTGGAAATTTCCTTCAAGTCATGAAAGCTATGTATAGGGATGTAGATTGTACTATTTCAATGGGAAACATAGAAGTGGAAAATAAGCAATTAGATATTGGCTTAAAAGAGGGTTGTGTGCTCTCTCCAATTTTGTTTGCCCTTTACATTAAAGAATTGGGGGATCAGTTAACAGAATGTGACAAGGGGATGACAATAGGACAGCACAAAATTCCTGGTCTGTTTTTTGCTGATAATATAGCAGTGCTTATGGCAGAATCACAAAAAGAAATGCAATATCTGCTGGACATGATGGGAGAATATGGCAACAAGTGGAGATTGGAATTCAGTAAAGAAAAGAGTAAAGTCATGACGCTTGAAAAGAAACCTGACATAAATAAAAGGTGGAAAGTAGGGAGATTCCAAATTCCGGAAGGACAGGAACAGTTGATTGAAATAGCCGAGGTTGATGAATATGTGTATTTAGGGATGAGAATAAAAGCAACTGGTAAAGGCATGTTCAGATATCACATGGAGAAAAAGCAAAAGGTGAACGGAACAAAGGGAATGATTAAAGCTACATCACTGTACAGCTTCAATAGAGCATTTACAGCCAGAGTTTTATGGGATAGAGTCGCAATACCTGGGATGATGTATGGTTTGGATGTAATTTCGGTAAGTGAGGGGGACATTCAAAATATAGAGAAAGAACCAACGAGATGGGTAGGTGGATATCTGGGGGCCCCACCTTGTACAGCAATTGAAGCAGTCTTGGGAGAATCGGGGTGGAGTATTTTTACAGATTAGAATTGCCAAAGCCAAGTTAAATTACTGGGGGTATCTACAAACAGTTAGTAAAGACCGATGGTACAGGAAAATATACATGGAGGCCGTGTTAGATAAACAAAAAAGGAGCACATGTTGGGATGGAGGGAAGGGTTCTAAACTTTTTTTCCAAAGTGGGGCGGGGGTTACCAACTTGGAGAGAAGACGTCAGAAATGGACACAGGGTAGTAATGGGAAATGTAGAGTTTGTACGCAGGAGGCAGATGAGACCGTAGATCACTGGCTACTGTGATGTGATGCATATAGGGAAATGAGGGAAAATGTATTCAGAAGTTGGCAGGATAAGGACTACAACTGTAAGGGCTTAGAGGAAATAAGGGGACTAGAAGAGGTGGACAGTGTTGCTTGGTTTCTGGGCTTGAAAAGAGATTTTCTAGGGTGTAAGGAGGGTATTAATACTGTACAAGACTACCTGTTCGGGTGCTGGGATAGGCGGAGGGAAATGCTAGAATGGGAAGAAAAGGTTAACTGACGGGTGAGAAGGGGGTATGGATAGGAAGAGTGGCAGCCCTGAAAAGGGCTGCCATGACTGTAGCTGCAGCTAGCTGCAGGTGCAGGCCATGGAATGCCTGTGCCTTGGAGGCGGGGATAGGGACAAAGGGCAGGGCTTACTGTAATGGGGCGGTCCATCGTGGGAGAAATTATTGAGAACAGGGGGCTCCCACTGCTGTGAGAGAGTATGTGGGGCCCTTACACCTCTGCTCTGTTCCCGGGAATCATGTCTTTTTTTTTTTTTTTTAAAGGCCATCTGTTATTTACAGAACCACAGCAAATAAGTGGAGGGCTACAGTTATATTATTATTATTACCTAGTTGTTATTATGCAGTAGGCATAGCCTAAGATGCAAATGTCAGCATTACAAATTTATGTTTTACCGTATAAGTTCTTGAGAAAGGCTTGTAAATTAAAAGATCAAGTGCAGGGCGACTATTAGCCTGGTTCCCCGTCCCAACCTCCACTCACCATGCAACACATTAATCAATCCGTCCGTCAAAGCCATTTTTTACAACAGGTGTCGCGTTGTTCGGGCAACTGACCACAAGTTGATATTCGCTACAATGACCAGTATTACTGCGATTTCAATGGGACATTCTAAAACAATAAAATTGGAAACTGAGTCAAAGGCTGTCTGAAACAAATGTTGGAAATTGTATTCAGTGCAAATTTATTTTATTATTACCCAGAAGGCCATACTCTTGATGGAAGTGCTCATTTCAAGATGGTGCCCCCACGGAATGGTGACTTTTCATCCCCATATCACAGGACAGGAAAGAAATGTCTGTGAAATACAACTCTCATCTACTTGCAAGCCCAGGCCTTACCATTAGAGCTCTGTGAATCAGTGTGATGCTCGCTAATAAGTAGTAGGCATAACTTAAGATGCAAGCGGCAGTATTACAAATTAATGTATTACTAGGAGTCCTTATTATTATTAGCCTGGTTCCCCATTCCAACCTCCGCTCACCATGCAGTGCTTTAATCAATCCATCCTTAGAAGCCATATTTTGGTGCTGTTCAGGCAACTGATCACAAGTTAATTTTTGCTACAATGTCCAGTATTACTGTGATTTCAACGGGATATATATATGCTAAAGCAATAAAATTGGAAACTGAGTTAAAAGCTGCCTGCAGAAAAAAATTGTTGGCAACTGTAGTTAGTGCGAATTTATTTTATTCCTACCCAGAAGGCCACGCCCTTGATGGAAGCGCCCATTTTAACATGGAGCTGTCTTCCGAACGTTGACTTTTCATCGGCATACCACAGGAAAGGTATTCTGTGAAATACGGCTCTTATCTTCATTTCTACATGCCCAAGCCTAGCCATAAGAGCTCCCTGACACTCGCCATAACAACGAGGGTTGGGGCACCTGTGGCAAGCCTAGGAGAGTGTCCTGTAACCATGTAACTTGCAGGCATCATATCATGTTGGGGATCTTCAGAAACCAATATAGCGCCTTGGCTGATTTTAGTCACTAAGGTCAAAACCATGAAGGCTCCCCAGGTACGTGCCAGTTCAAACTTATGCCAATTATAGGGATGAATGTCCTTTTTTCAAAGACTTTTCCATGAATGATCACTATATTTGGTGGGAATGTTGATCAAGTGAAAAGTTCAGATGAAAATGTGTTAAAAACGCATCAAATTAAATATTTTGAGAAAGAAGGATAATGATACCAAATCTGCTACAAATCTTTGTTATGTTGAAGTTTCATATTGCATTATATGGATTCAGAGATTATTTATCACAATCGTGCCCTCTGATGGCCAGGTGATTATAAATATATATACAATACAGCATAAAAGTCTGTCAGTGCACAGTACAGAAGCAAAGCATTCATAAGTATAAAGACATAAAATTGTTAATCTATGACAGCAGGAAAGTTTCATTGTGTGTGTGATAGTTGGTTAATGGGCAATGCTACAGCGTTTTATTTATTGATCCAGGGGTCAGCATCTCGATTACTATCGCCACGCGCGACTACTGTAGAACAGAGAAGGATGTGTTGCTGCAGTTTCTGCACCTTATATAAATGCATTGATATCAATATTTCCGATACAGAGTTAAGTATTTAGTCCTAACAATCAATTAATATCACCATATGCTTGTCTTTCATGCCAAGAATTTTTTTTTCTGGACCAATGTCTTCAACTGCAGAATTGCAGTGAATGGTGCTTGATATCAGAAACAGGGTTCTTTGGCAACCCCATCTGAATCAGAGTGCACTATGCATGCTTAACAGTAATTTGAATGGGAAATCGGCAACAAGATTTACACATTTGCTGTATGTAAGCAGGTTTGACATTTGTGTAATCATGGAAAACAGCTTAATTGCATCATAACAGTATGCAGTGTAACAACTGCTGTTCATCTTTACTAGATGCTACCATGCGGGATTCATCATCCTTAAAATGTATAAGTAGCTATACACACATTTTATACAACCCTATTGAGAGAAAGGATATATTGGAATCATGCACACTGACTATACTTTTGTTGTATGAAGGGTACCAGGCAGGATACCTCCTCTGCATCAGAAATTTCACAAAGGTTAAGTCTTGCATACTGAGCAAACTAACTTCATTGTATTCTGCAAGTCTCCTGATTCAAATGTGGATGCTATAAGAAGTGGACTCGCAACAGGTCACCGCACACATATGCCTGATTGATTGATTGGTTGAGTGGCTTTCATGAGAGGGCCCTGAGGTAGAGTGTTAGCTTACCAGGTTTATAACCTTTATAAATAAGTAATGATAGTTCATAGCTTGGACAGCAATGCAGAAGAAAATTGAACCTCCAGATGATGATTTCACCTGAGTGCATTGTGCATTAAACTCTACTTACAGTTCATTTACTGTTTGGGTCATCATAGCATAATTATTATGAAAGTTGACACTTGTCCAACTTCAACGCTTTTTCATAGAATATATATGTATATATATACATATGTTTGAAAATGAAGCTTTAAGCACAGACATTTGGAGCAGGTACTTTCTTGGGGCACAGAGCTTTGATGTTTTTTTACCCAAAAAATATTACATGTATCTAATTCGGACAGACCATCTAAAGCTGGATTTGAGGCACATTTTTTGAATGGTTTAAGGTCAAGATCAATATGGCCTGTGGAATATAAGGGCCCAAATGTGAAAATATTGTGAAGTAAATAGATTTTTTGGGGTTTTTTTTTTGAGATGATATGTATGGGGGATCTTCACAAAATTTCATGGTGCTGGGCTAGCGCTAGGAATTTTTACCCCTTAGCCAGTTTGGCTAAAACTACAAATTTCTTTTAGCCAAATGGAATCTTCTTTAGCCAAATTTTATTCCAATAAATCTGACACATATAAAGTCAAAACGCACCCCCCCAGCCCGCCCTCATAAAAGACCTTAAAAATATTTTGTCAAACACATGACCATACATACGTACATAGTTATTAAAATAAGTAAATTTTCTTTTCTTTATTTACATTTTTTTTTTTCTAAAATAAAGTTTTAAGTTATGAAACTGGGACATATGATAAGGCTAGTGAGCAAGACATGTCAGAACTTAATTATATTATGATTTTAATAGGAGACATTCATATTTAACTGCGATCCTGCTCACTTCCCGTGTTGCCAGGGCAACAGACTGATGCTTCCACCATGATCAGGGCAGATTTTTATTATATGCTACATAAACATCTATAAATAACACCTTTTTAACCAAAAGAGAGCCCATTTCTAATCATTTTAGGCATCCTATATGTTTCAAATATATGTTAATACTTTTTGTTAAGATTATTGTGTGTTTGTGTTGTTCATTTTGTTGAGAAGGTACTTTTGACCATGCTGAATACATGGATCTGCCCTGATGCAGGTGGCTCCCTCTTTTGCTCAATAGGTGTTAGAGTAGGACCCCATATAGATATGAATACATCCTATTTATAATCCTAGTTTTGAAAAAAATGCACTTTTTGAGCCAATTTTATGAAAATTTGTTCAGATAATGGTTATGACACTTTGATTATCATCAATAATTAAATCAACAGAAAGATATTTAAATCACTGCTGGTATATTTATCATTGCTTAATTCAAAGATAAAATGTTAAAAGGAAACATTAATTTTCAAAATAACTTTTAAAAATTTTCTTTTGGAAGAAACTTATCAGCTCATTCCAGAATAGTTTTTTGTTTTCTTTTTCTTTCCTTTTTTTCTTTCTTTTTTAAATTACTGGAGTTGACAGTGGTAAATAATACTTGTAGTAAAGAGTTATTAAAATATAAACAAAGTTAAAACATTAGATATAAAAAAGTAAGAAAATGTGTGTATATTGCATTATGTTCACCTTGACAACAGACAAAGTATTGTGTAGGTTTACTAAACCATTAAACAGGCCTGTCAATGGGTAGGCCTAATATCTATTGAGAATCTGCAGATATTATACAGTTTTAAAAATCTTGGCTGCATTACTTCCTTTAAGTCAATGTGAACAGAAATAAACTTCAAGTATCATACTTCCGATTAAAAAAAAAAAACAAACAAACAAACAAACAAATGCTTGTTAATTAAAAATCTGTAAAAAAAAAATAGGTGTACCAAATTTGCTGCCCATATGTGAAGGAACACAAGCGCTTTTCATTTTCGTCAATAGATGGCAGGACTACTACACGTGCCACTGTCAAGGTCAATCAAAAAGAGCATGGCACCTGCAAATTTTTCACTTGTTTATTTCAATGAATTTCTTCACAACAAGGCATTTATGAATCATGACAACTCTGTCTGTAGTCATTAGTGGATAGATACAATGTTTTGACTAGCAATCCTATAATATGAAGACCTAAACTGGGAGCTGGAAGTCACGATATAACATTGATCAAGTATGTATTCTGGACAGCTTGTTTTCGCTTGCTGAGTCAAAAAGCCATTTTGAGATTGACAGAGAAGAACATCGATTCATTTATGCCTGAGCAAAGCAAATAGACGTAATATTATATGTCTCTGAATGTATTTTTTTATTCTCTGAAGTCCACTTTGAAGTTGAATAAAGTTTTCTTTCCGTTATTTCGATAATGCACGTCCGTTTTTTTTTTACCAGAATATCCCAGAACAAAACCTGTCCTGGAAAATTTTCACCTTGCCAAATTGGCGAACTTATTTGAATTTTCTTTCGCCAGTGGCGAATTGGCGAATGGCTAGCGTGAGCCCACCGTGGGATTGAGAAAACATCAAACTCTCCCTTAATTTGATACTAGTGGCAGTAACTTCATTTTGCTTAAAATTATGAGGCAAAATGTGTTGAAAGATACAAGATTGTATATCTCAAAACATCTCGGCTAGACTTCAAATTTATAGGATATGTTGATCATGTCAGGGGCTGAAATATTATGTAATATAGATGACCTCGACATACAGTCTGACCTGTCTTATGGGACATCCAGGCAGAAATGAAACAGACAGAGGGTAACACCAATTAACACTATCCATTCTTGATTATTGCCTCGTATGTATGTATGTACAGCATGTGTGTCAAAATAGGTATCGTAATTAAGACTTGGTCCTTTCTATAGAATATTTGTAAACAATATGTTGAAAAATAAAAATACATGTACATTTGTAATCATGAATGACCTATTTACATTTAAAAACTTCTATAACTTAAGGAAGCTGGTGATGAACTTTCATTTCCATGTTTTAGATACCCTAATTTTGTAAAAATAATGAGGCTGTACAATCTCGGCAAAGGCAGACTGAGACTGACACAAAGTACGTCGCATGTTTCAAAATACAAAGAAAACAGGCCAGGTCTGATCTGACCATATCACAATCATTGTGTGTTTGCATGGGGGTGAGAATTTCTTTGTGTTCATGATGTTGAAGCTTCGAACATTGCCGACAAAAGGTTACTATATTATGGAGCTGCTGCAACATCTGGTAGTGGAAAGTTAAAAACAAAAAGCATCTGTCACACACCGAGTTGAAGGGGGCTTAGTACAGGTCAAGTTATCTCAAAGGGGTAGGCATTGCTTCAAGCAGGTTGTTGCACCAAGGCAGGTAAAATATAGCTCTAGTAAAAAAATGGTGTGTTGGGGGTGGGGTGAGGGTGGGGGTGGGATGGGGGTGGAATTGGTCCCTTATGACAAGTGGGTACTTACAAGACATGGGCACACGGGCAGGTTTGACTGTATTAAAGTTACTGGTGTTGTGAAGTTGAAAGAGGTGATTTGCCAATGATGTCCACTGTTTTCATGTTAGCCCCAATACAACTTTCAGGCTTATCAAGGGTATGCGTGGTGCATCCTATAGTTGTATGGCAGGTTTTTCATGTAAATGTGCCTAAGCATGAATTATTGTTACAATATACACCTGAATTGATTTATTTTGTTTGCTTTGCAGAAGTACTGTCTCCTATTTATTGTCTTGATTTTGCAACCAAAAGATTGAAGCCTCAGTGCATGGTTGAAATTGGTCCAATACCTTGGAAATGAAACAAGTGAAAAAACAATCTTCAAGGTTGATATCTTGAATCATATTTGCATAAAATAAGCTTATTTTTCACATTTAGTAGCAATTTCAAAATATCACTGCATTTATCTTTGTCAATTAAACCAATATAAAATAATATTGACGCCTTAGAATTTCAAGTCAGTTTTTAAACTATTTTTTAAAACACCATAATAAAAAAAAAAAATCCGTTTTTAAACTAGTTTCTGTCAGGTTTACCAGAGTGGTGTCAGTGATTGTGATGATGGACACATGCTGAAGGTACATGAATGTAAATGCAGAGTTACATTAACATGATCAGAATGAACACACAAAGAAACGTGTATGCAGTGAAGAAATGTGACTGGCTTAGATCTAACCTTGTAAGTCAGACAAAACTGCCCTCTCGCCCCTCCTTTGCTACAAGCCCAGGATATCCAGATATATGCTGTTTTCTTATGACGAGAATAATGTTCATCAAGTATTAGCTGATATTTTGCTTTAAGTGCTTCAAATGATAAATTCTGCAAGTCTTTTGTCTGTCTGTTTCATGTCGCAAATGAAGGACCAGGATATATAGAATGTAGAACACATTGGAAGAGATGGCAAGTGATATGAACCCAGATGGAGTCCTGCGCATCTTCCTGCCTCATCACTCTTTAGAATGCCAAAGTGGGATCCTTCTGGGCTGGCAAGATGTTGGTCAAAGATTCTGTTGTGTGACAGCCATTTTGCATGGACCTCTAGTCAAGCAGACTATAAACACATGGTTAAATTCAGTGAGAAGTGTCGATAGACTGTTGGTGCTTGGAACATGGCAAAATGGTCATCCAGGACCTTCAGAGGGGATGACACAGGTTGAAGATGTCAGTAGTACATTAAGTACACATTGGATACAGCTGGTCAACAATGAAAATGAACTACCACGGTGTTTATTACAAGGGTGCTGGCTTGACAGTGCTATCCCAGCTGTGACCATTATTCTCTTTGACTGTGAACGTTTGGCAAGCTCCTGTGTCCTCATGAACAAAGCATACAAAGCAGCTCATGAGCATAGGGTTGTCGGAACAAGAAATTTAGCCAGTGCAGCAAAAACAAATGTAGATTTTGTCACAAAAGCCATCATGATGCATCAGACATTCATGAAGGACAGAAGAATTGTGGCCAAAGAATTTGACTATACAAACTTTGCTTCCAAGGGCAGGACTTTGTTGTCAAGATGGTGGAGAAAGCTGATGGAGCTGATATACATGATGGTTCTTGTGATAGTTGTGTTTGTGGAGAGCCTCTCAACAGCAAGGTATGTGTCTTGTCAGCTTTTGTCTTTAGGATTCTTGTGTCTTCAAACTAGGGTAACGTTAATTTTTTCAGTGCTTGCCATACCAAAAGTTGTAGTCAATCGAATTAGTATATTTAATGGTTTTATGTCAAAATTTCGTGTGAAAAGACTTTTCGTTAATTACCAGAGCTTATATTTTTTTTAGAGTTCAAAATATTCCCTGATAGCAGCTGTTACAATGATGCACATCATATGAAGCAAGTGAAATTTGTGACAAGTCTATGAAATGCCACTGCATCCAAACAGATTTTATACAAAAGTCGAGTACAAAATTCTAGTGTTCCTGAAAATGCTTGTTTGCTGGCAAGTGAAAATTTCCCTATTTCTAAGTTGTAGTGCTGCTTCACAGTTCTGACAAGTCTGCAAAATGTGACCAGACTTAAATAGCCCTGGTTTCCTTACTTTTCTGTATTCACAAGATGTTTGTGGCATAAGAAAATGTCAAGAGACATTGAGGACATCATATACTTTATGACTGATGTATGAATGTTTATTTTCTGTCTAGGGCTATCATCTAATACTATAAAGTATATATTTTCTGAAAGAAAAAAACATCAAGCTTGATTCTCGTCCTGGATATAAAATTTTCTTATCCCTATTTATGTAATTAAATTTTAATTAAAATTTAAAATAGCATCTTACAAAATAAAAATCAGATTTAGTTCATAGTGTCAAATGAAAGAACACATAAAGTACTCCTAAACAGTGTTTAATTTTTTTTGAAAAAGGGCTTAATTTTAATTTTATTGCCATTTATTTTTATTTTTAAATTTAAATTTAACTTTATTTAAACACCCTGTAAATTTTAAACTAAAACCCTTATCCAAAATTTGAAATACTGTTTTGCTGCTCGAAGTGCATTGTTTATTTCCCATAAGAAAATAATGTTTCCCATTTTGGGTGTTTGTGCTTGTTTTTTTTGTTTTTTTTTTTTGTTTTTTTGTTTTTTGCACAAAAGCAGGTAAAATTTAAGTATTTCAATTGAGCAGTGAAGTTTTAATTTCTTTAAACTTACAGAGATTTCATTATTTGCAATAGCTTAATCCAACTGTATACTTTTAGATAATACATTGTTTATGGGATCTCAAATAAGATGTCAAATGTATAAAAGGACATGTTTGGAGCAAAGTTGTATTTTCTGTGTAAAGTGCTGTAAAAGTGTTCTGAGCCCTTAAGCCACAAAAATTCTGCTGGGCAACTGTACTGAGCTAACAGTTTCAGGACACACAAGAGAAAGTTGTCATCATGAACTTTTTGTGAAGGATTAAAATGGTAAATAGCTATAAGTGTTGTCCATGTATATGACAAATCATTATGTATACATTAACATTTATGTTTGTTTATTAGGATACTCAGCGGCAAAGTGGCTCGAGTGATTGGAAACATTCCTAGTGTCTTGTGTCAGATAAGACAGCGCCATCTTCAGTTCAAAGAAGCCATTGACCTGTGGGACACAACTCCTGTTAATCACCTAAGGTATACATAGTAGCACTAGTCACGCTGCAAAACACACAAAAAATTTTCACAAAGTGATACTGTGCATACCTGATGTTTAGCTCAGCTGACTTGTCAGTCACCTGAGCTTTTGTGAGGGTCTGTCGTTCATCCGTCCAGCCTCCGTCCACAATTCACGTTTTCGACTTCGCCAAAACCGTCAGCCAGATTCACCTCAAACATGGTTGGGATGTGCCTTTGGTGGGTTTTTACGAAATTGTTCAAATGCTTTTGGGATAATCTTAAAAAAAATCTTGTTGTCCGAAACCGCTCACCCAATTGCTTTGATCTGACACTGGGACACTCCCGGGGACTCCTAGTTCTTAATTTGTTCACTAGGTGGCACTGTGTTATTTTTTCCTATTTTTTGATGATTTTTTTGTGTGTTTTATCTATTATAGACTTCTTCTCCAGAACCGTTATTCAGATTAAACTGAAACTTGGTGAATATGTTCCTTGTGGAAGGGTCAAACAAAGTTGTTCACTAGGTGGCACTGCTATGGATTCCTGATTTTTAACGATTTTTTCAATTTGGGTACTTATTGGTCAATGCTGCTTTCCCCATTGACTACTATGCAAGTCAATGGGCATTCTAATGCTCATTCACATTTTCAACTTCTTCTCCAAAACAGTTAACCAGATTGACTTCAAACCTGGTGGCAATGTACCTTGGGTGGGTTTCTACCAGATTTGTTCAAATGCTCACACTCCAGTGATTTTTGGATTTTAAATGAATTTTTTTCGTTCTTTTTTTGGACAAATGTTAAAAAATAAATTTTCTCCACAACCTCTCACCCAATTGCATTGATATTACTTAAGAACAGTCCTAGGGACTCCTAGTTCTTAATTTGTTCACCAGGTAGTGCTGCAATTTTTTAATGAATTTTTGTGTGTTTTCGATACTTGTGACTTCTTTTCCAGATCTGTTACTCAGATTAACTTGAAACTTTGTGGATTTATTCCTTGTGAAAGGGTCAAGCAAAGATGTTCACCTGGTAGCACTGCTGTGGATGCCTGATTTTTAATTTGATTTTTTTCAATGCAGGTACTTACTGGTAAATGCACCTTTTCTATTGCTTACTGTGCAAGTCAGTGGGCATTCTAATGGTAATTCACATTTTGGAATTCTCTGAAGAAACTTTCAGATTCACATCAAACTTGGGGGCAATGTACCTTAGGTGAGTCTCTACCAAGTTTATTCAAATGGTCACGATCCAGTGAGTTGTGGATTTTTTATGATTTTTTTGAAAATCTTCAAAAAAAGTTTTAATAGGAAAGTTTAACATGGGAATTTCTTGTAATGGTTTTAACTGAAATAGTTTTTGGCCAGATTTGTGCCAAACTTGATAGGGATGTACCTTTTATAAGTGTTTACCTATTCTGTGCAAATGGTCATGCTCCAGTGATGTTTGGACCCTGACCTCATTCCCAAGGTCACAGGACAGCTGACACGAAATTTACTATTCACTTGATAACTTGAGATCTGTTTTGAGTTAAGACCTTGATGTTGCAATGTTTGTTTATGAAAGTCATGCTTAGACAGTACATGAGTGACCTTGACCTTGTTTCTGAGGTCACAGTGCAACATACATGAATTTTACTCTTCACTATAACTTGAGAACTATTGGAACTGGGACCTTGATGTTGCACATGTTACCGGCAGTGTTCTTCCATACAGGTCAGACCTACTCAGAACATGGGTGACCTTGATCCTCTCCCAAGCTCACAGAGCTGCAAGTGTGATGAATGTCTAGGTCAGCTGAGCATGGGCTGTTCACACAGCCCCTTGTTAATGAATTTTTCAATTCATGTACTTATCTGTTAATGCATGCATTCCTATTGATTACTATGTAAGTCGATGGAGAATGCAATGGAAATTCACATTTTCAACTTCTCCAAAACTGTATTAGAGATTTACGTCAAACTTGGTGGGAATGTACTTAGGTGGGTCTCGACCACGTTTGTACAAATGGTCATGCTTCAGTAATTTTTTTCGGTTTTTAGCCCAGCTGACTTATAAGTCAGCTAAGCTTACAGAATGGCCCATCGTCCGTCTGTCCACAATTCACAGTTTCGACTTCCTCTCCAAAACCAGCCAGATTCACTTCAAACTTGGTGGGGATGTACCTCGAATAGGTCTCTACCGAGTTGATTCAAATGGTCATGCTTCATTGATTTTTGGATTTGTTATGAATGGTTTTGTTGTTTCTTGGGGCAAATCTTAAATGTCTTCTCCTCTGAAAATGCTCACCCAATTGCTTTGATATGACACAGCACCACTCAAAGGGACTCCTAGTTTTTATTTGTTCACCAGGTGGTGCTGTAATCTTATTTATTTTTTATTTTTTATTATTCTTTTGTATGTCTTTTGCTATTTTCGACTTCTTCTCCAGAACCATCACTCAAATGAAGCTTAATAGGAAAGTTAAACATGGGAATTTCTTGTAACGGTTATAAATTTCTTGTAACGGTTATAACTTTCCTGATTTTGGCCAGATTTCTGTCAAAGTTGACAGGAATGTACCTTTGATAAGTGTCTTCATATTTTGCACAAGTGGTCATGCTCCAGTATTTTTGGACCTTGACCTCATTCTCAAGGTCACAGGACAACTGACAAGCAATATACTGTTCACTGAGATCTGTTTTGTATTAGGAGATTGATGTTGCACATGTTAATTTTTCTTTGTGAAGGTCAGAGAGTACATGAGTGGCCTTGACCTCATTTTTGGGGTCACAGTGCAACATTTCATGAACTTTACTGTTCACTATAACTTGAGAACTACTTGAACTGGGACCTTGATGTTGCACATGTTAGTTTTCTTCCACAATGTTCATGCTTACTCAGTACATGAGTGACCTTGATCCTATCCCAAGTTCACAGAGCCACAAGTTTGATAAATCTCTAGGTCAGCTGAGCATGAGCTGTTCACACGGCCTTCTTGTTTTTTCTTCATTTTTAAATCCATTCCTGGTGCTTCAAAATGCCAGCTGAAATGCAAGCTGAAATTAAAATTTCGATGTCCTGCACAAAAATACTTGTAACTACATGTACTATGTTATTGTATATTCTTTTGTATGTTTTAACGTTTCCTTATACCTAGTTTGCAGTGCTCCAATTAGGATTTTTTTTTCACTTGTCCACAAATGAAAGTGAGTTCTCCTAATTGCATTGTACATAAATTTTGGACAGGGGCATTGGCAACATTGCTTGTCCATCCCAAGTTTCACTTGTATGAACAAGCAGACAATCCATATTTCAAGCTTGGTGTCTACCTTTGGTTGTGGCAGATCTATGTTTAGCCACCATGCTCCTCTGTTATTATTCAGGTTCTGCAATACTTTATGTGTACATATGGTAGATGTGGCCTTAGGAGTTGCTGTCATGTTCTGGTTAGCTCAGAGTCACTTCACCGACCAGCTGGCGACCTCCCTTATGGACTGGGCAGATGTTAGTACCTGCTTCTATGCACTTATCAGAACATATTTCCATTGAATTTAAAATATAGATCATTTTACTGTTCAATCGTTCACTTATTGAGCGTCTGTTGTATTGTGTGACAACAATCAAAGCTTATGCCTGACTTTTTCATTATCAGTAATAGTTTACCTATTGTGTAATAATATGCATATGTATATTGTTTCTACTATGAATTTAGTAATGGGGTATTAAGGTGTAACCTTGGAAGACTGAGCTCATTACCACTGTACCAAGTAATTTATTATTTTTCTTTGAAAGAAAGGGCGCAGTTACTGCCAGCACAGAAAACTGCTTTTCTTGTTGCTTGCTCTCCATGGGAAATTCAATAAGGAAACTGTATGAGCTGTTCATGTATAAATTATTTTATATGTCCTGTGTGTATTGTATATACCATAATGTTAGATACTATCTTTTGTTTGGAGAACCACTCAATTAACACATCATAAAATGAACTATTTTGATGATCCAGTTTAAATAAATAGGTTTAAACTAAGAAAACATGTACTTGGTGAATGGTAGAACAGGACATGCTTCATAAGCTTCCTGTGTACATAATGAATTCTTGGTAAAGTCTTAACCCTTATAGTGCTAATCACTGCTATAGTTGTTTTTTCATTACTGTTGAACATATAATCGATAAAAGATTCAAATTACTCATGAAGATACCTTTCATTCAAATACCAACAAGCTTAGTCTAAAGCAAAAAGTAGTCTTAGTCAACAGCTTTCCTCGGTACACTTTGCAGGCATTGCACGCAAAGTGTCCCAAGGAAAGCTGTTGACTCAATCTTAAATCAGTGCTTTAAGGGTTAAATGTTAAAAGTTAAATGAAACATAACAAGTCCTGGATGTAAACTTTTGGCATATCTGAAATTTAGGTCAAGAGTACCAACTGTAAAGTTGAATAAACACAAACAAAAAATTGGACTAATTATAAATTTGACTAATATTGGATTAACAGCTATATGCATATGTGAAATTGGTGTGACTATTGATGTCAAAAATTAGACATCGACTTGAAAGTGATTAGAAAGGATCAGTGCCAGGCAAGAATGAAGGAAACAAAAAGACCATTTCTCAGAAAAAAAGTTCATGAAAGTTCAGTACAATAGACAATCACCTTATAACCTAAATAACTTTTCATTAATGAGTGGGACATTTCAGTGGAACTGTTGTTCCTGTTTCAGAACGTAGCAGCGGAGCTTCAGAGGTTACTCCACTGGCTTATGGGGGCGCCAGCTGGCCTCAAGCTCAACAGTCACCTCGACCAATTTCTGGGCAGATTTTTCATCTATCATATCTATTTGTGGACAGGTCAGTAACAGCACTGATAGCACCAACATGATGTGAGGGGCAGGAAAGAGCTCAATATGCCATATTGGCAAGGGAATATTTGTGTCAGCTTCATGCAAGACTTAGAGATTCAAATGACAGAGTGGTTTGATTTTTTCACAAACCCTGTTTTATTTTGGGCCAAAAAAGAAGAAAAAATGATGGAGAGCCTAACTTATTAGTCATTTTGACATACTATAGGGTCACCCAGATGAAATGAATATGTTTTATTCATATTAGCTATTAAGTCTTGATATATCACTGGAGAACATGGAAGAAAGCTATGAAGAAGTCACATATTTGATCACTGCTGTTTTCATACACATAGCCATAGGGGTGGGAGTGGGGGAGAAATGTACATGCACTGTCCATGTTTTGCACCAGTTCAACATTTTTATAATTTTCAAATGAATATGCAAAGCACTCTTTGTCAGTACCTTCCTTAATGGGAAATATTTTCCAAAATTTTGAAATTACAATTTATGCTTCATTTGGCATCAGGAGAATAACACACAGGAAAAAGAAGGTTTTTGTTTCAAATGGAAATGGATTTACAAGCTTTTTTTGAGGTAATTATCTTTAATCCATTTTTTTCAGTATGCAATGACGACTACAAAGATCTGTTGTCATACATTTTTAAAACCATACACCATGATGCTCTCCTTCCCTCCACGCCCCCACCCCTACCCCGTATACTGCTTGTGAACTGCCCCGTAGCCTGCAACATACATGTACTTATATGTTATTAAGCTCTTTGATTGGCATTGCCTGAAGGCTGATATGAGGGCAATGCCAATTAAAGAGGTTTATAATATATTTATTAACTGATTATGCATGTTATTTTTATCGTACTATTGGATATAATAAAAGTAAAACATCCCCCAAGTGTGGATCCATTTTGGGTCTGCTATCCTGCTCAACTTGCAGTAGAACCCTGGACACCGTGCATGTGCAGTGTGTGCCTGCCGTCACATCCACGGATGCTCCTTGTCAATTTCACCTCATGCAGCATGCTGTTGACATCACTGCACCCTACCAGGCAATATGGAAAGTATAGGCCCTGTAATGTCATATCAGCCCATGTACTGCCACAATATAGTGCAGGCCTGAAGAGCCAAATACGGTTAATAACATGCATGACCAGTTAATAATATAGTATATTGAAGCTAATGATAATTTGTTGTCTGGTTTGCAAGAAAATCACAGAGGTTATCTCTTTGACTAAGTTGTAAAAATGGTCAGGGTTTTGTGACTGATGAGGTGGAAAAGAAATGCAATGTTTTTATGTCTCCCAGTGCAACGGGGGGACATATTGTTTTTGCTTCTTCTTCTTCTTCATCGTCGTTGTCGTCTTCGTTGTCGTCGTCGTCTTCTTCTTCTTCTTCTTCTTCTTCTTCTTCTTCTTCTTCTTCTTCTTCTTCTTCTTCTTCTTCTTCTTCTTCTTCTTCTTCTTCTCCTTCTGCTTCTTCTCCTTCTCCTCCTCCTCCTTCTCCTCCTCTTCCTCCTCCTCCTCTTCCTCCTCCTGCTCCTCCTCCTCCTCCTCCTGCTCCTCCTCCTCCTCTTCCTCTTCTTCTTCTTCTTCTTTTTATTATTATTATTACTACTACTATTACTATTATTATTATTATTATTATCATCATCATCATCATCATCATCTTCATTATTATTATTATTATTATTTGAATGGTTCTGGTCTGCAGAAAGCTTTGACGGTCAAAGCTTTCTGTGGCATGCTATGAATGGCATGCAGCCAAAGAGCGCCACAGAAAGCTATTGACACAGTGTCCAGTGAGGCACTGAAACAGTCACTCCACGTCAAACGTACGAGAATGGTATTCTGAGACGGACACAGTACAATAATCAGTGAACTGATGGAGTGTCTGAGGCATAGCAGGCTCTGTGTCTTCAGCCGTAGGCCAAATATCTTCTCATGTTACGCTGATGTTGGTGACTTATATAATCATTATTATGTAAATACTGATTTATGGAATAAGGTATGGCAAATCCGATCATGCCTTTGGTCATTCCAAGACAGTGCTACAGAGTGTACCTTTTTGGAGACCTATCAGACAGAATCGTGCTGTGTTGACGATGTATCTAAGATAATAGACATCAGCTAGTTTCTCTGCTGCAAAACATACAATCGATCTGCTGATCAAAACATCTTTGTTAAGAAAATTATCCATTTCATTACATGTATAAGTAATAAGTGATAAATGATGATATCATAAAACCGATTTTTATATTATAATGGCTTATAATTTTGTAAATGCGACGATACTGGTAATGATGATGAGGATGACGACGACGACGACATGTAAAATCAATAACTCAAGAAAGATTTGACTTGGGAAGTTGAAATTTTATGTGAAGATGGTATTTATAAAAATAAGGGTGACAATAGTAAGGGCGCACGGGGAGACATTTGATTTTCTGTCGGAAAATCAGCCTGTCCTAGTTTTATCTGTTAGGGATGTTTCATCATTTTTTACAAGTGTGAACCCAAAACATTTATACTTCAAAGAAAAACCGAAAGTGGAGCAGCTTTTTCCTAAATTCCTTTCCCCTATTGTCAGTTACCGTGAAAACTTATTACCTCATAGCATGTTCCTCACAGTGCATCTTTGGGGATCGCCAGGGACGAGGTCAAAGCAGCGCATATAGTATAACACAGTTGTGGTCGCAGTATGGCTGATGTCCTCAAAATATTAGATGAAAACAGTATCCCTGGTGCAAAACAAACGAACAAAACTGAATATTTCAAGCTTGACTTTACTTTTACAGTATTATATTTTCGTTTTCTGTCCCCAGCTAAAGTGTAAAGAACACAATGGTCCACTTCAATTCAACCTTGAGGTTTTCGTTTCTGATCAGTTTGATCCAGGTTTTCCTCTCTGTTTTGTTGGACGGCAACTGGCAAAAGCTGAGTCCAGGTGTCTTCCTTGTAGAACTTGTGCACTTTTGCACGCAACAGCTAACGTTCGGCATTTTCTAAGTTTCTCTGATTGGAACTTGAACATACGTGTATCACACTGGCAAGAGTCAACACTGCATCTAAAGTACTACTCCACTGTGAGTCTGAACTGCTGGCTGAGTTTGTCCCCGGTGATCCCCCAAGATGCATTGCAGTAAACACACTGTGATTTAATAAGGCGACAGGGTGGACAGGGTGATTGAACTGAGAAGTCATTATATGTATTTCCAATTTGGGAAGGTTCTTTTTCTTGGGGGAAGGAGGGGGTGATGAGAAAAAGTCCCCGGTGTGTTGTCTTGAAAATGATGGGTGAACCATCTGTCAGAACATGTTTTGTATGCACATCTATTTGATTTTATGTCTAGACCACTTACAAATCTGCACCAAAGTTGTAAGATATATTCTGCACTTCAGAAACAAGCTGGAAAGTGAAATTTCTTAATTCTTATTTTGGTGTGGCATGTTTTGGCCACTTACAAACCTGTACCAAAATGGCAAGATATATTCTACACGAATTCTTTATTTGCCATGACATTTCAGGCCAGAGAATGACAAGTAAGGTCTAGACAAAGCATACATTATGATATACAGTGTAGATGGTCATAGTGGTGTAGATGACCATAGTCTATGCTAGCACCACAAAGGTTGCAGTGGAAGTGACACAGACAGAATGAAACCTTTTATTTTTGTTTCTGTTTTTCTAATTTGATACAGCTGTATGAAATTATGGTAGAAAATACAATTCAAGTATCCCTTTCTACCCATGTTATTTGTGTGCATGTTGAAAATTGAAAGTGGATTTTGTTTGGTAGGTTACCTGAAGTTCCTGCGTCCAGTGCTGGGCCAGGCATTGTGGTACACATCATTGATGGGCTGTATGGGACTGTCCGTTCAGCTGGCACTGGTCCAAGATTTATTGTCCATGCTCACTCTACACATCTACTGCTTCTACGTTTATGCTGCCAGGTCAGTCGGCCAACACACATCATGTCCTTTACAATATTGTCACTCATTAGCTTACCTTGCTGCTGAAGAGCCTTATTCAACTCTATGCTGGAGGCATACAGTTAAAATACCTTCTTTGTCATGCAGTCAGCAGCTGTAATGTCTGTAAATCCTGTTACTTTTGGTTCCCTATTGAGTATCAGATTGTTATTATTTCTGAAAGCTGCCACAAACAGTTATACTTTTGGAATATACAGCAGGTAAAAACTAATACCTGAACATTCCAAGGACCATAAAAAGTGTTAGGGTATCACAGGTGTCAGAGGGTCCTGAACACTGGTAAAAAAGTAATTACTTTATTGACAGAAGAGTTGTTTCCCTACTGCCAGAACATGTTTAACTTTGTATCATTCAGTATGTACAGTGATTGAAAATTGTATCGTTGTTGCTGTACACAAAGTTTTGCATCAATAGAAATTTTTATCTAATACAGGTGTACTGCATTTGATATTTAATAAAGTTCAAAATTTCATGAGAAAATTGAATCTAGTTTTATGAAACATGGTGTTGTATGCTGAAACTAACATGTGTAATGCTGGTAGACATTTCAGGCCACAGTCAAACCTGAATTGTATCCATAGTGCTTGAAGCAAACATTTAATGTGCAGAAATCCAAAATTATTCTGGAACTATCAGAAGAGTAAGACTAAAGTATGTTTGGCCTTGTAGGTTGTACAGCCTGATGATCTATGCCCTGTTATCCCTGTTTCGACTATTCCGTGGCAAGAAGTGGAACCCCCTGCGCAAGCGAGTGGACTCTGCCTTCTATGATGTGGATCAGCTGTTCATTGGCACTTTGATGTTCACGATTCTTTTATTCCTGCTGCCTACAATAGCCCTATACTATGTAGTATTTACTGGGGTGAGTACAATAGCCCTATACTATGTAGTATTAACTGGGGTGAGTACAATAGCCCTATACTATGTAGCATTTACTAGGGTGAGTACAATAGCTCTATACTATGTAGTATTTACTGGGGTGAGTACAATTGCCCCATACTATGTAGTACTTACTGGGGTGAGTACAATAGCCCCATACTATGTAGTACTTACTGGGGTGAGTACAATAGCCCTATACTATGTAGTATTTACTGGGGTGAGTACAATAGCCCTATACTATGTAGTATTTTCTGGGGTGAGTATGTTAATGGATACAGTGGTACCTGCTGTATGCAACCACTGCTGTGAGCAGCCGCATCATTTCTTGTGGTCACCATGCTCAGACATGGGAGTCAATTTCTTTGTAAAATTTACCTGTGGTGACAGGTCACCTGCTGTATGTAGCCACTTTTTCTTGGCAGAAAGGGTGGCCACATACAGCAGGTACCACTGTATTGCAAAGTTTTCTTACTCCTTGACCCCCATTTTAGATCAGCTGAATTGTCAGTTGATGCAGTGCATGCCACAGGTGTGCATCTGTTGTCTGTCTGTCAAATTGAGCCCTTTTGCTCCAAAGCTGGTGTTCATTTTTTGGCATCATCAGCAGCAGGCATGTGAGATTTCAGATATTTAGCTGATTTCGACTATTTTAACACCTGATTTCAGCTATTTTAAGACCTGGAATTAGCTAAATTGATCCTATATTTATCTTCATATTTCATATTAGTTCAGCTATTTTGAACCTACGTTTTTCAATGATTGCGAGGTATTTCAGATAGATTTGGTGGGATTTTGAGAAATTTTCTAACCGGCCACTCGCATGCCTGAGCAGTGAGGTGGAGAAAATGTTTTATTGTAAGATTACTAGTTTAGATTAACCCTTTCCCCTTTGAATTGAGACTGATTGAGCAGCTTTCTTTGGCATGGGGCATGTGATCTTCATGGGTCTCATCAACCATTCTCAGTCAAATTGTTTTTCATTACTGTTGAAATTAGATGAAAACACTGAAGTAGAAGACATTTGACCACCAGCCGGTTTTGGCTGGTTTAAGGGGGAAAGGGTCAACATGAGAGTTTAGTGACTTTGTTTGTGTGTATGTTTAAAATTTGATAGGTTTATCAACTAAGGTGATGTAATTTAACAGCTGGTAGACAGCCACATCAGTCAGCATTTGTGTGGTACAATTCATTGGGCGGATCTTTGAAAGCTATGCAAGATGATACATTTCATCAGATGTTAGACTGCTATTTGTTTGTACATGTACTATGCCAAGCTCTATGATTTGTGAACTCAGTGAAATACATTGTACTGAAATGGTATTTAGACTTTCCTGTGGTGGGAAGGAAGCTGACTACGAACAGGCAAGATGTTGAATATAGGAAGAGTTAGTGGTTGATGTTAGTGCAGATTTTAAACGAATTTTGTGTGTGGATGATGTAGTTCCAGTGATCAGCATTACGTGTATATATGGGTGAGCCAAATCTTGTGCAGACCCAGCTGTACTGGCCATGCTATACCGCCATTTGGCCGACAAAACCTGAAAATGTGGGTGATGGACCATAGTGAATTGATGTTGTGTAATTGCTTTGGTAATACCATATGCATCTGTTTACTGCATATGGTTTTCTGGATGACAGCTCCATAGCTATTTAACACCAGTCTTCAATATTTAATTTGGTGATGGTCCTGGTGATGGTCCTTCATGCACACTGTAGCTTGGGATTGTATACAGATAATCTCCCCCCATTTTCCAAGGCCATAGGCCTGTCATTGCAGGGGTGGGGTGTGTGTTTGACCTCCAGTGATACTTTGATTTTTTCTGAATGAACTTTAAATGTATCTTGACAGGTGTTGCTGTCACTGAGCAGTTTCTGTTACCCCACATGACATGCTAAAAAGCAGGCGGTGACACTTTTGCTTTCTCTACTATTTTAGTTACGGCTGATAGTGCTGACCTTACAGGGACTGATGTACCAGCTAGTAGACATCCTCAACAAGATCCCAGTGTATACACTGTTGCTCAAGCTGATCAATTCCCACACAATCGGAGGTAAGCATTGTGATCGGCCAGGTACGGATACATTGTTAGTCCTCATCCAGAGACCAGCTTGTTTATACACAGTGGTACCTGACACTTACGGCTAACCCTGACTGTTGTGAAAAAGATGGTCTCAAGATGAAGGTACATAAACAGAGGCATGTAAACAATAGACCATGTGTGAGTATTCTGGAGCAATGGTTTTAAATGGGCAGATAATCAGTGAATACAAAGGTCATGCCCTGGTGATTCTGCCTGAACTCCAACAAGGGTTGGGGTATTTGCAAAGTGATGTACTGAATTCAGAAAACTAGTTGAACAAAATAACGGAAACCAAATTAATGATTCATTTAAAAATGTTAAAAAGAAAGTTTTTCAGTAAAGCTTATTGCCACACATACCAAAATTTTGAAGTGCTCAACCAATTTTGTGATACACATTTAATTCAAATTTGGCCAAGCTTGCAGGACCTTCTGTTATTCCATATATTCACTGTAGCTTATCTCGCACATACAGTATTATCTTCAAATAGTGATCTTAAAGAAACATGTTTTCAGGGGAGGTGGTCTTAATATGAGCTACTGCTGTACCAAGGCACTTTACAAAAATTGAAATACATGTAATGAAGTAATTTATCAGGATGTCATTGAACACTTATGCTGCTTTTCACAACACCAGAGTTCTTTGATCGATATATGCTTTTTCTACCTGCTGTTCTAACAGGAAAGGTAACTTGTCTGCAGGTTAATCATATTGTCTCTATTGTAGTACCTTTGTAATATAACAATACACTGATGCAGGTGTGTCAACATGTGTACATGTACTGGTATCATGGTGTGTACATGTACTGGTATCATGGTGTGTACATGTACTGGTATCATGGTGTGTACATGTACTGGTATCATGGTGATCTGTGTCTTCATAATGTGCCACATGTGTACATGTACTGGTATCATGGTGTGTACATGTACTGGTATCATGGTGTGTACATGTACTGGTATCATGGTGTGTACATGTACTGGTATCATGGTGATCTGTATCTTCATAATGTGCCACATATATGTAATGTGTTGGTGGAATTACTGCCTTTTCTAGGAGCAACCAGATTCCTCGTCCTTGAGCACAGCTTTGATGCTCCACTCTTCTTGTCCATGCAAGTGAGTAGTCTTTCTTGGGTACAAACTAACAAGTGTCTTGTAGCAGCTTCAGGAAGAGGATATGTATTGGCCCTGAGCAATCTAATGCTGCTGTATCAACATGCTACCCTGTCCCATTAACTATATAAGTGCCAAATTTTGGACTGAGTCAACAGCTTTTCTCAGCACACATTAGGCACAATGCACTCAATGCACGCTGAGAAAAGCTGTTGACCAGGGATATTTTTTTTCTGGCACTAGAGGCATGCTGGTACTTGAACGAAAGGTATTTTTATGAGGAATATGAATCTGAGATCCTAATGATAATTCAGACTTTAGTAGATCAACTTTAGACGTGATTGGCACTGAGAGAGTTAAAACTACCAGAAATTGACTAGTGCCATGTCATCGGGTTCTGTTTATGTCAAGAGTGAGTATAGATGATTAGTCAGCATGAGATGTGTGGTATTTATAAATCAGTAAATGGCTCTTTAGATATTGCTTTTGGCTGAAAAATATAGATGGTGAAAATTACCAATGTATGGGGTGAAGGCAGGCTTGTGCCTTTTGCTACGTTTGAAAAAACCAATGTATGAAGAGTGATAAATTATGAAAATAACCAATATAAGGCCATAAAAAGTTAATGTTTAGTTTCACAGGCACTTTTTGAAACAAAATAATGAGGGAAATTAAATTGCGGTAGTTTGAGAGTATGCTAAAAGGCTGTTTTTGATGTGATGGTAGTTTGTGTACAGTCGCTCAATTTAGCGGGAAAAAAAAATTCATGCACCGGTGCCTGAGAATGAAATAGAAGATTTTTTTTTTTTTGGCCTTAGGGTGAAAGCAGGCTTGTACTGCATTTGAAATAACCAGTGTATGTGGTGAAGAATGGCTTTTGCTGCATTTAAAATGACCAGCATATGGGGTGAAGGCAGGCTTGTGCTGTATTTTAACTTTGTGCCAATCTTGATTTATATCAGTGAAGGACTGTTTCAGACAAAATAGTGACATATTGCAGTTAATTTCTTTTAATCTGATCAAGAAATAAAAATCAATATGGTTTAAATTTGTTTTGTGTGGATAATCAAAATTACTAGCTTGGTAAAAATGCTCTCAGTTTATGCAACTCTTTTTTTTCTTTGAAAGGTCTGCCCCATAGGGGGGACCCTTTGTTTTTTCGGGTTGCCAGTCTGTCCATCCGAATTTGCACATTCTCATAACCGCCATATCTACAGAATGCATCCATGTATTTTGCTCAATTTTGGCAATATGCTTACCTTACCTGGCAAGATGAACTGATTAGATTTTGGTGTCACCATGACCTAATTTGAGCAAGTGGCAGACCCTTAAATCAACGTTTGCGTTGAAGGTATGTGTAGTTTAAAAAAAAAAAAAAATACAGGTGTAATACAATCACTCTTCATAAGGCAAAGTACTTTTATATTTTTACTTTGGCACATTCAATTTCAAATTTGAATGCGAAAACTATTGTCTTTGTACATGTATGTACTGTATATCCTTGAAACAGGCATTTGGCATGTTTCAGAGCTGTGATCTGTGGTTGATTAACTGTAAACATATTTACTTTCACTGGAATGGCTGACACTAGAGAAGTGTACTAATCTGGCCCTTCTCCCAACAATATTATTATTTATCCCATTTTTGATAGAATCCTTGGCTTCTGATTGGTTAATAGCTATGGTACACTCTTTGTATTACCCTTATTTGTGCATTAATTACTGCAAAGGTGAAATACAGCGCGATTCCTAAAACTGACCGGGGAATACAGAGGTATTCTCGTAACTGGCCGGGGAATACAGCGGTATTCTCGCTGTATCTCCCTATCTGGTTAGTGCATCGATCAGCCACCAGAAGTCTCTGTCATGCGATACAAGCCTTGACGCGCTGCAGACGACAACATGATGGCGGACTGTGAAGTGAACTGCAGCAGCAGCAGGTCGAACAGCGAAGAGCTTTACATCATCAAAAATGGGATAAAATCGTCATTCACTGTTTTTGTGTGAAATACAGGAAGTATCTCCCCCAAGACAGCTGTATTACCCGAGGCGAAGCCGAGGGTAATACAGCTGTCTTTGGGGGAGATACTTCCTGTATTTCACACTAAAACAGTGAATAACTAATAGTGTTTCAGGAATGCTCATTATGTTTAGAGACCGTATTGAGGGACGTCTTGCTTTGGGCCCCAAGACAGTCCCGATTTGCTGTCAGATCGAGATTCACAGTAACCATAATGTATCAGACATTTCTAAACCTTTACTACCACTGCATTGCGGTTGTTACCATGGTTACAATGTTGTCATGATACACTTGTGACCACATTTCCTGGTAAAAATTGCCTGTTACCTTGTGGTCAAGCATGATGTTACCAAGACATGTACCTATCATGCGCAAAATACCATGATTTACTCTTACCCATAAAATTTTTTATTTATGTCTGGGTGCCAACCCAGACATATTCTTTCTTTCTTTCTTTCTTTCTTTCTTTCTTTCTTTCTTTCTTTCTTTCTTTCTTTCTTTCTTTCTTTCTTTCTTTCTTTCTTTCTTTCTTTCTTTCTTTCTTTCTTTCTTTCTTTCTTTCTTTCTTTCTTTCTTTCTTTCTTTCTTTCTTTCTTTCTTTCTTTCTTTCTCTCTTTCCTCCCTCCCTCCCTCCCTCCCTCCCTTCCTTCCTTCCTTCCTTCCTTCCTTCCTTCCTTCCTTCCTTCCTTCCTTCCTTCCTTCCTTCCTTCCTTCCTTCCTTCCTTCCTTCCTTCCTTCCTCCCTCCCTCCCTCCCTTCCTCCCTCCGGAGCTTTTCTCTGACACTGTGCAAGCTACACTGTTTCAACTTGGCATTCATCTAGTAGGGAAGTTGTCTCTGATTTTGGAATAGTCATGATGTTCAAAATTATGCTAATTAGGGGCAATTAAAATTTTAAAAAGCTCCATATCTTCAAAACTATTATAGATAAATACAAAATTTAAACTTCAGCATAGAGGTTTGTGACATCTGCCAATCTAATGGACAGTAAACAAAAGTTGTAAAATTTTAAATTATGCTAATTAAGGCACTTTGAACATTTAAATCTTGAATATCTTCAAAAATATTATAGATAGAGATGTGATTTTAACTTCTGCATATAGGTTTCTGCTATACGCGCATGCAATGAACCATGAACCAAAATTGTAGGATTTGAATTTATGTAAATTAGATGATTACTCAAAATTTGAATCTTGAATATCTTCAAAATTATTATAGACAGAGATGCCATTCCAACTTCGATACATAGGTTTGTGCCATAGGCGCATCCAATGAACCATGAGCCAAAGTTGTAACATTTACATTTATGCAAATTAGCAGAATACACAGAATTTCAATCTTGAATATTTTCAAAACTATTAACAAAATTTCAGTCTTGAATATCTTCAACACTTATAGACAGAAATGCCATTACACATTTGGATCTTATTTCACAGCTATATACATTGCATTGCAGTTTCTCCAGGCCCCTAGACTGATTCAAATTTTCTAGTTCTTGAATGTGTTAAAAGTGTAGTGCATCATAGATTTATGACAAAATCCTTCATGGATCAGTGTTTGAGGAAGCAAATAACTGTCTTTTGCAGGTTTTACCGATGTCTTGGTCCATGATATTGAAGAAGTATGCCAACCATACACTACACAGGGACGCATATACCTGGGCTACATTTGGCAAGAGGATTCTCATGGGTCACTTGGTCTACCCTTGGATGGAGCCTAAGCAAGAGGGGGACAGGTAGGGACTGAGTCAGTGACTGCCTACCATCACACAGACAGCTCCTGTTGGGACCAAAGGTACTAGAGGAAGGATACTACTGGTGAATAACAATAACGCGTATTATGATGGACATCATAGAGTACAAATGTCGTATCCATTACTTTGTTATGTGCAGGTGTGAACATGTGCAAACAATGTCGGACATTGACACACAGTGATTGCATAATTTCAATAAGATTTGCAGAGAATTGTGATCATACATACAGTGAAACCTCATTATAATGACACTTAGATATCCCACATATTTGATATCATGACACAAATTTTCATGGGAAAAAGTTAATTTTCTTTGTAATTTGATTCATTTTATCTGACATATTCAGTTATTTGACTTTTTTAGGAAACAGGTGGTGTCATTATAACATGTTTTCACTGTATCTATCATATACATATAATTGCAAAGCAGTTACATGCTTCTTGGGGTGTGAATGGCGTCCATGCCTGTATGGCCAGATGACCTATCCTTATTCAGCAACACTTGCCATCGCATTGTGATGTCTGCTGCTACCTTCACCATGAAATTGATGCCATTGCTTTGGGGAAACTATTGGTTTCCCTTTTGATTTTTTTTTTTTTCTGAGGGTCTTCCATACTCTTGAGAGATCATTTTAAGGAGTCTTCAGTATTCTCAGAGGGTCCTAGGGATGAAAAGTTTCAATAAATGTCTTTAATCAACATTTAGGGTTCTCTTTCTTCTAGGATTTCGGGGGGGGGGGGGGGGGGCGTACTCTTTAAGTTCAAATTGGGGGGGGGGTCACAAGTCAATTTCTAAGAATTATTTACTCATATTTGTGCTTAAAGGGAAACACTTAAAACCCTTCATGTATGTAAAAACCTTCAGTTGGTATATGCACTCCTAAAGTTGTGCATACAATGTGACCCTCAGGCCTGCCAAGGATACTGTCCAGGATTGGGCAATAACTTGCCATTCTGTTGACATACAGCACCTGGGTGATCGCAAGATGCAGACATGACACATTAATATTGGAGCAATCAAGTAAATTTTATAGAAAAGAACAAAGATTTTTTTCAGAATAAAAATATTATTGGGCTTAGTTGCCTGTATTTTCACAGAGTATACAAATGGAAAGACAGAAAGTTTTTTTTTGACAGTGGAACTTTGCGTGTGTTTGCTAGTAGTTTGCAGAAAATAATATTTACTTTTCACAATTGGTCCCAATTCCCACCCCAGAAGCTGGACTACCAATCAATTGATAATTCTATCCAAGATGATACATGAACAATACTGTATTCAACTTGGTAAATAGGAAAAGAATGGATAATAGGTACTTATACCTTGTACATGAGCGATAAAATGCCACTTCCGTAAATTTCTGGTCAAGGTGATCAACTATCACAAAACACCGAGTAAAAATCCTTATTTTTTCAAAATGTGCTACACGGACTCCAAAATACAAATGGCATATTGACTTGTAATAACCCTTGCTATTGAACAGTGATTACCCTTAAGGGTCCATTTGGCACTCATTTTTATACACTTACATTTCAAATGAACTTTTACAATAAATCTACCAAACAAATATGGTTTTCAGGTTATAATATCGCAACAGGAAAGCTTGGCTCACCGTTTTTGGTATCGAATTGTTTGTAAATTCTTTAGCAATTTTCAAATTTTCCACCTCGCACAACTGTCTTCAATTGAATTCAAATAAAACGGTTACCGCTTGCGCATGTGCAAAGGTTTTTACTTCCAGAAAGATTGTTTCCAGTGGTGTTGCCAAGTGTCGACTGTGGTGTTGGCCATGCACGCACCAGTGAGCACTTGTGTATCGCAAAGAGGATCGGCCGGCCGCTGATAGCGATTTTGATAATTAATTCGACCCATCAAGTAAGATCAAAGCAAAAACACAAATTAATTGGATTACAACACTTTTTATTCCAAACAAAGTTGTTTGAAGCCCAGAGACTTCCCTCCTCTCTCTCTACCCTCCTTGATTCAAGGGATCAAATGGACATTTTGGCTGGTCTAGCATTTGTCACTGTTGATGATGAGAGAAGTATAATATATAACTACAGTGGTGCCTCTTTATAACACTGGTGTTGGGGTCCACAGGGTATACTGTGTTATAGCAAAACTACCTTATAACAGAGGGACTTTTAACATAGAAGTAATGGGAAAACTATTTCAGTGGCAGAAATGGTACCTACCATGTTATATCAGAAACTGCCTGGTAATGAGGGGTGTTATAAAGAGGGAGCACTGTACTTCAATATAATTGTCTGAATGTAATACAGAACCCATCAAGTGCCACTTCCTGGTGGTAACTCTTATGTGAGCTCGTGTCCTTGCAAAACTTCCAGTTTGTTATACACATCACAGTTGTCTACCAGAACCACCAGTTTCACTTCTTAATCTTGCGACAATACTGTGAGCACATCTGGTGAACCTTTTAGTTGGTCAGTGGCACTAGTCATGGTTCAGGTCGAGGAATGCTGAAAGATAAATAAAAAAACATCTTTCTTCAATTTATTCTTGAAAAGTTGGACAGACGTTTTCACACAGAATTTGATCTGATTCTGAATTTTCTGGAAAATTATAAGACTAAGTTGCAATATGTGAGGCACCAAATGGAGTACTTCATTCCATATTAAGAATCCACAACATGTAATTTTTTAGGCTAATTTTGCAGTTTTTGATTTATCTTCTATCCTATGGAAAATATTGCTTATGTCCCTGTTATAACCTCTAAGTTCCGTCCACAGGGCTTCTGGATCTATTGGAGTTGGAATTTCCCCTATCTCAGCCATTTCCCCTTCCTCTGCCACCTCTACGACTGGAATCAGACCTTGAATTCCAATTTTGGCTTCTGCATTCTGCGACACGGTGCCTGTCATTGCATTTGGGACAATTACATGAGTATCAGCAAGTTACGTTATCGCAGATGCTGACATGGACTTACTTGTGAGACCTTTTTGTGCATCAGAATCATCTGGGGGTAACCTTCGCCACTTTCGTTATTCTGCATGTAGGACTATGTAGCAGTCTCCAGTGATACAGATTGACTGTCTGTGTTGGATTCCACCTCTGTTTCATTTTTTTCATGTTCATCATATATAAAATCCGTGTCTCTGTGAGGACGTGCATTGTGCATGCTACGTTGCAACTGGCTGGAAGATACAGGCTTACTATGTGGCATGCTGTTCTCTGTGGACTTTCTTGTTGGCTGTGCAGTTACTAGTGGTGACCAACAACCATCACACTGAGGCTTTTCCGTGTTCTCTTCAGTTGTATCGTCACTGCTGTTCCTTTAGAAACACTCCATCTAAGGCACTTATCAAAGTGTCCATTCCATCATCTTTGTTAAAATCGGAAGCTGGTATGTGTGGAGCAGTCTCTTTAGCCTTCCCTGACAAGGAGAGGTAGACTGCCAGGGCTTGCTTTTCCCTTGAATGGAAATTTGTGACCACACCTTTGGCTCAGTCTCAAAGTTCCATTCTCGGGTGTCCACACTGGTCATTAGTCATTGTTTGCCACCTGAGTGGGTCTGTATTTTGGCCACAGACCACAGACCTGGCCGTGAACATTATTCCTATATCTGTGTTCATACCTGCTTGAACCATTGTACTGTCCACCCACTTGAAATCGCTAAAAATGGTCATATTGGACCTGGGGCAGCTCTGTTAAATCTCCCGTTTGGCCTACCCCGAAGGGGCTGGTTCTTGCCACGGGTGGGATCCTCACTTAACTGGGCATGCAGAATCCCTTATCGTAAGAATCTCAGTCACCCCCTAAATAGGACAATTCCCTTACATTTTGCACTTGTGATGCCAGCTGAGCTGCATCGTGAGGAAATTTGAGTACATACACGGCAGTGAAAATGTTCATAGCTGAGATCCAGTCCAATATGGATCTTATTTCTTACTGACCCTTCTTTCTTTTACATTTTCTTTCAAAAAAGAACCCTGGTTTTCTGGAAGCTGTAAACAGGTCATTAAAATGAACATATTCTTGTGCCCAAATTTGTTTCTTTATTTTTCTGGGTACTCTGTCTATCAAAAAAATTCTGGTTGTGTTGAAAGATGACCTACCTTCATCCTCAGAGCTACTGTTTGAGGATGAACTATGGCACCTATGTCGCCCAGCGTTCTCCCTCCTCCTGGAGCAAGACCAAGAATATGATTGTGACTGTACTGTAGAATTCGAGGATTCTGTTGACAAACAAGCCTCTCTATGACTGGTTGAACACCTGCTGTTCTTGCGCAGTCATTACCAGAGGTTCTTCTGCGACTCCCTCAACCACCTTTATTGTGTTTTAGAGTCCTGTGTTTTTGAGTCCTGTGTTTTTGTCGCAGAGACTTGGAGGAGGAGCTACCAGATGGACCAGACTCCTAACCTACACTGTCAGAGGCTTGTAACTCCCACTCACGGTCACTGTCCATCAAATTATAAACTGTGCCAGCAGTGCTGGTACTGGCACAAACATTCAGTTTGTCTCTTTGGTTTGACTATGCCTCTGGACAAGTCAGTTCTTCTATATGGTGAGCCACAGTAGCAGGATTGCTTGTCATCAGTCGCTGCAATACTTCATGCACAATTCTCTCCACTGGTTGTGGGTTGATGTCGCCTGCATTATTCCCACTGTTAGGGGTAAAATGCGAGGGGCTGGAGATATGTCTTGTGGCATGCATGTGAACTGATAGAGTTTGTCATGCCACACAAACCGCAAACTGTTCTGTCCGCTTCTGTTACAGAACATGAAAAATATCGCCTTAATTTCAGCTGAACAGAAAAAAGAAATCCTTTGTCCTTAGACTGATACAAGCAGCATTCGTAAGAGTCTCAATCTTGAAGTGGTGATGTTCAAGATGGTCATTGAGCAATCAAAGATTGAATATAATTCTGTGAGACAGTCTTTTTCTGTCTCATAAAGATACTGGACACATTTTCCCTGAAGGAGTGATCAGCTTGTTCCATAATGCCAGTGTCTAACAGCCTTTGTGGCACTGAGTGTAATTTTTTTCCTCAGCGATGCTAAATTGAATAGTTCTTGGTATGTAATTTTGAAGTGGTTCAAGAGTGAAATCTAGGTGCCTTCTCTGCACCGTGTTCAGAATAAATTAGTCGGCTGTAAGCTTTTTCCATTTAGTTAGGCACAGGCTTACCTGAGCGCAGACTCCTGGACGGCGCAAGAGACTTGAGGGCGCCAGTCAGAGTCTGACACAAGTGTACCATTTGAATCACGCGCTTATTTCAACTCCCTACGTCAAACCAATCAGTGAGCTAGATATGCCGACCAGTGAACCAATCAAACACATTCTAGTAAAGCCATTTCGGTTTTCTTTTATACATATTCGGCGACAGATGGCGTGCTTCAAATAAATAAATAAATTGGTCAATAAACTAGTTCTAGCTTAGGACACTAGATGGCAGAGTAACGTTCGAATCTGAATGAAGATTTGTGTGTGCTATTGTGATTGGAGCGGTAAATTCAAAGGCTGGTACACTTGGGTCAGACTCTGACTGGCGCCCTCAAGTCTCATGCGCCGTCAAGGAGTCTGCGCTCAGGTAAGGCACAGGCTTGTTTTCCCAGCATGGAAATTGTTTGGGGTGTTATGTAGTTAAGGCCAACTGCCAACTGATTTATCACTGTTATGGGTTGGATAAGGATCACTGACTATATCCCAACTTTGTTCTAACACTTCAAGTTGGTTCACATGCTTTAGTATTTTTTATTTCTTGGACACCGGCTTTTTCCAATTGTAATGGTATTTGCATTGCTTTAAAAAATGCCCACTGTTGTGGTTGTTGCTTCCACCTTGGTGCTTGGGGCTTCCTGAGTAACTACTGCTACCATGTTTATTCCTGTATCACCAATGGTTATCTGTGTCAGAGCCTTTGACCCTATTGCCAACCCTTTGACCTTATTGCCAACCCTTTGGCTTTCATTTGTATCATTGATCTGTATTAATGGTAATTGTAATGTTGGTTCTCATGAGACAGACTAGATGGTAGACCATTGGGTGGTATGGTGTGATGCATATAAGAGAGATGAGGGAAAATATGTTTAGGGAAAGGCAGAATAAGGATCCTAACTGTATAAAGGGGTTAGAGGAAGTGTGGCACTTGAGAGAAGAGAGCCTGTGGTATGAGTTTCAGGTTTGACAGGTGGTTTATCAGGTTGAAAGAAAGGGGTGGGTCAGAACTGTACAGGACTTCCTGGTAGGGTGCTGGGAGAAAAGAAACAGAATGTTAGAATTGGAGGTATTCGTAAGTAAGTGTGGTCATGTACTGCCCTGTATCCTGCAACAAGGAACATGACAGGGAGAAGGGCAGATTCATATATTCAGTAGGCCAAAATATGTATTGTACAAAAAAATAGCAATCTGGAAAAGCAAAATCCTAAGAAAAGTCAATCATGTGGTTCAAAACATAAACAGCTGCTTAGAATACTCAGAGTTTTGCATTTGTTTAGTAGAAAAAGTATAGTTTTCAAATCTTTCAGTGACAAAATTGATGAAGGTGCCCCATTATGGTGGAGGCATAGTTCTGTTCCCTTGTGATATAGGCAGCAAGAACAGGCCTGCAGTGACTTATGAATTCCTCCTTTTAGAGGAGAACAGAAATAATTAGTTAGCCCTTATCAGGGCTCCCATGTATGTGTGCACAGGACATAGGAAATGCCTGAGCCTTGGAGGTGGGGATAGGGTCAGAGGGAAAGATGTTTCTCTTTTTTAGCTCTGCTGTCCAAAGGTCGCAGAGTCTTTGTGATCGCTCATGTCTGTCCATCCGTCCGTCTGTAAACATTTGCTCGTTAGCATGATACCGTCCACAATTTTCAAGTTAGCCCAATATAACTTTCAGGACTTCTAGAGAGTATGAAAATCTAGGCTGCTTTCGATATTGGTGGTGCCACCTGCATTATTATGTAATATCTTGTAAACACTCTAGCATCTTTAATTTTTGGCGGATCTTCACCAAATTTGGTGGGATTGTGGGGGAGGTCATAGTCTCAGTTGGTAAGGATACTAGTGGTGCCACATATAATTGATGGAAATTATGAGCCAAAGTGTGTTTTAAGATGTAAAATTCCATAACTTGAAAAGTAATTGGATTAGACTTGCCAAATTTATAGGATATATAGACAATGTCCAAAGCTAGAATGGTATATAATATCAGTGACCTTGACCTATTTCTGTGAGGTCACCATGCCTGTAAAGTTTTAAAGAGGTGATTTTGTAATGGCAGGGTGTAGCTTGGACTTCAATGGCAATGTCAGCACAGCACCAGCAGGCCTATGCACCTCTTGTAATCTGGGTGTCCTTGATTTTCTGTCCCAAGGTCACTGAGGACATAAAGTTAAGGACTCTGTCATTGTTATCTTGGCACATACAGCAATATTCATCACAGGGGTGCACAAATAAGCTATCATTACATGTGGAGCAAAAGGCCATCTGGTGGACAATTTTTACATTAAGCTTCATATCAGGCTTCTTTAATTTTTTGCAGGATCACTTGTCCATAGGACAATCAATACTGAATAATTGTATGTAAATATTTATGGAAATAGTTTTAGAAGCTACAAATATATTCATTTGAAAAGAATGACAGCTTTCCAAAGTTTGTTTACACCTTCAGTGCATCCCTACGCTACACCTTCAGCCCAGCCCCATGCTACACCAGCTAACTTGTTCGTGTTTCTCACTGGCTCAGTCAGCATTCCAGGCAATTGGGCTTTAATAAATTATATTTTACGATAAAAAATTTGGTTGTCCACTGGACAAGTGATGTTCAAAACTCACTTGTCCGACCTAGATATCCACTTGTCCGGGACAGTGGGATCATAGGAATTGTAGAAGCCTGTTTATATGTTCAGAAGCCACTTGAGGACTCACAACTTTGAAATGAGCAGATGCAATATAGCCACGATGCCAGTAGAGCATTAGGCCCATGGGCCTCTTGTTTATGCAGATTTTCTTTTCGGCCACCTGCATCAGCTATGATACAGGACTGCAGCAAATAGGCAGAGTGCCACAGGATTATTATTATTACACTGGCATTGACAATAGGGCAGTTTTAACTTTTCCAATGCCTGGATCAAACCCCCCAACCACCATGGCATAAACCATAGCATCGTCATTGCTACCGTCAGTTGCAAGAATGCAAGGCCCATTTTTCATTAATACTTTTAAATCTGTTTGAGTCTCTGTAGCCATTGTATTAACAACAGCTGAGGTCTTGGCATGACCACAGCCATACTATTTGAATTGTTGCTGTCTAAACATCAATGGAAATAAATGGCCCATATGGTAATTAAATAAAAATGGTACATTGTGCTGAACCAGTGCTTTCATAAAAAGCACTTCCTCATTGATTACACTATTATCATTCTGTCCCGTGGCCATCAAGTTTGTAATATTACATTCCTGTGGAGCCTTGAATCGCTGTTGATGTTTTGGTCTCACAATGTATCTTTCAGTGCCAAAGCGCCCACTGGCTTTGATGTTAATGTCTGGCAGATGCTGCAAAATGTTAATATTTTGCCCCGCTGAGAGCTCTGTATACAAGGAAACTCTTTCCTGTGGAAACTTTTGAGTATTTGTATTTCTTTTTAGGTGATTATTGTCGATTGTTTTCATGATTGGACTGGTCCCACTTTCTTTTTTGTTGCGGAGGTTGCCATGCTGAAGACCTAGATGGATAAAGTGCTTTACACAGAAGTAACCAAAGACTGCCCGAAGGTACGACCAAAGTTTAATCTACAACACTGAATATGCCCGATTCATCATTTCATGATTTTGATCATGTGTAAACAATTATGGTAGTCCTACATTGACACAAATGCACCACAAAGCATGAAAGACTATAAAAAAAAAAAAAAAAAACATAGAGAAACAGGACATTCATGCTTACACATAACATATTCAATACATCAAAATAAAAATGTTCTTTTTCAAAAGAAGAAAATGTTGAACAACTTAAGTGACAACACCTATGGAGTTGCCACAGAACTAATGTAGCTTGCTTTATAATTATGACAAACAATTTCTACCATGATATACTCAATTATTACCTTTGAGGGGTCAGAGTGACAACCAATTTCATGTGGGCAGTGGAAAAAATATTCACTGGCCGAAGCTGTCAATGTAGCCTCTTGGCTGTTCATCTCACTTTTGATACCCATGATTTTTATAGTATATTTGGTATGTGACGCCACGTTAGAACTTGTTTATGTCTGGTCATCTCCTGACAGAGTGTGTTTTTGCATCTCAATCTCTCTATCTGAAATGCTTAGCACAGTTGTATCGTATTCTACTAGACAGTGATAGAAGTTTCCATGTTGTTTGTGTGTCGGAAATTCTGGGGTTTGACTGGCCCCATTAAAGGCCGAGACCCATTCTAATATGGTGTTAATTTTCCAAAGCACGGCAGCTTTCTCCTGGTTTTTCTTTTTATCAAAAAGATGGCCTGGTTTTTGGGAGGGAGGGAAGTAAATCTCTGAAAATTACATACTGATCCTCCAAATCACATGTTTAATTTGTCAGCAATCGTCTCAATCATAAAAATTCTACTAGAGTTATTATGTGATATACCTTCCTCTTCTGAGCTGGGACTATCTGAGGAAGATGAATATTCCCTATTCAATTATTACCTTTGAGGGGTCAGAATGACAACCAATTTCATGTGGGCAGTGGAAAAAATACTCACTGGCCAAAGCTGTCAATATAGCCTCTTCGCTGTTCATCTCACCCTTGATACCCATGATTTTGATTATGTACTTGGTATGTGACACCAGGTTAGAAATTGCTTATGTCTAGTATCTCCTGACAGAGTGTGTTTTTGCATCTCAATCTCTCCGCCTGAAATGCTTAGCTCAGTTGTATCATATTCAATTGTGATGGGTTTTTTCCACTCCACAGTAATAGAAGTTTCTGTGTTGTTTGTGTGTCATAAATTCTGGGGTTTGACTGGCCCCATTAAAGGCTGTGCCCCATTCTAATATGGTGTTAATTTTCCAAAGCATGGCAGCTTTCTTCTGGTTTTTCTTTTTTTCAAACAGAAGGCCTAGTTTTTGGGAGGGGGGAAATATATCTCTGAAATTTTCATGTTGATCCTCCAAATCACATGTTTAATTTGTCAGCAATCCTCTCCATCGTAGAAATTCTACTAGAGTTATAGTGTGATATACCTTCCTCTTCTGAGCTGGGACTATCTGAGGAAGATGAGTTTTCCCTGTGACTAGAGTGTCTCCGACTGGCGGAAGAGGAAGACCCAGTATCAATATCCAAAGTACTTAGTGAGCATTGGCTGCATACCTTTATAGGTTTTCTTGCCTTGGTGGTTAGTGATTTTTCAGTCCTTTTTGTGGTTCTCATACTAGAGAGCATGTGTTGCCTCTTAGAGACCCTGCAGGGTGACGAAGAGTTGTTGATGCTGTCTTCTTTCGATGGAGGTACTGTAAATTGCTTTATTTTCGCGGTTTCGTGAAATCCGCAAATTTATAAATACTGCGAAAATCGGAAGGAATTTTGTCCTGAATCAGACATGAGTCATTACCGGTAAGTACTAGTACTACATTACTGCAGATGGAGTCAAAGAACTGCCAGCACAAGTAACAACATTGATTAACCCTTCAATGGTGAAAGGACATAACAAACACGTCTTTACATATTTACGTTTTATTCCAGCTCACACTTGTTGAAAAAAATACAATGTACATAAGCATATACCGTGGTTGTAAAATTGTAATTCACAGGTCGGCTAATGTCATTGTACTTGGCACACGTCAGTCTCTTTGAGAAATCGCCATTAACTTGTACCACACACATTAACACATCCAATTGAAATTCACCACGAGACAGTCCCGAAGCAGATCACTGAAGTACTTTTAAACTTGAATTCAAACTATGATTTAAAAAATACTAGAAATAATGTTTATTCACCTGCATTGGCTAATCACACTTTGCGTTCATCTCAAGTTTGGTCCGAATTAATATCCAGTATGGTAGGCCTAATACTAGTATGCGAAGATTCGCAACAAATTATGTTTTAAACTGTTTACAGTAATCCAGCCTTGCGAAATCCATCCATAATCAGGCCTGGTTTCTGTTCAACAGCAGTGCACACTGTAATTAGCCACTGTGCATGAATTGGTTTCACATGTGACGAACGCAAGTCAACAGTTACACATGACATGTCAGTTTCACCAGTCTCATCTTCTTGTGCTTCCATTTGTGTCATCACTTCACTAGCTTACCAATTATGAAAACATTTCTTCAGTTCGTCTTTGAAAAATTTGTTCACTGACAAGTCTAGCGGCTGAAGTTTGTCGGTGCAACAAGCAGGCACATACACATAACTGATCCCACATTTGATCAACTTTTCTTTGAACTCATCTGTGCGATGAGCCTTGAAATGGTCCAGGATCAGAAGTGCTTGCTGATCAACTTTACCAGTTTTCTGATGGTATTCCCTGATGTATGGCAACAGAACATTTTCAATATACAGTAGCATTGAATCCGTATTGCTCCAATGGGAATCCGTGTGGGTCGTGTGTGACCCCTTGGGAAAATCAACACCTTGAGGAAGACAGCGTGTGGTAGTGCCGGCATATATCACCTGCGTTGGAAGCAAGTGGCCTGTTTTCTCCACTGTCAACACTGCTGTGATTTGTCGCTTGTCATCTATCCCTTTGATGCAAACATGATGGGCACCCTCCTGCTCCATGGTCCACTCACCACCGGGAACGAAACTACAGCCGGTTTGGTCCATGTTGAATAAAAGTTCATCAGGAATATTGTGTTCCTCAACTTGTTCATGCACGCGCTGAAGAAAATCTTCTTTTATTGCATCAAAATCAGCAAGCAATTTCTTGGCATCCTTGTTCCTTTTCGCTTAACGAATCCCATGCGACGTAGCAATGACAAAGCCCAAGTCTTGGTGATTCGTATAGTCCCGCCAAATTCTTCCAGTTTCATGTGATCACACTTTTTTACAATGCCATATGCTGCTGCCATCACTATGTGTGCATTGACGACACCACCGGCGATTCGAACTTTTCTGATCCAAGTTTGAACACGTGCATCCAGGTCACCGAGCAGCAAGGGCTGTCCGCGCATGCGTTTTGGCAGTTCATCTGTGTCGTCACCTGTTTGGACTTTCCTTTGAACGTAACTTTTCTTCATGGATCTAACTGTAGATTCATTCAGCTTTTTTTCCCAGAATATTGGAGAATATACGAACAGTTTTTGCGACACCTATTTCACACGCTGATCTTCCAATCTTTGCCCGCATTTCAGCACTGTAATTTGTGTATTCACCATGTGCACGTGGCAGCTTTGCCGGTGGCTGAAGCATCACTGCCTCAACTGCATCATCGGCAGCCTGGGTTGTGACCACTTCTTCTACCGTAGTGCATTTCTTGGGGTCCGGGAGACCTGGCAATGTTGGCGATTTCGCCGACTTCAGCCACTTGAGTAACGACATTTTACTGTAGTTGTCAGGAAAAGATGTAGAAGGGTACGTTGCTGCATTACTTATTCGTGAAAGCCAGGAAATGCCACCGGTAATCCTGTGACACAAATGTTTTTTCTGCAGTTTCATAGTGACATGAAGGCAGGTTGTACTCCGTGACACTCCCAAGAAACTCTCATGTTATAGACTTAATTGTGTACAACTAAAGATCTCAACTTGGCGATTAAGTGCTAGTACTAGTACATTTTATTCATTTTGTTGACAAGAGAGAAATTAAACTCGCGTTCTTCTAGCCCTGTCATTGTACTTGTAGTTGCATAGCTTGTGCGTAATTAACGCAGACTTATGCTCACTCGTGAGCTCTATACTTGCCCCCAATACAAGCCTCTATGAGCAGACAGCTGGAGAAAAAATACTAGTTGTCATGCTGGAAAATTGCGATTAGGCCCTCTAATATGATTTTATGAAAGAAAAAATCGCGAATTTGTCAATTTTGGGAAAACCGCGAAAATTTATATACGCGAAAATAAAGCAATTTACAGTATGAAGTCGGAATCCCCATGCTGTATACCCCTCCCCTACTGGAACAGGCATATAGTAATTGCATTTTCCATGAATGTCTGTGTGCATCTATTAGTCAGCCATTCATGTCCGGGCTATAATTCACTTGTCCTTCAACTTAGACTCATGAAAATTTACACACAGGTGCATCCTCATGTAAGGGTGTGTCATGTACCAAAGGTGGGTCACTCGGTCCAGTATCTTGTTCACAGTGATGTATCCTTATACAAACGTGTCCGGGCTGTAATTCCATTACTATTTAACTTAGCTTCATGAAACTTCACACACATATATCTTGATTTTAAGTGTCAAGTAACAAAACTAGGTCACCAGGTCAAGTATCTGGGTCATGGTGGCACATTCATGTGAAACTCCATTACACTTTATGCCCCGGCTGTTATTATGTTGTCCTTCAAGTTAGATTAATGAAACTTTACACACATGAGCATGAGACAGTACATAAAGGTTTGTCATGAACCAAAAGTAGGTTGCTAGGTTAGTTATCTTGGGTCATAGTACCACTATCCTTGTAAAATGGCGCCAGGCTGTAATTTCTTTACTATTTAACGTACTATGCACAATCGTAAATTTTGATGTTAAGATGTGGAGAGAGAGACAGAGAGAGAGAGAGAGAGAGAGAGAGAGAGAGAGAGAGAGAGAGAGAGAGAGAGAGAGAGAGAGAGAGAGAGAGAGAGAGAGAGAGAGAGAGAGAGAGAGAGAGAGAGAGAGAGAGAGAGAGAGAGAGAGAGAGAGAGAGAGAGAGAGAGAGAGAGAGAGAGAGAGAGAGAGAGAGAGAGACCCATCTTGTTGGTGCACTCAAATACCCATCTTGTCGGTGCAGGGTAATGTTGACAACTGACTTTATTTTGCCTAAGATATTACAACTATGTACAAGATAAGAGGGTTTGTCATCAGGGCCATTGACAACAGATCTGTAAGGGAGAGTCTGTGTTTTGCACATATGGATGTCCATGATTAGAAGGCAAGACAGTACAGGTACTGTGGTACTCTCAGTCCACATTCCCATTTCCTGACGTGTGTCATGAAGGAAAAGCAGGTCAGTAGGTTAAGTATCTGGGTCACAGTGATATATTTATGTAAAATTACATAACACTTCCTGTTCAGGCTGTTATTCTGTTGTCTTTTGACTTATAATCATGAACCTTTACACATGTGTGTATGTGGACACAAGAGTATGTCATGCATAAAAGTAGGTCACTAGGTCAAGTATCTGGGTCATGATGGTAGCATATTTTTAATTGACTACAGTCATTCCAAAATGAGACCCGTGATTAGCAAGATTATAAATGAGGCGAGGGGGGCATAGACCCAGCAATCTCTGATGTCCTTTTAATGATATAATTAAATGAACCTACTTGTGAGTAGGGCTGTAACGATACACCTTTTCACGATACGATACGTATCCCGATACGGAACTGACGATACGATACAAAACGATACAATTTGATACTTAACCATAATAGTACAGGGGTCGCATTATTTCAGTACGGGTTCGTTGGACCCATCTTTCTTCTTTTTCAGGAAAAATAGTGAGTCCATGAACTGAATCGATGGGTCCAGTCTGAAATTGTGCAATCTAGACTTTTGATGTAATTTGATTAATTGAGTTTAATTGGTATAATCAACATACATCAAAATGATAAACAAATAAAACATGCAGGTAACTTAGCCTAGAAACGAACATAACATAGGGTCTATATGCTCATGTAGGTGACTCATTATTATAAAATTTAAGATTAAACAAAAAGTTACCAATATGCTAACTTGATGTAAAAGGGTCTAAAAGTTGTTTACTGTACCAAGGATGGATTCAATCTGCCCAGGGACCTGCTATTAGGACTAAGTCTATAACACATCCCTGGTCTACCAAAAAATGATTGTGAAGGGGGCTTAACCCCTAGCACGCTGCCACTATGCCAGTATCTGGTATCGCACAGTTTTTCAACTAGCTTGCACAAGCGGCATGCATGACTGAACATGCCTAGGCTCTGTTATTTTTCCGATTGATTGCACGTGATGAAATGGTCAGAAATTACATGATTTATATTTCTGTGCACTTTCTATTTCAATATACCTGACAAAATTGTGACAAAATTGATGCCGTAGGTGGTGTTAAGAGTCTGATCTTAAGTGCGGTCACTTTTTTCATCAAGCAACACGGTAGGCCTACAACTTGACAAGCCATGCAACACAAGCGAGTGTACACAGCCTGTCACGGGCATGCACCCAGGCATGGTTTTCCGCTATGTTGAACGTATATTTTTTCCGGCCTTCGATCATAAATTTCATTCCTGCCTTGTTCTGTCATACAGATTTGTTACATTCAAACATTTCAATAAAATCAAAACAACTAAATTTTGTTTAAAAAAAAACAACAACACACCAATAACGGCGTGCCCCATCGGAGACAGTAATCAACAACATCGTGTCAGGCCTTATGCAAATTTTCGCTTCGTTCACATGTGACCGTGCGATGACAAATGAGCGTACTTTCCTTGCCGTCCGTAATGAATTTTCACTCGTGCCTTTGTCTCTGTCTAGATTTGTTCGATAGAAGTCTTCTTGGTGAAAATATGATGTGAAAATTTAACATCTTGGTCCAATAATCTTTGCGTAATAAGACTTGTACCTTCCCAACATTGCGGGTAGAGACAAGCACATGGGCAACAACGAATTTGATTGGACAGTAAGTGGCACGTGATCAAATCCACACAATGAAGAGCCTGGACGTGCTCTCAGCGCATTTATAATCAGATGAAATGACGTCCATCCGTTCCCATTATGGGAATTTTTTGGAGGGATACCCCAGGAATATTTTTTTCTTAGCAAATAAGAGAGCTTGTTACATAGAAAGACGAACATCAGAGGATTCCATCAGTATAATACATATTCATGATACTGATAATGGTCGATGCAAAACACCGTGACCGCATGGGGTAATTTTTGTAGTTGTGTCATTCAAAATGCATTGCGTTTGTGTGTGCGTCCACAGCGACGCGAAATGACAATGTTTTTATTAATTTCCGGGGGTCTCTTCTTCATTTTTGCGTCTATGACGCAGGACGCAAGCTTAATGTGACCCCTGAATAATGAGCGTGCTGCTATTTCTCGCCGGGCACAGTCATTTTGCTGACCTAGATTCAGACTTTGCACACAAGGGTATGACGTAGCGCCACAAAGTGTCATGCATATATGATTATGAAGGGAATCCCAAAACACTTTTGTAGGCAAAAATAGATCATAATCAGAAAGCTGACGAATGGTTTGTCAATTGACAAGTTTACCTTCACAAAATTACGGTAAATCTTAATGAATTATGGCCTTTACTTCCGTATTTTTTCTTTTTAGCGCTGAAATTACTTATATGATGGAATGTATCGTATTTTTGCGATACAGGGGACCTCATTTCGATACGTGTATCGTGGATGGACTGTACCGCGATGCACCGTTATCGCGGTATATCGTTACAGCCGTACTTGTGAGAGGTGAAGTTTGATTGTGATTTTTGCAATCAGTTTAGTGAGGAACATAGAATTACAGGAGATTGTGGCAGCTACGTGAACCTCACTATTCAGCACTTTGGGAATTTCATGAAGGAATAATTACGGGATCCGGAAAGAGAAAAGGGGAGGGCCTATAATTCTACCTTCCTGACTAATGTGATTGCAAAATCATAATCAAACTTCACCTCCCAAAGTTAGGTTGGTTTAATTATATCATTTTACAAGCACATTAGTGACATCACTGAAGAAATTACATTAGTTTTAATTAATTATATACCAGTACCTTTAAGAATTTGGACATGATGATGATGATGTAATTAAACTGACAATATACACTGAGGACAAGGATGATGATAATAATGGTGATGATGTGATGGACGAAATCACATACCATGGTCCTGTGCCTGTTTCTCTGCATTCCTTTTTGCAATAGGTTTGCATAGACTGGCTATCCATCGGTCCACCCTGGACCCATAGCTAGTCTCCGTGTTGGTACTAATCCCCTCCTCCTCTCCAAGATATACCAGGTACACCAAGAACAGCTTAACTGAGCCTAAGTAATTCCTGTAATAGATGTAGGATATAAATCCACTGGGAACCAATTTCTCAATCATACACTCACCTTGTTCACACTGGTATCAACCAATTTGTTGCTTCTGAAAAAATGATGACAGGAGTGGTATACATCACCGTTTGACTGATAGGTTAAAACATTGACTTATACCATATTATGAAAAATATCAAATCATCTTTTAGTACTTTAACCCTTAAAACACAGGGACCATACTTGCACATTGCTTTCTTTTGCCATCTGAAGTCCCGACACCGGCTAAACATGTATGACCAATATTCACTTATGCAATAGCATTGAATTCATCATATATGTTGATATTCTTTGACTCAAAATTTACTGGCTCGGTTGATGTATATGGTCATTTTGTTTCATGTAATTCAAAACATGCCAAGTATTCGAACCCCAAATGTGCCAACCATTTATTTGCATTAAAATTCCCAAGGTTTTGGCTATTTTGCAAGAGAATATAGTAAAAATTATAACAACAAAATATTGAATAATTATATATTATATCTTAATATTATAATAATGCAATTCTTTGAAACACAGCTCGATCACATTGCAACAGTTCCAATCTGACGTATTTATAGGGACTCCATGTAGAATTATTAATGACAACCCTATTGTTGCGGCCAAGGTGCTCATATTCTGACACAACAAATTGTCTGTATGCCGCATGTCTCATGCCACGGTTGTCATGAGACACATTCCTCATAAATGTGTCACAATCAGCAGTTACTGCTGTTTTTACAACTTGACTGTTCAGACAAATATTTCTAATGTTGTACTGATAGGTACGGCAAGTTGTAACACAACAACATTTCTGTTCTATCTCAGTTGGCATAGGTCTACAGTGTGCACACTTGCACCATGGCAACTGAATAGGCGAGTGACCCCTTTGCTCACGAGCTGCTACCAAAGCCTTGAATTTTGGGTCCTCTTCTACCACGCCGAGTATATATTCTCTGATGTCCAGGTCTATCAATCCCAGCTAAAATTTCATTAACCATCTGCAAATGAGTAAAAAACAGGATTTTTTTTATGGTGATAAAATTCACAGTATCACCTATTTACTGTAATTTTTGGACTATAAGTCTCACCTCTCTTATCAATAAACATGCAAAATACTCCAGTTTGCATGTAAAATTAAGTAGCAACTTATAGTCCGAAAAATATGGTATGTAAACTACTTAAAATTCCATATTACTTCCAATGTATAGGAGAGATATAATTTCAAGTCACAAAACACTTCAGTACTACTTTAGTACATTATGACGTGCATAGTTGTATATATGATTGTGGTATTTTGAACGACTGTCAGTCACATTTGTAAGCCTAGAACTGAGTAATAGGCCCATATTACATAAGTAAACTGGGAAGGATCATTGGAAAAAAAAATACCTGAGACTCTACAGATGTAGAAATGTCTTTTCTTCTGGACACAGCAGCCTGAAATAAATGGAGTATAAATATGATAAATGTAGTATACTATGGACTGTACATATGGCAGATAACTTTATTTTTTAGTTTGTACCTATATTTATGATTTTAGTTTGTATCAAATTTTTTTAGCATGATTTCACAAGCAAATGTGTTGAGGAAAGCTGTTGCTCTGAAAATTTGAGACCATACCTATAAAAGCCTCACAATGGTTTGGGTAGTGAAAAATAGTGACACAAGAAACTATTTGATTCTAAATACAGGGCTTGACATTAAGGCAAGCCCTATTGTCTGGGACAATTTAATTTCCTGGCAGGACAAGTAAAAATTTTGAGTGGAATAAGGATTTAACCCATTACTTGTCCGAAATAAGGACAAAAAGTGCAGTGGGACAAGTTGCAAAAATCCTTAATGTCAAGCCCTGAAATACATACAGGTGTATACTTGATTTTCAAAATTGTAACCCAGGAAGTGCCACTTGGCTATGAGATAAGTTATCTATTTATTTGAATTTTTCGCTTTTGACAGAACATGTGCCACATCAGCTGAATCTGGTTGATACCAGACAATCTTTGAGCTGTATCATTTGTACATGTATTTTGCATCCATTATAACAGTTATGGTTCACTATTATCCAAGTACAACCCTGTAGTGTCTCCTGGCCTTACCTGACTGTCTTCAGTGTAACTGGCTACTATTGAATGAGATGTCACATCTTGCAGTATGGAATCCTGAATAAATAACAATATAGGGTTTTGTAAGTTCTGTATTATGAGGGAACTGTGAAATGAACTTCCATGTTCATTTATTTTTGCCACTTAGATGTTATCCCTTATACTTAGTTGGGCTGTTTTTCTTGATTTGAAAATTCCATAATAGGAGAAAATTGGTAGTTAAAAATCCAGATCTGTATCTTCATCTGCACTCATATAATCTATTATCACCAAGAAACCATCTCATTTAATAAAGAGTGCTAAAACCAAAACTTTTTATTTACCATTGTACTTGTTCTAGTATGTACAAGATCACAAACACTCATAGTATGCTTTTCTTGATATAACAGATAATATTACAACAGGATCATGACAAGTATACATACATGAAAAGTGGTTTCTTCAATTGCTGTTGGTGATATTGTGGATTTCTTGGCTCTCTGTAAAGAAAGATTGGGTACATGTACATGTATATAGTATTTTACAAATATCCATACAGAGCTTCTGTTTGTATGTGATCACTATGCTTAGTGACACCTGGTGTTAATTGCCTGTCTGAAAATATAAAAAGTCAATAAAACTTTGAAATTTTTTTGAAAACAATAATTATTTTTGTTGTCAACACACTTCTATATCTTGTTTCTCTTCATATTCTGTATCATCAGGGATCATGTAAACTTCTCAAAGTTCACAGTAGTGCCTGTCTGTGACAAAAGAATTTCTTATTTAGGACTACAATCATGGATCTGTGATGTGAGTAACATCTACAAGCACGGTAAACACTTCACATTGTGATACAAAGGGGTCATCCAAAATATAAAATTTTCACAAGCATACATAGAAAACTTTCGTGGATCTGTAATAATATGAAAGTGATGTGTGTGTGTGTGGGGGGGGGGGGGGAGGGTTCTGATGAAATTTTAGCACTTGGCTAATGGTATGTATGGTCCCTGATTGTACTTTTCTAATGTTTCTTTTACAGGCTTACAAGCATATATGACTAGAGTTTTGAACAGGGCATCTGTCAATTTTCCATGTAAGGCTGCACTTGCCTTGGACTAGCGATTGATTGTTCTTTTTGTGTAGCCATGTAGGCAGACTTTTTACATGATCTGCAGTCTCTATGGTGGATTATACAGGACTTAGAGTTCCATTATCACACTTTATTGCTCTTTATTGTCACGCCATGGCCTGTGGCCTGTCTTATGGAGTAACAGGTAGGCGTAAAGAGGGTGTATAATTGGTAATCCTCACCCTATCAGTACAGCTATTGTACTGCTCTATTGTCTTGCAGAGTTATCACAACAGTAATGAAAAGTGTAACTGACCTATTTCAATGAAACTTTCATGCCCTGTAAAATGTACATTGTTTATTAAATAGGAACATGCTAATTGAAGGTCCCTGCTCAGATTGAAATGTTTACAAGATCTTTCCCTTTCCTTTCCTTTCTGATGTTTTTTTTTTTTGGAACATTTTAATACACACTCCAGGGTGCGAAAATTCCTATGATCCGACGTTCCGGGACAAGCTAAAGCTCTTCTCGGACAAGTGACTTTCAAATTCAACTTGTCCTGCGGACAAGCTAATTTTTTCTCTTTTAATTGGACTGAAATTACGTCTGTTTGCATGCATGGGCAACATAATGATGAGCAGTCAGAGCCTTCGCGACTCTGTATATGTTGGCGATTACTGTGGTCCGTGTGAACAGAACACCAATGTAGGCATGTGCGTGGGGACGCCAATGCGCAATAGGTGATGATAATCCCCTGGCCTAAAGTAAACAATCCAGGTTTAAACAATTACATGGTCAGCAGGTGTATTCAACAGGACTTGACTACCTACTTGATTTCTGTCCAAACAAGCAGGTATTTTGACCGTTGCGTGCATACGACGACGAGATCAAAGGTACCAGCAGTCATGCATTGGGGCGTATTGGCTTTCGCTCGTATCGGGGCAAGGTCACAGCATCTCACCGTCAGTCTTATCTGCCCGAATGATGACAAAGGAACATAAAAAAAAATTTCAAACTTGCATGGCGAATTCTTGAGCAAATTAGCATCAAAGACAATTTATCGGTGGGCTCTAAAAGTGCTGGAGAGATCATGTAATGGTGCCGCAAGTTGACTTCCCGGCCAAACAAAACACACATCTGCCAGTCACATGCAAGTGACCGCGTGGAGTAATCTACGGTGAATGGAGCATCATGCTGACTGATCTGTCACACATTCGGCATTTTTCTCTATCCCCCTACCTTTGCGTATTTGCCTGTGACTCCAAATAATTGTTGCTATAAACACTTGAATCTTTATTTTCGCATGCTGCAATTAAAAAAAAAAAGCTTCCCGTTTGTGTGTTCCCTCTGTAAATTACGGCGTATTCACACATGTTCACTGGGCGGAAGCCATGATGAAAACACTGCAGCTCGAGCCGCGATTGGCTCATTTTTGCATGTGACTCAATTGACCAATCGGGTGATGTGTTGTGCGTCAGGCCACATGGCCAAAGCAGCTGTTTGTGTACAGTTGCAGGAAAGATCTTGACGGTGCGCCCGCTCGATTTCTGATTTGAAATATTAAAATTTTCGTTTGAATTCGATTGAAGAATACTGTTTATTGCGAGGAACTTGCCAATACTGTATACGCAAATTTACTACGATGTACCGATAGCGTTCATGGTAGGTACGCAAACGATATGCATCCCATCACGGCATCAGAGGCAGCGAGAAAGGACCCTGAAACCAATGCAACTATTTTAATCGTTATTTAAGTTTAACCGGGATACAGACTCCTATCGTCCCAGAAATTACAATGTATTTTTCATCGTTAGTCACCCCATGCAAATAGCTTACTTTTTAAATTTGTATTTGTAATGTTTTGCCAGTTTCACTGTCGAACAGTTGCAGCTTGAATCGTTGTAAAATTTGACATTTTTGTGCGAATTTGCAAGCGACAATACGGGGCATATATATTTTAGGGTAAATGGTTTGTGTAGGCCTTAGCATTGTGGTTGGAAAAAACGATGTTTATAGAAGTTTTATCAGGACAAGTGGATTTTGTATGCGGGCAAGTGGATTTTGAAATTTACTTGCCCTGCGGACAAGTGATTTTTTGAAAAATTGTCGAGCCCTGCACTCACAGTATTGCTATTTTATGGTCTCCCATTAGTCAAACCAAGAACTGTGGAAATTGAATCCTCTGCAAATCAAACCCTTTTTTTCCATTACAACAATGATTACATGCAGAATGAACCACTGACCACCGCTCAATTCCCCCCCCCCCCAATTGGGTTGCTTTAAAAAGATACATGTGAGAAATGGCTAAATATGGAATGCAGTTATTCAAACTTACCTTTAGCTTTGGAGCAGAATACCCTGGCCGATTGGTACATTTTTAGGTGGGGCTCCGTAAGGAGACCCCCTCTCATGTACAATGTACATAGTAGACCTAAAAAGTTCAATATTTGAAAACCAGGAACTATTCCTGTCGTGTTAATAGTCCTGATTTGTGACAAGACTTTATTCTTAACATTTGATATCGGCAAAATAAACAAGACTGATACCTGAAGGGTTTAATAAGAGAAAATACTCTGTCACCACTGGTTACAATTGCTGAAAAAGCCTCGCTGTGAGAATATGTCATCCGGCGAACGCATGTATTCTGGTGCAAACAAGAAACAGATTTTAAAAAGGTGCAAGTTATTTTCTTTCATTTGTGCTCTTAATGGTAACACTGGTATTACTGCTCATTGCTAATGTAAAATGTAGATATTCTTTATCGATCTATGCACATTATCAGGACCTTTCTGTAAAAAGAAGTTCCGTATCTTGCTTGTATTCGTGGGTGAATGTGACCTCAATTCTATGAACACCGAACTTTTGTCAGCTCAATGAGGCTCTCCGTAGGTTTTTGCATATCCAGACAGTTACCAGTCTGAACACGTCCAAAGATGCATCAGACGGAAAAAATCCATTGAGCATTCGTTACAGTGATCTAAAAAGTCCACGAGAAAATGTAATCAAGTTATCACTTCCCCTTACAAGTCTTGTGCAAGTACGCTGTTTTGGCGCAATAACAATATGTAAGTCTAAGTGCTTTAAAGTTGCATTCCGCGATATTTCATACACGTACCTATCCACATAATTCATCACTAATCATGCGTCGAAGGACCGTTGTGCCTTTGTTTTGGTCAATAAACATGATATTTTGGCGGGAAGAAAGAGTTTTTACATTCGACCATGCAAGTGTTGTTTATAACGGCATTCGGCCATGCACAACGGTTCTAGGGCAATTCCTCGCTGATGAGAGATATATTTAGAACCAGTTGGCTCTCGCCGGTCACGTGGCGTGCGCTATATTGCGAGAGCAAAGCACAATTGCATGCAGTCTCCACGTGCTTGCAGAGCCGTCTGCGGAGACAAAGTGAAACTGTGAAATACCACTATTTTGTTGGCCGTCAACGAGAATAGAATTTTTCATGTGATTAACTGTGCTTGATCATATTTTAATCATGCATGTTCGTATCGCAAGACTCAATGATAAATGGACGAGTTTGTACGCTCATCGGTGCCTAATGTTGTTTGTTCAAGCCTACGGCCTTCGCATCGTTCGAACTTGAAGTTGAAGACGACGGCATGCAGTCTTACATAATGTTCCGGTGTCAATGACAATGTTTGACACATTTATTGACGCAAAACAGCAAATAAAGCTTTTATATATGGTGTTCATTTTGACGCTAAACTTGTGCATGTTTTTATAAATTCAAGTCGCGATCGTTTGCTATGGACTGTGTTTGTGGTATATATTTTGATAGACATATTTGTTTGCTTTAGATTACATAAGTGTGGAAAACGAGCAAATGAGAACACACATGGTCGCAAACAATAACACATGATTGTCATCTTCACCGTTCACTGCAAATACAGATTCAACTTGGAACATATTGACCTCAAATCTCAGGAAACTAAATTTTTATGCAGTGAAACAAACGTCGTTTCATATTTCAAGATTTGTCTATAATTTGGTATCAGCAGTTCTAGGATGCAGGTACCTCCGTTCCATTGGTTATTAATGTTACAGCAAAGATGGTAGAAAAAGCCCTCCTTCAGGGTCGGTAAGGGGTTTCTCGCACTGGCGTACTGCTTTTTTTTTTTTTTTTTTTTTAATTTATTTACCGTACTGGCGTACTGGAAGCCGTCTTGTTTTACGTACTTCGTACTATCCAAAATTTTGAAAGATTTTTATTTTCCGTACTGCGTACTCTAGAAGAATAATTACCTGTACCAGCGTACCGACCCCCCCCCCCCCCCCCCATTCTCCTTGGTTACAGTGAGCAAAAGACTATCTTCATGCTTATCTGCAGAGAGAGAGAGAGAGAGAGAGAGAGAGAGAGAGAGAGAGAGAGAGAGAGAGAGAGAAGAGAGAGAGAGAGAGAGAGAGAGAGAGAGAGAGAGAGAGAGAGAGAGAGAGAGAGAGAGAGAGAGAGAGAGAGAGTTTTCACCAGGATTCGTCGTGTTTCCTACCAAAAATTTTGTTTTAGGATGTTTGTTTTATTGACGATGCACTGCATTCGTAAGATCTTGTCAATATTATCGTCTGAATAATTTTCCTCGCGCTGTTCCTACCAACTGTACACTATAGTAGATTGTTCCAATGCAACTAAGCAATCATATATTTCGAGTTTGCGTCATGATATGATACATTTGAAATCCTCAGTATTTTTTTTTTTTTTATCGCAAATTACCAAAATAGAAATGCGAGATAAAAAACAAACAAAACAAAACAAATCAAAAACAAAACAAACAAAAAACAAAAACAAAAACAAGAAAAAAAAACCAAAAACAAAACAAAACAAACAAACAACAAAAAAACAAACAACACACACACACACACACAAAACCCCACAGCAGATCTAGAAAGGACCAGATGAAATTCTGAATTACTTGACTAAAATGATTTGTTTGGAAAAAATTGTTGATACCTTAAGTTTATGTACATCAACTTTTGTTCTGCATAGGCCTATGACTTACAAGAAAGAACGATAGATAATTCTGTGCTGGAAGCATGTGCAAAAAAATGGGATGTTATTTAGTTGGACTTGTGTGTGCGTGTTTTCGGAGAATGTATACGGTTGCGACCGATAATAGCAGATAGATATGGCTGAAGCAGTGGCCCAAAGAGTGAGAGAATGAGGCTTCTTTGTATAATAAATTTTATGTTTCGAAACGTACAGTTCCTCATCAAATTTTCATGTCGCATGTGCCATTATACCGAACACAGTGTGACACCCGAGGACCCGTTCAGACCGTTGTGCAGTATACCGTTCTGTCAATGGTGACAACGTTCAAAGCTTGTTCTAATCCATTGCAAATGCATTTGGCTCGTGTGGTACACAGCAATGTGAAATTACAAGTACAATCCTTTTTAATTTTTCAAAATAAATTCGTTATATTGTCGTCGAGAAATGTTGGTAAAATTCTCTGTCGGACGAGGCTCTGAACAACGTATTGCAACTTCCCACACAAGTGGCATGCAGACGAATGTCTGAAGAAAGAAACTCACACATTATACCTTGCACAATCTTATAGAAATACAGAACTGATAAAGTCAAGTTCATGAGAAAATTTTATGGTGCCCTTAGGAAAATTGATGACGAATAGAATAACATAAATCTTTGACATCGTAGACAATAACAGCTTGATAAGTAGCGGAGGTCGCGGGCACGTCTTCCTCGCAATATGTGCAGTCAAGAGCTGCCGATGCAGACAAAATTTTATCTCGAAGTTAGCGGGAAACGTAGATAGTATGCCCATTTGTTTGTTGTTTTTTCTCTCTCTTTGTCTCTGAAGTTGCCGTTGTCTTTACTGATCTTAATTAACGGCACTTTTGTCCCATGAATTTGATTACCTAGCCACTCTCCCCACCCTCCCCCCCCCCCCCAAAAAAAAAAAAGAAAAGAAAAAGATAAGAAAACTTCATCAAGCTGGAGCGGTTATAATATGATAATGATATTCGGATTCAATCTCGATTGATTACAAACACGACTGATCAAGTATCCATGACGACTTGAATATAACGACTTCAGAGAAATGGGCGGCTCCTGTGATCTTTGATTTTTTTTTTTCCGGCACGTGCGACAACTGGGCACTGCTCTGAACATCAGACCTGTTCAGAATCAGAATGAATGTAGCGACATCATCATCACTTGGACGCCCAAGGCTGACCTTGTCCTTCTTTTACAACCCGCTATCGCTCCATATTTTCAACACCGATGGAAACTGTGTGTGTCTGTCTTATTTTGTCACGCGCGGCTGGGGCACGTTTCTTTTCGCTGTGAGTGGCGTAATTTTCTTGGTCGCACAAGCAGACGAAAAGCCGGCTCAGACGGAAAACATAAGATGTACGCATGCGCGAGATCTGTATGTAAATGACCCAAATGACGTTGTCCAGGAATTCCCTACCGCACTCTGTTTGAATATTGAAGTTCCATTGGTGGAACCCGAAGAAGACGTGAGGATTACTCGGTAGTTTCACAAGTAAGTGTGTGTTTTTCATATTTCGTTGTTTTATATTGTGTATTTTACACGAGCGAAGATGTGTTTGTATAAAATTTGACAGGTTCCCTGCCACTAGCGGTGTCATAGCATCAATGTGGTATCCACGTGGTCATTGCCATGTCGACCATCACATGAACATTAATAAAAGAGTCATTATGGCAATGTCGCTCATCACGAACACATGCTTTTGAATATCAATGCATTGCTCACAAATTAAACTTGATGTGTGTTTTGAAGTCTTATACTGAGTTGTTATTGTATGTCACTTGGTCTGCTTTATTGATTGCGTTCAATTGATTGTGGGATTCTGAGATGAATCAAGATCTAGGTCATGGATCCGAGCGAGAAGTGGATGTTTGTAAACATTGCTATGCTGAGACTGTCGACATTTTCAGTTCACGTTTTGAATGACCTATCACTCAGTGCTGTACTCACTCAACCTTGCGCTCGATAAGGCCACTTTGTTTGATGCTAAAACTATTTTTTCTTCGATTGATATACTGTATAGGGAAACTGTGTGCCAGAACAGTCACGGAGAGATGGGGAAAGTTGTGTTTTAATGGGAGGGAAAATGGCGTCAGTGAAAACTATTATTAAAGCAAAGCAAAACTTATATAATTTAAAAGTTGGTTTGATTCATTTACATGTTGAGCTTTAGATTTGTCACATCGTAATCATTCATAACTTGCCTTTTTTGAACGATCTGAATAGAGGTTGAAATGTATGTATGTATGTATGTATGTATATATATGTATCTATGTATGTATGTATATGTATATATATATATATATATATATATATATATATATATATATATATATATATATATATATATATATATATATATGCATATTTTAAGTGTGATTAAAACCCCATCTTCTGCTGGGATTTTGGTGTAATTTTTACCTCAGCTGACTTGTCAGTCAGCTGACGTTTTTTGAGGGTCCATCGTCCATCGTCCGTCCGTCGTCCACAATTCACATTTTCGACTTCTTCTCAAAAACAGTCAGCCAGATTCACTTCAAACTTGGTGGAGATGTGCCTTGGGTGGGTCTCTACTAAGTTTGTTCAAATGGTCACGGTCCAGTGATTTTTGGATTTTTAATGAATTTTTTTGTCCATTTTTGGGTAAATCTTAAAAAATCTTCTTCTCCGAAACCACTCACTCAATTGCTTTGATATCACACAGGAACACTCTCTGGGACACTTAGTTCTTAATTTGTTCACCAGGTGGCACTGCAATTTTTTCCTAATTTTTTATGAATTTTTGTGTGTTATAGCTATTTTCGACTTCTTCTCCAGAACCATCACTCAGATTAAGCTGAAACTTGGTGGATATGTTCCTTGTAGAAGGGTCAAACAAAGTTGTTCACTATGTGGGAATGCTGCGGATTCCTGATTTTTAAGGATTTTTTCAATTCTGGTACTTGTCGGTCAATGCAGCTTTCCTATTGATTACTATGGAAGTCAATGGGCATTCTAATGCTAATTCATATTTTTGACTTCTTCTCCAAAACCGTCATCCAGATTAACTTCAAACTTGGTGGCAATGTACCTTGGGTGGGTTTCTACCAATTATGTTCACGTGGTCATGCTCCAGTGATTTTTGGATTTTTAGTGATTTTTTTTTTTTTTTTTTTTTTGGACAAATCTTAAAAAATCTTCTTCCCCGAAACTGCTTACCTAAATGCTTTGATGTCACACAGGAAGACATCTAGGGACTCCTTGTTGTTAATTTGTTCACCAGGTGGCGCTGCAGTTTTTTCCAATTTTTTTGTGAATTTTTGTGTGCTATAGTTATTTTCGACTTCTTCTCCAGAACCGTCGCTCAGATTAAGCTTACACTTGGTGGATATGTTCCTAATGGAAGGGCCAAACAAACTTGTTCACTGTGTGGGAATGCTGCGGATTGCTGATTTTTAATGATTTTTTCAAGTCAGCTCCTTTGGGGTAAATGCACCTTTCCTATTGATTACCATGTAAGTCAATGGGCATTCTAATGCTAATTTACATTTTCGAATTCTTATCCAAATCCATCATCCAGATTAACTTCAAACTTGGTGGCAATGTACCTTGGGTGGGTGTCTACCAGGTTTGTTCCAATGGTCATGTTCCAATGAATTTGGATTTTTTTGTGATTTTTTTTCAAAAATCACTACAAAAGTTTTAATAGGAAAACTTAACATAGGAATTTCTTGTAATGGTCGTAACTTTAATAATATTGACCAGATTTACTTCAAACTTGGTGGGGATGTGCCTTGGGTGGATATTTACCAAGTGTGTTCAAATGGTCAAGCTCTATTGATTTTTGGATTTTTGATGAATTTTGTTGTTTTGAGGGGGGGGGGCAAACCTTCAAAATTCTTCTCTGAAACCACTCACCCAATTGCTTTGATATCGTACATGGACACTCCCGGGAACACCTAGTTCCCAATATGTTCACCAGGTGGCGCTGCAATTTTTTTTAATGAATTTTTTGTATGGATTTGCTATTTTTCACTTGTTCTCAGAACCATCCCTCAGATTAAGCTGAAATGTGATGGATATATTGTTGTGGAAGGGTCAAACAGTTGTTTACTAGGTGGCACTGCTTTGGATTCCTGATTTTTAAGGATTTTCAATTCGGGTACTTATCGTTCAATGCAGCTTTCCTATTGATTACCATGTAAATCAATGGGCATTCTAATGCTAATTCACAGGACAACTGACACGAAATTTACTGTTTACTTGATATCTTGAGATCTGTTTTGGGTTAGCTACACGTTTACTATTTTGTATGAAGGTCATGCTGAGACAGTACATGAATGACCTTGACCTCGTTTGTGGGATCACAGTGCAACATACATGAATTTTACTCTTCATTATAACTTGAGAATTACTTGAACTTTGATGTTGCACGTGTGGGTGTTCTTCTATGAAGGTCAGACTTACTCAGAACATGGTGTCCTCGATCCTTTCCAAAGTTCATAGAGCTGCAAGTGTGATGAATGTCAAGATCAGCTGAGGCACGGGCTGTTCACACAGACCTCTTGTTTAAGGTCCATCTTCCTGCATACCCTTGGAATGGAAAATGACAACCTGTATGTATCAGGTGTACAGGGTGGCCTTTTACAGATCAAGGGTACAAACTAAACCAGAGGAGAAGCACTTCCAGTGATGAGGGGGCTAACAATTCTGTTTCTATTTTGCACCACCTGATTAAAGTGTACTGGAGCTCAAATGAAATAATACAGTGAAAACTCAAAGTGACACTCAGTTATCTGACATATTCATTATAATGACACAAATTTGAAGGGACTGAAGTTGTTGTTCCTTTGTTTTTTGACTCATTAATCTGAAATATTCAGATATCTGACTCATTTTCTTGGAAAAAAATAGTGTCATTCTTACAAGTTTTCATTGTGCCTGCTATGTGTGGACCCTGACAAACATTAAAAATGTAGCAATCAATAAAGCAGACTTAGTGACATACAATAACAACTCAGTATAAGACTTCAAAACACACATCAAGTTTAATTTGCGAGCAATGCGCCGATATTCAAAAGCATGTGCTGATGGTGAATGACATCGCCATAATGTTCATGTGATGGTCAACATGGCAATGACCGCGTAGATACCACATTGATGCTATGACACCGCAAGTGGCAGAGAACCTGTCAAAATTTATACAAACACATCTTCGCTCGTGTAATATGTACAAGGTAAAACAATGAAATATGAAAAACACGCACTTACTTGTGAAACTACTGAGTAATCCTCAGGTATTCTTCTAGTTCCACCTCTTCGCTGGCTTCAGCAACAGGTCTTTTCATACGTGACTGTGGCTGCTTTACATATGTCATAACACATTATGCGTGCGCATAAACGATCTCCAAAATACGCTCACTCCCACCCTAGAAATAAATTTTTGTTTGATCATACACAAACCTACATGTATTGAAATGTTAACAAAATATTCATATTAAGCCCGGTAAATTAAGGTCTTACAGATATTACTATAATAGCCATGATAATTTACTCGCAAATGTACCCAAATTTCATATACATGTAAATGTATATTATACATGTAAACATATGTTCATGCCCTAATGAAAACAAAGGAAAAACAACAAAAAGCCCCACCTCCAGGCTTTAAGCCTTGTTCTAACTTGCATCTGCACCTATCTGTACAGTCAATGCCAAGTTGCCTGCAGTTGTATAACCTTGTGGGTGTTCTCGTTACAAGATAAAAATTGATACATTGGCCTGTGTACAGTATGTTTCATACCTTCATCCTTTTGATCTGCCATTTTGAATAAATTGTCAATTTGAATATGTTGAGTTTCTTTTTGTCACTATCCAAGTGCTTTGTATCTGTTGAAAAAGAAAATGTCTAGCATATCACCAATGAGCTTTTCTTGGTTGGAGGGTGTCGTCAGGGACAGTTTTGAAGTAATTACACCACATTGCAATTTTTTTTTTTGCAGAAAAGCAATTTTGGCTGAAATTTGCCAAATGACAACGAATCTTTATATGCATCTATTTATCAAGTACTTTTTTTTTAACCAAAATTTGAGAGAAGGTACATAATATTTGATTTTTCCTCTTGGGGGGAAAAAAAAGTAAACTTACCCATAAGGGTACGGTAGTTCCCATGGAACTACAATTGTCTTTCTTTTTTTTTTTTTTTGAACAAAGTTCAACATAATATAAGCTAGGCATGGATGGTGAAAAGCTGCTCCGTGGAAGGGAATGAATTGAAAAGCAAAGATGAACTGCTTATTGGTTACTGAAAATTTATTGAGTCCCAAGGTTATTGCCAACATGAGTGAAAGTTTTGTTTGACAAAAGAATTCTGGATGAGCAGAATTATAAAAAAAAAATCTAACAGAAACTCCAAATTTAAATTTGAGGAAGAAATATTGAATATTTGAATGCCCCCCCTCCAGTTTTAGAGGATGTTGTGAACTTTCACCCATGTACCAAGAGCATGAGCAACAATGAAGGATGCCCCAAAAAATGGAATTCCTACATGTACACCAACATTTCCCCAGAGAGATATTGAATTTTAAATGTTTTTCCTTTTTTTTCTGTTTTGGAGGAAGATACAAACTGTCACCCTTGTACCAACATGGGCAACAATGAAGAGTGAGCAAAATAAAATTTTAATTCCTACATAAATTTATACCAATAGTTTCCCAGAGAAAAATTGAATTTGTTTCCCTATTTTGAATAAAATTACAAACTTTCACTAATGTACCAACAACATGGGCAACAATGAAGGGTGAAAAAAAAAATCCCTACATGTATACCAATATTTCCCCTGAAAAAAAAGTTGATTTTTTGTTTTCCTTTGTTGGATAAGTTTCACCAATGTACCAATAACATGGGCAACAATGAATGGTGAAAAAACTTAAAAGAATTCCTACATGTATACCAATATTTCCCCAGAGAATAAATATAGCTACAGTTACAAAAATTCAAGAGTAGACATGAAAACCCATCCCTACCTTGAAGAACTTTTTTTGTGGAAAACAGTGGTATGCATGACCTAGGCTAGAACATGAACTAGAATTTATTTGCACAGAAAATGAACAAATTTATGTATGTACAGTTACTATACATTTATTCAATAAAATCTCATAAGTGGTCCAGATACATCTTCATTATCATACAATGTAAGAGCCAAATGTTCAAGTATGTCCACGGCACACAACCTACAACATCCTGCATTGTCCAATTATGTTGGTCTCAAAATGCCCACTGCATTTCAACCTCTCCCTCCTCAAAACCACTATAAATCCCACTGGGTTCAGGGAACCTTTTCCTGACTTGCTTGACTGTACAGGCTGGGATTGCACGTCTGTTTCCTTTCCCCAACCTCCGATGCATCCACCACGTAAACATTCGGTACGCCGCCAATCTGTAGGTCCTGCAAGTTGAAATGCAAATCACGAATAAGCTACCATTCCCGATAAAAATTCAAAGCGTAACATGGTTGTGAAATAGGGCATGCAAACTAATGACTCCCTAGATGTCGCTCCGATGCCAAGAATGATCATGTGACCGCAGCCATACTGATTTCCAGCATTGCAAGCATTGGAAGTATTATTGCAAGTTTATTTTACTGGGACCCATACTGCACAGTACATCCCTCCAGGGAACTCCACACAAAGGGATTATTGACACCTCATTTAACCCCTGCTGTGTTGACCTCCGACACCTCCAGTAAGCTGGGCTACTGCAGCAGCATGGCCTGCTGGACCTGGCCTTGTGTATACAGTGGCCCCCAAACAGGTCCATGTAAGTCCCCATTACCAGCCCCCCCCCCAAAAAAGTAATAAGCAGCCAGTTTTTCCCAACAATAAGCTATGTTTCATTAAGAGATGTTACTCATTCTTTTCTTCACATGGTCTGATAATCCATTTGTTTACATAATAATGATTCCATTTGTACCTGGTTCCAGATCAGTCCACTTACAGCCAGTTTAGTTTATCTTTCAAAATTTGTTTTTAAAAAGGCTACTAATGAATAAAAATATGCTCACCCTGCTATTAAATCTGCTTTCTTGCCTCTGGTAGATGCATCCCTTCTTGCAAGTTCCTTTTTAGATCAACAACTCTCATCTTTCCATAGTCTGCCATGCTGGCTCATTACAAGCTGGGTTAATGAATAACCCTTGTGACCTGCACACCATCTGGTGGAAAAATTGGCATAATGCCTGTCCTATTATGGGTTGATAAACAACAAAGTGATTCAGGAATAAATTGTGTTTCTTTGATTTGCGCTGGGCAACATCAAGCGGTCAAAATTGCATCAATGCTGGCAGTCTGATGCTTGTGTATTGACTCGGTCAGAGGGCCGCTACTGCATTCAGTCCTTATCAACAGTAATTACTCCAGATGTGTGAATGCCAGCAGGGGGTTGAGTACTTGCTACCCCATATCTGATAATCCGTTAATTGCATTACCGGTATTACATCTGAGGTTGTGTATTGCCCCTTCTACCTGTATCAACATGGATTTTTCAATACTGGTGCATACAAAAATGCCTAAAAATTACAAATCGTATTTGTAAAAACTATAACTTGTAACAAGCATAACACCCCTCGTAGAAAAACTGGTATTTCTACCTGTTAGGAGTTGGGTCAGGTATGCGTCTCCCTTGCAACTCCATCATGGCTACCATTGTAGCCCACAGCACGTCGGGGTTCAGGCACACGGCAGCGAAGTTTGGATGTTCTGTGATGCATCCTGTCTCTGTTTCCTTGCACTTTTCTTTGGCTGAATCCGGATCACAACAGCATAGGCACTCCTTCTCAGATTGCGTGGCCCACGACACACAATTGTTGCACTTGCACCAGTCGGATACCGGTGCCCCAAGCCTGGCCCTGGGTGGTCTTACTTCTAGATGCCTGGCCTTGGCTGCTGGTGGCTGTGTTCCTCCCCTTCCTTCTTCATTTGTCTCTTCATTCCGTTTCTTGCCTGTCCTGGGTTCGTGCTGATAAGCAGCGAGTTTATTCATGTCTAATTAGCTCGAAAGTTGTCTCTCTAACCAAACGATCTCTGATAACATTAATGGCTGCTCAGCCAGCTTCTGCCCCGTGTGACGTCACAGACCGCATTTCCGCTGCAACTACTGAGAATACCCGTTACAACCACAATTTACAAAAAAGCTCCTACAAAGTTCATTTTTTCGAATTTGATGAAACAAAAATCAGAATCTGACTTTTATGATGTATATCTTTCAGTGTATGAACATTAAAAATTGTAGTGCTGTTCCCCTTTAATTTTTATCTTGCAATTCATTCCAATCTCTGTATTTCAAAATGACAAAAGTATCAAGAACGGGATCTATTCCACGAATCCACTCCTGTTATCTGGTAGTGTTCATTTCAATGTACCTTATTTCAAATTATCCAAGATGGCATCCACTCCTGTTGTAAAACATAATATACAAAAGTCCATAAATGTATGCTATATACAAGTCCATATCAATCCACACTTCTATTATCTTGCAATATTCATTTCAATGTCTGTATTTCACAATTTCCTGAAAATGACATAAATTACACTCTATGCAGGTCCCTGGGAGCACAGGTCCTTGAATCCACTCCTATTTTCAAAATTGTTCATTGCAATGACTTCATTTCAAAATTCAAAATGGTCGACAGATGGGATAAAGTACACCACATATGCACAACACCATTTGTCAATTTTGTGTTCTTCAGTGTCTGAATCTCACTCCACACAACTCAAAATCTATCTTAGTGTCTTTTTGTACATGAATCGGGACTGATGCCTCTCCAACAACAACCCCTTATCTGGTCTGACCTCTGGGGCAATATTGCCTCGTGCCAACACTGGTCGTGTCACAGGTTCCAGCATTATCTTGTCTTGGTGCACTTCCACTACTCTTGCCATGAGAGCCAGCAGGTATGAGTAATCTTTCCCTACTGATATGGGCTTAGCCACCCAACATTTAGTAATCTTGGACCACTCATACTTGAATCTCTGTTCACCTTCTTGTGTTGTTGCTTGACTTCGCCCCGTATTGTGATTGTGGTTCATCACAGCGAGAGTTGTCCTCGCTACCATACCCTCATAGCAGAAGTGCTGCCTCTTTGGGCAATATTTGGTCAGCATAGAGTGGTACACTTCTAATGCACCTGTGTGGGCAAATTCTGTCATCTTGGCCAGGTCTTTGTTTAGCTTCTTGCCGGTAACAACTTTCACTAGTGCTTCATATGCCACTGTACTCCATAAAAAAGCCAAATTTGCAGCATCATTTAAAATGTAATCATTATCAGATTACACAAAATACAATTCAACAACTAGACACTTGCAACAGCATGCTGCCGTGCCCTAAATTGATATAACACATATATTTTGATTTCGATTGATTTATTGCAAATAGCGCCCTCTGTGGGCAATAGCAACATACATTCATACGTCTGGTAGTTACATCGAGGTATTACTATCCAGCTGCGTAGAATAAAATAATAATTTAAAAAAAAACAAAAAAAAAACAGCACCACACATACAAATAAACGTGTTTGAAAATAAGTGAAACAGCACCCCAAGAAAGAAAATGTAATCGGGACTAATTGAATACTTCGGTCTAACAACATAATATAAATAAATATAAGCCTATTGCTTTTAACTAATGGCTAATATCTAATTGGCCAAGTCTTTGCACCATTATTTCTATTTTTTACCATCCAACTTTTCCTGTCTCAGTTGACTTGCTTCATAGCAAAATTTACCTAGAGTATTCATATCACTTTTCCCAAGTATATATACAAACATTGCTTCTGTCCCTGCTTGAGCATTTCCATGTTTGTACTTATCAATATATGGTCCCAAAAGCTTCTCTCGCAATTCTCTATAGTACCCACATTTTAGAATAAAGTGTATTTCGTCTTCAATTTCTCCATTATTACACACAATACATTTTCTTTCTGACCTATCAATTTTTTTATACCGTCCTCTCTCAATCATCAGTTTATGTGCTGAAAGTCTTAATTGTGTTAATGCTCTCCTCCAATTAAAGATTTTTATTGTATTCAAGTACTCTTCATAACCAAAATTTTTGTGTGTTGTCCTAAACACATCTAGTTTACTATTGTTTTTTATTTTCTGGTCCCAAACTTGGTAAAATTCATCTTCCATTTTAGTTATGACATCGCCAACTGTGAAACTATCATCATCCTTTTCAATCTTATGGGCTAGGTTGTAGTGTTTTAACAATTCTTTGAAGTGATATGCCCATGAATGTACTCCTTGTTCTGCCAATGACAAACTTTCTCGGTAGGCTATATTCAGTAAAGAATCAGGAGGGGAATCCATGAGCCTTATCCAGTATTTTATAACACTTTTTATAATATCAAAATATAGGGGTTTTCTTCCTAGTTCGCCATACACAGCACAGTTACTCGTTTTTCGATGGACTCCCAAGACATATTTACAAAAGCTGGTATGCAATTTCTCTACAGAGAGGATTCATATTTTGCTTCAACACATCTGGTTTGGCTCATTTCATCCATTTTTACCTTAAAATTGTCTAGACCCCATACTTCTGCGCCATAAGTACTAATAGGTTTGATCAATTGATCGTACATTTTTGTCATTATATGTGGCTTTGTATTAATTCCACTGCAACATTTCTTAAGTTTAAACATGGCTTTCATACTCTTATCTCGCAGTTCATTAATCGCATGAGAAAAACACCCAGAACTAGCCATTTTGATGCCCAAGTATGTATATGTATTGACATTCTCCAGTAAATTACCATCAAATATAAACCTTTCTTCCACTTTCCGTCCTGTAGGATTAAATATAATTACTTTTGTTTTCCTGGTGTTTACTTCTAATTTCCATGTTTTACAATATGTATGAAGTTTATCTAAAGATTTCTGTAGACCATCTTTGCTTTCAGATAAAAGCACAAGGTCATCAGCGTATTGTAGACAACTAATGGGTCTGTCACCAAGATATACAGGGTCATCATTATAATTAAATAAGTTTGGGATGTCGTTAATAAAAAGATTAAACAGAGTCGGGCTCATCACATCACCTTGTTTCACACCCACATGTGTAGGGAATGTTGATGTTATATAATTACCCAGTTTTACACTTGATCTTGTGGAAGAGTACATATGTTTTATAATTCTATAAAATTTTGTGCCTACCTCAGTTCTTAACAATTTGTAGTATAGTGCTTCTCTCCATAACATATCGAAGGCTTTTCTAAAGTCAATAAATGCTGTATATAATTTTCTACCTTTACGAGATTTTGTCTTTGTATACTTGTCTATGAGACTTTGTAAAACAAATATATGATCCGATGTTCTTGAACCTTTACAAGACCCAATCTGTACATCATGCATTATATTTCTCTTTTTTAAGAAATCAATAAATCTGTTGTTTAGGATAGCACTAAACACTTAACCAAGACAGCTGCTGATCGTGAGCCCTCTATAATTATTGCAATCATTCTTGCTCCCAGATTTGAAGAGAGACACAATATACCCTTGTGACCAGCTCAAGGGGTATGTACCAGTACTTAAAACTTTGTTATATATCATCTGTAGTGGAACCTTCATTGTTGATATGCTGGACTTAATCATTTCATTAGTAATGACATCTAGCCCTGGTGCCTTATTATTTTTGAGCTGTTTGACTACTTTGAGAATTTCGTCACATTTTATCACATTATCCAATTCATTAAATACCTGTTGCTGTTCTAGATTTACCACCAAGTCGTTTAAATCATGGTCCTGCATATTGTTCCCTTTAAGTAGATCTCTATAGTGAATTACCCAATCTTCTGCATCATTTAAGTCACATTCACTGGGCAGGTTGTCCAATGTTTTTATTTCATCCAAAATTTTCCAATATTCTTTGGAATTTTTTTGGTGGGTTTCTAGTTTCTCCATGAGCGTTTGCTTATAACCTTTCTTTGTGCTTTTACATAATTTAACATAGGATTTAAGTTTACTGAAATATAACTTACGTAATCCTTGGTTACTGGAATTAACTTTTATTTTTCTTGCTAGATTATTCAAGTAGGTCTTCATCTTTCTACACTCTTTACTATACCATTTTTTAGACATCCGTTTATTTTTGAAAGTTTTCTTAGATCCCAGACATTTCTGAGCTGCATCATAATATATACTATTCAGGCAGTCCACACATTGATCGACAGTGTACTTATCACTCTTGCATTTTGTTTCACATTCTTTTACTCTTGCTAGGATTTCTGTGCTGTTCATTACACTTTCAAAGTTAGTTCTGCTATTCTCATTCCATTTAAATTTAGATGGGAATAGTTCCAATTGCGTGTTCTTTTGTACTGTTTTGTGGTTTACCTGAAGTTCTAGGGATGTTAGACAATGGTCCGACATATCACCTTCAAAATTGTGCACAGTGAAGTATCTGATTTGGTGAAGAATCTGTTTCTGGGCTAGGGCATAGTCTACAACACTTTGGCCCCATGGTTTATAACACGTAAATCTACCCTTTAAGTCTCCAAGTGTGCGACCGTTTAATATTCTGAGACCAGTAGCAATACACATTTGTAATAATTTCTTTCCAAATTCACATACCTTGAGATCTTGATTTGATCTCGATACTACATTATCATCAGCAGTGTAGCTTGTATCCACGGGCACATGCATGTGGCTGTCCCCATTGATATAGTCATTTTTAGGACCAGTTCTTGAATTAAAATCTCCTAATAATAAGACTTGGCCCATAGAACTATACCTAGCTACTTCATGCTCTAAAATATCATACATGTCAACTGTGTGTGACTGGTAATATGTAGAGTTCTTCAGTGGAATGTACACAACCAACATAAATATTGTAGTCTAGATTAAAGTAATTTTTACATAACTTAATCCACACAAGTTCAGAATTTGGTCCTTAGTGAAACTTAACACCTTTATCCAGTCCTTTTCTCACAAGCACTGCTATGCCTCCAGAGTGTCTATGGGCACCAACAGTACGGGGTCGGTTTATTTGGAATGTCTTGTATCCTGTTATGGTAATATCCATTTCTGGACCAGCATGTGTCTCTGTAAGACACACTATATCATGTTTTTTAAATTTTTTCTTCAAATTCAGCATTACCTAATTTTGAGTTAATTTGTGATTTTACCCCATTTACGTTCCATGCTGCGATTGATAATGAATATGGATTCATAGCTAATAGGGGTGTGTAGGTTCTGTCAAGCAATATGGTATGGTATACCGGCGTGAATATCCTACCTCAATATTCTTGGTATCTGACAAGCACTTTCTATAATCATATGACACAATAATCTATTAATTCATACAATTCAGTCATATTATTCAATACACTCTTCTGTGAGTCATTGAGTCATGTTACTGTCTTCGCTGTCTTGTTATGCCCAGGGATTTTTCTACCGCATATCGTAAGTTGGAAGCAAAGAGAACCGTACCCTCTTGTGTGAGGTGTACCCCATCCTGGCTCAATAGTTTGTGGCCTCTCTTACTTATCGGTTGAATGTTGTGATGATGGCAGCACATAACATTTCTGTCCTCAAAGTACTTGGCTTTCAATAGCCCATTCACAGCTTCCACCTTAGCGCTCAGGGTGGCACTATCCCGTCTCGTGATCCCTAGAGATACAATTATCTTGCGATTTTTGTTAGCTTGTTTGTTCTTGTTGACAAGCTCCTCGACTTTGTTCACACATTCCACTGGATCTAGTTTTTTTATGTCGTTACCAATTGTATGGGACACTACGCAGTCTGTGTCCCGGTCAACTGGGTGGTCAGTGCTTCTCTTGTTGTGTAAGCGGTTTGCTTTTCTACTTGCACTGCTTTCATGAATTTCTCAATTATGATGGGCTTAGTTTGTGAGCTACCAATGATAGACACTTTTTTACGTCTACCTTGTGTTTCCTGCCTGGGTGGTACATTAGGTTCGCTCGGTTTTCTGTTCTCATTATGTCTTTGTATAAGCATAGTAGTCTCATCCTCTGAATCTTCAGAACCACTTATGGAAGATTGTTTGTGGGTGTCTTGCACTACATGTGCAAAGGTTCGACGGTCCTTTGTAGCATGGCGTTTTACTGGGGTTTCTATGAAGGGGGCATTGGGGGTGCTCTCTATTGCTTGCATGTGGAGCTTCAGGGATAGGACCTCGTCGCATGCAGTCTGTAGTTTTTTCTTAGCATCGCTGACCTGACCCTCCAAGCCCTCGATACTCTCCTGTTTTGTGTTGAGACTTCTATGTAAAGCGGTAAGTTCTTTGGTTAGCATAGACTTTTCTCTTTCTAACGAGTCTATCTGTGTTTGCATTCTGTTTTTGTTAATCTTAAGATCATGTCTCAGTTGTTCTTCATTCTCTTGTGCTTTGCATCTCACTTGTTTGATCTCCTTTTCTAGAGCATCACATCTTGCATTCTTGTTAACTTCAGACTTTTTTGCAGTGTCTTTCTTTTTTACTTCTTCTTCAAGCTTTCTTTTCTCACCCACGCATTTGTCGAGCTCTTTTTTACTTTGACACTGTTGGTTCTTGAGTGATTCAATTTTTCTCATATATGAAAGCAGCTCATTTTGCTACTTTATCCATCAGCATAATGGAAATTTTACCTCATAAAAGAGCATAATAACAGTTAATTATTCAAGTGTGATCCCTTCAAAAATTGTAGTGACATGCTCTCAGAAAAAGAAAAGAGAAAAATATAAAACACACTACATCTTTGTCCAGTGGTTCTGGTCAATTAACTTGTATTGACCCTCTACCATGACATGGTAGCCACGAACAGATATAGCAAAATAGAGATAAACACTCCAATGACCAGCCCTGTGGTCAACCCCGTATTGTTCAGTGAAGCAAAACCTATCTCAACGGCATCTAACCTAGACTTTTTTGTCGGTGCACCTGTTTCCTCATCTGTTAAATTTTGATGCCTCTTTCTTGCTGACCAGGGTACTCCCCACCTTGGTCGCAAATTGTAACGAGGATGGTCCTGACCTGACTCCCCGGACAGCTGAGTGTTAATTGTTACACCACTGTCAGTGTCCATGTTCTCTTGTTCATGGTCCACTGCAGGCTGTTCTACTCCAATGTTTTGATTACTCTGACCAGCACCACTTGTGCTTGGCTCAGGTTCATTGTCACCTGGCATAATGTCTCCAGGTATATATGTTGACACAGCCAGCTTGGCCTGTCGCAATGGCTGTGTCCTGTCAGCTGTTTTTCTATTTATGTCTCGGTTACTTTCCCTAAATCTCTTGTATTCATTACTGTGTTCATCCCAAACTGCTTCTGGATGGGCAGGTCTTATATCTTGGGCATGGACAACTCTAGTGTCTCCTGAGGACTGGTGTTTTATTTTGAAATGTACAGGAGACAACTTTTCAACAATTCTGTTGAATGGTTTCCATGGTGATGCAAACTTGGGTGTCAGCCCTGCTAAGGAGCTTTGATCATGAAAATATACTGGGTCAGACACTTCAAAATCCAATTTGGATGCCTTTTTGTCATAATAATGCTTGTTACGCTCACGCGCTTCTTTCATGTTTTCTTTCACCTGAACAAATGAATGATGGAGGCATTCAAGCATGGTTGGTACATACTCCTCCCCAAGATACTTGAGTCGGGGTTGGAGCAAGGTGTCCATGGGTAGCACAGGATCCCTCCCGTAGACTAGGAAAAAAGGTGTAAATAATGACCCTTCTGACACTGAAGTTCTGTACGCCATGACAGCACTTGGAACATACTGGTCCCAGACTCTCTGATCTTTTTGGCTAATGCCTTTGGCAATTACATCGTTCATTACCCTGTGGTATCTTTCCACCTTAGCATTTCCGCTAGGGTGATATGGGACTGTTGTGACACGTGCCACATTTAGCTCGCTGGTTAATAGGTCTATGACTGCATTACAATACTCTAAGCCTCTGTCCGACAACAGGATTTTCATGCATGAATGGCGTGGTATAAAGTCTTCCAGTAAGACTTTAGCAACTGTTTCTGCGCATTTGTCAGGAACACAATAGGCCTCTGGGTAATTACTAAAATGGTCGATTAGTGTAATGACATAGTTGTTACCCTTGAAGCTAGTTGGAAATGGACCGCAGGTATCAATAGCTACAATTTGGAAAGGTGCATTTGGCAATGGGCCTTCTTGCATTTCATAAGTTTTCTTGGTCAACTTGCGTGCATTAGAAGTGTGACACTTCTGAACATAGAGTAACACATCCTTATACATGTTTTTCCAAAAGTAGCGTGTGCGCACTTTGTCATATGATTTGTCAATGCCCATATGTCCCTCTCTATCATGGTATCCTTCTAAAATCAATGTAACAAGACAACTATGGATGACAACTTGTAATCTTGGGTCAGGGTCCAAACGTACCCCAGGGGCTATGTGATACAGCACTCCCCCTTCAATGGCAAATTCATGAAAAAACCTGCTTCCTTCTCCCTTTTCTTCCAAATCAGATAGGACTTTGTTGGCATATCTGTCCTGCTTTTGTAATTCTCTAAGCTTTGTTTTAGGTGGGAGACTAATTATGGATTCAATTAGTTCCTCTGAATTTATGTCAGCACCCCCTTGTACGCCCTCCTCAGTCTGCATCACAGGCTGACTGAGAGTTTTGTTTGGTTCATTGATGTTTATCACACCAAGTTCCTTTTGTGAGTCCAGTGCATTTACAACAGGGTCATTAACAAGATTTGTTACAACATCTGGCTCTTCATCCCGGGGAACTAACCTACTCAAGCAATCACTTTTATTTATTCTTCCTGGGCGGTAATGGATTGTACAGTCATACTCGGATAGCATGATGGCCCATCTTTGCACTCTGGCATTTTTCATATCCGAGCAAAATAATGACTTAATTGGGGCATGATCTGTAAAAACATGGACTTTAGCACCTAGCAAGTAATGACGTAGCTTTTGCATTGCAAAGACTACAGCATATGCTTCCCTCTCTATAATAGACCACTTTTGTTGCCCTGGAGACAACTGGTGTGACAAATACTGAATAACTTTCTCACCCTCTGGGTGCGGTTGCATAAGAATGGCTGAGATTGCGTAATCCGAGGCATCCGTGTGAAGATGGAATGGCTTGTCCATTTCTGCATGAACTAATATTGGACTTGTTGTGAGAAAATGTTTCAGGGTGTCGAATGCATTTTGCTCTGCTTCACCCCATTTAAAATGTGCATTTTTGCTTGTCAATGCAGTCAGTGGTTTTGCAATGTGACTGAAGTTAGGAATGAACTTACGGTAGAACCCTACCATTCCTACAAAGGCACGAACTTCACGAATATTTTTAGGGGCAGGCATCTTTTGTACTGCTTCTATCTTGCCTATCTGTGGTGTAATTCCTGTCCCAGACAAAACATGCCCTAAGAAATGAACTTCCTGCTTGGCAAAATGACACTTTGATCCTTTCAACTTGAGGTTGTGCTTACGCAACCTTTCAAAGACTTGTCGCAAGTGTGCCACGTGTGACTTAAAGTCTTTTGAATGGCAGGCTAAATCATCCATGAAGGCAATTAGAAATTGGTGTTGTATGCCCTCAAAGACTTTATTTACAATGTGTTGGAAGAAATTAGGCGCAATTGACACCCCCATTGGAAGATAATTATATTCAAATTGGCCCTTGTGACAAATGAATGCTGTCTTTTCTTTGTCCTCCTCCTTGATAGGGCATTGGTTGTACCCCATAAACATATCAGCAGTGCTTATATATTTGGCACCTTTGACTTGCATCAGCACATCTTCTATATTTGGCAACGGATAGCAGTTTTTACGCACGACCCGATTCAATTTTCTGTAATCTATTACTAGCCTAAGTTGTCCATTTGGTTTCGGCACAAACAAACAAGGACTACTCCATGGGCTGCTGGAGGGTCTAATAATGCCCGCTTGCAGCATTTTGCATAACTGTTTCTCTAACTCTTCTCTTTGACTATAAGGCATGCGATACATGCGCTGTTGTACAGGTTCATGTTCCTCTGTGGGAATTGGTATTATGAAATCTGGTCCTTGTCCAAGATCTAATATGTCTTCAGCAAAAACATCACTATACTCCCTCAACAAAGCTTCTAGCTGACTCTTTTCAGGTGGAGGTAAATGATCTAAATTTACCTGTGGGGGCGGATGTTTTTGTCCTACATTGTTTTCACTGGTTACTGTCGCGTGCTTCTCTACCAAAGTTTGCCCTTGACTAATTATTCCATTTAAGCGATCAACTAAATTTATTTCTGTAGTGCTAAGTAGTTCTGCATGGGCTATTGCTATGTCTGGCTTGATTGTGAATGAGCGGCCTGTAACATTTACAACTTCAAAAGGAATGGTTCCACTCTCATCTATCTGCGCAATTATGGCTGGGGCCATTAGTCCTGGTTGGTCCAAAAAGAACAGGCTATTATCCAAAGGTGTTATCAAACAGGGCCCTTTAAGAGATTTGTTTTTAACAGTTGCGCGAAAGGTGTTACTTGAACGTGGAGGTATGTTTTCTTCTTTCACACTTCAACCAAAGAAACGTGTGATTTTTCATCTTTACGGTGCATCAGTGTCACGTGATTTCCCAATTTCAAGGTCCTTCCATTGAAGTCAAGCTGAGCTTGAGCTTCGGTTAAAAAATCACTGCCAAGCAAGGCAGTTCTTGATATCCCCTTTATTATTTCAAAAGGAGTTTCCCATGAAGTGGGTCCAACTTGAAATTTTATGTGAGAAACCCCTTGTGATTCTAGAGGTGTTCCTGAAATGCCAACTACATTTCCATTTGAAAATTTCCTAGGCCTCAGTGGACTTTTGTTTGCAGGTGGGATCTTGTTAAACAGCTCGTATGACATAATGGTTATATCGGCCCCGGTATCTACAATAGCATAAGTTTTGACAGTGCCAAACTCAACGTTATCATGGGAGTGAATGGTTTTTCAAACAATAAACCTGGTGGAGTGGGGCCAGTTTCACCACCAGGTGAATCTAGTTTCCCTGCCCAATAGACATGGAATTGGTGTTATTAACACCTTGGTTTGCACCACTACCCTGTCGGCTTGCCTGATCTCTTTGTCTCTTACGGCAATCTCGGTACAGGTGCCCAGGCTTTCTGCAGTAATTACATAATTTATTGCCAGAACTATCAAACAAATTTGCTCGTCTCTTTTGTGAGTTATTTTGATAAGCCGGTCGGCTTCCGTTTGAAGTGTTCACCTGCAGCACCTGCTGCAGTAATTGCTCCACATTGCCCAATCTTTGTGCCATTGAAGTTGTGGAAATGGCTGAAACATCCATGGGTTCTTCCACCCTATTTGGCTTCTTAAATCGAAAGACTTATTTATAAGCTGCTGATTTGCAGCAATTTTTACTGCCTCATCCAGTTTTTGTGGTCTTTTCTCAATAATTCTACGGGCCACCATATCGTCCCTGAAACCCTCTATAAATGCATCAACCAGCTGTTGCTGTATCAAGCAATTATCCAGATCAGTGGTTTCAAATGCTTCTTCTGCCAATTCCAACAGTCGTTCTGAATAACTTTGTACTGTTTCCCCATTTCTCTGTTTTAACCTGCGCATTGTTTGGAGAGCATATTGGCTGTCACTCTGATCGCTGAAGCGATCCATTAATTTGTTTTTGAATGTTTGCCAAGACATTTGAGGCTCTTGCCTGAGAATTCTGCTTGCAAACTCAGCCGCGGCACCTTTCAGGGTGTGAATTGCCAAAACTTTCAAACGGTCTGAGTCGCCACCTAGAGTCATAGCTAATTTTTTCATCTCTCTTATCCATTGCCGAAGCAATTGGGTCCCTGCTTCTGACCCACTAAAATTTGGAATCTGACTAGCAAACCCCTGCATACGTAGTTCATAAAGCAGTGACTGAAAGTTGTCACTTATCACTTGAATGGGTACAAAATTTGGATCTACATTTGGAGCATTCATAGCAGCATTTGGGTCTGGATTACCTTCGGCCATTTTGAAAATAAAACACTTGATACTGATCACAATTCAACAGAACAAAAGAGTGGCTCTTGAAACCCTTAGAACAAGTAAGTGTTGTGACACTAACCTTTGGTCCAAAGTTCCCAAGTTCCAGAGTTTGTGTGATATTTTCTCCTGATAAATATATCCAATGAATAGATAATCCTGGTCGCCGGCACCAATTATAACCTTGAGGGTGTTCTCGTTGTGAAATAAACAAACAAATCCAGGGAATGTTGTCTATGTCTTGTATTGTTCCAAAATGGCCAATGTACAGGTAGCAAAAATACACTGCATATGTATCTTGCCGAACCCAACTCTGACAAGAAACCCCAAAGTAGGGATAGACATAGGATGTAAAAGTCACGTGAGAGGTACCAGTCATTAAGCTAAAGGGAAAAAGCCATGTAAGGAAGAAGCAGCAAGGAATGAGAATGACGTAGACAGCATATTTAAGTAGTAACTAAATTTGTAGCTTCCAAACTGGTTCAAACAAGATTTGAGGTTCTTAAAATAGAGAAAATTTTGGGGTGGGGTCTGTCAGAGCTTTGGCATGGGTTTGTCATACATCAACAAAGCACAATTTCAATGCAGAGTTAATCAGATGATAATCAAATAATTATCAGAACTTTTGTTTAAAATTAACTGGCCAAAACGGCACTTTGTTACAGTTGCATCCTCGCACGCAGGTCCCTTTGCAATCACAACTAGAATCTTTGAAGCTTGTTGACTCATTTTGATTTTGCACCAGAGTACAAGTGACATTTGTCAAGTTGGAAATGCTGGACATATATTTGTTCAGTGAGAGACTGGAACAATAGAAAGGACCTCTCTCCTGCCATTTCTACTTGCTTGTGGAGCTGGCCCTGACTAACTGAGGTGGCCTGTGCCACATGTGTGAATGTTTACACAACATGACCTAATTACACCAGGCTGGAAGTAGTGCAACCATATCTATGCATATATGAATACAATTATGTCCTGAACTGCCACCAGATGGCAACCAGTAATTACCTTTACCTTTAATTATTTAATCATCACACATATATAAAAGTTCAAACAATTTGACCTTGGAGGCAGAAAATATCCAAAAATGCCCTGTACAGTCAGGTGACAGAGCAATTGCTTCGTCCAATTTTCACCATAGAAAACAATGTAAGGGCCTCTGAGTGTAAGTATGTAAGTACTACATAATATCCCACCTGGCAGGTTATAATAGTTTAGATGACAACATTTATACCCAGTTATGCAGTGTAAATGTTTACCTGATTGTTCCTTCCTTGAGCCTACCGTCTTCAATTTCAGGCTCTCGAAACTTTTCTTTCAGGACTGTTGGTCCCATCATAATGGCTTCTCTCGGGCTTGCGTTAATTTTGTGAAGCATGTACCACACATGCTGCCATGTTGTTTCACCACCTCTTTTGACACCATCCCTCCATCTGGGCTACATAGGTATGTGAGGAAGCTGGATATCTCTGAAATTGATTTTTGTTTAATTGGTAATTCTCAATAAAATGTTATACCACTACCAACCATTTTATGAATTATCTGTGTGAGAGGAAAAAGTAGAGTAGCTTCTTATTCACTTGCATATTATGTCTAGGAGGTGCTGGCCTCATGAGGAAAATTGACACACTAACGCATAGCAACTCTCTGTGCTGGAGTTGAAGTTTTCCCCAATTGTTTGACCTCACTTCCTATTGGAGGCATGCTGGATACAGAACAAGATGTTTAAGGAAAAAATTTCCCAACTATAGCAGCCTGCAATGACTTAAAATATGTCCCATTTTTAAAATCCTTTAGAGCATTCTTACATTCCTGTAGAGAAAACAGCTTCTCGTTTTCTATCTTTTGTTCTTCTGTTATTTTAGGAGTATTATTTTCAAGGAAGATTTTAACCCTTGGGTTAGTAAGATGGTCCTCTTCTGCCCGTGAGCTATATAGTTTTTTATAGAAAATTGCTTCCTCTTTTAATATATCCGCTGTTTCATTAATTTCTTCCTCATTTTCTGTTATTAGCTTTGTTATACATTTATTTTTGTAATTTCTTTTTTCTAATAAAAGAAAATACTTTGTATTCTTTTCTCCATATTCACACCACCTGGCCTGAGATCGTAGCACAGCTCCTCTGGTCTTCCTCTCGTTCATGTCCATCAGTTCAGTTTTTACCTGTGCAATTTCCTCCTCTATGTCATTACTTTCCCTGTTTTCGGCTATTTGCTCCATCAGTTTTTCAAGTCTTTTATTTAAGCTCTCTTCTTTTTCCCTGCTTCGTTTTGTTCTTTCAAAAAAGTGTTTCAATGTGATTCCCCGAATATGACATTTCAGTGAATCCCAATATAAGCCCTTGTCTGTTGTATTAATATTTGTGTCCTCAAATTCTTCTATTGCCCTTTTAACCTTATCTACATATTCTATGTCATGTAGTAATTCATTATTAAATTTCCAGAAACCTCTCCCTCGCTGTTTACATAACTTTCCTTCCAGTTTTAAGTGCAAAATACTGTGATCTGTCTGAATGGAGGGTTTGATTTCACATTTTTTAACTGTTGGCATTAGAAATGATGATACAAAAAGATAGTCTAGTCTGCACTGTATCGGTGGGTTAGCTGATCGCCATGTGAACGTGAATAAATCTGGATTGAGCACCCTCCAAATATCTAATAGTTCAAATTCTTCCATAAAGTTTTTCAGGTTTTTGGCATACTCTGTTGTTGCCTCGGTTCTGCCTCCTCTTTTATCTAATTCAGGGTTCAATATTGCATTGAAATCACCACCAATAACAATGTTTCCGTCTAAATATTGTAGACACTGTTCTCTCAATTGGAGTAAAAAATTCAGCTGCTCTTCCATATGATCCTTAGTGCGTGCATAAACATTACCTAAAATAAACAATGTTTCTTCTATTTCAACTTCAGCAATCAAAAATCTACCTTCAGTATTGGATATGACCATCTTAATTGTATATTCTATATTGTTTGGGAATAGAATTGCAACTCCTCTGCTGTTACTGCTACCATGTGAAAAAAGAATATTCGAACCCCACTCGCTTTTCCACATTTTCTCTGTCTGAACCGTGCTATGGGTTTCTTGAAGGAAGACAATACCCTGATGAGATTTATGCAACCAGCGAAATATTGAGCGCCTTTTAAATTCATCTCCTAAACCCCGAACGTTAAGTGAAAATATATCGGTACTAAATGACATCTTTAATTAACAATGATTAAGTAATCAGTTGATATACGACTGTGAATATAGCACACACGGCACTAGTAGCCACTGAGTCACTGTCAGGCCTGGATCTGACCATGCCTAACCTGCGTAAAGACTTTACCTGGATAGTGACGTTCGTGTCAAGTGACACTGACAGTGTCAAAGTTGTACTCATTTTTTCGCTCTAAATATCTCCATATATAAAATTGGGATGCATGAACATACGTACTAATATCAAGTGACACAACATCAAAGACAATTGCTTCACTAATGTAGCATGAAAAACTGCAAAAAGTGAATGTCATAACATGAAAGGTGTTCCCAAGGGCTGTTTGAAAGTTCCCGGAGCTTCTGGTCACTGTTACTATTTTTGTATCGGTCAAAGGTCACGTCTATTGTAATGGCCGTCCCATAATGCATCTCTTTATTTACTTCGGCCTTGTGAGTTCCGGTGAAATGGACTCGCGAAAGGAGTCATAAAGTAGGCTGTTTTATAGAAATTAACAGTATATATACGATGAAGCACGGCAGGTTTAACTCGTGTGGGCCGCCCATCTCCCCTGGGCGTCTTTGACACGAATGACAGGGTTGACAGTCCCAGCAATGTGCGCGGTCCTACCGCGTCTCTTCAGCTCCTTCAGTTTGGGCTCGAGCAATTTCCGCTTTTCTTGCGTACGTTTCCACACATCGTCTGTCACAATAATTGTTTTTCCATGAAATGGATTTTTCTTCAGGGTCCTGGGAGCGGCTTTAAGTAGCTCTGAAACCATAGTGGGGTTCGCACATTTTACCAACATGGGTCTGGTATTGTTCCTCTTTTTCCCCAGCCTGAAAGCGCTGTGGATCTCCATTTTTCCTGTGAACTGCATATGGTTCCGAATTAACTCCATCACTAACTCACAACACGCGCCTTCCGAGTTATCCCTTTCAACTAGGTTGTGAACAATAAAGTTTGCGGCTCTATTCTCATTTGAAAGTTTCTCTATTTCATCCATCAACCTGGCACTTTGTTCCTCGTTGTGTGACTTGTCAACCTCTCTGGCCGTTCTCAAGTCCTCTGTTTCTTTACATACATACTCTAATCCAGCCTCTACATCTCTTTGTTTTGTTTCTAACATGTCCACTTCATATGTTAAGTCCTGGATAGATTTGTCCATTTTCTCCACTTTATCTAAAATTTCATCTAGTAAACTTAACTTGTCCAATTTTCTGTTGATAGCCTCCAGCTGCTCTGGGTCCGCCATTTGTCCAATTTTCTGTTGATAGCCTCCAGCTGCTCTGGGTCCGCCATTTTGTTGCTATGGCCCTGATCCTGTCTGGGCCGACTCTTTTCTTCTTCTATATCTTTGTGAAAACGCCTAGTAGGGCTTCTCAAATTCCGTAGCATGATAAGCAGAGCTTGTATTTTCCCTCCATCATTTTTGCTGCGACAACTCGGTTGTTTTGCTCATTTTTAACCCGAAATTCCGGGAGCCCAAGCTCAGCACCCTCTGCTATTGTCCATGGTAACCTAGCCGACTTAAAATATGTCATAGAAAGCCAGAAAACATCACTAGAGCTTTCTAGGTGGCTATTTTCAACAGCCACCGAGAAAGCATTTTTATAAACAATGACAAGCTGTAGACCATGATGTAAAACTAGAACAAACAGCAGGCGTTTTTCAAAGAAAACTACTGAGACATATACTCAAAAACAGATGGCCAGACAAAATAAAAGTCATAGACCTATACAAATATACAAATATTTAAGAATTGAGTAAAAAAAAAACAGTCCAACACGTGGAGACTAATTGATATGTTTAATGCAAACCAGTAAGCATGAAGATGCAAACTATGACTTGTGGCACTGGGGTAATATTCCACCAGTGCTAACTTGATATACATGTATGCATAATACAGTCAGTATTGCAATAACAGACTTGCGTCAAGACAAGTTGAGCAGTCACAGATAACATGTAACAGATATATAAAGGTAAGTTACTTGGGCAACAAGCCTTGTGGCAGTCAATGTTGTGGTTGGCACAATATGTTTTGTAATGTGTAAAATAGCTGCTATATTGTACACATGTGCTGTCTCTGTATGACGCTTCAATAATAGACATGGTAGCAGCCTCCAAGTTCACATCTGATCTTGCACTTTATGTTTGCTTGAAAGTACTGAGCCCATAAGCCGCAGCTTTGGGTACAGCGGGTGCATCTTGTTCGGCTTGGCCAGTAACGTTAGATTGTCTTTCCTTGCAGGAAGTTTCACTGGTGTTGTTGAATAAAGATTGTCCGTTAGTAAGCGTTTCAATTATTTATTGGATCGTCTTAATTCTGGGTACAGGATCATTCTTGTCAATTACCTTGTCACCGAGCAACTCTCCAACTCCCACTGAGCTCAACCTCGTGGTCTTCAAGTCCCCTCGAAGACGTGACCAGGGTAATTACCTTGCTGGTCCTACCCTTAGGAACCACAGTGGGCACTCATACACTTGGCGATATGTAGATGGTCTGGTAACAGCTGGGAGTTGAAATAGATCTCCAAACAGTATAACTGACTTACCTCCAAAGGGCTGAGACTTTTTGTGATCTGGTGCAGTCTCACCACCAAGGATATGTATCTGTTCCAAGAGCTCACCACTCAGCATAATCACTTCATCAATGATGAGTACATCTACTGCTGAAATTGCTGACCATGTTTGGTCCCTATAGTTGTTTGCCGGCCTATCAGTTTAGCTGCATCATATTACCTGATGTTGCCATAACTTCAACAATGTTTGTTGCACATTTAAAATATAGGAACATTTAGTGCAGCAAGTAACTCTTCCCTGAACCACCAAAACCTGACACGAAACAAAGGATTTGTTGTCCACAATTCTGCCTGACATAACGATACACAGATGTTGGCTTTCTGTAAGTGTCTGCTCACGACCGGAAAGATCTGGCTGCTCTAACATCACTGTTTGTTTGTTTACACGAAGCAGTTTGCTGATATCTGGTGATATATCTTCATCTGGCATATGGTTCTGCACTGAAACAGTCTGGAATTCCTGCAAGTGTGAGTCAGTAAAAGGTATGTCTTCTCCGTTATCAAGCTCCTGTGTTTCACTCACCAATGTTTTGTTATCAGCAATGCTTGCATTTAACATCTGTTTTGCTATCTTGGAAATATGGCATGGATCAAAGTTACGGAGCTTCATTTCACCAAAACTGACAGAAAATTCATCACACTCATCAAACAGCCCCCTCATATAACACTCTTCCTTGTATGTATCAGACATCATTTGACTGGGAAAGGAGATCTGAGTCACAACGGAAAGGAACTTTCAATTACATCTGCTGGAGGTAAAATATCTCCCCATCTATCTGTCTTGTGAAATGATGTCTTGTAGCTAAAGCTTTATTGCATTTTACCACATACTTTCCATCCATGTCTGCGATCAGGTCTGTGATCTTTGGTTTCTCAGTACTTACCACATAATTTGCAATGTAAAAGGGATGTGTCAAGCCCTCAAATTCTGGCAGTTGTGGCCAGTGTGTGTATTTCTCTCTGGACCCTGGAAGGAAAACATCCCTACTGTGTGCTTCCTGACCTTTCAAGTCTTCTAGTTTCTTGAGAACCCGAACCCTGTTTGTTGCAACACTTGTATCTAAAAAGACCACCTGAGTATCTGAACTCACCATTGAATATGAAAGAGATATGGCTACTGCGTCAGGGGCACCAATAAGTCTACTCTCCAAATATCAAGTAACTTCAGAATTGTAATCAACTTCAAGACGCAATGTTGGTTCCACTTTAGATATGTATTTGACCAGATACCATTCCAAGCCAATAGAAGTTTTTATCTGAACATTCAGATGACCATCCCATGCAAGAAGCAAAAAATGGATTGTATGGCACAACAAACCGATCCTCCTTGTGACGTCTCACATACTCATACCTTGTGCCACCTGCCTAATACCCATCACTATGCCTCAATTCAAACGGAAAGTCATATTTACATCTATCCGTTGTTATGCCTCTTGAATTCCGGTAGCACCTATTGGGCCGACACGAATGAACTTGATAGCGAATCACTTTTTCTCTAAGACCAACTGAACCTGTATCCTTACCCCTTGGCAATTCAGCAACAATGCTGTCAGAGTCAAATGTATCTTCTTCCAACCATACAATGCCATGTATGTGCAAGGCACCTCTGTTTTGTGACTCAGCACGATACCAGGTATGTTTCGCCCTTCCGAACACACAATCTTTACCAAAAGGCATTGTTTTAATTGCACAGAATCTCTCAAAGAAATATACAGGCACATCCACAGGATACCATATGCTCGCCCTATTGGAATGCTGGGAAAGAATTTCTTTCAAGGTGCCCAAGATTCATTAAAAGTGAGTGTAAAAAATATGTCACCTGGAAGAAGAGCTGATACACGAGCCATCAAGTCTAGCCATTGTTTTTCCAATAGCTTTTGCTTCCTGTTATGGTGCTTGTTACCATATTGCCATACTTGTAATGGTTTTTCTCCTGTGATATTGTGTCTGCTTGAATGGGAACAGACCTACTTTAATTTGTTGCCAGACAACTGTTTGTATAAAAGAATCTTACCTTCATATTGCTATCAAATGCCCCAAAAGGATAAAATCTATCAGTGGCCCATCTGCGGTCTGCATGAAGCAGCTGGATTTTATGGTAAGCCCCTATTGTCCATGCCTCCTGTCGCTGGTACCAAGAGCCCCTTCCATATGGGAACAAATGTGGAAATAGCTTTGCTTCCAAATGTTCATCACTATATGTGATTTCATCCATTACATGTTGTGCAGAGTTTCCAACACCTGGGTGAATCTGCTTGCCTACAGTCACGTCTTTGAGATCACATGGCCGTGAGGGAGTGTTGCCTGTTTCTGCTGGAAATAATAAGCCCTGTCGTTTTTCTAATTCAGCTGCAGGTACCTGACCATTGTCTAAAATATGTAAATCTGATGTGCGAGATGGCAAACCTTGAAACAGACGATTTGATGCTTTTGTGACCATATTTAACCATGCATTTTTTCCAGGTTACCACAAAACTGTTCATAGAGTTTGTTGTTTTTCCTCAGCCGTAGTAAACACTGTTTTGTTAAAGTACCAGAGGCCTCTAATTCTGGATCTGACCCCTCTTGCAACATACCTACCATCCCACGCAAATGTTCATTATCCTGCTTGGTAAAACCAACTGAACCAACAGCATGCAAGGAACTATACCCTGGGATTTTGAATGTAGAACAGTACATATTCCAAATTGACAGTTTACGATATTGGACGTCGGAAGAGAGCTGTCTGAAACAATCTGGTATACATCCAAAATCATCAAACAAATACAGTTGCTTTCCCTTTGTCCAATTCTGCTTACAACACCAACATGCTAAAACTTGACTGTTGGAGCCTTGTGAATATTTATGTAAAATCTGAAATGGGCTTACCTTTGGGATGGGAGTTTTTGCCTTCCATTCACATTCAGGCAAGTTAGGGATCCACTCAACTGTTGCAGGGTACAATATCTTTCCACACATACAGCATGCTGCCTGAGGCAAAATTTTCTCAAACTTTTCAAAATAGCATTTAGCAACTTTGAGCTTTGTTTCATTTATGTTTAGGTTGTCCAATCCATCTTCATGAGGGACTTGCTGTTTGGGAAAATGGGAACATTCATTATCATCAGGTTTTGCCAGTTTTGCTGTTGAACAGCTCTCAGACTCTGATTCGAGAAAACCATTACTTACCCTTTTTTGCCAGTTAAAATGTGTTGAAGCTCCAAGAATAAAAGACATGGTTGATGAAAAGTTCAAACATGACCTTGCCTACGAAAAAAAAAAATGATGAACCAGCCTACTACTATAAAGCAGTGCACACTGGATTACAACCAAAAAAAATCTCTGAATAATTTCCCAACCATGTGTAGTGCCATGAAAGTTGCTGAGCTGCTTGAATTTACCATAAATTGGCGTAATCAGGGCACCAAGTTGTACTGTATCACCATATGAACCGCTGATAAACCACTGAAAAAGAAAAAGATGCCTAGCGTTCAACCGTTCTGTCGGCACAAAATGTGCAGATCTTCGAACGTGACCTTGGCTATGGAAAAAAAAATGATCAACCAGCCTACCACTATAGCAGTGCAGAAAAAAATGATCAACCAGCCTACCACTATAGCAGTGCACATTGGATTATAGTAAAACCTGTTTTGAGAGACCGCTCTTAGCCCAGGCCAAAAGGTGGTCACAAAAGGCAGGTGATCTCTCAATGGAGGTGCAATAATATGTGAAAAATAGCGAAAGGGACTTCGAAAATATGGTCTTAAAAGGCAGATGGTCTCTCATTGCAGTGGTCTCCCAAAACAGGTTTCACTGTACAGCCGAAAACACCTCTGAATAATTTCCCAACCACATGTAGCGCCATCAAAGTTGCTGAGCTGCTTGAATTTACCATATTGGCGTAATCTGGGCACTAAGATTGGCGTAATCAGGGCACTAAGTTGTATTGTATCACTGTATGAACCGCTGATAAACCACTGAAAACGAAAAAAGATGGCTAGCTTTCAGCCATTCTGTTGGCAGAAAACATGCAGATCATCCTCACCTTTTGAATCTTTGCGGGCAACTGGACGAGGACGCGGTGTGTCCCCAGTAATATTCAGTCGCCGTTTCCTGTTTGAATGTGTGTGGAAATCTACCAGCCATCTGGGTGCTCCAATGCAAGACGAGAGCTCCTGATGGGCTTTGTTTACATATGCACTTTGAATGTCAGCACCAAGGAGTCATGCATAGGAAGGTCAAAATTCTTACAACCCCAAGTTAAAGATTTGTAAAAGTTGACATTCAGTGGTTTGAAACACATTTATACAATTCAGTTATCACAAAAACGTCCTTGCTTGCCAGGTCTTAATTCCAAAACCATATCAAGTCCTGCTTGGTAATGTTTTGGAGAAATGACTAGTTCGCATTGTGATTGGCTGAAAATATGATGGCTGCCACATGACAGCCTGCTAACGCACGTCTTTCGGTGTTCAAGTTTCATTTTCTATCACTTTTTATCACGCTCTCCACTTTTTCTGGATGAGTAATACAATAATATTAACGTATATGTGCATATTGCATTTATAGTTTCGAAAATTCGTGAATCACCTCAGTGTGTATGCGGCCGTCACACTGTTTACAAAGCTATCCTGCTAACCGGAAGTTCAATGATTGACAGGCGGTCGGGTTAAAGTGATGTTACAAAAAGGGATAAAAAATGATATAAATTAGTCTTTAAAGCCAGTTTCACAAATATAGTCTGATAGATTAGCCATTTCACTATTTGGTAAGGTGGTCACTTGGTTGTGGGAAATTTTCATTTACTCGCCTCAACGTCAAATCACTTCGGTATGTGAAGAATGCGGGTCGTCGTCAGACATGACGTGTGCCTGTAAAAAATGATCAATTTTGGGTAGATTTGAAACCTGAAAATATGAAAAACATGCGTATTCAGTTATATTCGGGGCGTGGCATAATGGATTTGGTCATATATAGACAGCAAAGAGTATTTGGGGGCCAGAATATGGGTCCAAGTTTCAGGACAGAGCGCGTCCTCGTCCAGTTGCCCGCAAAGATTCAAAAGATGAGGCTTCATATTTTTGGGAGATTTTTAAATATGGTGTAACAAAGTTGCCACAGAATGGTAATTTTTCATAGATATATATGTATATATCATTTAAACAGTTGAGTGGTCTTTGTGTAAAAATTAGAACACAAGTTGTCAGACAAGGAATGTCCTGTACTTTTATATGCACCCAAATGAGTTTCACCACCATATATCTTCTTCCAGTCTTTTTCATCTGTGTGTAATAAAACCGTCCAAATGATGATCCTTAACCAATTTAAAACTGGAGAGAGCTAATGACTTCCACCATAATATACTCAGTTGTTATCTTTGATGGGTCAGAGTGAGAACTACTTTCATGTCGGCAGTGGAAAAAATAGTCACTGGCAGAAACTGTCAATATAGCCTCTTAACTCTTCATCTCACCCTTGATACCCATGATTTTAATAGTGTACTTGGTATGTGACACCAGTTTAGATATTGTTCATGTCTGGTCATCTCCTGACAGAGTGTGGTTTTGCATCTCTATCTCTCCAGCTGTAATACTTAGCACAGTTGTATCATATTCACATAATTCTGGCTTGTTCCACTCCACAGTAATAGAAGTTTCTGTGTTGTTTGTGTGTCGTAAATTCTGGGGTTTGACCGGCCCCATTAAAGGCTGCGCCCCATTCTAATATGGTGATAATTTTCCAAAGCATGGCAGCTTTCTTCTGGTTTTTCTTTTTTTTCAAACAAAAGGCCTGGTTATCGGGAGGGGGTACATTAATCTCTGACATTAACGTACTGCTCCTCCAAATCACATGTTTAATTTTGTCAGGCATCTTCTTGATCATAGAAATTCTACTAGAGTAATAACGTGACATATACAATGTAGCCTCTTAGCTGTTCATCTCACCCTTGATACCCATGATTTTAATTATGTACCTGGTATGTGACACCAGGTTAGAAATTGCTTATGTCTGGTCATCTCCTGACAGAGTGTGTTTTTGCATCTCAATCTCTCCACCTGAAATGCTTAGCACAGTTGTATCATATTCAATTGTGATGGGGTTTTTTCCACTCCACAGTAATAGAAGTTTCTGTGTTGTTTGTGTGTTGTAAATTCTGGGGTTTGACTGGCCCCATTAAAGGCTGTGCCCATTCTAATATGGTGTTAATTTTCCAAAGCATGGCAGCTTTCTTCTCGTTTTTCTTTTTTTTCAAACAAAAGGCCTGGTAATCATGCAGGAGGGGGTAAATAAGTCACTGAAATTGGCATATATAGTAATCCTCCAAATCGCATGTTTAATTTTGTCGGGCATCCTCTTGATCATAGAAATTATACTAAAGTGATAATGTGATATATCTTCATCTTCTGAGCTGGGACTATATGAGGAAGATGAGTTATCCCTATGACTAGAGTGCCCCCTACTGGCAGAAGAGGAGGACCCAGCATCACTATCTGAAGTACTCGGGTGAGCTTTGGCTGCATACCGTTATGGGTTTTCTTAACTTGGTGGTTCGTAATTTTTCAGTCTTTTTATTGTGGTTCTCTTACTAGAGAGCCTGTGTTGCCTTTTAGACACCCTGTTGGGTGATGAAGAGTTGTTAGTGCTGTCTTCTTTCGATGGAGGTATGAAATCGGAATGACAATTTACTATATGCCCCCTCTCTTATTGAAGGAGGGGCATATAGTAATTGCGTTTTCCATGAATGTGTGCATGTGTCGATCAGTCCGCCATTTGTGTCCGGGCTGGAATTCGCTTGTCCTTCAACTTAGATTAATGAAACTTTACAGACAGGTGCACCTACACATGAGGGTGTGTCGTGTACCAAAAGTAGGTCACTAGGTGAAGTATGTGGTTCACAGTGATGTATTCTTATAAAAACATGTCCGGGCTATAATTCCTTTCCTATTCTCAATCTCTCCAGCTGAAATGCTTAGCTCATTTGTATCACATGCAAATGCATCCGCCTTATTCCACTCCATAGTGATAGAAGTTTCGGTGTTGTTTGTCTGTCAGAAATTCCGGGGTTTGACTGGCCCCGACTCGGATGAGCGTTGGCTGCATACCGTTCTGGGTTTTCTCAACTTGGTGGTTTGTAATTTTTCAGTCTTTTTTTTTTTTGTGGTTCTTTTACTAGAGAGGCTGTGTTGCCTTTTAGACACCCTGTTGGGTGATGAAAAGTTGTTGGTGCTGTCTTCTTTCGATGGAGGTATGAGTCGGAATGGCAATTCGTCGCATGAGAATTGTTTTGTTCTAAGTGACAAAAACTCACTTTCGAGAAAACGAGCTCCAAAGATTTGGGAACTTGGAAATGATACTTTTAAACTTTCAGACTTGATATTTGGCAAATAGGTTTATAATGGTCTAAGTTGAATAAATATATATTCATTCAAGCCTTGCAAGGTGTAGAAATACATTTTTTTTTAACTTTTAAAATTCACATAGAACAAAATGACTTTCAAATCTTGACTTTTTTGCAGTCATTTTGTTCTATCTACATTCTGGTTATTTAAAAAAAAAAGGATTATTTGTGCAGTAATACAAACTTTTATTCCCCGTTTTCCTACAATGACACAAAATAATCATAATTAGTATAATTGTGCACAGTACTGAGACCAGCCCTGATGTCAACTTGAGCATGGAGACTATCCAATGTACTTTTCTGACTAGAAACGTCTTGAAATAGTACACAGTAAACTTCTTAATACAATGGCAAAGTCTGGAGATTATTAACATAATATCACAAAATTAAGATTGATTATCCATATAATATCACAAAATTAAGATTGATTATCCATACAATATCACAAAATTAAGATTGATTATCTATACAATATCACAAAATTAAGACTGATTATTCATACAATATCACAAAATTATTTTCCGGAATGGAATTATTAACAGTCTCACAGTTCCTCACAATAAATCAAATTGAGCATGAGAACTAATGCTATTTTCTGACGAGAAAAGGCGTAACATAACAACGAGACTTAAATAGCACCATGAAGAGTTAAGTTTTTTAGTCAAAGTGAATTTGGATATCAAATTGAGACTTCTCCCATAGAATCTTTCTTATATATTTCGATACCAAGGAGACTCTCCCAATACTGTGTAATACAAAAGTATACCTGTTAATGGCCTTACAATACCAAGCACAAAATTATTCTCCTTATAGACTTATGAGCAGTGTCAAGATTAATTTTCTTACAAATAGATTTGCATGTCCAACGGAGCATTGTGACTTTTCCAATGCTCTATTTTGGTTATAAAATTGCTTAAAAAAACACAAAAGTACACCCTGAGTAGATTGATAATAAATCTTAAGTTTCTTATACTAAACCCTGATATCAAATTGAGCAAGGGTGTTTTTCAATAGTCTTACAATCAAATTGAGCAATGAGTCTGCCTAAAAAAAGATTACAATGATGCAACAATATACCCATTTGATAGAATAATGAAAAGTCTTAAGATTTTTCCATAACCAAAAACCTCAACATCAAATTGAACATGGCGTTTTTTCCAACACAATGCAATTTTCTGACTAGAATAAGTCTTAAATTGCACAAACTATTCCGACACCCCTTAATAGAACAATGCACAGCCTTCAGATTTATAGCAATACAGGTAGTGATGTCACAATGAACATGGGGACTTTCCTGTTTTGTCTTTGCTAGACAAAAATCAAGAGTCATATTGAGACAGCAGAACAAAACTTTCGTGAACCTGGTGATAATATTTACATGTCTTTCAATTAACAAATTATGCACACCCTAAGGGTTTCTCATAATAAATCCTAACATCACTTCGAACTTTCAAGTAACATATTAAGCACACTCTAAGGGTAATAAACAATAAACTGGAACATTATTTTTGAATTGAATTATGAAATTTTTTTGTGATTTTCCGAATAGAACATTTAAGAATAATAAAATATGCAAGATAAAATCATTCCCAAGTAATTAACAAATAATGTGCATCCTTGGAAATCCTTATAAAAGATTGAGCATGGATTTTTCATTGCTACATATCCTGGCTAGAAAGTGTTTCATCAATCAGACTGTGCATTTAAAACATTAAAGGCACAATCTTCATACAATGTCTGATGGCCTTCAGCTTAGAATCAATCTTTCCAAATGGTTTCCATGTAGGTCTTATCTATGAGAGGCATGTATTTGAGCATGGCTTTCAAGTCGACAATCTTTTCTTTGCTCAAAGCAGGCTTTGTTCCAAGTTTTGTCACTGCAGGGTATTGAAGCTGAGGTTCCAGATAGTCCGATGCCAGTTTGTTTGACTGGCATGTGATGTGTTGTTTTATCTGATAAGATCGTTGGGTTGCCGTGCAGGTGAAATCAGTATGTGTGCTAATATATGGGCACGTAGGACAATTATTATTACACTTAAAACAGCCTCATGGAAGTATAATGTTCGTCAGATTTGGGCGTACCAATAAGTTCTGTAGATTTTTTCCTTTGTGGTAGATAATACGTAATGGCTTATTATGAATGAGGGTAGTGTCTTGGTGGTGCCTAAGTATGTTCCAATTTCGTTTAATAAGTTCCCGTGTGATCTGTATTTTGGGATTGAATAGAGTGATGAAGTTCAGTGTGTCTGTGTTTGACGGTTTGTCAGGGGCATTAAGTAGAGCCCTTCTGTTTTGTTTGCCAGCCTTTTCTATGGCTAGATCAAGTAATCTATTTGGATAACCCCGTTTTAGAAAAAACTGTCTAAGTTCTTTGGCTTGTGAGTGAAAGTCTGAATCTCTCGAACAGATACGTCTAGTTCTAAGGAATTGTCCATAAGGTATTGCTTGTCGGCAAGATTTAGGATGACAAGAAGTGTAATGAAGGTAAGTATGTGTGTCTGTATCTTTACTGTATACCTTGGTATGAAGTGAACGACCTTCTTTTATTATGGTAACGTCAAGAAAATGTATTTCTTGGTCAGAATATTCGGCCGTGAATTTAATTGTGGGGTGCGCGTTGTTGATGTTTTCAATTAAGGTAAGTAGTTTTTCTTGACCATGCGGCCACAGCATCCATATGTCGTCAATGAAACGAAGCCATACCTTTGGTTTGTCAGGTGAGTTGTGTATGAGCTCTTCTTCTAGTTTAGCCATAAAGATATTGGCAAAGTTGGGTGCGCATGCCATTCCCATAGCGGTCCCTTTTATCTGCAGGTAAGGTTTATCATCGAAAGTGAATGCATTTTTAGTGAGGATAAAGTGTAACAGTCTTAACAGAAGCCAGGTGTGCGGTGTTTGGTCGTCCCTGTTATTAAGTGCCTCTCTACATGCAATAATGCCTTCTCTGTGTGGGATGTTAGTGTATAGAGAGCTGACGTCTAGTGTGACCATGATGTCCGTGGGATCGATGTCGAGAGCTTTAACTTTGTTTAAGAAATCAGTGCTGTCTTGGTTTAAACATATTTTATTCGTGAAAAGTACAATTGTACAAATTTTACAATCCTGGTTATAATCACGATTGGGAAAGAGGGCTACGCCCTATATTAATCCCTCTCGAGAAATAAGACAATTACAGACATGACAGCACAAGACGCACGTTGAGTCGGGTACATGCAGTAGATGACAACACCCAGACAAGACAGATAGTGGGGCTGTGCCAGTAATAAGTTTGGTTTTCCTTTCTTTCTTTCTTTTTTTTTTTCACAAAAACTTGAGTATGTGACACAGTGTGAGGCCAAAATGATCATCTGGTTTTACATACAACATGGTCTAAGTAATGGCGGTTTAATCATAAATATTGAAATTTATAACTAAGCACGATACACACATAAACTCTTATACTGACCGTGCATCGACATTTAAGGGTTGGACGGCAACCTCTCCCAGCTGTGGCAAAGGGTCCGAGTGCCCTCAGATCCTCTAACACAACGCAGGAGCGCAAGTCTGTCGGTATCACACGTAGCTATTAAAGTAAACAAGATCACCCAATGCCTTCAGAATTGAAACGCCAGGTGGCGTGAATAAATTCGTGTACAGCTAAAAAAATGTTAATGTTGTCAGGAAAAGAACATTGTGGGGAACCATAAAGTAAAGTTTGTAAAGTGAAGGGAGCAAAAGGGGCAATTTTGGTATGTAACTGGGAACGCGGAACTGTACACTTTGGACATGAGAAGAAGAAGTGCCAAGTATCCTCTCGTGGTGCACCACAAGAACATTCAGGAGTGTTCTTTACTCCAATCTTAAAAAGATGCGAATTTAGAGGACTAGCGTCCAAACGCAGGCGTGTGTGTCGAACACCTAGAGCTCTATTACCAATGTTATACAATTGAGGAAACTTAGTGGGACGTATTACTTGTTTGGTAATCTTAGATTTAAAAATTTGGATAGAAGCTGAATTTCGGGTTTCCAGAGGTAGTTGGTTCCAAAGTCGAATAGTTGATGGAAAAAAGGATTTATCAAAAAGTTCTGTTCGAGCCCTAAAGTGAGGAAGATCAAATTTTTGACGAGTGTGATGTGTATGTATGTCAGTAGCATCTGGAATAATAGAGCAGAGAAATTCCAGCACAAGCTTGTTCACTAGTTTATACATTAAAAGTAGTTTAGCGTTTTTCCTGCGTTCAGCCAGTGTAAGCCATCCAATTTCTTCATAGAGCTTGGCGTTGCTTGTCCCATGCATTGCTCCTGTTACAATACGGGCTGCAATCAGTTGGACATTTTCGAACTTTTCCTCATCGGATTCAGTACAGCTGCACCAAACTGGACTACCATATTCAAGTATAGGCCTGATGAAAGAAATGTAGATAGTTTCCAAAGTGTTTCTGTCAAAAACGAATTTTAAGCTCTTCATAATATTTATCATCCTAGTAGCCTTAACTGTAATTTCAATAATGTGATCAGACCAAGGTAGGTCAGAACGTATTGTGATCCCAAGGTGTTTCTGGTGAGGTACATCTTCCAAAGTTTGACCCTGAAAATTGATGGGAGGGTGATTTGGTGGATTAGTTTTCCGGGATATAAGCATGGAGTTAGTTTTTAGGGCATTGAAAGTTACTAACCAATCTTTAGACCACTGTTCAATATCGGAGAGGTCAGAGTTAAGAGTATTGGGGGCAGCAATTGGGTCATCAATAGTGAGATATAAAGAAGTATCATCAGCAAACATTTTAATTTTAGAACGGACTAAATTGACAATATCATTAATATAGATTAAGAACATGAGTGGTCCTAACACTGAACCTTGGGGCACACCAGCATTGATTTTTCCTCAGTTGGATGACTGGCCCTGGATAACAACACGTTGGTAACGATTGTCTAAGTAATCAGAGCACCATTCAAGAAGATTTCCAGTGATGCCAGCCTTCCTTAACTTAAATATTAGGCCAGAGTGCCAAACTTTATCAAATGCCTTACTAATGTCTAAAAAGATGATACAGACTTCCTTTTGATTGTCAATAGCCAAACACAGTTCATGATAAAATAGAAGTAGTTGATTTACAGTTGAATCTCCAGGTGTGAAGCCAGATTGATGGGCAGAGATGACTAAGTTATCCCGGAAGAAGTTAAACACATACTTGAATATTATTCTTTCAAAAACTTTCCCTGTACAACTGAGAAGTGACACAGACCTGTAATTGTTACATAAGTTTTCAGGGCCTTTCTTATGGAGAGGGGAGACGTTTGCCTTCTTCCAGGCAGAAGGGAATTGTTTCATTCTTAGGGAAAGGTTGAAAAGTTTAGTCAAGGAGGAAGATATGGCAGGTGCAGCCTCTTTCAAAAGTTTCGCACTAATGCCGTCAGGACCAGACGCTTTAGAAGTATCAAGACTTAAAAGTGTTTCCAAGACCTCAGATTCACTAATAGTTATAGTAGTGAGAGTCGAGTGAGGATAATCGGCGGTATATCCAGGTAGTGTGGCCATTGTAGCATCAACGTCACATTGTTGCAGGAAGAATGAATTGAAAATTTCAGCTTTGGACAAATTATCTGAAGTATGTTTATTTCCATGTAGGAGTGATGGAACAGTCGTGGAATGGTTGCGATTTAGAAAGTGTTTAATGGTACGCCACCAGCATTTATTTTTGCGAGACGAATTGTTCAGGTCAGCACAAAGTTTTTCATTATATTTTTGCTCGGCGAGCCTAAGCTGATTTTGATAATGATTCCTTGCTTGACAAAAAGAGGTCCAAGCCCCAATTTCAAAATGATTGTGTTTAGCTTTTTCATATTTTCTGCGGACTTGGCGCTTTAGTAGTCGAAGGTTGGAGTTGTACCAGGGAAGATCCCAGGGTCTGATCTCAATACTTTTGTTAGGAATGCATCGCATAGCAGTTTTGAGAAATAAACTTGACCAAGAATCGCAACAGGAATTTATATCGTTATGAGTGAAACAAGGGGTCCAGTCTATCATACTAAGATGGTTTCTAAAACTATCAAAGTCTGCCTTGGAATATTCCCATATACGCCGTCTGTATGCTACCTCCTTTACCCGCTGAAACAGTAACTTTGCCCCCACAACAGAATGATCACAATTGAATAGAGGAGGAAACACACGGACATCGTGAATGTATTGAGGTAAATTTGAAATTATCTGATCAAGGCAGGTAGCAGATTGTTCAGTGACACGAGTAGGTTTGTTTACATGTACAGAAAGAAAGTTTGTTTGAGCAAAGTGAACAAGCTTGTGGCCGGAATGCGTATTAAAATCTGCATTAAGATCGCCAGTCAAAATAATATTTTGAATTCCTGAGTGAGGGCAAGATCCAGACTGTCCTGGAGTTTATCCTAAAAAGTGACGGTAGAATTTGGCGGTCTGTATACAACCCCAATAAGGAAATTATTGTTATGCAATCTGATTTGACACCATAAAAGTTCGAGATCAGCAACCTCCAGATCGGAGCGTCAGGATACATGAAATGAGGTAGAAACCTATAGAGCCACTCCGCCACCCACTGCGCCAGGGCGGTCTCGTCGAATAATATCATGGTATCCAGGTAATTGAAGATTGACCGAGGCAGAATTCAGAGAGAGAAATGTTTCAGACAAAGAGATGATATCAAAATCTGACAAGAGATCAGAACGGATGGAGCGCAGCTTGTCATTAGAAAGACTGCGAACATTGGAGTGGCAGAATGAAATGTCACAAAAATTATGTCCAGGGCCAGGGTTCATATGAACATCACCAGCTAATAATATTAATAAAGAATTTACAGCGAAGAAGTACTCAATTTTCAAATTATATCTAAAGTAGATAGTGTGAATAATATATCACGAGAGCAGCTTCCTATGAACATGTAGGTCCATGGAAGTAATATGGTATCAAAGATTCTGTGAAAGTGACTTGTGTGTGTATCTGATATGACCATGAAACTGCAGGGCAAATGTATATTATCGTGCACAAAAAACAGGATACATTTGTAGACCATACTTCGTAGATTAATCAATAAGCCGGGGAATATATGTATGCTTAATATCCATTTCAGATCCATACACATGAAATACAATATCGCAATGTCAGCTAAGGACTGAAGCCTAATGTATATAAGGATACTGAAAACTGACGTGGGAGTGTTGTTAATAATTTCAAAATTTCCACCTTGGGCGAATAGAATACAGTAGGCCATATATATTATAAACGGAATGTAGACAAATACGGCCCCAACACAGAAACAGGTGTAGTATGTGTACCATTTAGAACTTCGATCTCGTATATAAGACAGGGCCTCGTATATTAAACTTGTGATATTCAGGTAAAGTGAATACATGAGTGAAGAAAACCGCAACGCGGTAGCCGATAAAAATAAATAGATCATGACGTCCATGATGGACATCATTTCAAGGATGATTACTGGTGCCCCAACATAGAAAAGGAATGTAAACATGAAACATAGAACACAAATTATCATCACAACCATACAAAATGTGTGCAAACTGCACACCATCACACTTTAAGTGATGTGGTGAGAGGTCACGGTTAGCGGCAGCATCGGATCTTTAAGATTTATCAATATCATAAGGACGAAAAATACAATAATTATCAATAAAGCATTATAAGTGGAACATATTGGAAATATGTGTAAGAATGATGAAAACCTTTGACTATGGAATGCCCTCATAGTCTCAAAGGAGCGGAAAATAAACTCAACAAAGCCGTTAACATTCGCTAAAGCATCAGTCAAGGTTCATTTAAGGTATCAAGTGTATAAAAATCTACATTGAATTCGATATTGATGACCCCACTTACAATATTATCATCATCATCATCAAAAATATTGATCGAGTAACAATAACGGTGTCTAGGAGCTAATTGTCGCATGAAGACAAGTAGTGACCATCAATCACGAAAAATCGCAGGTAAGTCAATATCGATTGAGAACATAGTCTTTGTGGCGATAAATATTCATGGTTTTGAACCATTTGAAAAGCCAGAATATAGAGTGCTACTGATCACTTGTAACATGATTCATAGTTGCAATACCAATATTGAAGTAATAACAGTAACCATAGTGTCATATAATAGTCATCATGGAGCTAGATTTCAGGTCGTGACGTAAACTCAACTCAGGTGTACAAATTTCTTGCATCACATAAAAAATATATATATATGTATTTAACCTGTTAAATCAAAGGACAATCAGTCACAAGGACGACCAAGATGGATCAAATTCGCAACATTCACTATCGCTCCCGCCTTCTAAACAGACATACTCTTGTTACACCAAGAACCAGAGCAAGTCTCTCAGGAGGCAACTGTCGCGCAAAAATAAATAAAGATTCAGGCTATGTCAAACTGTAACAAACACATAAGCAACAGTTGTAAGGACAGTGTAAGCTTGAAATGTACAACATTGATGCACTACGGTCAGCAAGCAAGGGCAATATAGGACCCTTAAAGTCTACAGGTCACAAAATGTAGCTTAATGAATCAAATTGGAATGGAAAATTCGAAGCAGCAAACATGACAGTGATGCTTGTCATGGCATCTGTTATACATATGTTGGCCAGTGTATATGGCTTGGTACAGACAACCAAGGAGTAAAACGGAATAAGCATTCACCCTGGACTCATAATGGCTGTGGCTCATGCACGCAGGTAAATTTCATGTCATGATGTTTATAAATATAATGAAGCAGAGCTACTACATTCGATCAACGTGCGTTAAACAAGAACAGTGTACTGAATTCTTGGTTTGTGTTCACGTAATAACGAAAAATCATGAGAGCAATATTTGTTAAATACAGGATAAATAAAGACGCGACTTGTGACCAGTGCAATGAGTCACGCATTCGCCTGCATAAATTAGTAGCCACATATATCAAAATTACATACAGTAATTTGAACTGCATGATGATCTATCATGCATTTACTCCTTATAATTTTCAACCATATCAAATCAAGGCATTTGTGTTAGATGCACATGTTAAAGCGGTGAGTGAACAATTATTTGGACAATCCCGATGGGTCAAAATCATGATATTCACTATTTTGCAGAGCATGAATAATGATTAAAGCTGCGTCCAATTGTAACAACAAATTTAAGAATCGGTGAACAACTTGTGAAAATGTATAGACACAAGTTATGCAGCAAGACTCGCTGCGACCAGGAAGCAGGAAAAGAAAAATAAACGTAACATTAAAAAGTTACAAAGACATAAATTACTATGTCGAAAAAGTAACAAAATTACTTAATTAATTCAATGCAGCCTGCATGTCATTAATGCTAGAAGCGGCATCTACCGATATCTGTTGACAGATAAGTGTATATTTGGTGTGACAGTCGTGCAGGTTGGGGCAGGTTAGTCAGAACAGGGACCATAGTTTGTAAAGGCTGCAGTATATGATTATCTGCTTAACAGGCTGTCACAGGAACAACAGGAGTTCGTAATGATCCTGTGAGACTCAAATTCTTGGACAGTTTATTCCCGTCTTTCGCGAGGCTGAGAGCGCGTCAAGGGTGCAGGTAACTTCATGTTAGCGTCAGTGGCAGTTGCTGGGCTGTCGCTGTCAAACTTGGCCAGATCTGCAAGGTGGGGGACAAGACATTTATTATCACCTTTATCTTTGATAAAGATCCGACCATCGATGGTCCAAGTATCATTTATTTTCCTTTGTCGCTTCAGCTCTCTCGCTTTGAAAGCTAAAGATGCCTTTTTCCTGGTAAGGTCTTCATTTATGTAGATTGCCTTAGCCTCGTCATCGCCTTTCCTCAGATTGAAGCGAGCTTGGTACACAGTACGCCTGGCCCTGTAGCTAATAGATTTGACAATAATAGGCCTGGGACCTTTTGTAGGTTTCCCCACTCTGTGACTACGGCTTATATCGTGAATGGAAACGTCGACCTTCAACTTGTCATGGTACAGATCAACAATGTATTGGTCAGTGTTCTCACCGTCCTTCTCGGGCCATGAATTGACAATATGTAATGCATTACGGCGGCCGTATTGCTCTTGGTTGTCAATAGCAGCTTCTAACATAGAAATTTTACTTTCAAGACTGCCAATTTTTGCTTCTTGTGCAACGATTTTGGTACTCAAGGAGTCATCAAGGAGATTTGAGAAGCAGCTCTTTATCTCATCATGAGACAGTGCAGCTTTAAGGCAAACAATAAACTTTTTCACTTCGTCAGCAGCCTCTTCTGGGCCATCACCAGCGGTGTCCTCGTGGTTTCCCTCATAGCTGATTGGATTTTTTTCTTTTTGGCTCTGACTTTTTTTGTTTGTTCCGGCCATAATTATTGTTGTGCTGTCTTTGATGTAAGACCTCGTTTTTTGGGCCAGAGGTTTGATATAAAAGTCCACAAATTTAGAAATGTTTTCAGTAGGACCCCCTATGGCAGAGACGATCGGTACCAGGACCGACGCTTTGTGGATCAACTGTTTGTGATGTCACTTCCTATTACAAACCGGAAGCCAGATACCATCTGAATCATGTACACTTAAGCTACCATTTCAATAAAATATCTGACTCCCATCCTCCCCTGACGAAGGCATGACATATGCCGAAACCGGTAGGGAGGGAGTCCATACACTTGAAGATTAGGTGTCGCAGTTCTTTCTTTCAGTCATAGACTTTTGGTTTTCCTGTTGGTATTGTTGCTATGCACCCTATACTAATCTATAGAAAAAAGCAAACAAAGCTAATTCTTTGGCTTTTCTTATTTTTACATTTTTTAAATCTACACATTGAAAAAGCTGTGATAGGAAAGAGTGCATATTTCCAAATAGGCCTACTCTTTCCTTAAGAAATCAACCTCTATGGACGATTGGGCCTACCAGTAGGACATAGAATTTGAGAATTATTTTGTCCTAACTACACTGCCTCTGACTGCTTATAAGGCCAATAAGGGATGGGAAATATACAGGGCTCTAAACATTTTGATATTTATCTAGAAACTTTTTGTTGTCTGAACATAATAAGAATGCACATGTATTAAGTATGCCCATAAATGTGGAATTTACTTAAAACCCCTCACTGGGTACTGTGTCATATATTATGGAAATGGGTGATAATACGAGGATATGAAGTAATGATTACACAAGGGCAGCTATAAAATAATGTGAAAAAGTTTATATTGTGTTGGTGAATGTGACTATGTGAACTCAGAGCACCATCAACTAAATTTCACTAGACTGCAGTCAGGACACCTACTGTATTATAAAAAAATTACCTGTTTTGATGGATCTGTCATGTCCTTGCTCCAAAGCTTTCTCCAACATGTGCTAGGTGCAAGTTCAGAAGAAAATTGTTCTATCTCCAAACTCACAATGCTGCTTAGAATTACAATGGTGTATCTCATTCATGTTATTTTTAAAACGTACTCCTATTGGTCCAATATGATTTAGGACAAAGCGTTTCTGAATAACTGAACTAAAATGCACTTACTACAATTCATCTCTAACTGAATCAGGCTTTTTTCGCATAGGACAATGTGTTTCTGACAGATTATGCCCCTATAAGTTGAGATAAAAGCTTAAAATTTTTTTGGTAGATAGAACAAAATGAAACCTATCCAATGGTACCAAAAACTCCATATTGGTGAAAAGTGTAGTTAGAACAAAACAATTCTCATGCGACGAATTTACTATATGCCCCCTATCTTATTGGAGGAGGGGCATATAGTAATTGCATTTTCCATGAATGTGTGAGTGCGTCGATCAGTCCGCCATTCGTGTTGGGGCTAGAATTCGCTTGTCCTTCAACTTAGATTAATGAAACTTTACAGACAGGTGCATCTACACATGAGGGTGTGTCATGTACCAAAAGTAGGTCACTAGGTGAAGTATGTGGGTCACTGTAATGTATTCTTATAAAAACATGTCCGGGCTATAATTCCTTTCCTATTCTCAATCTCTCCAGCTGAAATGCTTAGCTCATTTGTATCACATTCAAATACATCCGGCTTATTCCACTCCATAGTGATAGAAGTTTCTGTGTTGTTTGTCTGCCAGAAATTCCGGGGTTTGACTGGCCCCATTAAAGGCTGTGACCCATTCTAATATGGTGTTAATTTTCCAAAGCATGATTTTAATTATGTACTTGGTATGTGACACCAGGTTAGAAATTGCGTACGTCTGGTCATCTCCTGATAGAGTGTGTTTTTGCATCTCAATCTCTCCACCTGAAATGCTTAGCACAGTTGTATCATATTCAATTGTGATGGGGTTTTTCCACTCCACAGTAATAGAAGTTTCTGTGTTGTTCGTCTGTCGTAAATTCTGGGGTTTGACTGGCCCCATTAAAGGCTGTGCCCCATTCTAATATGGTGTTAATTTTCCAAAGCATGGTAGCTTTCTTCTGATTTTTCTTTTTTTCAAACAAAAGGCCTGGTTTTCAGGAGGGGGTAAATTGATCTCTGAAATTTACGTACTGTTCCTCCAAATCACATGTTTAATTTTGTAAGGCAGCCTCTCGACCAAAGAAATTCTACTAGAGTGATAATGTGACATACCTTCCCCTTCTGAGCTGGGACTATCTGAGGAAGATGAGTTATCCCTATGACTAGAGTGCCCCCTACTGGCAGAGGACAAGGACCCAGCATCACTATCTGAAGTACTCAGTTAGCATTGGCTGCATACCTTCTTTGGTTTTTTGTGGCTTGGTTCTCCTACTAGAGAGCCTGTGTTGCCTTTTAGACACCCTGCTGGGTGACAAAGAGCCTGTGGTGCTGTCTTCTCTGGATGGAAGTATGAAGTTGGAATCCAAAGACCAGCCTGACTCTTCTTGCTCATTGTCCTTCTGGAGGAGGGGCAGATAGTAATTGCAGTTTTCATGCATGCGTCCATCCGTCTGCTATTTTTGTCTGGGCTATAATTCACTTGTGCTTCAACTTAGATTAATGAAACTTTACACACAGGTGTATCTGCATATCAGGGTGTGTGATGTTCCAAAAATAGGTCACTAGGTCAAGTAACTGGGTCACACTGACATATTCTTGTAAAATTATGCCCTGGCTGTAATTCCTTTACTATTTAACTAAGTCACTGTGACGTATCCTTATAAAATCATGTTCTGGCTGTAATCCTGTTGTCCTTCAAGTAAGATTAATGAAACTTTTCACACAGGTGCATCTGGAGCTAGGGGTGTGTCATAAACCAGAAGTAGGTCACTAGGTCAAGTATCTTGGGTTACGGTGACATAATTCTTGTAAAATGGTGTCCAGGCTTTAATTTCTTTACTATTTAAGTTAGTTTCATGAAACTTCATACACACATATGTATTGACACAAAGGTCTGTAAAGATGGGGGGGGAAGAGAGAGAGAGAGAGAGAGAGAGGAAGTTACTGTAGACAACTGACTTTAGTTTGCCTGATATATTACAGCTACGTACAGGATAAGAGGGTTAGTCATCAGGGTCATTAACAACAGATCTGTAAGCCAGGAGTCTGTGTGGTGCACATATGGATGTCTGCGGTTAGAAGGCAAGACAGTACAAGTACTGTGTGGTACTCTCAGTTCACATTCCTATTTCCTGACATATGTGTCATGAAACTAAAGTAGGTCACTAGGTCAAGTATCTGGTTCACAGTGATACATTAATGTCAAACTACATTACACTTCATGTGCAGGCTGTAATTCTGTTGTCCTGGAATAGCCCCTGGTCTTAGGCCTGGTGGGAACCTGTGGCGGCGTTTCTTGTTCAGTGGATACTTGCGCCAAGACCTGGGCCACTATTTAGTCAATGGTCAATGGCATCTTAGCTGTAGGCTCCCTTGCCCTTGGATTGATTGGTTGCGGAGGCTGGGGTGAATGCGTGCATTGCGCAAGGGGCAGGCAGTTCTTTTTCCTGGTTTTTGGCATCATCCGGCTGGGTAATGATGTTAATCAAATCATTCAATTCAAATTAAGGTACAGAAGACTGGAGTGTAGAGCCACCAAACACTATAGAAAACCCTATGTGGAACCAATTAAATGCAGTTAGCATACAAAGCTGAAGACAAGCTGAGGTAGCCTAGACCCATAGTGAGCCACTAGGTTGTACTTTTAAAAAAGTCCAGGAAGACTCCGAGGTGAGCCTGTATATAGTGTTCAGCCAGCATACTGAGTGCAACAATCCAGCAAGACTCCAATCTTATTAAGCTATGTGTATATACATATATATATATATATATATGTATGTATGTATGTATGTATGTATGTATGTATGTATATATATATATATAATATTATATATGTGTATATATATGTGTATATGTATATATATATATATATATATATATATATATATATATATATATATATATATATATACATATACACATATATATACACATATATAATATTATATATATATATATATACATACATACATATATATATATATATATATATGTATATATATATATATATATATATATATATATATATATATATATATATATATATATATATATATATATATATACACACATATTGGCCATAATAAATTTAACTCCTATTACAGCAAAAGGCGAGTCAAGAGTTAGGCCAGAAAAAGTACTGGAAGATCTAAAGTGTCCCTGAAATGATGTTTCTGACTGCCACAAAAAAGAATGGTGAATAACAGTAAGCACCAGTTAGAATGTTCCAGCAACTGTGGCAGATTAAAAGTAGTCTTTATCTGCATGTTTTATGCCCTCTATCAATGGATTGTTGATACTTTTGTAATATTTCGCCAGAACGCTACTGCTGAGGTGTACCCCATCCCAAGACATCAGGTCGTGCCTTACTTCTGGGTCAAGCCACTTCCATGAAAATAACTGGGAAATTATTATTTGAATGACACAGCCAGTGGACCACAAAACATGATGGTAATTGAATGATATCTGATACAAAATCTTTGGGGGCCTGTGCATGATTTAGATTGTGTGAATGGGCCGGCTGTGGTCCGTGTGAGTGAGTACTCAATTAGGTTATAGTGACCCACTTAGAACATACTCACTAGGCCGAACATGTTGAAACTCTCACTACATGAGTGAACTGAAAAGAGTACTTAACTGCTCTTTGCTACTTATGAATTGTAAGCATATGTTAGTTCTTGACAGTATTGCTCGAGGACTCGCTCACTCGGACTGGGAAAACTTGCCAAGTTCTGATCGCAGTTGTACGTGGTTGGTAGTATTGCTCCAACACTGGCTGAAAGAGTTAATTCATCTTGGTGCAAGGGTGGCATGACAGTCCATTGTAACTTATATAATTAGTAATAACACATTCACCATTGATCACGCACAGTGAAGGTAAGATTAAGATTGCAAATGTCCTAGTATCTGAAGATGATAAGTAGCGGTTGCATGCCACCTTGATGAAGCACCCAAGCATGATTGTGAACAGGGTAAAAGAAAACTGAAACAAATAATAAGGTACTGTGTGGAAGTTAGTCCAAAGTTGGCATCCTGTTGAATATTGCCAATGCAAAACCACAGAAACAAGCTTATGAAATGAATCTTTTTCACACAAACTGCAGCCCAACTTGAACAAACTATTCGTAGAAAAGATGCTAATTAGATATGCAAGGTTACACCAAAGCTCTGGGCCAATTAGCCAATGACCGATGAGCTGACCAATTAGGTAAAACAGGGGAAGGTGTGCATGTATAAAATACATTACGCACAGGGCATAAATTTTTCTTTGCTTCACAGCTAATCTGTCTAGGTGATTGCAAAATTTGAATGATAGAAATGCTTTGAAAAATGTGTATTGCTATGATTTTGAAGCAGAATAACACACCTGTCTGTAGTACATATGTTGGAAGTGTTCAAGGTTTATGTCTGTGCTTAATGACACAAGATATACCAAAAGTATTTTGGGGGGACTACTACCTTTTGGTGCAGATAGAAAAGTATTGGTCCAAATATATGAAAAGTATTTATTACTGGAAAGCTAATGACCACCCCCTGTTTGGTGCATATCACAAATCAGAGCCATTTTTAGCTCTGCTGAATGGTCATTCAGCAGAGCTATTGGAATCCATTTGGGTCTGTCTGTCCATATGTCCGTCCGTTCTGATTTGATAAAATATATTATCAACAATGCATACTTTAGCTTTGGTAATAAAGTATTTCAACAGATAGTTGGAATACCGATGGGAACTGATCCAGCTCCTTATATTGCCAATATATCTACATTATTATGAATCCAAATAAATAGAAGAAATTGCAAAAACAAACTACACCACAGCAAAAAGATTCTATGCACATAATAGAAGATTCATCGATAATCTGTGTACACTTAACAACAAGGATGAGATCAAGAAACATTGGAAGGAAATTTACCCAAAAGAACTCATTTTGAATAAAAGAAAATGATAGTGACAACAAGGCAACTTTTCTTGGTCTTTAAATAGGGATTGACAACAAACAGTATGTGACAAAGATTTTTGATAAGGAGAACAATTCAAATTTGACATAGTTTCATATCCTGATATCACTGGAAACATTCCAGAGAACCTAGCCTACGGTGTGGTCATTGGACAGGTTTTACGTATTAGCAGAAACACATCACAAATAAGTGAATTTGTAAGGAGAGTAAGAATATTGATGGGAAAACTATGCCACAAAACCAAAACGCTGTTTAAAACTCGGTTGAAGTGTTGCCATATATATGGAACAATACTGACAAAATACAACACTCATTCCAAGACAATAATAGATTATATTAATCTATAGATTTAGGTAGGGCTAACATAGAAGTGGTGGTAGGGCTATAGTTGGTATACTGTTAAGTTAACTTAAACCCACCCTGAGATTTTCTCTAGTCTGTCTACAGTCAGAAACCATCATTCATTGTTGGCTCCTCCTATTTCATCACTTGGGTGAAGAGGTGACTATAGTCAATTACCTTAAACACCCACTTCATGATCATTGTTAGTACAAAAGTGTAACATACTAGAGATGCCCATGGTTAGGCTTTTTACATTTGCGACCTCTTCTCAAAAAACACTCCATGGAATGTTTTGATTTTGCACATGGATATGTTCCCCAGGTGGACCTCAACCAAGTTCGTGAAGGAGATGATGATGCAATAATTTTTCTATTTTTTATGAACTTTTTAATTAATTTTGTGAAAAAAATAAAAATTTCTTCATCTCAAGAACTACTTGGCCGATTGCTTTGATGCTGCAGTTTTTCTTATTTTTTATGAATTTTTGTGTGTTAGGCTCCTTTTAACTTCTTCTCCAGAATGACTGAACAGACTTGCTTAAAATTTTATCAGTATATAATTTGACTTCAGACAATAGAAGTTTGTGAAAATTAAATGGATGTATCAATTTTTGATGAAGTTATTGGAAATCAAACTTTGCAACCATAGGTAAGTGTGACCACTCTATTGTACATGTACATATGGCTATTGTATTTACATTTTCGACGTCTTCAAAAACAGTTCATGGAATGTTTTGATTTTGTACATGGGTGTTCCCCAGGTGGAGCTCTACCAAGTTTGCAAAAGACATGATGATGCAATATTTTTTATGAATTTTTTAATTGATTTTTTAAAAATAAAAAAAAAATCTTCATCTCAAGAACTGCTTGGCCAAATGGTTTGATATTACTCATAGGGTCACCTGGGGTCACCTAGTTCTTATTTTGGCCACCAGGTATCACTGCAAATTTTTCCTTTTTTTTTTCTTTTTTTATGAATTATATATCAAACTTTGCTACCACTGTACATGTACATGATATATATAGCTATACAGACAACAGCGCATAGCCAAACTAAGTGAATGTAGTTTTGATATGAACATAAATGTAATTAGTTATCTTACATGTTTCACTGAATAATTTTGAATCATTCTGACTTGTAGTGAGCAGCAGAGAGAAGGCTCTTAAATGGACAAAAATGTTCTGTGCCCGCATAATGCAGAAGATATAACTGATATTTTTTAACCTTGTGTATACTGGAGTATAAGTATGCAGAATCTAACATGGGAAAGGAAATGAGGAGACAATTAGCAAATTGTCACAAAGATACATTAGATTGAAAAACTTTGTTTAGATATATGTGTCAAGGCTTAGCGTAACTTTAACACACATTATGTTGGATCATGGTAGCTGTAGTACGTTTGTAGTATGCCTTTGGTATGTGAAGGTGATTTTTTGTACATTTACATCATGATCATTGATGAAAGAGACTGAAAACAATAATATGATACAAGAATACTGAAAACTTTTTCATTTGCAACCGAGCACTCACACATTCATCAACATTCATTGAAAATTTGTTATCTTTCAAATTATGGACCAGGCTTTTGTGAAGAACAGTTCTGATTCCACCATTCAACTTGTAGCCAGCAGTAGTTTGTTCCTTGCTCAGGTTTTTTAATACAGTCATATCGGCAGATATTTCCTGTGTATATTTTATTAAGTGAGACGTGATACTCAGTGGCATTTTATGTTCCTTCAATAAAGGATAATGTACAGGATTCTGCGAGGCTCTCCCTATCCAATTTATACTGACATGGAGTCTCTTGTCTACCACCCAGCTGGAAAAAAATTGAAGAATCATGAATATTAGTAGCAGCCCTGTAAGGGAAAGTGCATGTGTGAATACCACCACCACTACTAGAACAAGTGCCAGCTAAAGGAGAAGGCCTATGTCCTTCTTGTGCAGATAAAGCAGTACCAAAAGCAGCTGGAAGAGACTGGTTGGTCAAGATAAGCTTTCTCTTAGTTTGATGCCTCTTGCTCTTGTCATGATTTTTCAAGCCTTTCTTCTACCTACCCAATAATTAATGCGATCTGAACAGTACTGACATTTAGCATATCCTGGTGTGGAGAGTTTCCTTATATAATCAGAGAGAAAGTCACCAAACTCGTCTTTTTCAGTGAGCCAATCCCATTTAAACTTATTTTTCACAGGCTCATCTATTTTTATTAACATCTGCTGGTCTGTCTACTTCTTGTTCATTTTCCATTGCTAGTAGTTAATTTCCCTAGCAGCCAAAATCCTTTGAAGTTGGAGACCTGTTAAATCCACATATCGGGGCTCGTGTGAGCCCTTTTAAGTGATTGACAGGTCATCGCAAGGAAGACATTTTACATCATACATCTTCCTTGTTGAAGGAAATGTTCATCACCTGACGCACTTCCCAACCTAAAAGCATCAATCAGGCAAAAACAACATGGTCACATTGAACACGTTTAATGAGTTTCAATGCAGCATTAAAAAGAAAAAAAAAAAAGACTCATGTTGAGCACAAGTGCAACTATCCACTGTCTTGGAAACAACTATTTCCGTTTTCGTGGTAAATCTGCTTTTAAAATTGAAATAATATTCTGGCACTGAGTGTCCAATAGCAATGTATATGAAAAAAAAAAAGGAGAAGGAAAAAAAAAAAACTCATGTCGAGCCACAATTAGCATGTATCCACTGTCCTGAAAACAATGTTTTCGTGGTAGATCTGCTTTCAACAGCAAAACTGATAATATGCTGGCACTGAGTGTCCAACAGCATGTAAAAAAGGGGAAAAAAAAGAAAATCTTGTTGAGCATGTACATGTATCCACTGTCCTTAAAACAACATGTTTTTGTCATAGATCTGCTTTTAACATTAACATCTAAATAATTCTGGCACTGAGTGTCCAATAACAAGTTAGCATGTTACAAAACGGATGGGGGGTGGGGGGACTTTAAATTAAATGTCCGAACACTATAATAAGATTAGGGGCATGATCAGTGCTCTCAAAGTTCCAGAGTTTCACTGGTGTTGCTCACAAAAACTACACATTACAGTCATTGAATGTATACGTTCTGGTATTTCCAGGCTGAATGACTCTACTGAGATATCTAGATGTTTTGGCCACCTTATTGTCCTCTCCTACTGGTTTTGATTCATAGTCAGTTTCCAGTACATGCTTAGCCTGAGCTCTGTGTGCATTTGCGTTCTCGTCACCCGCAATTTTTTTGATGACTTGCCTGAGGAGGGTTTTTTTTTTTTTTGATGACTTGCCTGGGGAGGTGGATCCAAATACTTAGAACAAGCCAGTGCCATGTCTTTGCTTGGTCTTAGTATGAGCGTACACCTTCCACGGAATGGTGTCCGGAGCGTGACATAATCATATCCTCGGGAACTCCCTGCTGGTATAGTGTTGTGACACAGGTGCACTTTCCTGAGTGACTCGTGTACTGTTCCGGCAGTAGCATGGCTGCTTCGCACATATGTTTGGTGATTAATCCTATGGTCTTAACCCCCAGGACGTGCTTAGAAAATTTAATGCCTGGTCCTGGCAGTGGTTTCCAGGAGAATGGTTAATCCAGAGAATCCTTCCTACAGCAGCAATGTGAGTTATGTAGATCTCCACAATGCACCATTCGTCGTCTCGTGTAGAGTAATGCTTGATCTGTTTAAACCACCTTTCAAGGTTTTGCTTGCCCGGCCAGTAAACTGCACATATTTCCCTGTTTTGTGGCATCCAAAAGTAAACTGGCCAACAGACAGACCATGATGTTCATCACGGCCTTTCAGACCAAAAAGTTTACAGTTATAGAAATAAACTGCATTTACCAAGGCCTGCGTGGTTTCACATCCAAGCTGACCAGATTCCCACAGCTGTCTCGCCTCATCGGGTCTTGTTGGATCGGCCTGCTTTTTTGTAGCTACTTTGCCCCTGGATGTCAGTATTTTCATTTTAGTGTCAAGCGCCTTTTGGAATCGTGCAAATGGATGATCGTCACTGTTAAGAAAGTTCATATCGTGAATATTGATGTCCCGCATGTAGTGTAAAATACCGCAAACCAACAAGTAGAGAGTTGGCACCGGATACTCGATCTTGTGCTTCTTACGGACCTCCATAACAAAGCTGGTTAAGTAACTGTCCAGTTCTGTTGTGCCTTTTTTTCCAATGCTGGAATCTTCATATTGTCTGGCCTGTTTTTATTCCGAGCATCACACCATGCCTGCCAAACTCGAAAAACCCATGCAGTGGTTCTCTTGGTGCTCTTGCTTTCAGCACCAGAGATGATATTTTCTATACCTTCAGGACAAACCGGGTGAGCAAAATGCTCACCCAGATGCATATTGTCATTAATATCTTCTTTGATTTCCGCCTTTTTTTCTGGACTGAGCTCCAAATGGAAAAGCTCACACAAATCAATGTCAAAATTGGCGAAGTCCTCCTTTCCTAGTTTGTACAGCTCAAGCACCTGAGACAACATAAAATCATTTGTATTCTCTCCCCAAAAGTCCCAGTCTTTCTCTACACGTGACGCCAGCTGTGTAAGCTCCAAATCCCCCTCTGTGTCATTCCAGAAGTCCCATGTTTTGTTCAGTGGCTTCAGCTGCTTACTGAAAAAAGTTTCGTGGAAAACCACATGGAGAGGACTAACTATAGTTGGTAAATAGTTTCAGTCACATGAACTAGCATCAGCTGTCCCTATCTGTGGTTGGTTATCTTCAAGGTCAATTATACATCAATAGTATTTTGTTCGCAAGGGAAATTAAAAGGGTTATGGGGTGTGGCCTCCCTGTGCTATGTGGATTAAACAGGGTAGTCTGCACATGGCCGAGTGATAGTCTCGACCTGCCCCATAACCCTAACTTGTTTTTCTCCTTTTTTTCCTCTCTCTGTCGTATAGCCTATGGCACAGATCAATGGTCCCTGGGTAATCATTACATGAAAATATTCAGAATTAAACAAAAAAAAATTGGGCTGAAACTTTATTTCTGGGAATAGTGTAGATTGATGCATAGAAAGTTTGTGGCAAACAATATTTTTTACATTTTTATACAGTTTTTACATATTTTTTTCAAAGAAATTAAAAGAAGTTGAATATCAAAGTTCCCAATGGGAGCTGCTCATGATCACCTTGACCAGATGCAATACTGTGGATATTTAGATTGATTGCCGTCTTTTTGCAGTATCGGTGCGGTATCGGTATTTTTTTGTTTTTTGTGCCGTGCACTGCAACTTTCAGCTCTGAGATGCATGCAATCATTCACAGGGTTATTAAGGAACACTGTACGTTAACAACCAATACTAGATCGCTCAAAATGTAAAGTTATTAGTTCATTTGTTGTCCAAAATCATGGAGAAGATGAAACACGCATCTGATCAACCTGACGCCAACATACCCATGAAGTGCTTCAATCTATATATATAAAAATGTGATGATGGTGACTTTAAGTGTAACATGACAGTGGAAAATAAAAATACTCTGAAATATGGTGGAAAATGGCTTATTCATATTACATTGGTCCCATTGTTCAAAAAATAAAACCTTCAGGATAACTGTCCCAGTCCCCTTGGTAGCATTGACAATGAAAGCAGGCACCCTAAAAAAAAATATGTGCCAACCTTCATGTCCATTACCTTAGGAAAGATATGAACCAAAGGAAATGATTCAGCAAAAATTGTTTCAGTATGTTTGTATGTGTATGCTTTGCCAATTACTCATCAATTAAGAATAAATCGGACTAAACTTCACCTTACAGGTAAGTCTCATTAAATTTTGTAATTCCATCTGACTTCCATAGTACTATGAGATCCAGTGAGATATTCAGAGAACTGTATCCATATGATGCAACAATCATAGGACACACACAAAATTATTTATTAAGGAAAATTGTAAACATATTGTAAACTAATCAAACCAGTGTTTATGATATGGTATATATTGGAACAAAGTACCATGGGTATATCACACATTAATCAGATGATTTGTCTGAATTGTCCACCATAGTCAGCAAAGTTTTAGAAAATAATGCAGTGTCTTTTACTTCTGTCTGATAGTACTTGGTAAAGGTATTCTGATTACTCCATCCTGCTGTTTGGAGAATGATGTTCAATGGTACCTTTGATCTGTGAGCTGCACTAGACCCCGCAGCTCTAGTTGAATGAGAGGTGAAAATAGTCATGTCAACTCCTGCTGACACCAATGTCTGATAATTGACAAGCAATCAAAGTTTGGTGACCAGTGGATATTTGCTGACCAGATCTTGAGGAAGGGGGACAACATTCTTTGGAAGAATAATTGGATGTCAGTGGTTGAAATTTTTTTTTCCAAGTTATCCTGTAGGACAACCATCTAATTTGAACTTGTTACCCAGGTTACCAACTTTAATCAGGCAGGGGGGTCTGGGGCCCTCTGAGGACACTGGAAGCTCAGGACCTCTAGATGTCTGGAGATGCAATCTAGGCCATTTTGGAGGTATATTCTATGTTCAAAATCTGGAACTTACCACATGTTATTATGATGTCTATTTATATAAATTTTAAGTAGTGACATGATGTAACATCCCGCATATTATGGACTGAAAAATGTAATAAATACAATTATAAACAAGTGACAAGTGTACTTTATTCATTTATTTAAGATTCAACTGGTCTGCCTTATATGGAAATTAAAATTGAGGAGTTTCCACCAAAATCAATATGGAAGGCAGACTGCCAGAGACACCATTCAGCAGCAATGTAAAAGTTAAAGGCAAACTTGGTCTGCCTCATTATGAAATTCAAACAGAGATTTTCAACAAACAAGACTGATCTGCTGTCTCCATCAGACACTCTGGCAAACATGTGAAAGTCATTCTGCATTGTCCTCAGGGTCACTCATCAGATCAGTATCGCTATAATCTGACATGTCAGTCAGATTGAGTGACCTGATCAGGATCCAGGTCAATAACTGATTCGCCACATGAATCATCAGGTTCACCTGGTTGTTTATGGCTTGTTTCTGGTCCCTGATCACTACCAAGAGATGAGCTAGTGCTCTTTGCTCCATATGGCCCAATTTCTGGCCTCCTTGGTCTATCTGATGCTGTGTACCAAAGCTCAATTGCATCCATTGGGTCATACTCTCATATCTCAGAAGTGTGTAACACTATACACATCAGATCTGAAACAGTACTAGATTTCAAGCTAGACCTCCAGTCATTTTTAGCCTAGCTGATCTGTCAGTAAGCTGAGCTTTTGTGAGGGTCTGTTGTTCATTGTCCATCCGTCCGTCTACAATTCACATTTTCGATTTCTTCTCCAAAACCGTCAGCCAGATTCACTTCAAACTTGGTGGGATATGCCTTGGATAAGTCTCTACTAAGTTTGATCAAATGGTCCTGCTCCATTGATTTTTGGATTTTTCCTGAATTTTTTTTGGTTCTTTTTTGGGGGCAAATCTTAAAAAATCTTCTCCGAAACCGCTCACCCAATTGCTTTGATACACCACAGGGACACTCCTGGGGACTCATAGTTCTTACTTAGTTCACCAGGTGGCGCTGCGATTTATTTTTTATGATTTTTTTGTGTGTTTTTGCTATTTTTAACTTCTTCTCCAGAACCGTCACTCAGATTAAGCTGAAACTTGGTGGATATGTTCCTTGTGGAAGCGTTAAACAAAGTTGTTCACTAGGTGGCACTGGTGTTGATTCCTGATTTTTTACGATTTTTTTTCACTTCGGGTACTTGTCAGTCAATGCAGCTTTCCTATTGATTACTTTGTAAGTCAATGGACATTCTAATGCTAATTCACATTTTCAACTTCTCCAAAACTGTCGTCTAGATTGACTTCAAACTTGGTGGCAATGTACCTTGGGTGGGTTTCTACCAGGTTTGTTCAAATGGTCACGCTCCATTGATTTTTGGATTATTAATGAATTTTTTGTTCTTTTTTAAGACAAATTTTAAAAAATCTTCTTCTCCACAACCGCTCACCCAATTGCTTTGATATTATAAAAGAACACTCCTAGGGACTCATAGTTCTTAATTTGTTCACGAGGTGGTGCGGCAATTTTTTTTCAAATTTTCTATGAATTTTTGTGGGTTTTCATTACTTGTGACTTTTTCTCCAGATCCGTTACTCAGATTAAGTTGAAACTTTCTGGATATGTTCCTTGTGAAAGGGTCAATCAAAGGTGTTCACTAGGCAGCACTGCTGTGGAGTCCTGATTTTTAACGATATTTTTCAATTCGGGTATTTATCATTAAGTACACCTTTTCTATTGTTTACTATGCAAGTCAATGGACATTCTAATGGTAATTTTCATTTTGAACTTTTCTGAAGAAACTGTCCATCAGATTCACTTCAAACTTGGTGACAATCTACCTTGGGTGGGTGTATATTAAGTTTGTTCAAATGGTCATGATCCATTGATTTTTTTATTTTTAATGTATTTTTTCGAAAATCTTTAAAAAGGTTTTAATAGGAAAGTTTAACATGGGAATTTCTTGTAATGGTTACAATTGAAATAATTGTAACCAGATTTGTGCCAAAATTGGTAGGGATGTACCTTTTATAAGTGTCTACCTATTTTGTGCAAATGGTGATGCTCCAGTGATGTTTGGAGCTTGACCTCATTCGCAAGGTCACAGGACAACTGACATGATATTTTCTGTTCACTTGATAACTTGAGACCTGTTTTGAGTTGTGACCTTGATGTTGCACATGTTCTCTATGAAGGTAATGCTTAGACAGCACATGAGCGACCTTGACCTCGTTTCTGGGGTCACAGTGCAACATACATGAATTTTACTCTTCACTATAATTTGAGAACTACTTGAACTGGGACCTTGATGTTGTACATGTTAGTGTTCTTCTATAAAGGTCAGACATACTCAGAACATGGGTGACCTTGATCCTATCCCTAGTTCACAGAGCTGCAAGTGTGGTGAATGTCTAGGTCAGCTGAGCATGGGCTGTTCACACAGCTCTCTTGTTTACTTTTTTCATGAGGCTAAAGCCTCTCTCTGCTAGAGCTTGGCAGGGTCAGCACCAGATCTTTGAGCTTCAGGATGTTTCTTCATGTGTTCTCAAACTGCATGTTTACTTGAGACCATTGTAAGTGCTTCACTGTAGAGTAGCTGGAAGCAGAACAAAAACAAAACAAACAAACAAAAAAAAAAAAACAAACAAACAAAAAACAAAAACCAAAAAAAAAACAACTAAATACTCAGTCATGATGATACATCAACCATCTTCAAAACTATTTTGCCTGGCCTATTATTATATTCCTGCAAGGAAAAACTTTGACATGAAATCAATCTGATCACAGAAGAATGTCATTTCTGTGCATATCTTGTATTTATCAAATGTTGGGTCAACATTTCATAACTACAAAATATCCACAGGAAATTCAAGGTACTAGGCCTGTCCTTTATCTAAAGTTCGATTCTATTTATATTACTATTTGAATTTAAAGTCATACACAAGAAAAACTTCTATCAGTGCACAATGTCTTGTGGAAAATACTTTAGAAATTCCATTCAACATCATGTCTACATTTGATGATAGTGTTACGAGGTGAGACTATTCGATGCAGGTATTTCAGCTGCACGTGCCAAAACCACAACCTTGAAACATACAGGTGTAATTACTGTAGAGGGACTATGAATCTTAATCTGGATAAGGGCAATAGACTGATATATGAACACACAATGGACAAAATGCAGTTTTAGATCTTGATACATTTTAATACTGCACATTAACAGATGATACACAGAATATGGATGGTTGTCCCACGTACTCGTCAATGGTCATCTAGCCTTGGTGTGGATGGTATAATGTATAATGTACTTACAATATCACAGCAATAGTCCTAGTTCACAGGCACCAAGTAGCACTTTTAACACACACACTCGACGAGTAGCGAGTCCAACTTTTCACGAATGTCCAGACGAGAGCTCTGCGTCCGCTGAAGGTAAGCTGTTGACTGGTCATGTGTACAGGAGTCGCCTCCCATGTAATGACTGCAAGTTTTGTTTCAAACAGAAACTCCCACCGAAGTGAGAAAAAAATTAGTACGGAAATGCTTACCGGCAAAGCCCATCGAGTCTACAGTCTAATGCAATTTCACGTTATTTAAGTATCAATCAAGATACAAAACCGCGGAAAACCTGTGTCTCTAAAGGTGCACAGTAACCTCTACAATGTGTCTCTTCAAGGTGAGCACAAACCTAATACTGTATAATTTTGACTGGGTGTCGGTGCACTCGACCACCACAGCTCTATACCGAACTCTATTTATCGATGTCCGTTTTACACGAAACACCTAGAGAAACGTGTCTTAATTAACAGTAATTTACTTGCAGGAACCAAATGAACCGTGCACCACCGTCTATTTAACCCAAACACGACATATCTTACACTTTCAAACACCGCTTAAGAAATGCATGGTTTTGGCGTCTAAATCAACACGGGGCAAAAGTGCTTATGAAATAATATACACTCCCTCGGTAATTTACGTGAGTTATGTCCCTGTATGCTTACACTCGCTTCCGTAAATCAATACGCCAAGTTTATGTGCCTCACATAATCACAATCCGCTCCGTAATACGAAAGATCTTGTGTTTTATAAACTTCTGAAATAAACACACGCTCCGTTCTAACACGCAAGTCTCTGTGTTATTTTACACACTGATGTTTGAAAAGAACTTACATGATGAATTTACATTATGAGATCTACAATTTTTTAATAAAACAGCAAATCAAAAATGCCTAGGCACAAACACACAACTTACTGCTCAAACCATGATACAAACCAAATTAAACCGATGGAAAAGTAGACATCTCGTCCCAGTCCATCCTACGCCCCGACTGTGCGGAGACTAACCTTCATACACACGGCCAGAATACGTGCTGGCATTAGGATCACTAGGTCAGCCTAATTTTACTCTGGGCAAACCGGTCAAAATATAGTCATCCTAGGGTGAGTTGGAATCTCCCACTAGCCGGTTCATTGGTCAAATAAGGGGTCGGAGAATATTAGCACATGATTACCCACGCCTGCATGCAAGGATTTATTTTAACATGGGGAAGGGTATCTCGCTTGTAACAATAGTCAAACATCCAAAAGTTCATAAATTAATCAGGTGACTGCCTGTGCACATTTTACAAAAGAACTCACTTCCTGTTGATCTTTGTGTTCAAGATTGTCCATTCCTGTTGCAACAAATCAACTTGGACACCAGCCTCCAGGAGGACTGCCTGAAAATGCCCGGACAAAGTTGTGATGTCATCATATCCAAAGTCTGAAGAAAAAAAAAAAAGAAAATTAAAAAGTATCAGAACAACAACAATTCAGAAATTTACAGTGAATCAAACTGATTCTGAACAGAACAACAATTAAAAAAAATTACAGTGAATTTAACTTATTCTGAACAGAGCAACAATTCAGAAATTTACAATGAATTTAACTGATTCTGAATAGAACTGCCTAGTAGCAGTAGTAGTTTAATGACCTGCAATTCATGCCAGTGATCACTATTCAATTCACAGTGACTGACAATCATGATTGACAATAAAGATTATTTTGGCAGAATAATTAAGTGTTTGAATATCTAATTTAGTGTTAAAATATACCAAAATAATATGACTTCAAATATTTTCAAAAATCTGGGATATTATGATCTATTCAAGATTTAGGAAAAAATGCATGTCACAGTTTGCTTTGGCCATTCATGATCATCATTATTGATGTGATTGTTCATGCATGACAATCACATTAATCATGACCATAAATAATTAAAACAAAGTATGGTGACAGGTTTTATCATAAAATCCTGGATGAAATTGCCACATGTAACTGGAATTCCAAGTATCAATTGAATCTGATCGAAAAGAAGCTTTCAAGGTTTCAGAGGAATAAATTTATAAGTGCAAATTTCCATTTAAATTTATTGTTTTATTTTTACATGAAAATTACTTTTTAAAAATTCTGATAGATATATAATTTATCTGAATTTTTAAAAAGTAACTTTATGTAAAATAGAATAATATATTTGACTTCATCAAAACTCAATTTTTACTGTGGCGCAGAAAATTATTTAATGGTAAAACATTACAAAGATAAACCTCACTTTTCAGAAATGTCTTTTAAATTAAAAACAATATGTTGACATCTCATGTCATCCTTGTTTGGCCAGTTCTTGAGACATGCTACACGAGTGGCAAAGAGACTCCCTCCTCAATTTCTGTAAACCTCTGTGCCATGGCTTGCTCCATAGCTTTAATAGTTGTAATGCGCATGTTGGTAAATACCTCCTTATTGGCAGTGGCTAATGGGATACCTCCTACTTCTCCCTCATCCAGTGCTTTTTGAAGATTTGACCCTGGCCTGTTATATAAATTCCAAGTAAACAAAAACTCAGTGCCATGATCATGATGATGTGAATTTAAATAACAAAGGACATTGATTTACTCTACTAGTATCTTATTCATTTGAAGTGAAAAGCTGACAGATTTGAGAAAGTAACAAACAGGGTTCCCACACATCCTGGAAAACCTTTAAAACCTGGAAAAAATGTATGTCCTGGGAAATTGCATTCTTCCTGAGTGTCCTAGAAAGTTGAAATTTAAGGGGAAATGTCCTGGAAAAGTCATGGAATTCTATTTCTGTATAGTATTATTTACAAGTGGTTATGTGATTTATAAGTTTAATATTTTGATGTTCATCACTAATGGCGGCAGGTTTATAATAGAAGTCTATGACTATCTGGCAGCAGTGGGGTGTGGGTGAAACAGATGGCTGTGAGGGGAGGAGGAGGCCGTCGTAAATAAAGTTACACAAACAGTTTGCCTTACAGGCTAGTGTAATGCAAGGCATGAAATATTGGTCATGGAAAAGTGGTATTTTGTCCTGGTGAAGTCTTGGGAAAAGTCCTGGAATTTATTTGCCAAATTTCTGTGGGAACCCCGAACAAAGTTTTCATTTCTCAAAACTACTGCTGAACAGATTAATGATTGAAAAGGTGTCATTAATTTAACCATTTCACTTATTTAGCTGATTACCAAAATAAATTTCTAGTACTGTACTGTCATACCTTGACTTCATCTTTTCCAAAATTTTAAGTGTCCCACTGATGTTCTCGAAAATGTCTGCCACTACAGTATCCTTTGCCTGAAGACACCCAGTGAGGGCACTTAGAGCAACAAGGACATCCAAAGCAAAGAAACTGTATAGAACAACATCAAGGCACTTCAATGTTTTCAGGAAACCCTTGGCCTTGGGCTTTGAAACTCCAGTACTGCTGTTTTCAACCAACTGAAAATAATTATGATTTTAATTTTACCGTCATTAATTGCATAAAATATTTTCAAAATATCTTGGCTGTGAGTGGCACACTTAATTAAATTGATGAATGTTTTACAGGTAAATCAACAGTCACATTAAATTTTCTAAATGATTAAATTTTGGCACCCTAGGTCTAGACAAATTGACAATCTTGTAATCCACCTTAATAGTAATGATTATGTTGAGAAAAATATTTCAATTTCTGTTTGGACTTTTTCTCGTCCTAGCTAACCAACTTGCTGGCATCGTCGACAAACTTGAGTCATCTGAGGGGTTTGAAGGTGCCACATCCAACTCGCTTAGTGATGAGATGCCATAACATCTGTGGCTTCTTTTTCTTGCTTATGACCTTGATCGTGATCGACTGTGATGGGACCTGGAAAATTTCCGTTTCCTGGTCCGGCCGAATTTGGTACTTTGTGGAGTATAATTGACCAGACCATCAGTCTCTGGCCGAGATATACAATGTGGGCCAGAATTGTGGCCCCCTTTGCTGCACCCTACTGTGGGATTGGCGGCCTCCTGTATTTATGGCATGTTTTGTTGGCTCAAGTCTATCCAAGCATTTGAAAACAGATCCATTTGAGCAGTATTTTGTTGTTGCATTTGCATCATTAAAGTCATAAACTTTGACATTGACATCTTGCCTTCCTCTGACTCAGGCATTCCTGCTGTTGGATTTGCATTCCCGCGTGTAGCCACTTTAGCTGCACTAATTATTGGGCTCACTGATGCCTGTCCAGTCTGATATATTTGAACATCACCTGACATGTCAAGGCGAGTATCATCCATATCCTTCAGGATCCTGACTCTGAGATCTTCCCTTGGTAGATCTTTCTCCATAATAACATATAGTTCTGGCACGAGATTGTCAGGGTTCATGCCCTTTCCACCCTGATAACTTGTGTGACAATGTTCTAGCGTGCACAACATGCACCTATCTTTAGAAACGGGGAGGCTGCAGGCACCACTGCTGCCGTAAATTTGTCAAGTTCATTCACACTCGCCCGCAGACAAGACACTGAACAATGTACTATATTCCAAGCGTCGTGAGACCCAAGTCTCCAAAAATTGTAATTCTTAAGTCACAGACCTGAGATGTTTCTAATTATTTTTGCTGCAGAGAAAACTTTTTCTGATGTAAACCTGATGAGGTTATATGTCACACTGATGATTTGCTTATACACGCCATCACTCGGGATCTCATAGTACTGTGGAATTGAGGTGGAATCAGTCTGCGTAATTTTTGAATTGATTATTTAACCTTTTCCTCAGTTTCTTGGTAAGATAACAGCTGAGTCAACCGCGATCCTCATTGCACTCTGGATAAAAAGAGTCATACTGGGCTGAACTATGATTAAATCACTATCCTCCAAATCTGAGTCTCCATTATGGTCATCACAGAGAACTAACTGTAAGAGAGAAGGAACAGTAAATATGCTCTACTGGGACTGTTGTGTCAGAGTTGCTTGGATTTGCCAACACCATCCGGCGGGAGTCCAGTAAATCCTTCCTATTTACTGTTTTTGTTGAACCATCACCCTCTAAGGGTTGGACCACATACTTAGACATTTCCATGTGGGTCTGGATGATTAACTGCTTGATATGGTGTAGAATTCTACACCTCCTGATCTTATTGCATCCCTGCACACTTCTGTTTTTACAAAACACTTGTGCCCCAATTGGCAGAGAAGTGTTAGAGGCATCCTTATTAACCAGGGCTTGGCGCCTACTGAGGTTCTTCACCAAAGTTTGCCGTGCTTCATAGAAAGCATTTTGCAGCCTTCTGCATTGCTGCTGGAGCCAATCATCCATGCCCTCTACCTCCTCTTCTTCCCCAAGTTGAAGGACATGGTCCTCTGGAATGGTAGGTTCCCTAGCAAAGAAGAGGTAGAGCAGCGAGTAGCCTGTAGATACCTGTGGTGTACAGTTGTAGGTGTACACAATGTCCTGCAAGTGTTCAGGCATGTAACCTTCATTTCTTTTCAGATGGGAGTGTCTTGAGCCGTTCATGCTGAGTTCTATTTAATCTCGCACTGACCATTTCTTTCCGGATGGTGTGGTGTGGTGAAGCTTTTAGTGACACCATACAGGTCTCATAACTCCCATACCAGTGGACTCTCAACGTTTCAGCCCTGGTCACTATACTGCCTTTTAGGGACTCCAAACCTTAACAACCACTCTTGCACCAAAGCTTTTGCCACTGTCTTTGCTTTTAGGTCTCGTGTAGGGATAGCCTGAGGATATTTCATGAAGACATTGGTGATACCGAGCACACTCACAAGCCCATTAGTGCCAGGCTCCAACATAGTAAAAAAACCGCCACAATCTTTAGGGGCTTGCTGGCCAGAAGTGACCCCATTGTGATCCTGATAGATTTCCCTGTCTTGGCAAGAATATATCTGGCACAATTCTGGCAGTACTCCTCAATATCCTTGGCCATATATGGGCAATGGCAATTAGAGTGCGCTAAATTGAGGGTCTTTGCCACTGCCTAGTGGCCCATGGCATCATGTAATGCCTCAAGCACTTGCCCATGCAAAGCTGTAGGCACCACCAGCTGCTTGATCTTTTTCCCACTCTACTGAATGGTGCGATAGATAATCCCATCACTATCCCAAGAGATACGTTTCCAGTCATGGAAGAGCTTGCAAGTCACCCTTGACTGCTGCTTCATCTTCTGACAGGTAGTGGGCGTCCCATGGACAAGCACCTTCTAAAAGATTCCATTTCTTGGTCAGCCATCTGCAGGTTTGCAATGTGTTGCCACGATACAGCAGGCAAGACAGAAGTGCACGTCATTGCAGCTGACCCAGCTCTTGTCTGCACCTCCTCCAATAAAACCTTTGAACCTGTTTCCGGGAAGGGCTCATGCAGACATGATGGCAAGGTAATTCCACCCACTTTTGACATGCAATTCAAAATCTGGGGACAGATTTCTTCAAATCAGATGGTCCTCCGTCCTTATCTGTGATCAGGCTTGCGATTGAGGAAATCTGCATTCTGGTTTGCTCTCCCTGGCTTATACTGGAAAGTGCAATCAAATGCTGCTGGATCTAAGACCCAGCGCATTTCTGTGGCTCAAAGCTTTGCAGATGTGTTTATGTAGGTCAATGGATTATTATCCATAAAAACAACAACTTTGACCCCAGTAGGTTGTCCCTGAACTTGTCACACACAGCCCACTTAAGGCCCAGAAGGTCTAGTTTAAAGCTTCTATAATTATTTATGTTCTTCTCACGGGGACGCAATCCTGGGCTTGCATAACTGAGCCTCAACACGCCATCTTTCTGCCTCCTCGACAAAACTGTAGGAATGCCCTCCATGCTTGAGTCTACTTCAAGGATGAATGAGAGCTAGACATTGGGATATCCTAGGATGGGAGCTGTTATCAGCTTTTCCTTCAGCTCATCAAATGCTCTACCACATTTACCATCCCAAACGTCAGACAAAACCCTTTTCTTTTGTTTGGCTGGTGTTTTCTCCTTTCCGTTTTTCTTCCCAGCACTCGTGTTGTCGACAAGAGCAAACAAGGGAGAGGCAATGTGGGCAAATGTAGGCACAAACCACATGTAGCATCCTGCCAGTCCGAGGAATCCTGGCAGATCACTCTCTGTCTTGGGAACGGGCCATTTCAACACTGCTCTGACCTTTTCCTGGTCTGGCTGGATTCCAGCCTCTGACACCACATGGCCTAGGTAATGCACTTTTTCCTGGGACAGGTGACACTTGTCAGGGTTTATTCTGAGATTATTTGCTGACAAGTGGCTGAGGACTAGTTTCAGTCTTTCTTCAAATGTACGCCCAAAGACCAAAATATTGTCCAGAAAAACCAGCATGCTTTGGAAGTTCTCATCTTCAAAGATCTCATCCATCAGCCACAGGAATGTTGCCAGTGCGCCACAGAGTCTGAATTCTTTTTTACTCGTATAGGCCATCAGTGCTGACATGGAAATCAGTCTTTTCTATGTCTTCTGCAGCCATTGGGAGCGGGTGATACCCATGGGCAAGATCCAAACTACAAAAAAACTTTGCACCATTTATGGCATCCAATGCCTCCTCAATCCTAGGCGAAGGAATAGGCATCTTTGTGGGTCTTGGCATTAGTGCCATATAGTCATAGGGAATTGTCCTTTTTCCAGACTAACACAACAGGTGAGGCATATGGACTGGATGACTTTTGTTGATCCCCCATTTTAAGGATTTCTCCAAATAATCCCTCACTTCCAACCACTAGTTTGGCGGAACACGACGGTAAGGTATCTTTACGGGGATTTGATCTGTGGTTGGTATCAAAAATCATCCTCATGCTGGCTGAAAGTATGACGGTATTCTCTGAGCACCGCAGACACTTGAGCATGTTGCTCCTCCAATAAGCCTTCATCAATGTCCATCTTCTTCACCAAGTCTTCTAAACAAGGTTTGGTAATAGCGACTTCCTATATATATACAGTATCATCTTGTACTTTTGAGACATGCACTTCAGGTTCCAGATGAGTGGAAGTGAAGGTCCCAATAATAGCCATAGGAGCATTATAGAAATCTTCCTGGCTAAAGTTGGGCAGCTGCACTGGTACCCTTCCACTCTCTTCCAAGTTGCACCCATACTACTGCTGGTGCCAGGGCAAAACCCTTTGGACCATTAAAACACTTACTTCCTTCTATAACTGCAGTATAGGGTTCACCCTTCTTGACTGAGTGGGCATTAGCCACAACTACTTTTAAGGAACATGCTGGTACAATGATTGGTTTCCTCCCAGCAATTTGCACACGGCCTGTGCTCACAGCTGCTGAGCTGCATATGCCTGCTTCCCCATACAAGGCTAAAATGGGACCTAGCACAGAGTGATCACTAATACTACCACTGATGCTACTATTTCCATGTTTCTGCAAGTCCCACAGAACATTGGAACCTAACACCCCAGGAACTCAGAGCTTGCATTCCTTCATGAAAGTGTCAACAGGATCCCGTACCACCATGAATCCCATATCCTGGAACTACTCCTCACCAACAATCAGGGACAGCTCCAGATATCCTAGGTATGGGATGTCAAGACCATAGCTTGAGGTAATCAGGATGACCATGGACACATCAGCCAAGTCCCTCTCCTCGGCAAAATGCTCCCTGAAGAAGGACTCTGTGATAGTGGACACTTCAGCCCAGTATCAATGAGACATTGATTGGCTTTCCACCAAGGCAAACAGCAGTCTCTGGCCACTCTCCTAGGGCTTTACTCATGACAGAGCTGGTTAAAACTGAACGCAGGCCTGCCATGTTGCTCTTCATAGCAGGCTGATTTATTTTGCCTGGTCCTGTTGGGTATTGTTGCGGGGGCAGTTCCTCTTTAACTCTTTTCATGTTATGTGCCTAATGACCCTCTCCCCCCATGCCTGGGCACTGAGTAAATGTACACAAATGAGCATAATTTGAACAAATGTGTTCTCACATGTCCATGATCAATCTATTTCTCAAATTTTCAACACAATATCATGCAGATTTTATGTCTTGAATAATAACATGATGTTATAAAAATATTTAGTTAGTTGTTTGTCATTTTCAAGGTCAAGTGTATCACTTTTTGGCAAAAAGAGACAGATTTTTCTCTTTTTTTTGTAACAGTTAAATATGCAATTTCAAGGGTTTTCTCAAGATTTTTTTTTTCAATTGTACCAATACTCATGAATTATAAAATGTGCTTCTTCATGGTGAAGATCAACCTTACAAGTTTTTATATAAATCAGGTAAGTACAGCAAGGAAAGTCTTTCAGTAATCCCAAGGTCATACATGCATCTGTATTGACAGCCACAACCACCCTTTGCTGTTGATTTCTTTTTATTTCTGGAATTCAGTTTCATGAACGAATTATTTCAGTCTGCACATTCCTAATTTTATCTCAAGTGCAGTCAAGTCATGGTACCATGTACCATGAAAAAATAGCAGTCTTTTTTTTCCCCACGGTCAAATGCTCTTTTTAAGGTCAAATGTATCAGTTTGAGTAAAGAGACAAATGTGAGAGAAGTCTGTCATACCTACATGTCTTTATTTTTTTTATAACCCCACCAACAGTTTTTTCACAGTTCATGGCAAATAATTTTATGCACGCTGTATACTTACAACTTGTGAACATCAAGTGATTTTATATTCTTACAAGTCAGGTAAATAATCCAAAGTCAAACATACTTCAGTCCACAAAATTTATTAACAGATTTTTTATGGAGAATGCTGTTTACGAAGACTTTACACAATGGATGAGAGATTTTCAACAAGAACACCTGGAACAGTAAACAGATACTCTAATGACATGGAGACAAGCACGTAGCTCTCCATGTGCATCCTTTCTAAAAGGCCAAATGCAGATGTAAAAAATATGCAACATGCTAGTGTTCATATTGTATTTAACGGTAAAAGTTTGACCCCAGCACATAGACATCTTCAGGGGTTTTTTTCCTTCAAGTTCACTTCTCCTCAACAAGTGTAGAGCTACACTGTAACAGCTCTTATCTGTGCAAATCTGCTGAACAAGTTATTTTTAAATTCGAAAGAGTGTGGTACCTTGCAAAACAAGGACAAGCATGCAAGGGAATGTCACATTCAGTGCAAATATAAGGAGTCTGATGACATCTCTTCTCCAACCAGTCGGAACATACTTCGTAGTCTGGATTAGACCGTCTGTCCCCCGAGTCATTTTAGGATTTAGCACAGGAAAATGTCTTTCCTATAGTCTAGCTGGTAGATTTGATGCAGGTCTTGCAAATCTTTGTGTGGTCTGTCTCTCAAAAGACTCGACTAAGCCATGAATTACAGACAAACAGAATTTATCGGACTTCAGTTGCTTTTGAGGGTGAAAATTTCTGCAGATTACTTTAGCATTTATCTACCACCTGCCTGAAGGAATGGGCGGCCTCACATGACCTTCACCCATGATCCCACTTCCAATTTTTCTTCCTACCGTAAACTTAACTGTGTCAAGTTTTTTTACCCCATATTATACCCTATAATTTGGCAACTTTTGAACTGTCCCCAAACTGCATTCCCTGCGTGTTGAAACTTAAAAAATGCATCATCTAAAAGTCCTCAAAACTGACACCAGAGGGCAGCACGTCCCAATACACTGGAGCTTGATTGGAGCCTCACCCACAAGTAAATTGAATCTTGTCAAAACTGGAAGTAAAATTATTTACATTCATGGGACAGATGGATGCCATCATCACGGAAAGCCCATATTGTGTCACGATGGATACTTTAATGTCTCACTGCCCGCATAACCTGTTGTGGGCATTAAGCTGCGCATATGTCTGTTGATGGTTTTGCGCACTTTATCAATTGTCTCATGAGATCGGGCACCCCTGAACCCCCCCCCCCCCCCGGCAAAACGTCTGACCATACTACTAAACTGACAGGGAGTTTGTCCCGCACTTGATCAGCCAGTTCAGGAAGCTGTATCCTCAGGTTACCAGCAGCCACTTTACATAGGTCATTTCCACCTGTATGTAACACGACAATGGTGGGAGCAGGCATTGTCTTTACAAGGTGAAGAAACTCGGCCTCAGTTGTGAAGACACCAGAGACTCCCATGCCCCTCCAAAATACCTAGAACGGGAGCTGCTGTCGATGTCTAGGAAAAATCTGTCCAGGTGTTTGATCAAAGAATGGCCCAAGAACCAGACCAATGGCCTACCTGCAAATAGAAATTACACTCTGCAGTTACATTCATATTTGGAAAAAGCTTGCGCCATAACTTAAGTTGGTGGTCTAATATAAGATCGATCGGTGGAAGAGCTCCACTGACCCCACTACTTTATGGTTTCCATGGGAACCCCTGCAGCTGCACATGAGGAGGCCGCCCCAATACGGAAGCTAAGTGTCTTATAACGAGTACATTCCAAAATTTAACTACTTTTGTCAACATGGCTTGAAACTGGTTGCGTGTTAACGGGGCGCTATCAAAATGAACATATAACAAGGGACCAGAAAGTCTTCCTGGCGTAAGCTTCACAAAACGAGATGACAGGGCTACTGGGCAGTAAGGCTGAGTGGTGCCTGGGAGACCACAAATTTGGAGAATAGGAACATTATGTTTATTGTTTTTATCATGTCCAGTTGTGGTATTCAGTATATTCTGTTCAAACTTTACATCCTCTATGTGCAAAATATCCTTAGTGTCAGCCGTTGCTGCAGCAGCAGTAAATTCTCCAACTCTTAGAAAAGCAAAGAAGGCAACCGAGAAAGCTGCTTGAAACATAGTCGCCTCATATGTGTTGTAGCACACAAATGGCAATGCCCCAATGAATTTCACCAATATATCATATGTCACTGGTCTTCTCACATCAGCCCTACTGCCAGCAGCACGTTTGGTCCCTTCTAACAGTTTCTTAAGTAAAAGACTGTTTGTCGGGTCAGACTTTAGGTCAATCTTATGACTGTAGCCAAGAGCAGATATGTATTATGCAATAGTGGACGGAGCCCTCCCGAGCGGCGACAGATATGCCACAAAGGAAGCCACCTGCTGCATTGTGGCCGGCAGAAAATTCTGATTATAAAGTTATCAGAAATTGGAAGAAAAATTTAAGCTTCATATCCATTTGTCCACACAGTCATTTGTGTAACTACAAGTTCATATTCATCACTGCAGTTTTGTCATTGAAATATGGCATAATTTCAACAAAATATGGCAATATATTTAAATTGTCTGCTGTTCATTTCTGTTATCAATAAATTTTCATGTTACTTTTCAGTATATCAAAGATCTGCACACACGAAATACAAGATCCCCACACAGAAGATCTGAAATTATTTGGCTGCGAGGAATGCCAAAGTCTTCTTTGTCATCTGGACCTTCAGGTGGTAGCTGATAACCAACTACAAATGTTTTAACTTTTTTTCACTTAAATTTTACAATATGTCCGATATAACATTCCACTTTTCCATTCCCACTTTCATCGTCATATCACAGGTGGTCTGTATAGGAATCCACAAAGTCTTGTGGTCTGGAGACAAGCTTTTCAATTATGTTCATTTTGTCTTGAGGTGCATCTGGTGCCACACTGTCACATAATGATTGAAGTTTCTCTGTTGAGAAGGACTGTTTCAAATCTTTCACCATTTTATCCACCTTTCTTCTTTGTGCTTCATTCTTCTTCACATATTTCAATTTTGCCCTTCTAACAATTTCATCTGCTGCCTTTTTCTCTCTGTTCTTTTTTCTCCAGTCATTTTTCTAGTTTTGCTGACAACAAATTTAACAATGTTGTCTTGCGTTTCACTGTCCAAAGCAGAGAGCCAGTCCATAGTTTTGTTGCTTTTTGATTTGACTTTGGCTTCAACAAAATCTATCCTTGCATTTGGGGCTCTTCGGGCTTGGTGATCAGTCATGGCCATAACTGTCTCTGCATGCATATTATGCAGTGGTGCTGCCCTTGTCTGGTGAAGCAATTCCTCAGATGGATCAGATAGGTCACCATGCAAGTACCTACTCAGCTGTTTCTCAAGTACCTGTACAAAACTGAAGCCATGTCTGACAAGAGCTACCTGTTCATGGGCACATGAGATACCAGGGGTGTCCAGACATCATCAGCAAGAGGAGCACCAAATACATCTTTCCTGTTCATGGTAACGGCAGGTTCAGCAGCAATGTTTTGGAGGTAAGTCACAGCATCTTTGATTTGTGGCACAAGGCTGAGGTGGTGAATGTCAGTATTGTCCGAATAAAATAATTTCATCCATGGCCCTGTCAACACTTTGCCAAAAAAAGCAAGCACCTTCAATTGTTCAAATATGGCCACATTCTGAAGGTCATTTAGAAGTGACACGCGTAGGCCACCAGTTAAACAACAATACTCCCGACAAGTACTGGATGATCTCACGGTGGTACTGCACACATATTTCTGCTGGTGCAAACAAGATGTCAATGGGGTTTCCTATGTATCTTGGAAATACACTGAGCGGTATGCCTGAAGAAGGACTTGAAGCCCCTTGGGTCCCCCTTTCCTTTCTTATATCTCATTTTACTCAGACCTCTAATGACATTTACTGCCGCAGCTTCAGGACCAAAGCACTGGCTTCTTATTCCTGTGGCCTTTAGCACAGCCCTTGCTTTGGATGCCAGCGTGTCCAGGGGGTGGACATTACAATTCAGTTCTATGATTCCTCGTCCATGTTCTTCTTTCAAGTTGTTGACCACACAGAGATTAACTGTTGCTCTATCACTGATGGTGCTTGTGTTGTTGTTGTGTGCTTCTGCTGGTACTGTATCTCCATCACGCCCTGACCAATCTGCAAAAGTAGCAGACACATCACAGATACTGTCTCTTATGTGTTGGTTGTAGTCTGCTCCAGTCCCTCCTAGCAAATTGGCTACACCAAAAGCTACATGTTGCTGGCCATTTTCAGTCTGGGCTGTCACATGAACCGCATTGGTGTGATTTCCATGGATGCTCATAGCATCAAAAGCCAGAGTGCAATTTGAATTGCTTAACAAGATACTCCCTGCCTGGATATCACTGAGGGTGCCCATGACCCTCGCCATTCGTGACACTGTTGTGGGATCTGGCATTTCATTCAGTCTCTTTCCAGTCATTTCTTCAACAGTGAACTTGATGATACTTGACACATCATCTACTGGACACATATGCTCAAGAGCGTAATATATGCATTTTCTTACGGCACTGTTGTAGGAGTTCCCATCTTTAGTCACAATTTCCTTGCTCTGTTTTTCTCTCTTTGTTTCAAATTCTATTGTCAGTTCTTCTGTATGCTGCTTCAGGGCTTTCGCGTCTGCTTTCAGTTTTTGAATGTCACTGGCAGTGGGTCTGGTCTTGTCACAAGATGTTTACCTTTTCTTTTGTGGCTGTTTTTTGGGTGGTGAAGATTCTTTGATTTTCTTCGTAAGGCTGTTTATCTCTTTCTTCAGAGCTGTTATCTTAGTTCTCTTGTTCTGAATAATTGAATTCTTCCTCTTTAATGCTTGATTCACATGCTTTGGACAATATGTATTCACGGTCCATTCAAGCTTTTTCTTCTGTCTTTCCAGTTCTTCCACTTGACGCTGATATTCTGCCTCTGCAGCTTTGGTTTGTTCTAATTCACTGCTGAGGGAAAAACACACATTACAGTCTCGCATTAATTTCACTATTTCTAGTTCTGATGGAAGCTGTTCTTTGGTTGGCCCTTTACCTGGACTGAGCCCAAGCTGAAGGAGCTGAAGAGACATGGTTTGATGGCGCATATTGCTGGGACAGTCGACCCAGTCGTTCGTGTCAAGGACAAGGGGAAATCGGTTGTCCACAGAAGTTAAGCTTGCCATATTACAACATAAACACTCATGCGCTTTTATTGTTCTGCCTGTCTTTACAACTTTTTAGGGATGCCTGATACACTGGAATGTATGTCTTTGGTAAACAAACCATTGCATTATGGGACTGTCATTATGACAGCTTTGACCTTTGACCGATATGCCTAAAAATAGCAACTGTTACCCGATGTGCCGGGAACGTTCACACACCTTCTAGCACTGCCATTGTCGTTGACCACAGAATGTTGCATCTATTCATGAAGCATTATGACAGTCCTAAACTATGCAATACTTGATATGTTTATGTATGTTCATACATCCCAGTGTATAATATGGAGAGATTTAGAACGAAACTATGTGTATAACTTTGATACATGACTGGAATGTTGCACCCCAGGATTGCCCAGGTAGAAATTTGTTTTCATGATGACGGTATTAGTTTCCAGTTCAGGTTGCTTACACAGTGCAATATCACAATTTTTAACTGATTATGTCTTTTAATTGTGATTTACTCTCACCTAATGTAAGAGGTATAGGTGATGAATTTAAAAGGTGCTCAATATTTCATTGGTTACACAGATCTCACCAAGGTATTGTTTTCCTCAAAGAAACTCACACCAGTATTCAAACACAGAGAAGTGGAGAAGTGAGTGGGGTTCTAAGCTGTTGTTTTCACACGTTGCCAGCAATAGCCAAGGAGTAGCTATTCTATTCCCAAGCAATATTGAATATACGGTGGTCCCTGTTTTGAGCGACCACTCCTAGCACAGACCAAAAAGTGGTCTTATAATGCAGGTGGTCGCTCATTGGAGGAACCCCATATGCATGACATCAACAGCTCAAATCCTGGGCGGCCTTTCCCTTGTGGTAGGGAGGCACACAAATTCCTTTTGCCACCAGTTCATCATGATATATTATATATGCTTTGTAAAGGAATCATTAAATTTAACCATTACAACTCTTAACATCTTTATTTCAGTAAAGAACTTTTGTCTGGGTGCTGAAAGATGTGCGTCACAACTTAAAAATATTTGCTGGTCATGAGTTTTGTCTTTTTCCCATTACGCTGAGTGGTCCCTGTTTTGAACGACCCCTCTTATGAGCTACCACCTGGTTTGAACGACCACATTTGGTCGCCAAAGATGTTCTTCTTTGATAATTTACCTCTTATGAATGACCACCTGATTTGAGCTGTTGAGGTCATGCATATGAGGTTCCTCCAATGAGCGACCACCTGCATTATACAACCGCTTTTTGGTCTTTTGATTTATGTTTACAATATTTGGATGGCAACATTATTATTGGTGGTGATTTTAATGCAATATTAAACCCCAAACTAGACAAACGAGGAGGCATATCAGATACAAAACTAACTATGTGGATAATCTAACAAATTTTATAGAAGAGCCTGATCTAATAGATATCTGGAGGGTGCTCAACCCAGATATATTCAAGTTTACTTGGCGATCAATTACCCCCCCCCCCCCATACAATGCAGACTCGATTATTTTCTGATACCATCATTTCCATCACAATCAGTCAAATAATGTGAAATTAAACCATCTGTTGAGACAGATCACAATATCTTACATGTAAAACTAGAGGAAAATTTATGTAAGCAGTGTGGAAAAGGTTTTTGGAAATTTAATAATGAATTACTACTTGACAAAGAATATGTAGAAAAAGGGAAATAGAAGAATTTGAGTAAATTAATGGGAACACAGCAGACAAAGGTTTGTTTTGGGATTCTCTGTAGAGTCATATTCAGGTAGTTACACTGAAACATTCATTTGAAAGAGCAAAAATGAATAGAGAAAGAAAAAAAACGCTAAGTAAAAGACTCGAAACACTGATGGAGCAAATAGCAGAAAACGGAAGAAGAGAGGACCTAGAGGAAGAAACTGCACAGGTTAAAAATGAACTAACGGACATAAATGAGAAGAAAACTAGAGGAGCTATGCTTAGATCTCAGAATGGATGGTGTGAACAGGGAGAGAAGAACACAAAATACTTCCTTTCATTAGAAAAAAGAAACTACAAAAATAAATGTATAACAAAACTAAAAAAAGAAAATGATGAAGAAAGTACAGAAACAATTGATATATTAAAAGAGGAAACAGACTTTTATAAAAAAACTATATACATCACATGCAGAAAAGGGCTCACTGAATAGCCCAAAGGCTCAAATCTTTCTTGAAAACAATACTCCTAAAATAACAGATGAATAAAAGAGGGAAAATGATAAGCTGTTCTCCCTGCAGGAATGCAAAAATGGTCTTAAGGACTTTAGAAATCGGAAAACTCCAGGAACAGATGGATTTACAGCGGAATTTTATAAATTCTTCAGGGTAAATATAGGTAATGTGGTTTTAGATAGCCTAAACTATGCAATGCAACACGGACATATGTCAGTTGACCAGAAGAGAGGAATAATAACTCTGATACCCAAGAAAGATATAGATAAATCATTTTAAAAAATCTGGAGAGCTATCTCCCTTCTTAATATAGACTATAAAATAGCTGCAAAAAATTTAGCCTCACGCTTAAAAAGACACCTAATTGATCTGGTTGATCCAGATCAGACAGGATTCATAAAAGGAAGATTCATAGGAGAAAAAAATAAGATTAATCAGAGACTCACTACAATATACCCATTCCAAAGAAATTCCTGGATTACTTCTACTTATAGATTTCGAAAAAACATTTGATTCCCTTGAGTGGCCTTTCATATATAAAGCTTCATCTTTATTTGGCATCGGAGATAACTATATCAGAATGGTGAAAACATTATATTCAGATATATGCGGTTGTGTGATAAATAATGGTCATGCTTCTGAATTTTTTCAACCGGCAAGAGGTGTGAGACAAGGATGTCCCTTATCTCCGCTGTTGTTCATTCTTAGCGTTGAATGTTAGCAATTGCAGTGAGAAAAACCCAAACAATAGAAGGTATTAAAGTTGGAGATACAGTCTTTAAAATGTCCCAGTTCACAGACGATACAACTTTTTTGTAGCAAGTGAAAAGTCAGCTGAAGTTATACTCAAGATCTTACCAGATTTTACATACTGCTCTGGTTTAAAGGTGAATTTAGACAAAACTGAAGCAAGATGGATTGGATCCAAAATAAAGGCTTAGTATGGTAATTTACAAGTAAAATGGACACAAGGCCCTTTTCAAGCTTTGGGTATATGGTTTGTTGAAGATGCAAAAGTCATGCAGGAACTGAACATAGAAAACAAATTAGGTGATATCAGCAAATTACTAAGAATGTGATCATGGAGAAATTTATCTTTAATTGGTAAAAATATGGTTGTAAAGTCTGGCTATATCCAAAATACTGTATCAATTTCCCTGTGTTCCTGTCCCAGAAAATACAAAGAAAAAAGTTCAAGAGGTAATAAAGAAATTTATCTAGGCTAAGAAAACCCCTAAGGTAAAAAATGAGGTTATGTATTTAAGTATTCAAAGAGGGGGTTTGCAGATTCAAAACTTCAATTGTCAAGTCAGTAGTTCCCTGATACTGGCATGGATCAAAATATTACCCTTTGAAAAAGATTCAAAGTGGAAAACACCAGCACAAGGTTTTTTTGAAAAGATAAAACTCAAAGATTTATTGAAAACGTAGGCATACAAGTTCAAGTTCTTTATTTAACCATTTCTGCTCTCTAGGGGCCAACAGCTACATAGAAAATTCCATGGTGCCATTTAAAGGCACAAGTCGAAACTACCTATAACTATAATGCTCAAAACAGTACAATACAAGAAACAATTGACAGAAATATGTACATATATAAATTACGTTCGCATGCCACCAATAATTGTTTGTGTTCTTTCCTGAAAGCCAGTCCATACATATCTCCTCATCACTTTTAATAATTTCTGGCTTGAGTTAAACATGTAGAATACTTTCTTTTCTCGGTTCATCTGGTTAAACAAAGTTGATTCATTCTGACATTGTAATAGTAGTTCTTGCCTAGATACTACATGTTTGTTACATTCAAAAATAAAATGGTACTCATCATCAATCTGCCCCATATCACAGTGTTAACACAATCTGTCCTCAACTAGTGTACCATTATGCCTGGCCAACTCTATTTGTAATTTATGAGCACTTGTCCTGAGCTTGGCTAAGGTAGCTCTATGTTGTGGATTTCCAATTACATCTAAATATTCTTCATAGCAGAACTTATTTTACACACTCTATAGAATCTTAGTTTGTTCCCCCTGAAATCATTCTCTTTGTTTTTATTCATTGTATCATGCCAGAGTTTATCAAACTGTTGCTTCATTGCATCACCCACAGTCCTCCAATAATATTTGTCTATTTGGGCATCAAAATTGGAAAGAATAGCCTCAATATTGCCCAAGTATGTGTATCTATCAGACTTGTGCTTGTATGCTTCATTGTATGCACATCATATTAAACTGTCATCCTCACTGTTTTGTATGTGGTCAAGATACTTTATCACCTGTTTCCAGATATTTGTGTAGAGAGGATATCTCCCCAATTCACCATAAACTGCCATACTTGTGGTTTTTCCACGTACATTCAAAATATATTTACAAAAGTGTAATTGTAGCTTTTCAAACATAGAATCGAGATTTTTTTCTTCGAACCAATACTCCTTTTGCTTCTTTCCTGCACCCACTGTTAAGAGCTCCCCAAATCTCAGAGCCATATATAATGATTGGTTTGATTACTGAGTCAAAAAAATTCAAACCTAGTTTCGGGCTGAAGTTACTATTGTTCAGTGAGCTTTTTAGATGAAACAGTGCTCTTTGGGCTTTCCTATATAAGGTATCTATAGCAGGGGTAAAGGTTCCACTGGCTGTCAACACAATCCCAAGATATTGGTATTCTTTTACATATTCAAGATCCATATTTCCATATTTGAATTTTTGTGTACCTATCTGCCCATGGGAATTGAATTCGACGATTTTAGTTTTCTGAATATTAACTTGTAAATGCCACTCAGAACAGTACTCTTGCAATTTATTCAATTGCGCTTGTAATCTGATGGGGCAAGTTGATAACAATACCAAATCATCAGCATACATAAGATTATTGACAGGATGATTTGATATACAATGAATTATAAAGCTCTATAGGGTATCATCGGGTACTTCAACAAACTTCAAATAACTACACATACTACTATAAGTGATATTACAATGAATTATAAAACTCTATGGGATAGCATTGGGTACCATCAGGGAACTTCAACAAACATCAAATAACTACACATACTGCTATAAGTGATATACAATGAATTATAAAGCTCTATGGGGTATTATCAGGTATCATTAGGTACTTCATCAAACATCAAATAATGAACTATAAGTGATGTACAATGACATATAAAGCTCTATGGGGTATCATAAGGGTACCATCGGGTATCATCGGGTACTTCAGCAACTTAAAATAAATACACTACAAGTGATATACAATATCTAATACGGCTCTATGGGGTATCTTCAAGTTCCCTCGGATATTATCAGGTATCATCGGGTACTGTCGGGCTTCATCGAGTGTCCTGGGGTGGGGGTGTGATGTATACTTCCCAGTGTCAAAAGCCAGAATCCCTGTCTCCTGAATTTCACCTTCTTATATACTGCAGTATTTCCCACAATGCATCTCTCACATAAATGATCTCATTATAAATAGTATTTCACAAGCCAAAAGAGGGAATACCCCACCCTGCAGTGTTAATTTCTTGCTCTATATTTCCCAAATCAGGCACTCATCATTCTAAGGTGCTCTTCCTTGTAAATGCATCATCAATAATGTGAAAAGTAAATTTAAAACAATGAAATTATGAGGAATTCCCTAGCACTTCATGCATCACGTGATATGGATTTCAAGAATGCAAGATTGATTTGGTGCACTCCACAGAAATGGTTCATTTTACTTAGTTTTCTTCACATACCAACTCTACCAATTATGTGGTTGATTCATCAGTAATTAATGTTCACATCTTCAACACTTTTCCACATAGTTAAAGTAAGTTAAGAGATCGATGTGGCATGATACACGGGCTGCGTCCCGTTGTTTACATCGTTTCCAAACATGGCTTCCCCAGCAACACACAGGCCCAGTGTTGTCATCCTTCGTATTGGATTTCCAGGTTCTATGTGATTGATTTCTGGTAATTCCAAAATCTTGGGGGAAGAGCATCTTACCTCTTCATGTTAGACAAGAAATTGCCTTCTTAAAACTTGGATTTATTGTAAAACTGCTGACCACAACACACCCACGGCAACCCGATTCACTTCAGGCAAACTACACTGCCATCTGGTGGGGAAACTATGACCCACCCATTGGACAGGCAGTAAACTCGTTTTAGACATGCATTCGATTCAACATAACACAACAAAACGTGGCTAATCCATTATTTATTATGGATGAATGAAGATAATAGGTAAGGGATAGAATCAGAATAGGAAACTTTCACATTTTATCCCCCTGTCTCAATGCCTAATGTCCTCATGACATTGAGACACTACTCAAGGTATATTTTGTAATTAACTTTTTCTCTTCTTCTTCGACAAATGTTCAATTTTATTGAGTCAGTCGCAATTCCCTCCTCATCAAACTGTGAGTTTACAGACACAGCAATGGCACTCCTTCCAAGTCACCAAAATGTCAATGTTTATGAAGCGATATTTTTTTTTAACATGAACAACGGAACATCTTTTAGTCCAAAGTCAGTACTCTGTAGTAGGACTTTATGAATGAACTTTAAACTTAACAAAGTTGTGTACTTCACACTGTCACTGCCTATTTAGAACTCTTCTTTTTGTCCTTGTGGAATAGGTTTTTCCTCACATCATGCATTTGCTTACTGAGGCACCTATCAGGGCTCATGAAAGGCAAATCCACCAGTGTGACCTTTGGCTTTTGTATTTGGCTTTTCATGCTAGGAACATTCTCTTTGTGCTCTACCTTACTTTTCTTTCCACTGTGTCTGGTGTGCTTTGGTTCTGTGGTTATCTCTTTTTTTGAAGGTTTCACAGTCCCATCTGTTGTCTTAGTGGAATTGGAAGGATGACTCTTCTGTACTGCGTTGATCTTACAGATGTTGTCTAGCTGATGGCTAGTTTTTTCTAAGCCAATGATGTGGCGTACCATCCTGGCTGTTTGTCCACCTCGGGTCTCATCTTTGATGAGTCCAGCGAATTGACTGTGCACCCCGTTGAATGCCTGAGCTTGGATTACCATTTGATTACTAAGTCCTTTCTGTGAATCAATGAGAGCTCGCACCAGACCTCTCAACGAGTTGGAACTAGCCTCCACTCTGGTCCCTACAGCAGTAATAGCATCTACAGCCTGTTTACTAAAGTTATAGTTCATTTGGCTATCTTGATGGAGTAGTTTGATATTCTGGTTCAGCTGATTTATGCTTCCCAACAACTGTTGTCTACACTTCCGCTCTTCATCATCATGTCTGGTCAGCTTTCTTAGGCATTCAGTAGTCTCTCTCATTCTATTGAGTATATCCATCAACCTGCCAGATACCTGCATCATGTCTTGATGGGGTGGGATTGGTTGCAGTCGGGCTGCACTGACTATCCCACTGGACACTGATTTGACAGTCTGTTCCACAAATATCTGGACGTGATCTAGTGGTAGCCCTTCTTGAGTCCCCTTTATAGGACTGGTGAAATTGACCTGGGTGGACTCATCATTCATACTGTTTGACGTGTCACAAACAACATCAGGTTCAACAGGCTGCACGTCGGATTCTCCCAACTTTATTGGAGATGGAAAAAGTGGCTCCTCCTGCTTGCCTGTGTCTGTGACATTTTGTTGTTCTTCCCCTTGACGTTTTGGTGGACATCCTCTTCAACCAGTATATGGGCCAGGCTCACGAGTTCACTACACTGGGATTCGGATTTTGCAAAAATATGAATTTTCAGTTGGCTGTTTTTTTTAATTTTGTTATTTAGCATAGGTATTAAGCTTCACAAAAAGCAAAGTGTGCATTCTCAAAGTGATTTTTTTGGTTTGCTTTACCATGTTTACATTCAAGCAAGTTATCCCTTTACTTTTTGTGTCCGTTTTACGTTACAATTACATATTCACTACAACGGGACAGCTTGGTGTGCAACTTAAGCACTTCAGTTGCAGATAAATCATTTCTCTTAAAACCCAATATTGTATACTTTTGTAAGAAAAAAAAATAATGGCATGTTTTATTATTAATGTGATTAAAAATAATGCTAAAAGTCCCGAACATAAGGCCAAAGTTTTACAAATTTTACTCTTTAAGGGAATGCTTTCTTACAGTATCTGTAAAATAAATATGACATCTTTGGTCTGGATGCCACCAAGGCTTATGCGAAGCTACACATATTGGGTTTTGTCAGAAGGCAATTAAGAGTGAATATTAAGGAAGAAAGTGATCTATATCTTTGTTTGAAATACACAACACGTTTGTAACGTAAAACATCTTTTTATCATTTTCAAGGAACTGACATCCTGTCACAATCTTTTGAATTAAACCATTTTAAAACTTTAACAATGCGGGGTTTCTCTTGCGCAACGTCATATAGTGTGCACCTGAAATCCCCACATAATCTCAAACACCCAATTATGAATTATGAAAGCAGTTTTGATAACTAAGAACCATTAAAAATCCTATTTTTTCTGCTTTATGTAAGTTTTGATGATTTTTTTCCGAGTCAAGTGGATCAAATCCCTCTGAACAAAGTACTACAAGAAGCCGGCCTAACCTTCAAGCCATTCCACAAATTATTTCACATTCCGTAATTATATATTATCAATATGAAATAGTGTACATAAAACATAACGTAGGATGTGTTCTCCTCATTTCACATATAAAATCATATTTCAGCTGCATCATCTGTTAGATCTCCACGAAAGTCATTCTCTCTGCAAAGTTCTCCAACAGAATACTGCAGGGATATAAAAATTAAGTCTACTCCAGTGCGAGTAACCGGTGTTGAATGGCACCATTGATGAATCCAATAAAAAAATATATTTTTTCTTTCTTATCCGAGATACTGTGAACAATAATTCTGTAATAACAAGATAAAATGTGCATGAAGTATGCCCTAAGAAGCCACCTAAATGCTCACATGAATTAACAAGTTAATATGTAATTATAAATTATGAAGCTTGCATTTGAAATATTCAAAGGAGAAGCATAACGTAAAACACAAGTCTAACGAATCTCCAGTAAGATCTGGTGACTATTTCAAACATTCTGAAATCCAGGTCGAGTCATCCAAGATAGACTTATATGTTCAGTTGTATGTAACTTTAAATTAATATGGGACATTCTTTGTCTACACACGTGCAAAGAATCTTTGTTCTTTTGATGGTCCCAGTTACCAAATAACATAACTCTGCTGTCTTATCTACGTTGCATCTGGAATTAATTCAGTAATAATGAGACAAAATGTTCTTGAAATATATTAATAGTGTCCTTAACATCTAAAAGAGTCAACACATTAATCTTATCATTAATTATTACGCTTCAATTGGAAACATTTTAACGAGAAACATTCTGTAACGTAAAACACTTATGACGCTTGAGTAAGATCAATGGAATATGTCAAACATGCTGAAATTCCAGCCAGGTCATTTAGCCACATTATATGCAGAAAAATCCACATTATCAAACTTCATTTGCTTTGCTGACCTGATGGTTTTCCCAGAAACTGGGATTGGTAGTTTGCACACAACATCTCTAATTGAAACGTCAGCAAGATCGTCTTCCTCTGGCATATAGAATAGGTCACAACATTTGGTGCTAGCTTTTAAGAATGATACTTCCAAATCACCCGGATCGTCACCATCCCCCATCACTAAGCCAACATGATGCACTGTTACCACTTTTGGTCGCTTCCTGTTAGGCCTACCAATTGGAACATCGAACTTGATTAAAATGTAATCACCTTCCGAAATAGTAGACCTATGTGGTTGACTGCCTTCGTCTCGGATAGCACTTCCTAAAGGTGGACTCTGCTGATTATTGGAAGTCGGCTGAACTGCCTCTACATTTATACTGCAAGTCGACTGAACTGCCTCTACGTTACTAGAAGTCGGCTGAACTGCCTCTACGTTACTGGAAGTCGGCTGACCTGCCTCTACGTTACTGGAAGTCGGACTAACATCACTAGGGCTTCTTTCTGCTAGGTAAGTACTTTGATTTGCTGGATCAACTTCACCTGCAGTTGCTTCTGCTTCATCACTATGACTCTTGTTGGCAAACACACTCCAGCCATCACAGGTAGGAGTCTGGGTACCGAAACATTTATCACACACACATGAAGTTTCGCGGCAGGCAACACCATCTCTGGTAGTGATAACATTATGGAATTTGCTAGACCCACGAAGGGTTTGAGCACCCATTTCCTTGACTTGAGTTACACCTTTCAGGTATTGTTCTTCAGTTACGAGCTTGTATTCCACTTTACTTTCTTCTCTGTTGCCCCATTCGACAAATTCTTCTGCACATGTTATTCTTGCAGCGTCTCGACGGACAGCCAAATCTGCATTTCGTTTAGCAGTACCACCGACCCCGTCACATGGACCTTTACCATGCCCACTCTCAAAGTAGGTCCATGTGGCGGGGTGTCCAAACATCGATTCATGATCTGCCATGGCTTTGAAAATATGACAATTTCTGTACTGACTGGATGGTGAATCACTCAGGTAATGAATGTACTTCAAATCTCCATCACAAATACTTCGAGCTACGTCATTAATTCCTTCCATCATAGTAAGAACCATACCGGCAGTGTGATCAGTCACGTCTGACACAAAGACGACTGATTTTACGTCCAGCTGACTTTCTTCATGTTCTCTGTAATGGAATACTGCAGGATGAACCGTGATTTGGTCTTTGGAATAGTAGCCGGATTGGATTTCCTCTTTCTCTGAACATGCGTAATTTTCTGCAAAATCTAATTGTACGCATACGTGACCAACTGGCAATTTTTCTTTAACATTCCTTGCAGCACTATACTGCTTCAATACTCTCTTTGCATGGGCTTCAAATTCTGTCAGCAAAGCTTTTGCTTGCTCAACAAAATTTTTCTTTTCCTCTGTTTTTTCCAACAGTTGGATTTTCTTTATATCTTTCTTTTTGTCTCCTTGTCCAATTGTGACATTTACTCTGTCCCACATCTGGAACTTCACACTTTCGGGCAGATCATCAAGTTTTTTCACAAACTGAACAAAAGTCCATTCTTTTACAAGTTCTTCAGGGACAGCAGGCACAGATACACCACATTTTCTGATTCCTCGTAGCAAAAGGGTCATATTTTGGTGAGTCTTACAAAGACATGTCTGTCTAATCAAATGGTTTACAGAGACCAAATTCCTGGGCCTGTACTTTTTGAAAGCGGCAAAACTGATTTTCGTGTTTCCGGTGTTCTCACTTTCAAACTTGACATGCAGATTGCGCAAGAGATCTGTGAGCACTCTTTTCTGCTCTGTTTGTTTCCCAACCTTCATACAGTCTTTCTTTCCGGGAAGACAAGTGGAATTATCGTCTCTGTAAAGAAACGTACGCACTCGATTTTTCCTCCTCGTTACTGCCACTTTCCTGGTCATTCTTTTTTTGTAGTATAGGGTTGTGCGAGCCATCTTCATTACTTTTGCTGCTCTCCTCTTTGATTTTGCAATCTTAGCAACTTTTGGTGACTGTGCTACCAGCTTTCTCTGGGTAGGTGACAGCTGTACATTCATTTCATCTATAAGTGCATTACTTAGGCCTATTTCAGCTGATAATCTTGGCACCTTAGATGGACTGATACCGCTCTGCCTCAATGTAAGGTTGGCTCTTTTTTGAGGAGTCGAAACAGACACCTTGGATTTCTTTGCCCTGTTTCTTTCTATAACTTTTTGACTGGTTTTGAGCTTCTTTTGTGTATCTGATAACTGCTTTCGTAACAGTTCAGCTTCTTCCTTTAGAGTTTTTATCTGCCGATTTTTTTTCTTCAGGACAGATGGTTTACGACGTGCTGTTTGCCTCTCTACAGCTGGCAGCCGTATGACCATGGTGGAGCCACTGAAAACAAGACATATTATGCCTAAACAACTTGTCATCTTAATGTTTCCGGGTTATATATATATATATATATATATATATATATAAAGTGTTTACTTCAAAATTTAAGAGGATCATTAAATTCATGATTTTATACAGCAATAGGGTCACATTACTCAACTTGCAAATGGTTTGCGACCAATTATAAGTAGGAAATAAAAGTAGGCACATTATTTAAAATTAATGGCTAGAACTTAATCATATTTTTTGTGTTTGCCTGTGTAAACATACCGTTTAGGTCTATCAGTAGAACTGTCACATGGTCCAGGATTCTCCTGTGTTGAAGTGTCACATGGTCCAGGATTCTCCTGTGTTGAAGTTGATTGATCTTGAGTTTCTGTTTCATTTGCAACAATGCTGTTCATAGCTGCCTTTCTTGCTAGTCGCCTCTTCTTTTCGTATGCATTTCTTTTCTTTCTGACCAATGATATTTGCTTTTTTGTCATTTCTGCCCGGGGAATATAGTACTCTTTTATACGCTTTCTTTCTTTTTCTAAATAATTTGGATCTCTCTCTTTCTTTCGCTTTCGGTATTCACGCTGCCTCTCTCCCGCTGTGCGACCCATGGTACTGTACACCCTAAATCGGAGAACATTTAGTCTAGTAAGCAATCACCATTGTTACCAGGCTTGTGTCAAATCAAACCATTTAATTTTATTGAGCATAATATTAGGGAATTGATCCATGTGTACATGTAGGGGCTTAGAAATAGACGTAATATATGCGTATATATATATATATATATATATATATATATATATATATATATATATATATATATAGGCCTATGACTTAGTTTTTAAGTTTATAAATGGTTCAATGTTTTAATGAATATTTACATGTATGATTGCAGACCAAATATCTTTCAAATAGCATTACTTTCATCACAGTATATAGGTCCTTCATATATACATATAACGTTAGATAGGCCTACTTTTAAAATATATCATTTTACACAGGTAGGCCTAGACCGAAATTATAAGTATATGATTTATTTCTTTTTATATTATATTGTAAATGGGATTTGTTGAAATTGCCCCTTGGCCATTTTTGGCTTGTTATTTTGAGTAAATCAACACTCCCCTTGATGTACAACTTACGTTATGTGATACGTTATGCCCTACTGCGCACGCAACAGAGTGCGCCACACGTATGGCAAGTCATTGACACATGCATACATTATGCCGATGCTACACATCAGACAGATTCACTGTAATCCATGTATTTGTGTCACGTTTTAACGTCACCTGATGTCATCTACAAAACTTACCCTTCTCGGCAGTATATACTTGCAGGCAATAGGATATATATTTCGGCTTTAAGGATTCAAATTTGGGCCTAACAGGCCAAACGTTGAACGTGTCTTGCAAAACACGCCATTTCCACAAGAAAAAGGCAAAAAACAGGCCCGTAAATGTACCCGTTACCACGAATACAACGCCGACCATAACGTATGGCATGTCACGTATGACATGACCCAAAACAAATACGCACCCTAAAAGAAGATAAAATCACAGATATTTCGCGCGAAAGTTGTCCTGTTGCACAGCTGCCACCTGGAGGTATCCACCCGAATTACAGGTAAATGGACTAGATTTTGTGAACGGCATATTTACAGCAAAAGAAGCATAACGTATGACATGTACCTAAAATCGCATGTGTTCATTTTTCATTTCGGTCCTTTTGCTGAATGCCACACATGCATATTAGCAACATATAAGTATATAATATTTGTCAAACAACTATTTGTCAGTATAATTGATACAAAACATATTTAATTTTCTGCCAGATTTTTAAATAGTACCAGCAGAAAGGATCATAACGTTAAACATTGGCATTTGGCGACACCTGGTTTTAGATCCAATATCACTATGATAAATAAATATGACCGGCGAAAACTGGTAATTAGCATGCTCTGTCGAGCCTTTGGTGTTTATAGAATGAGAAATTGAAACAAAAACGTATCTTTATTGGTTAATATTGAGCACAAAGAAAATCAAATATATGCCCTTAGGGCTGGCGACATCGTATTTTTGGCAAAAATGTGCAAATTTATGCTCCTTTGAGGCCTATATCTCATTTTCCTTAAGTTCCAACACAGGAAAAGTATATATTTTTAGACTTGTCTCGGCAAAAGCTACGTCATGGTTTAGCTTATAATAGCTTTGACCCCAAATTCTGGGAGAAAATGCGTGGCGACACTTGGTGTAGTGAACTCGTGAGCCTGGCTCATATTCTCAACTCTAGGTTCGGTTAGTTGCTGGGAGTCATCATTGATAGATTGTTCCACCGTCTCAGGACTTTTCCCCTGTTTTGGAGTTGACTGTATCTCCATGGTGTTATCTGGTACACTCGATACTCCTTTTGGAGGTAAAAATTCATCGGTCGTACGTTCTCTGGCACCATCCAAAGGACCATCCAGATCTGATGCAGATGGTGCATGGATGTCCAGTTGAAATTCCTCTTCGCTGTCTCCATCACTTGAGCTACTGGAACTCTCAGCCATTTCTTTGGGTCTGCAATCGGGGTCAAATTGACTAGTGGTCTCTTCTGGCCAGAGTAACTACCAGCCATGTCTGCAAGGGCCTGAAGCAGCTCTGGACTGGCACCAATCAATTCTAGAACTTTGGGTGGCAAAGCTTGGGTGTGGGGCGACTCGTCAGCTCTGTCAGACAATATGGAAGCTGATGCCCCTGCAGTCTTAGATTTATTCTGGACCTCCTTTTATGGACCTCTCAGGATTGCCTCTTCACAAACCCTATTTAGATCATCTTCATCATCTGACTTTGATTTCTCTTGGTAATACACCAACGTCTCATCTTTATTCAGTACTCTTGCATGAGTTTGCACCAGTGGAATTTCGATTCCCTTGGGGGTGAAACCAACAGGGGCTTCTTCCAGTGTGAGGTGGTGCTGGTCCATCAGATGTCTCTTCACCTGGGACTTGGTCAGGAAGAATCTGTTACAGGCCTCACAGTGAAACAATATGTCTTTCCTCACATAAGTGGTGCTTTATGACATGTTGGGTAAGTTGCTGCTTGTCTCCATGATACTGGCAATGTTGGCATGCATGAACCTGGCCTCTCTTCCTCTTCACTTCTGAACCCTTTTTCTCTGTTTTTCTACAAATATAAGGAAAGGCATCCAAATTTTACTTAGTGGAACTCATCAACGATTGCATTAAATAACAAGGAAAAGCACCCACCCCAATTATTTGATGGTGTTTCCACAACCCCTTCGTTGTTTGTGTTTCTTACTGACCGCTTTCTGGGCCCATCTTAACTTAAGGTCACCTTTGTATGTTTTCAGTCTGTTATGATGGAATAGTCAGGTCTTGCCTGTGGCATCCAATTGAATCGTGTATTTCAAGTCATTATGTTTGGTAATGATTACATGCAGAGGTGCCAAGTATAAGTGAGGTAAAGGGGGAGATCTTCCTACAAGAGTTAAGGCAGGGGGAGACCTATTGCGGCGCCACAGTCGGCTCAGTGCACCATTGAAGGTGGTGCGGGAGGGGTGTCCCCTCCCTCAGGGGGGATCTGGTGGGCCTCCTCCAGAAAAAAATTGTCAGCGCTTAAAATGGTGCAATTTCCTGCATTTTAGAACCATAAATACAACCTGAAATGCAACCACAAATATCACATATTTCACAGCAATTCATGGCCAAAAGATGTTGAGGGCATGTGTATTGTGTGTTGAACTTGAGGCTCTTTCTGCATATCAGCTTTATCTGTACCACAATAAAATTCCTTGTGTATCTTTTTCAGACACCTTTTTTTCTCCACAGGCAACATGCCAATTTCTGTCAGAAATTCGTCTTCAACCAATTTAAGATGTTTAACTTTCTTTACTCCCAGTGTATTTCTAAATGAATCCTCATAGTCTTCTAAATCTTCCTCTTCCAGCCACTCTCGTAAAGACTTCTCTGTCATCTTGTTAGTTCTGCTGCAATACATATATAAATATGCTAGATACCATTTTACATGAAGCTTGTAAATGTGCAAAAAATATATACAATTTTGACAACACAAAGGAACATTGTAAATCAATTATAAACGGTTTCAATATGCTTCAGCTCAGACAGGAAAATTAAATGACTGATCCCTTTCAGAAACTGAAACTCATTCACAAAGCAGTTTAAACACCACATGGCCACTTGGTGCCTGTATCAGTGACATTTGTGCAAGATTTAATTAGTTTTTCATCTCATGTGTACTATTGATACTACAGAAAAGGTATGCTATAGCATTTTTGATATAACATGACAATCTTCTATAGTATACATCACATTAACTTGAACAGTTGTCTGGGCACATGCTTGATGAGTGATAATAGGGTACTTGACAACTTACAAAAATGGTGGGCACTCAATGAACTGAATGATGTTGAAATTCCTGGGTTGCCAATTCGTAACTGAATATGTGAATGGCGCATGTTAGTGCAGAAGGATTTTAAATTGAGGAAGGCAGCTAATAATTCCAAATAATTTATGTGACACTGTGCCTCCTCTGGTGACCACTGTCCTCCAGTATGCAAGTCATTATATGATCCTCCCCAACTTGTTCCTGAAGCATCACAAAAGATAACATGATTTGGTTTATTGCGCACAATTGATTTTTGTGCAGTGTATACATTATCTATCCACCATTGTAGATCTGATTTCACCTGGGTGCAAAGTGTAATTATGGCATCAAAAATGCCCTAAGCATCCTTCAACATTGCATTTTTGAAAATCTCAATGCGTTTATAAAATACTGTAGCTTACTCCACTCCAGGTACACTTGCAACTAACATGCTGATAAGTTCTGCAAGCTCTCTAACCATTAAAGTTCGTTTCTTCAGTGCATTAACACACAGTTGTTGAACGTGGTTTGCTTTCCTACAGGTTAAATACACTGTCATTGAAACAGAGTTTAATATGAACCCCAAAAATTCAATAATCTGTGTTGGGTTCGTAATAGATTTCACCATGTGAACAGTAAACCCGAGACTGTCTAGTAAGGTTACTGAATCATAAATGTTTTCTTCACAGTCTGAAGCCTATAAGTAAACTGTCATCAATAAATCCCAGGATACTATGACCTTTCTTCCGAAGGCTGGATAAAACAGGTTTGAGCACTTTAGTGAAAATTCTAGGAGCTGAAGTAAGTCCCTGGGCCAGGCACGTAAATTTGAATAGTATTTTATCCCAGAAAAATCGCAAATATTTTCGATCTTTTTGTTGTATAGGGACTGAGAAGTATGCATCTTTTAAGTCAATGGACCCAAAAAAGCAATCCCGTTTTACCAAAGTCAATGCCGTTTTAAGGGTTTCCATTTTGAAATGGTAGTATTCTATGCTCTGATTTAATGTCTCTAGATTCAATATGAGCCTAAAACTCCCATCCTTCTTGGGCCGCAGGCAAACCTTTGAAATGAATTCTCCACAACAATGTTCTGCAGGTTCAATGATATTTCTACTCAGCATTCTTGCCAGTTCCATATCAAGATACCCTTGTTCTGGGGCAGTAAATTGAATAGGATTGGGAATAAAATATTGGTTAGGCATAGAAGTAAAATTTAACTCGACCCCTGAAACACAGGATAGTATCCACTTATCGGATGTTATGTTAGTCCAATTACCCAGGCAATCAGCTGTTTTGCCTGCAACAAAATTGTCAGCTGTATTTGTGATAGCCACAGTTAATCCCTTATGAGGGGGACCTAATGAGATGGCATTACGGCCACCTACCACCGCACATCCAGACTGGCTCGTGGGCATCGTCATTGGAGGCTTCATTTGGAACCCGCGTTGTGGTGGTTCTGGTTTTTCTTGCGTTTGTTGTGCTATGACTGCTTGGACAAAAAAGGCTTGTCCTTATGCACTGCGTAGGGTTTGTAACATCTTGAGCCAGATAGCCCACGGTGATGACCACTGGAGCTGTTGGTTCCATTTGACGTCACCTTATAGCCCACCTTTTGTGATTCGCCTTTATCTTTGATCATGTTGTTAAGATCATAGCCAAAAAGGTGTTTAGTGATGGGCACACTAAAGCTACATGGCCTCCTGTACTGTTTGTTTACATCTGGCTTGAGGAACTCTCTGCGTTTAGTGCAAAGCTTTTTGAAACCATAAGCCAAAAGTTGGAAGGAATCCGACAGTTTGTCCCAACACTTATCTTTGTCTATCAGTGAAGCATGTTGCATGGCATCGTAAACAATGTCCAAAACTTGAACCAAGGGGATGAGGCCTTTGATGTAGCTATCCTGTACCTTTTGCAATGCGAGGTCACGTTGTTGACAGGTACCCTGTACCTTCTCTCAGATCTCCTCGTTAACCCTTGGTACTACAAAGTTGTCCAAATTTTGTGGTCACAAGTAGCTACTGGCTTCATTCTCGATTTTACTCTCACACACTTTGCATCTCAGCCCTTTGTTGAGAATAGCTGCCAGATCTGAGGAAACGTTCTCACCACAGCAATCTTCCGTGTCAAAGAAGCTCTGTAGAGCTTCTAGTTTAGCAGCTTTGTTGACATTTGATCTGGATTTGTGTGCCGCTGTACTTTTAATCTTTCCTAATTTCTCTTGTACGTCATAGGCACTCTCATCATCCGAGTGATCCTCATCATCACTGTCATTGCCACTCACCATCTCATCATTGCCATCTTGTATTTCACCCTCCGATTCCAAGATCTGGTGGCGTCCTTGATTATGTGTATTTACCGGTTGCTGGTCATCTTGGCTGAGGACACTGGTACTCGCTGCAGGGGACTTTCCTCTCGGCTTCTGGGAATGCGTGTCCGCATCCTGAGTCATCATGGTGCCCTTAACTTGCCCCAACATGGCAGTTTGCATGGTCTCAGGCATGGACCCTTCTTTAGATGTGTGCGTTGAGGTGAATTGGCTCATAGTGGTTTGCAGCTGTTGCAACAGGTTACCTTGCACAACCTGTGCCTGGCAGAGCATCTGTAGTATTTGCAAACTATTGTTGCTGTTTATTGGTGAGGCGGCACCCACTGACGTATCAGTAACAGGGGCCTGACCTTGATTTTGCCCGTCCATTTTGTTTGCTGCCGTGACATTCCAAGTCAAAGTGGCATCAGAGCCCTATCTGAAGACTTTTCGCCAGTTTCCATTGCGCCAGGTATCAGCCTCGAGTTAGATTCCTGGTGACTCTCCATGTAAGACATTGTCAAAAAGTTTTCTCAGTGAAAAAACCAGAGTAATTTGCCCAGCCTCTCTGGGATACTGCTTGTAAAGTGCCACTGGTCAGAAATTAGTTTACAAGGCTTGTTTTGCGCACCTGACTGTTTTGGCTTCCTGGTCTCAGAAGTTTAGTGGCATCCTTACACATGGGTATGTGTGTTTTCCAAGTTCAGCTGAGCATTGGGTATCTCAGTCTTAGGGGAAGAGAAACTCCAGATTCATTTCCAATTTCAATGATTTATTCTGCATATTATATATACAGAGTATGGACGGTTACATCGAGATGGTCCATCGAGTCCTGGTTCGAATGGTTCCTCTCAGTGATGTGTTATAGAGCTTGATCCCCACACTCTCTAATTCTCTGTACTGAGAGTGCTCTATTTATATTCTCCAAAATGTGAGATTTTATCATCCTCTCATTAAAATTGTTTGTGACAGTCTTTTCCAAGTTCAAGTTCTTTATTCGCCCGTGACCTCTACCCGAGGTATAGGGCCATAAATCAAATACAAATAACAATATTGACAATTAGCGATGGAGTGCATACAAGATAAACACAAATAATATCAAAAATAAATATGGAGGTTCTATAATAATTTAAAACCTTCAATAAGAAATTTACAGACCTTGTTTAGTTGTGTTACATCAGAAGTTAATAATTGAGAAAATTTTAATACATTTGCAGGCTTGTAAAAATGCTCTGGAATGAATTTTTTTCTGATTACAGTTAAAGTAGGACATTCAAGTAAAAAATGATACTCATCACCAAACTGATTATTATACATAAAGTACAATACCTCTGATTTCTAGGAATATTAATGTATCGCCCGGTCTCAACTGGTAATTTGTGATTTAATGTTCTAAATTTACACATAAACTTCCTATATTTTGGTAATAATTGAACAAGGTAAGACTCAAAACCAAAATCATGTTTATATAACCTATAATTAAAACATTTATCTGTATCAAAAATTTTAGTTTTCCATTCTTGTCTATACAGATCTGTTAATCTTAATTTTACAGCTTTACATAACCACTTGTTATTCACACTTCCTGGTTGATCCCATATATTACTCATACCACAATGATTTAATATTTGGTGTATAAATTTTAATCAAGGATTTTTTCTATCATTATTATTATTATTATATTGCATTAAAAGTGCTTTATATGAACATGAGGATAATTTAGACTCCTTACCAATATTCAATTTATGCCAAAAACCAATCACTCTACTTTTAACAATACATGAAACAGGAAATCTACCGAGCTCTCCATAAAGGACACATGTTGGGGTTGACTCTTTTAATCCCAATAATAATTTACAAAATTTACGTTGGAGTTTCTCAGCTAAATCGAGTTTTTCCACTCCCCACACTTCGCAACCATATAACATTATTGGCAAAACAGTCACATCAAATAGCTCTAACTGAATGTCTATAGAAAAGTTCAAATATCGAGCTTTTTTTAACAAAGCAAACATTGCCTTTGATGCTTGGTCATAGAGATATTTCTTACATTTAACAAAACTACCATTATAATTCAAGATTACACCTAGATATTTAAACTCAAGGGAAATTTTTACTCTTTTTCCTAAATAATAAAAATCAAAATTTTCAACAACCGGTTTTCTCTTACTTAAATTTACAACTTCAGTTTTTTCAATATTTACCTCAAGTTTCCATTTTTCACAATATGTTTGTAAAGCATGAAGAGCATTTTGTAAACCTTCATGACTATTAGACAGAATAACGGTATCATCTGCATACATGAGCAGGAAAATAGACAAATAGTTCATAGCTGCAAAATCATCATGAAAATTAAGAGGAGTTACACCATTACCAGCTGGAAAATCTTGTAAGTCATTTACATAAATTGAAAAGAGAAACGGGGACAAATTTTCCCCCTGTCTTACTCCACATAAAGACATGAAATATTCAGACTTATTTCCATGAAAAAAGACACAAGATTTAATGTTCTGATACATGTTATAAATCAATTGCATAAGTTTACCAGTTAATCCAGAGTTAAGTAATTTAATTCAAAGGTCACTTCTAGAAATTGTATCAAATGCAGTTCTGTAATCTATGAAAGCACAGAATAACTTTTTTGACTTTGACAAAAACATATCAATTATGTTTTTGATTAAAAATACCATGTCCATAGAGGAGTAAGCTTTACAGAAACCTGCTTGGCTTTCCAAAATTACAGAATGACGATCAGAGAAATTGGCCAATCTTTTGTTAATTAAAGCAGTGAACATCTTTCCGAAACAACTTAAAATAGTTATTCCGCGATAATTGGACGGCTCTGTATCATCATCTTTGTTTTTATAAATGGGGGCAATCCAACCAATCAACCAACTATTAGGTACAATACCAGAATTCAAAATTTTGTTAATTAATTTTGCATAAATAGGTAAAAGTAAATCACTAGTATGTTTAATATATTTATTTAAAATATTGTCAGGACCTGCAGCTTTATTATTTTTTAAACCCATAATAATATTTTTCACTTCTTCTTCAGTTACTTCTGAGTCTTAATTCCATACAACCTTCACTGAATAAAGAGTGTTCAGCATCACGATCTGTATTAGTACTAGTATTATCATTAGAAGTATCGACGGATGATAACTGCTTAAAATGTTCATATAATACAGAAAGAGTAATCTTAGCATCCTTCTTTTTTGTAACATTAAGTAATTTCCAGTAAGCTTTAGGGTCACAAGCTTTAAGACTACGCAATTTATGGACAAACTGAATTTAGTATAGTCCTTTTGTGCTTTTCTTATTTCTTTCTTGTAAGCACGACTAGAATCACATAATTTATCCATATCCTGAATATCACCAGTAATCTTAAATTGTTTTTTTTTGCCGTAATATAGGCAAGCCTTTTTTCGGCACAAGATCTATTATACCAAGGGTTATCACACTTTTTTTTCTTCTTTCTAGGATTCTTGTTAAAATACTTAATATCAAATACATCTTTTGCTGTAGAGTCAAATAGTTGGCCTATCTCATCCACAATAGAGCCCACTGAGACATCTGGGTTATCAATGGAATTAAGAATCACATTCAACCTATCACGTGCAATAGAATTTTTAAACAAAGAAGCTTTACTGTGGTCCCATATAACTTTACCTGGATTTGTGTTATACTCATTGTCATCAATACAATACTCATTATTACTTACATAATGTGACGATTTCAGGGTAAAAGTAATTGGTCTATGCAAATCAGATAACATTGGGTCAAATTCCAATATTTCAAACTTATGTACATAACTTAGTAACTCACCATCTCCAATTACATAATCTAGTATAGAACTTTTAGTAGTAGTAAAGTCACATTTAAATTGGTCAGCTCCACATCTCCCATTAAATATGAATAGCTCATGATTTTACAAAATTCTACTAATTTATATCCAAAATTATTTGGCTAGTGGGCATCCATGGAAGATCTATGTTTTGGAATTCCCAATACATCTAGTAAATTTTCAGCATCCAAATTATCATGAGTCAAAACCCATATTAATTTCTTCGGACACAAAACTATCAATTGCAATAAAGTCATTGAGATTACCTGTGTGACTATTAAAGTCACCGGTTAAACAGACTAAATAATTCTTTTTGGCACAAATGTCAACCAGTTCATTCTCGACCTCCTCAAAACAGTCCTTTCGAGAATATCTTGAACTTTCCGGTGGAAAATAAATGCATCCTAGTAAAAGCTCATGGTTTTTTATCACAGTATCATGGCCCAAGGAAAGCCATAGAACATATTTAGAGTCAGTGTTTATAGTCTTACAACGCAAATTCAAGTTGGTACGAACACATACCGCAATACCTCCTGAACGGTGGGCAGAAACAGCAGTCCGGTTTTTCAGATGAATAATAAATCCATGCTCCTTAAAGGTATCATACAAAAACTCATAATTAAGGTCATCAGTTTTAGTTTCGAGAAGTATCACAACATCTTGGCTTTTCACAAACTCGATGAATTCTGGCTCACAAACTTTACTTTTGAGCCCACAAACATTAACAGTAGCGAGTCTCAAACTTGGAGACTTCAATGCATAGGTATGGTCAGACAAATCAAAAGTAAAACGACTATCAACCTGCGCAAGGTCCACGTTATTAGTGATTGTACGTGTCTGCAGTAAGGAAATGTCAACACGGTGGCCTCCATTATGATCCTATGGGATCCCCCCTGCATCTGGCGGAGTACTCTCACGATTATTTGCATGTAATAAAATATCCTCCATGCTCTTCAATTCAGCTTGATCGAACCCAACCTTGAGTAAATCTTCAATGGTCTCCACAATAACTGGTCTGGTTTGTGGTCTAGAATCCTTCATGTAGCATACAATCTTGCCATCTCTTGTGTGCATGTGGGACACAGTCTTTTTCTCTTTGATTTTCCTTTGCATTAGGGCACGGAATGGGGTCAAGTCCTCATTAATGTAAACCTTGTCAGCTTTGCCTTTAAGGTTCTTCTTCTTCGCCATGAACTTGACTTTGTTATTCCTGCACACAAAACTAACCAAGGCAGGTCTGGAACCTTTGCCCGCCTTGCCCACACGATGGCACATGGAAATATCCGCTTCTGTAATGGCGCAGCCCATGTGTCCTACGAGCTCCATAACTTTGGTTGTTTGGTTTTCCTCAGCGTCTTTTTTCAGGCCGTTTATTCTAACAGTCTCTCTGCGTGTATGTTGAGCAAGTCGATCTTGTTCATATCTCAGTAACAAAAACTGCCGTCGGAACGAGTCGGAGATTTTCTCTGCCACCTGTTCCACCATATTGGTCATGGCGTGCGAAACAACTTTCACCACAGAACCTGCAAGGACCGGCAGGACTAGTTTCAATGCCTCCAACACGTCAGAATTTGGTGCACTATCACTCTTCTTTCTCCCAGCCCGTTTACCCGATAAGTCCAAGGCATTTTGAAAGTCTTTCTCAATCTCATTTTGGACCTCACCAAAATTGACATCAATCCATGCCGCCATTGCCACACTCCATTCAAGATTCCTGTCATCAATCCTTTATTTCCTGTCATTAATCTCATAATGTGTAGGAGTAGACATCTCAGAGACTGCATTCAGTGCCCTCTATTCTACTTCCTAACAACTAAATCCATTCCACCAGAAATAACCTTTAAGGGTCAACTTTCAAGTACACAAAGTTCAAATATAACTTAACATGTTTAACCATGATTTTCATACCAAATTGTTCCTTGTTATATACAGAATCCAAATATTATACTCTCCCCACACAATGTGGTTCATTGTAGTAAATATAGTAGAATTTGTAACAAGTCATAGTACACGTTATCCATTCATCTTCATAAATCTTAAGTTTCATTCATTGACATCGAAATATTATGAATGAAATAATTGCGGAAGTAAGACTTCCGTTATTGATATCATCACAGCTGCATCAGTAATTAGCAGTGTTGCGCATGTTCAGTTGTCAAGTTGTGATAACCACTTCCCCACTCAATTTTGTGTATGTGATGTATGTACATCCTGTTGACTCTTTGTAAACATCAACTCTTTTGTTGACTCTTAGTTTTCCCTTTAAGTTTCCATATATATATTCCTTAAAGATGGCAATCTTCACATGCTGTTGCAGAATGCTATAAAAAGCCAGTGTTGAAAAGTGTGTTGTCTACGACAAATGCCAACAGCTTCCTTCAAAAAAGTTCTTTAATGGAGTTCTTGGTCCCAAAACTTTCAGACCACTAAATAATTTAAATTCAGAGAACTTGAAACTCTGAAGAAGTAAGAAAAAGTTGAAGTCTTTGAATGCTACCTCTAGATCCGTTGATGGGAAACTATGTACTGAACTATGGGGACTCCTATGTCATCTCACGGGGTTCCTAAGAGCTATTTTTAGTGAGATAGAATAGGGTACTTGACAACTTACAGAAACTGTTGGGCACTCAATGAACTAAATGATATTAAAATTCCTTGGAATTCTGACCTACACTTGTTTCAACAGCATATTAACAAAACAAACAATACCTTTGTGGCAGTATAAAAAGGTCACATGTTATGACCATTTGTTGATGGTGGCATCTCAGACTCTGTAGCATGCCTTCTTTGCGTGCAGATCCTCTATATCCAGGGATCATGCGTTATGTCATATGCGAGAGACTTGCCACCACAAAGCAGTTGGAAAGTCAGTGTAATAGGAAGATATAGGCCTAATTTGTTTTCCTTTGGCCAGTCATTATTATGATTATTTGAACTACGGTATTTATCCTTATTAAGTGCCAGGGCACTTAGGAGATTTAATTGAGGTTTACTCCAATTTGCAGACGTAAATTTGGTACATTTTAGCTGTATTATCATGTAAATTATAAAATATATACAATTTTTTGATATTTTAAACCTTTTTGCCAGAAAAATTGGGAGGGGGTGCTTAATAGGGTGGGGCACATAAAAGGGATAAAATGGTATTTCATTAGTTTTAAGAATCAATAATAATTTAATCATAATAGGGCCTTTAATAGTGCTCTTGTACAGCAGTTTCATGGAAAATGAAACCTTATTCGAAGTTTAACATTTTGAATTCATAAAGTAGATATTTTGATTGAGGCATAAAAGATATTCCCAAAACCTAGCTGTCAGCATATCAAAAGTTTAAGTTACATAAAATATAACTGTTTAAATTTAAATTCTTATAATTTTGATAAACCACTCACTATTTTTAACTATACTCATCATTGAAGTAAACATCAAAACCTTGTAAAGAAAAAAAAATACTGACAGCACACATGTATTTGTTATTTTTGGTAAAGCATGTGAAATAGCTCAAAATTTAGAACAACAAGCAATACAGTATATGCATAAGTTCACCAAGCGGGGAATTCCGATGTCAGAGCCAGGCGCGCACAGGTTTCTGGGTAATTTGGAGGCCACATAGTCTTTCCGCACAGGCTAAAGAGCTACTGAATACAGCAAGTAACGAGGAGTGAAACACGGAATATGATTTCTTCAAAAAACAGGATCTAGGGTGGCTGAAAAAAGTATTTGAAAGACAAGCGAATATCAGTTGATGGAAGGAATAAAGCCGCACTTTTATTTTTGATATTTGTCAGTTTGACGTTCCTTCCTGGTATTAACATTACAGCCCACTACACAACAGTCAGTGGTGGTTTACCATGGTAATTTGCCTTGTCACTCAGCGTTCTAGCTTTCATTGTTTTCCGTACTTCCTCCGCCAACTATCTACAATGGAAACTTCTATACACCTCCTGTATTTGGTCTATTTCCTGCTTTTCTGTTCCAGTGACACGAAAAATATTATAGTCCGCCATCATGCATTATCGTGACCACTTTTGAGAAGGTGCACAGCGCGCCATCTTGTAGCAAAAAATCAGCCCACATGCCTCGCTTTCATAATGGGACAACTGCCAGGGTTTTCCCACTTGGTGAACTTATGCATAGACCGTATTTCAATCAATCAACTATGAATAAATTGTTAATCATTTATGAGGTATTCCATGCAAGTATTACAGTATGTTTTATATACAGGTTGATCACAGTTTAACTCTTTCATTGCTGAATTTGTATTCAATGTACCCAGACCAATCCATTGTTTATATATATTTAGCTCTCATCAAAAACATAGTTTTGCCTGGTTCTGTGACATATCTTTGCTGTCTTAATTTGTATTAAAAAGATATTCCATGCAGTAATGTTGAATATTCATTCAAAGTGTGCAGATTTTACGAATTTCTGTGCATGTCTAATTATAGAAATATACCAGCCACGTGTTTCCATATTGCTTCTTCCTTATGAGCAATTTGGATATAAATGCTGATGATGGCAATGAAAAATGCATCCAGATCTTTGACAAGAGAAATCACAGTTACAGGACAGCACTTCCAGCATTCAAGAAAACCCACCAGTATGCTGAGAGTTCTTCATCCGAATGAAAAGCCCCTTCACATCCAAAATCAACTTACTCAAATAGCTAGATGTGGTGACATTCATGCCCCTTCAAGAAGCATATGATGAATTGTTGGTGAAAGTTCCAGTTGCTTTTCACCCAAGTTACATCTCAAACTTCAATGCCCTGAAAGCATTTGTGGACTCCATTATGGCCAGGAACAGTGATTTGCCAGTCGTTTGCATTTATTTATCCGGGACATGGAAGAAAACCAGAGGTATGGTCGTGATACATTCTCAATAACAAATGCTACTATCAGTGTCACATGCAAGCCTAAGCTCATTTACTCAAGCTCTGCTACCAACTGGTGCAATGATATGTATACAGATTGTATTAGCTACCCAGAGGAACACGCAATTGAAGGGAGTGGTCAAGACTTGCCAAGACACATCCTGTCACCACTTATCTTTATCAAAGATACATCCAAACAGTTCCTGCTTTCCAGCATATGTGAGGACCTTGAACCATGTGTACAAGGCTGGGGAGCATCTTAAGCAAGAGTATAAAAGACTTGGTGTATTGAGACAACGTCTTGAGAGTGTGCTGACTGGTGGCACAGCAATATCAGACACTACTTGTGATATGATGGGCAAGTCCCTATCTCATGCCAAACAGTTAGTGCATGGCTACAAACAAGTGCTACTGTCACTACAAGGAATGAATGCAAGAAGAAGTATGCATCACTTATCAATGCTCTAAAGAGTCTGGAGGATGACTTAACAAACATAGTGCCAAAGTACCGATCTCTAGACATTCAAACAAGTGATGCTGGGCCTGGTGTAGGCACTTCAGAAACAGTATCTCGTCTGAGAATGGTAGAGAATCTTCTGATTCATGACTTGGACTTACAATGCAGGTTTCACTATGCCCCAAGGGACCCTTAGTCACATCCATTAGAAAGAGTAATGTCCTCCTTAAATGAGACTGCTGGTGATGGCTGTTTCATCGACCCATGTGTGAAGACCCTAACAGAAGCGTATTCAGATGATCAACTCTTGAACATGACCGATGTTGAGATCAAACAGGCTGAAGAGAAACTGTTGCAAGAAGCAGCAATCCAATGTGCAAAAGATTTAGCTGCTCGACATGAGGGTACAAATTGTATGGGAACCAGTATCCATGCTCATGTAGCTGACCTCAATGACAAGTACCATCACTTCTATGATTAAGAGGAGATGTTCAATTGGCATCATGCCTCAGTTCACCAAAAGCCATCCATAGCTGGCTCAAACTACCTTGAATTCCTGGATAAGACGTTTGCCACAAACTACATAAAGTATGACAATGGTGTTGCAGGAATCAGAGTGAAAGGAGATTTTAGGTGCCCTGCTGTTATCCAGAGGGTTCATCTCCCAGTACTAAACCTGGCCCTGACAAAGGAAGATGGATCATGGCACTACCACACTCCAGATACATTGCTGGAGAACTATTGGGATGTGCAGGGCAGAGAAGTTGAGGACTTCTGTCCAAGAGCATAGATGAATGCCCTTATTAAAGCCTGTGGTACTGTGCACCTGGCCCTGAAAAGGGAAGGAAATAACACCATGCATTTTTTATGCAATGAGACCTCGGCCAAAATATCCAGCAAATTGGATGCATTTGTAACTGAAACATGTGGTAAAGACCTGGAAGGAGTTGCTATTAAATATGCATAAGGAATGTATCTAAGGGAGGTGAAAAGAGCCATAAACTACATAAATGTACATATTCTCATTATTTTTGAGCTTGGATCAGACCCTGTAAACTTTCTTCTTGGCTCTATAAGTGACAAATCTGATGATGCTTGGTCAGTGTTGAACATCAGTGCCAGGTGTAGACTTACCAATTCTATGAGACCGGCCGATGTCACGCTCACTTATGTCGACCTACTTTACTCTTTTACTTTAGACTTAGCTGACTGACAAGTCGGGAGAACTAAAAGGTGATACGCCTAACAGGTCTCTTTTTATTTTTGGCAGAAGAAATGAAATTTGTGTTTTGGGTGGTTAGGCCTATACATTTTGGAAAAAGAACTAGTGTCTGCAGTTAATGATGAATATTTCTAAGGTTGAGAGGACCGGTGTAAAACCACCAGTTGCCTTTTATGGGTGACTGCCTGTCTCAAGTCAGGAGTGAAATTTGTTTCTTCACATTGGTATTGGAAAAGAAATATTGATGCTTTGGCAAGTCTAAAAATCTCGTTGCCGTCATTGTTGGGTTTGGAATTAATGAATATGGATCATGTGTTTCTGTATTATTTGAGAGATTTCTTAAAGAAGTCAATGCACATTTTGTCGGTGTCCTCTCAAGTAGATTCAAGCCAGTCATTCTAAATGCGCAAACAGTTACGCCTACCATATTGTTCCAAATCGTCTATGGCCTATTCTAATTCTGAAACACGCCTTTTGTGCTCTTTGTTTTCCTCCTCTATATCAGTCAGTTTTTTTACCAGGTGTAACCTGGGTGGTTACTTGTTCTTGGATTGCTTCATTCTGAAGCGCATCCAAAAAAAACTTTGTGAATTGTTCAGTGTTACTGATTGACAAGGCTTTGGGGTTGGGACCCATGGCAGTTTTACCAACACAACAGTGATCGCAGTTTTAACATGTATTGGTCGCTTGGCTGCGTCACAATGTACAGTCTTTCACAGCCCAGAGATACACAATCGCCCTTTGTATTACATATGTATGGGTGAGACAATGATTCTTATACGGCCCGTCAGAAAAATCACGAAAAAGAGCTCAAAAACTCATGCAATCTGGGACTTTAACATCATCCATGCATCTCTTGATCATTGACAACACATGCCACCAGAAATTTGAGAGTTTTGTCTCACTAGTCCATAATTCAGAAATATTTTCTGAGAGCCCAACGCAGAATACTTTTTTCCACCCCAGTGCATGCGCAATCCAACTCAAAGAGAGTCTTGATCTTGCAAAAAGTACGGGTATTCAACACATTGTTCTGACAGGCAATCTAAATTCTGATTTTCACACGCGGCCAGGTAGGAAACTTCGGCACTTTGCTCAGACTTATCTCTTAACCTTACACATTGATGAACCCACTTGCATAACTGATCATTCCAATACTTGTTTGGACCAAATTATTTCTAACGTACCACACTTTTTTCATAACATTCCTATCCTTCCCTCTACTTTTAACTGCGATCATTGTGTTGGCAGTGCAAATTTATTGTTTCGACGCATGAAAGAACCAGCTTATGAGCGTCGTATTTGGGAATACGATAAAGCTGATTTTAATAATTTCAGAAACTATCTAAAAGGAGTCGATTGGAACTCTTGTTTTACATCAGATGACATCTATTTTTGCTGTAATCACTGGTCTGATCTATTTCTCAAAGCTGCAGAGCACTGCATTCCTAATAAAAGAATCCAGCTAAGACCTTCTGACCAACCTTGGTATAATTCACAACTTAGATCACTTAAACGTCAAGTTAATCGAAAATATGAAAAAGCCAAAAATCTAAATTATGAAACTGGTGCCTGGACCTCTTTTTGTCAACTTCGAAATTATTATCAAGAGAGACTGAAATGTGCAGAATATTAATACAATGATAAACTTAGAGCTGACCTAAAAAATCCTTACTGTAAAAAACAAATGCTGGTGGCGCACTGTTAAATACTTTCTTAATCGCAACCAGTCATCAACCGTTCCATCTCTTTTACATTATGATAAACACATATCGGATAATCACACAAAAGCTGAAATTTTTAATTCACTTTTGTCTGGACAGCATAAGCTGTTGGCAAGACTAAGCAGTCACTTTCCGGACGTCCGTCCGTCCCTCCATCCATCCGTATGCCAACAAAAAACTTCGGAGTGGCTTGAATTACGCTGGCGAGACATTCATGCCACCGGGCATGGCTCTGGTTTCTTCAGCAGTGTAACCTAAATACCTCTTCAGCTACTCTACCAGAAATGGTTAACCCTTTAACTCCCAGTCTCGACTTTCTAAATGTAAGTGAACAAAAAGTTCTCGAGACACTTTTAAGCCTGGACATAACTAAGGCATCTGGACTGGATGAAATTAGTCCAAAACTTCTCAAGGAAGCTGCACTGGCTATTTGTTCCTCATTAACGAAAATTTTTAATTTCTCTTTAGGAAAAAAAGAAATTCCGTGCACTTTGGAAAAAAGCCAATGTTTGTCCCCTTCACAAGAAGGGGCCTGAGAATATATATAATAATTAAAGGCTAGTCTCTTGACTAAGCTGTGTTAGAAAAGTGTTTGAAAAGATTGTGTTTAAAAATGCTTTGAAAATGGCAAAAGATAAAAATTACCACGCTAGATCATTTAATTAAACTTTCAGATATATAGATGATTTATGAAGTGTCAACAACAAGCATTCAAAGGATTACATTACATCAATTTATCCTAGTGACCTGGAACTAAAAGAAACCACTGAATCGAACATAACATGCTCATTTTTAGATCTACTCTTATTCAATGATGGTGGTATATTAAAATCAAAAGTGTACGATACAAGAGATGATTTCAATTTTGATATAGTAAATTATCCATATATAAGTAGTAATATTCCTATCAATCCTGCTTATGGTGTCCATGTCCCAAATTGCTTTCGCAAGAAACTGTACTGATTTTAAAGATTTTGCTGAGAGACATAAATCACTTTTTGGAAGACTTATTAAACAGGGATTTCTTAACTTTAAAGATAAATATTAATATGTTCTACAGAAATATCATGTTGATTTATATGAACATATTAATAACGTATTTTCTGAGTGTCAGTAAAACACATAGAAATGTGTTTATGTATTGTAATGTTGTGGCTGAGATTGTTTTACCTTGAGCTTGATCAAACTTTCAATACTGGAACATAAAATTTATTATGATTACAACAAATATAAAATGAAATAAGGACCATCTAAGTTCTCAGGCATCATGTTGAACAATACAGGCCTTCTATTTTCTCATCCGTTGTATGTACTGACAAAATTTAAGGAATACTTACTCAGCTGATATGAATCATATTTTAATAACGAATTTTAGGCCTATTGTGCTGCTTTTTCTAGTGAGATAGGAACATGGAAGAACTTAACCATGTTTCATAATAAATATAATATCAGTATCAAATTTTGTTGTCCTGTGTTCACATGGAGACCTTGTTTTGGTGTTTAAATTCAAATTTTGACATGTTACGCAATTCTAATGTAAATATAATAGTTTGAGTTAAAATTCCTAATTGTCCTGTCATTGTTAGGATGATGTCTGTGAACTATGGTCAGGTAATTACCTTTATAACTGTACATTAACATTAAGGGCTAAATTTGTTTTAGGCCTACTTTAAATGAATGTGAGTGCTTTCCAAAGTGGGAGGATTGGAACCCCGTAAAACTGGATTAACCCACTGCCAATATGTTGATAACCTGTTCCAAGTAGGGAAGAAGATACTCTCATTCATTTAAATTTCATTACTGTTGGTCATGGATCCTTCTGACGATGAACACTAGCATGTCTTACTATTTCGTAAATGATACTGGATCTGACAAGGTTAAACTGGGATTCGGTTTGGTCTCATCGCTAAAATTTAAAACTGTTGTCCGCTTCTCTTTTCATGGAACTTTTATATATTTGATAACAATTTGAACATCCAGGAATTTTCTGCACATATTGCAGTGCAGTAAGTGTTCCAAGTGAAGTGAGGCTGATGTTGTTTTTTTATAATTGTCTGATGAATATAGTTTGTTATTGTTAAGGTCATGTCAGGTTGGCTCAAAGTGTTTAATGTATTCTCTCTCTCTCTCTCTCTTGTATAAATAATTAGCATCTAAATCAGCTGACTGACAAGTTGAACTACGTCTGATTATAAATGAAAATTTTTTAAACTGTTACAGGAAAACAGTTATACTTACAGGTACCTTTAGGAATTTCAACATGATTTCTCTCTCGCTCTCTCTCTTTCTTTCTGTTCATAAAACCTAATTATTTCTCTGATAAAGTTAGTAGAATTTTACAATAATTAGGACTGTTTTACATTTTGACTTTTTGAACTTTATAGAACCATGAGTTAGATGTACATTATGCTTGGCTGACTTGCAGATGACTTACAATGGCAAACTACATTTTTTCAATTCTAAATTATTACCTTAATAAATGACTTATTAGATGACTTGGGGGATTCTATGCTTTCTTGAACATATAAATTTCCTTTCAAAACTACTTCTGGAAACCATACTTGAAATGTGACTACTATCCTTATAAATTTTGGCTATTGTAATGCAATTTTTGACTACTTTTTTATGGTTTGAAGCCTAATGTCACTTGCTTCTGGCTGATGTTTAACATTTGAACCAATGTACTTACTATATTTGTACATTCAAACACTTTTCTTTTTGAAATATTCTTAGTTTATCTCCTTTGAAACAACATCATGTCTTGAACTACATGCCTAAAACACATCAAATTATAGTATCATGTTGTTTGGATTCTTGCTGATGGTCATTTTTAGGCCTAGGGGGCTTTTCTGGTGGATTGATGTTGGTGTTAGTGTTATTTTGTATGGATGATGATCATTGTTGAGATGGTGGTTGCAAGTAGTACCTTTTTAAATACTGAATTTTATTGACATTTTCAACAAATTAGGAACCCGCGCTTACAAATTCTCTGATGTGCTGCAAATTTTGGTCCCTTTTCATAAATTATGTGGTCCTATATGCACATGAATGATGCACCTGTTCGATCCAATTTACTGAAATAAGCCTATAATTTTCAACAAAGCTTTTTGCATTCTGTCAGGTTAAAACTAGACATGGCTTTTTCGAACCTATGGACCTTTGCTCATACGTTTTGGTCTCTTTTGAGTAAATACAAACTATAAATTTATGTGTTTCAGCTATACATACCAAGGAACATTGCCTTTGGTTGGAATTGACTTGGATTTGTTTCATTAGGACTAGGGTTTAGATATGGTAATGACACTGTCTAATTTAGTCATTTCCAGGACAACCTTGTCATCTCTACTCATAAATCTGGATTTACTCCAGGAGACGCTACCGTTAATCAATTTATTGCTACCGTTAATCAATTATTGCTCCTTTACCATGAACTCTAGCTGTTGTCTAGCTGTTGACCAGCAAAAAGAAGTCTGTATTATTTTCTTAGATATAAGCAAAGCATTTGATAAAGTATGGCATACAGGTCTGCTGCACAAGTTGAGAAAAAATGGTATTTCAGGCAACTGGGATGGTTTACAGATTACCTTCATAATCGCCAACAGCATGTTGTTATCCAAGGTCAAGCCTCTTCTTGGGGTTCAATTGGTGCAGGTGTGCCACAAGCTTTGGTTCTCTACATTATTGATATTGTTAATATTGTTCGTTCTAATATTAAACTTTTTGCCGATGACACCTGTTTGTACTTAGAAATTGATAACCCTGAAGCGGCGGCTGCATCTTTTAACTCTGATCTTTCTGATATCAGTCAATGGGCCGATGATTGGCTTATTACTTTCAATGCCCAAAAAACAGACTCAATGTTTATCTCTCGGAAAACTAACTCGCCATATCACCCCCCCTATTATTTTTCAGGGCCATGTCCTTAAGAATGTTAATTAACATAAACACCTCGGCATCACTTTGCAGTCTGATTTAAGGTGGAGGACTGATCATATTAACGAAATTGTTTGTAAAGCCATTAAATTGACCAATATCATGAAGGGACTAAAATTTACTCTGGATAGACTAACTTTGTAAACAATATTTATCTTTTATAAGACCAGTTCTTGAATATGGTAGCCCTATTTGGAGTGCAAAATTAGAAAGAAAGTGTTCAATTAAATGCTGCTCACATTGTTACTGGGGCAATGCATGGTACCAGCAATATAAAATTGTACGAGCAACTTGGATGGCACATATTAGCTAAGAGAAGGGATTTTTCGAAATTGAATAAACACCGGTAGTAAGCTTCACTAGTGTAATGCCCCATCATTGTTCTACAGCACAAGGTCTCAAGCCTCGATTTCACTTGCATACATTATAATACTTAGTTACACCTGTCGCCGCCAGGTGGTAGCACCATACAGTCAATGTTTAGGTAGCAGTGTACATACACCACAGGTATATTAGCAGTTGCTTCTGGCTGCAATCTTTGATGCCCCTCATAGATCTGGCTATGTGTTCCCCAAGTAGTTTTTCCTTAGCTCATTATATATCTGACAATCCAGCAAAGATGCAGTACATTTTCATTTTTTCCACTGTTACAGGATTTACAGATACAAGGTTCATACACCTAGCCTGAATCATAATTCAATGACTTTTCAAGGACTTTCAAGCACTGATATTAAAAAAATCAAGGACCAAATGGACCCCGTGTACACCAAAAAATGAGTCGAAAATGGAACTGTCCAGGCAATAGTTGAACACAAAATAAAAAGCTACTTTTTTAGGGTGGGGGGTGTTAGTCACTTCTACCATGGTTACTAAAACAATAAACTTTAAAAATTAATCACAAATTATGTTTTAGTTCATAAGTATATCTGCAGATCATAACTCTTTTAAGCCACCACAGCCACTTTCTCATAGTTTTACCATGGTGGTCATGTACAAATATGATCTAGACATTAATTTGGTAAAAAGAGTCAAGGTTATTTCAAGGTCACACTGGGGTCAATGAATGCAAAAAGTATTCAAGGGTAAAAATGTCAGGTAATTTTTGGGATAGAAGTCAGTTTCTTGTAAATAGTAGAACCCAGTGGGGGCCAGATGCATCAAAATGGCTTGAACCAGATATGGCTCCCAATATCAGTCTGTGTTTTGCTAATAATCTACCATTTTTAAACCCTGGGGTTACCAACAGGGTAACTAACAGCTACACATTATTTACAGGTAAGTGGACTGCCCATGCCGTATTATATAAGTTCGAGTACAACTATACTATGGCTAAAATATCATAAAAAAGTCAACAATGGTAGTTTTACCATGGTGGTTGTATAAAAATATGATCTGGACATTAATTTGGTAGTAAGAGTCAAGGTCACTTTGAGATCACACAATTTCTTTGAAATAGTAGAATCACTCGTAGGCTAGATACATCCAAATGACGAACTAGATGTGGGCTGATGCGGACTAGCTGGAAGTGTCACAGCATGCTGTGCTGCCTTTTCACACAGTTGAGGGCATACCTCCTCAAGCCTTACTGTCCTGGGCTCTTGACCATGTTCTTTCTTGCGTCTGAGAGAATCTGCACTTCTGTTGGCCCTTTCAGGTTTGTATTGGAGAGTGAAGTCAAAGGAGGCAGTTTTTGAGACCCATTGCATCTCTGTTGCACCCAATTTAGAAGAAGTTTGAATATATGTGAGTGTGTTGTTGTCAGTGAAATGTGGAACTTGGACCCAAGGAGGTAATTGCAGAACTTTTCACAGACTGCCCACCTCAACGTAAGAAGCTCAAACTTGAAACTACTATAAATATCCATATTCTTTATGTGGTTGTAGACTTTAGCTGGTACAACTTAGAACCACCTGTTGACTATTCTGCTTCTGGGATAGCACAGCTCCAATCCCATCAAAGCTAAAATCAACCTCCACAATATATGGCAAGACAAAATCTGGATACCCAGGAATTGGAGTTGTTGTCAACTTTTGCTTTAGGCCCTCAAAAGCTTAGGTGCACTCAGCATCCCATGCCTCTGGCAAAACCTTTCCCTTTGCGTTCTTATGTGCTTTCTTGTTCCCTTTCATTCCACTGTTTGGATTGCCAACTAAAGAAAATAATGAGCTGCCACCTTGGCAAAATTGGGCATGATCTGCCTTTAATATCCTGCCAATCCCAGAAATTTCTTTCAGGTCACTTTCGGTCTTGGGAGTAGACCATTCCACAACAGCTGGGATCTTTTCATTGTCTGACTGTATCCCAAGCTTTGAGACTATATGGCCAAAGTAGCATACCTGCTCCTGGAAGAGATTACACTTCTCTGTGTTGAGCTTGAGATTATTCTTGGCAAGCCATAGGAGTACCAGCTTCAGCGGTTCCAAGGTGACCTCAAAAATCCTCCCACATACCAACATATCATCCAAGTACATTAACATGGACTGAAAATTGTGGTCTCGAAACAAGTTACCAACAAGGCACAAGAGCACTGCTGGAGTGCCACAGAGTGCAAAGGGCATTTGAAGATACTCATACAGGCCACCAGTGCCTACATGAAAAGTGGTCTTTTCTACATCCTCTGGAGCTACAAGGACTTGGTAGTATTCATACACAAGGTCTAAGCTACAAAAATACTTAACACCATTCAGGGGATCAAGTGCTTCCTCAATACGTGGTGGTGAGTATAATTCTTGGTGTATCTTTTTGTTCAGAGCTGTATAATCATCACAGAGCAGCAGTGCGCCATCCTCTTTTGGAAAAAAACACAACTGGAAATGCATAGGGACTTACAGATTCTCTGATGATAAAATGGTTGAATGACTGCTGAAGGTATTCCCTTTCTTTCACCCACTGGTTTGGTGGTACACGTCTCTGAGAAACCTCACCAGGAAAGGGGTCGTTGGTGATAACATGATGTATTTTCTGAAAAAGCCCTAGATTATCCTCATTTTTGCTAAATGCAGTCTCATACTGCATTATTACTTCTTTGAGCTGCTTCCTTTGTGACTCTGTCAGTTCATACCCAATGTCAAGTCTACCCACCAAATTGGCCACTACATCTTAATTTTAGTTGACTTTTCCTCAATAAAGGCTTGACCATCCTTTATGTCGGATACAGTGACCTTCCGCATCTACCATCGACAAAGTTCCAATGGGTGACCTTGGAAATATGTATATATCATTCCCACTGAAGTTTGTGACCTGAACTGGGATACGGCCTGTCAAATCTACATCAACAACAACCCTACTGAATGCAAACAATCTAGGTGTGGTAAAACCAATATCTTTTTCTCTTTTTGTCCATTTTGGTGAACTGTTCCCACAGCACCACATCATGTCTCCAGTCCCTGTAACTTGTCTTACTTACATTCCACACTGGTGGAGTCAACACTTTACTTTTCTCATGTGCCATTCTTTAGCAACCACACTCTGCTACCATGTTTAACGGATAATCATATCACTGACAACTGTAGAAGCACATGTCACTTGTTGGAGGCCATCAAAACACACAGTTTATTAGAGCCCCCTTTTCTATAGGAGCACCCATACAGCAGAGCCATCTAGTGGCTAGCATTCATAACAAACTCCTCCATATTTTCTTAAAGAAAATGAGGGAATAACAGATAATACTAAATGAAGTACTGGTGAGACTAACAATTACAAGCACATGTCTGCTTGAAGCCAACATGTACATACAAATGTTCTTCAGCAATATTAAAATATAATGTCCCTCTATGTAAGCAAAGTTCTGCTGCTCACGATCGATCAATGTTCATGCACATATGTATAATTAAATTTCTATTTCCTGAATATAACTAGTATCATTGAAAAAGCAATACACATATACTACTGTTCATTAACTTTCTCTGGAGTTATCTAATGTTTATGACCCCTGACTCAAAACTTTCAAGTGAACTGTGACTTGCTGGGCCCCTTTTTGTAAGGACATCGGCTAGTTGCTCTTTTGTTGAAACCCATTTGATGCTCTGGATTTCACCCGAACTGAGCATTCTTTCAATTTCTGACACATCAATTCTAAGCTGCTTCTCATGTATTTGTTTTGTAAAGTGTACATTTTCATACAGCGATTTACAGTCAGTGTAAACAAGAATTGGAATTTTGTTATTTCTATCTCCATCACAATACAGTTCTGTTATTAGATGTCCCAAATAAATTGCCTCATCTACTGCATCGAGCATGGAAAGAGTTTCTGCTGCAAGCGTGCTAGACACTTTCCTTTTGATTTTATTTGAAGACCATGCCAATGGACAGCTTATCTGATTTAATCCTGTTCGGAAAATCACATGTCCTTGAGCACTTGAGACATGGTCAGGTAGGTTTCCCCATGATGCATCATGAAAAACCTCAAATTGGAGTGATCCAAATGGGCCTAGTTTAGGAACTTTGATGCTGCTGTTTTCCATCTTGACTTTTCGTGTTGCTTTGTTTGCTTGCAACAAATGTTCAACTTGTGGGTCATTTTTCACCATATTTAGCTCCAGAGCTTCATAGCTCATGTCTGGTCAAGTTTGTGTAGCTACCCAGTTGAGCTGACCTGCGAGAGAGTTAATTTTCTTTCTCTCCTGTGCTGTCAGTGGTGCAAACTTATCACTTTTCCTCTCACGTGACACAGGAATTTCTTCCATTTCTGAAATATATTCAGACTGATCAATATTGATATGATCTTTTGTCTGGGTAACTTTCAAGCCTATATATCTAAAGTTGTCATTCACCTGTTTACCAACTTTATACTTTTGCATAATTTTGTCAATGACAAGTCTTTTGAACTCGTCAGTGCCAGCATACAGAAAATCATCTACGTGCATAACAAATACCCCTTCCAGTTTGCTGTGGTTGGTCCACTGGAACACAGCTTTGTCCAGACTCTATTGTTTGCATTCTAATTTTAAGAGCTCATCTCTGACACTAAAGTACCAGTTGCGTGAAGCATCATCTAGTCCATATGCTGCTTTTTCTAGTTTCCATATCACCCCTTCTTGATGAATTTCATGAGGGGGCTTCACATAAATATCTCTTTCTAACTTTTTTCCTTGCAGAAATGCAGCTTTGATATCAATTGTCTCACATCTCCATCCCTCATTGGCAGCTATTGCCATAGCAATTCTCAAAGAGGACTTTGTAGCTGTTGGAGAGTCAGCCTGCACTTTATCTTCTTCTTCAAAACCTCTCACAACAAGTCATGCCTTTGCACCTTTATGTCCATCTGGATACAATTTTTGTGTGATCACCCATCTAGTTGATAATGTTTTCTGTCCTTTATTTTCAACTTCGGAGTAAACTTCAAAATCACACCAGTTTTTTAATTCAGTTTGTTTTGCCTCTCTAACCTCAGGCTCATTGTGTCTTTCTGGAGATACAAATACAACCATTGTTTCTTCTGAGCCTGTTTCTTCCACACTTTCCACTGAATCTGCATCCTGTTCACAGATAATCTCGAATTCAATTTGATGAAGATAAACACCAAATTTTTCTTGGTTGTCACTTTTGACAATGTTGTAGTAATATTTATTTTTTCCTGTTTGCTTGCCACCTCGACCTAAAATTTTTGCTTTACACCCCTCATCATTCAGAGTTATCCTGTATTGAATTGTATCATTTACTTGAGGAAACTGTGAAACTGTAGGAGTCTGGATACCATTTTCTTCACCAGATGGCAAATTGTCTAGCACATCTTGCTCTGTTTCATTACAGGGATCATTCTGTTCTCCCTCATCACTGTTCTCTTCCATAACATCCAGAGAGTGTGGCTCACACACCTCATCAGCTTCTTTGTTTTCATTATCATGATTCTCTGTATTCTTGGCTTTACTTAAATCATCCTGTCCAACCTTTACCAGTCTACATGTGGCTATTCTAACCAATTGAATAACTTTGCCAGGCCCACGCCAGCGATTGCTGTTATCTCTTTTATAAAACACTGTCTCTCCACTTTCAAATATCTCGTCTGTCACTCTGACTTTATGTTGAAGAGCTCTACGAATTCTCTCCGATGCTTTAGCCTTGGCAAAAGCTTGTCTGGCTGCATGCATAGCATTAAGGTGTTTGAGGACAGTGTCACTGACCTCCACTTCTTCCAAGGCTGGCAACTTACTAGTCAACACAGATGGAAGATTTGGATTTTCTCCTGTCACAAGCTGAATCGGTGAGAAGCCATTATGGTTTTGCATTGTGTTTTTGGCATTAACAGCCCAGCTTAGGGCAACTTCTAGGTCCATATTTGGGTCATCTTCAAGCATTTTCTGTACACATGTATCAACTACATAGTGATTTCTCTCACATATTCCATTTTGCCATGGTGAATAAGCTGCAGTTGAACATACTTGCACATTAAACTGTTCTGCCATTTCCCTAAATTCTGGATTATTAAATTCTCCGCTATTATCCACAAGGTATTTCTTCGCAGGGCCTAGTCCAGCAGCTATCCAAGTGGTTATGATGCTGTCAATGATGACCTTGGGCAGTTTCCGTTTTATAACTTTGCTCCTGGTAAATCTGTTGTGCATATCTATCATATGAATAAAGTACACTCCTGGACGGAACTCTTTAAGATCAATAGCAACAACTTCATTAAATTTTGTTGCAAGTGGCATACTAACCACTGGTCTGGGTGGGGTTTTCTTGTATCTCTGACATACTTCACAACTTTTTGCCACATTCTCCACAATTTTCTCACATTCCTCATCCAGTACATCAGCATTTTTCATTAATGCCTTTAAGTTTTTTATCGATGGATGTGCAAATTGTCCATGTAACTTTTTGATCATTTTCAACTTGCTCTCATGTGATTCACTCTCACTGATCAAATGTACCTTTTCAACTTCCACTCCACAGCCATTAAGCGGGATGCAATAATGACCCGATGATGTGGTATCTAACTCAACTGTCTTGCAATTTACCTGCAGTGTATCTTCGCTGAAATTCAAAGTGAGTCCAAGATGTTGCATATCTGGTTTTCCAAGCAACAGTGGAATATTACTTTTTACAACATGTGTAGAAATGGTTTGTCTTGTACCAGCAATTGTACATGGCAACTCCACTTTGGCATGTGACTTCAAGGTTGTTTCTCCACCAAACTGGAAATTAGTGCCCCCTGGGTATTTTCGTACCTGTTTCATTTCTGAATTGGATAACGAATCCAAATATGTGTCTAGCCATGCCTGGCCGGTAACCGTCTTGGTACAAGCACTGTCAAGCACTGCCGAATTAACAGCTTCACACATGAACACTTGTTTGTCCTCCTCAGAGAAATCTTTCACCTTGAATGCTTGTGCACCCACAGCACCTTGTGTGGAGTTCTGTACTTGTTCACCAGTAGCACCTTGTGTATTGTTCTGTACTGCATGTGGACAGTCTCTTTTAAAGTGCATTGTAGATTGACATGTAAAGCATCTCAGTGTATTTCCACTTGAATCTTGACAATTTTGTCTTTGTCCAGCATCATTAGTCTGGGGAAATCTAGTTCTTCTTCCCCAACCACTTGACCTGCCGCAACCTCTACCCCGTCTGAAACCTTGTCCTCTTCCACCAGTCCATCCTTGACCCTGGCGAGTATATAAAACTTCACTTTCTGTGCTTGTAGCATATGTCTCTTCCTTTTCATCACTTTCAACATTAACTTTTAGCATTTGTTCACCATGGAATTTTCTCAAAGCTGCTTGCATTTGTGCATACATTCCATGCTCTTTTCCATAGTCCACAGCAGTTAGGACCATCTGTTTTTCTTCTTTCTTCAGTGCAGCACCATTAAGCATTTGCATTGCTAATACTGAATCAGGCAAGGCTCTTTTCAGTTCACCAATTTTCTTTTCATATTCGTTTATGAACTCATCCATTTTCTCTGAATCTTTCTTTTTCAAGCTTATGTATTCTGTCCATATTTGGCATATTACACTCAAGTCATCCTTCTTGAACCACTTATCCAAAATGGATAATATGTCTGAAATTGCCCCATGCTCTGCATTCAGATCTAACTGACCATTCTGCCTGGCTAGTCTGATTTTATCTGGAACACCTTTTTCTTCAGGCAGGGTGAAATACAGTTCCACACCTCTTCTCTTTTTGTCCATTTTGGTGAACTTGTCCCACAGCACCACATCATGTCTCCAGTCCCTGTAACTTGTCTTACTTACATTCCACACTGGTGGAGTCAACACTTTACTTTTGTCATGTGCCATTTTTTAGCAACCACGCTCTGCTACCATGTTAAACGGATAATCATATCACTGACAACTGTAGAAGCACATGTCACTTGTTGGAGGCCATCAACACACACACTTTATTAGAGCCCCCTTTTCTATAGGAGCACCCATACAGCAGAGCCATCTAGTGGCTAGCATTCATAACAAGTCACCTTCTTTTTGCCTTTCAATTCTTGTAGCTTCCTTTCTGTCACAAAACCAACTTTCACTTATGATACATCAAGATAATTATTTTTATCATTGATATCAATTTGTAATAACTTCACTATTGCCGTGGCCCCTGCTGTAATGTCAGGGTTTTTTAAAATTTGTCTATCAGTCCCTTGGTCTGTGACAGAAAGGGTAGCATTGGTTTGTTGGTCTGGTAAGCTCCCAAACAGGGTTGCATATCTCTGGTGACTGAGAGAAATAAATTCAACTTTGGCAACATTCTTTTTTTTGTTTTGGGTGAATAGGCCTATACATTTTGGAAAAGAACCAGTGTCTGCAGTTAATGATGAAAATTTCTAAGGTTGAGAGGACCGGTTTAAAACCACCAGTTGCTTTTTGTGGGTGACTGCCTGTCTCAAGTCAGGATGGAGATTTGTTTCTTCACATTGGTATTGGAAGAGAAATGTTGATGCTTTGGCAAGTCTGGAATCTCTTTGCTGTCATTGTTGGGTTTGGAATTGATGAATATGGATCATGTTTTTCTGTACTATTCTCAAAGACTTGTTGTTTGGTTCACCAACTTTACCAGACTTTGCAGCTTCAACATATTGCTTCACAAAAGGCAGTATCTGAATCGCTTGTTCCACTGCAGGAACATTTTCTAGCCAACAATCTTTACAAAAGTCTTGAAGAAACACGCTGGATCCAGTTACTTCTGTGTAATCAGCATGACATGCAATTGCTCTTTTGAAGAACCATCTCAAACTGGAAAGCATTTGTTCTATGTCCCAGTCTGTCTTTGAACACCCAGCTCTGAATGCATTGTGTACAACATGCAGGCCACAGCTTCCTACATGAAGCATCTCTTTGCCTGTTTGTTTATCAATATACTCCTGCATAGATTTATAAAGTTTCCAATTTACCTTGGGTCCATCCATGGAGAGCTGTAAAAGTTGATCATAGACAAGGTCTCCACACTTGTTTTCAAATTTCTCAAATATCAAATCAGACAATGCATGCCCCAAAAAATAAGATGTGAAGTACCTGGACTCAACACAGTCATTACTCCAGTATCTGACAAAAATATCAAGCTGTTTCTTTTGCAACTCACTCTTCAAGCTTTCATCACACAATAGCAAGTATCCAAAATTCCCCTTAGCTTTTCGTTTCAAGAATGTAAGAAAATGGGGCACTATTCCAAATGTTGGAAAATAAGCTGCTTTTCTTATCTCCACATTGCACCTGTTAAGTTATCTGACTGTCATCAAAAGTGAATTGAAAGATGCTGTCCATACCCTCACAAGATTTGAATGACCAATGACTTGTCACAGTCTGCAAAGTCTAGCAAATTTCGGCCATTGGCGCCTTGTGTAATGCAACAAATGAGTCAATGCTGACACAAGCTTTCTTTGTCTCTGCCGCTGGTAATTCAGTTGTGGTGCTGGCAGTGCCATCACTGTTATGTACTGATCTGCTAACTTTTTTCTGCTGAATTTGATGATAAAGTCACTTATCTTGGTTGTTTCCTCCTTCTTTAATTTATAAGTTTTTACATTTATCTCCCTTAAAATAACGTGCACCAGCTGTCTTACCCATCATGTTTCGGATCCATCGATATCTGACGGCACATACAAAATGCCTTTAAATTAGATGCAGCATCTTTTGCTAACCAGGCTTTGTAGGCCTCTTCCTCTAGCCACAGAGGGAGCACCACTATGTACAGCAACAGAAGCAGTCCTAGGAGAGTAAGGATGGAATAAAATCACAGATAGGATTGCCAAAGCTAAGTTAAAGTACTGGGGGTATTTACAAGCAATAAGTGCAGACAGGTGGTGCAGGAAAGTTTACAATGAGGTAGTCAAGGAAAAACAAAATGGGTCAAAGACATAGATGGATTAGCAGAGAAATATTAATTAAAGGATATGATGAGTTGGATGATTGGAAAGTATATATAGGAAAGACTGTTACAGAGGGTTGGTAAAAAGACTGGAAAAGAGGAGTCAGAGAAAAAAAAGTACATTAAAAGCATACAAGGCATTAGAAAAGCCAAAGAAAAGTGTGTGTTGGGATGGAGGGAAGGGATCCAAGCTAATATTTTCAAAGTAGGGCAGGAGTAATCAATCTAGAAAAGAGAAAACAGAGGTGGACAACAGGTAGGAATGGAAAGTGCAAGATGTGTAGACAAGAAGCAGATGAGACAGTGGACCATTGGCTTTTGTAGTGCGATGCATATAGAGAGATAAGGATTTTTTTTTTTCAGAAAGCACAGGGAAGATTAAAATTACAAGGGTTTAGAAGAGGTTCAGTGTTTAGAGGAAGAGGAATGTATAGCATGGATTTTTGGTTTGAAAGGTGGCTTTCTGGGAGGCAGGAAAGGTAATAAAAATGTACAGGACTACCTGGTAGAATGCTGGGAGAAAAGGAAGGAAATAATAGAGTTAGAAGGCAACAGTTTAAATTAGAATCCCACAGTACAGAGAGGGGAAGGAATGCAAATGGTGGTAGCCCTTATAAGGGCTCCCATGGGTGCTCCCATGGGAAAAGCCAGAGCCTTAGAGGTAGGGAAAGGGTGTGTGAGGGATGGATTAGTACAAGCAATGAGTGAACGGGGATATACCCAGGACCAGGGGCCCACCACAGCTGTGAGAGAGTGGGTGGTGGACCCTATGCCTCGGCTCTGGTCCTGAAAAACATGGCAGCACAAGCTGGTAAGGATTACCATGGTTTCCCCCACCTCATTTTTTTTTTACCCTAGGCCACCTGTGTCACACAGTGACACAGGACCGCCGCAGAAAAGCGGAGAGCCACAGTATTATTGTTATTATTATATTGAACACACAGCGCCCAGGCATTTTGATTCATACATCACACACACAAAGGACTGGTGTATCGCACACACTGGAAACAGCTGCCAGCTATACACTTGCATTCAACTGAGGCACAAAATGGCGGCTCTCTTTTATCTAAAGAAAACATGCGGTGCTTCAAAAGTCTCGACAGAACAGCTGTTTGAGCTATATTTAGGCTGGAAAAATATCAACAGAGACCGCACAACTAGATGTCGCGTTGCGGAACTATTGCAAAACATATTCTGTGATAAATCTTGCAGGCTTCCCCCCCCCCCCCCAGATTTTATTAAATTCAAGGACTTTCAAGTACTCTTCTCTTTATTTGGCAACATTCAAGGACTTTCAAAGGCTGGAGATTGACTTCTAAAACTCAAGGGATTTTAAGTTGTGTGCAAACTGTGATTATTAGCAGAATGTCACATATTGAATATTTTTACATTTTTAAGCTCATGCACAAAGCAATATCTGTCTCAAAGCCCTCTCATATTGTTTATTTGCTTTCCTACTAGTCCATAGAACAATAAAAACATGAAATATAGTGGCATGAAAATGAAAAACCGTCAAAATAAAACTTGGCTCAAAATGGGTTTTCGTTCAGTATAAGGCTGTCCCATTGGCTGCAAAATTTCAGGAACACAAACTTAAAAGAAATACACACTGTATGACCATAAATTTCCGATTGTTTACCTCTGTACCGTATACATGCCTATTTTTAAGGAGTCTAGCAAACTTCAGTTAGGTTTTTTTAATAGAGCTTTGAAACTGCCTTCACATTCAATTATACTGGAGGAAAACTCGGGATGCCGAACCCATAATGAACTCCCATGTGTTGAAACATCCATAAAAAGCAAATACAGAAGATAATTCAATGAAATTTTCAGCATTTACTGTACACATCATGATGTTTAAATTCCAGCCTCTTAAATGCCTTTATAAAGCAATACATCATTACATGGTGGTGCTGTTATTTTCTGACTTTAACAAATTATCAACATCAGGACAAAGTGATAAGGGTTACATGCTAGCATTGTTACTGTTCAGGAGGGATGGCAGCTATCAAACATAATAGCTTGTATCTTGGCAGGTCAGCTGTAGGCACAGGACTGTCACAGTCCTCTGGTTCAGGTACTTCATTAATGTTTGCAAACTTTTTGGTTATAAACAAGACATAAATCATCGTAATGTCAGTGTGTTGATGTGACACACTGTCAACTAGAAGGAGAATGAAATGTGGTAATAGTCCAAAAAAAAAAAACAATTGTATCTCCCATCGCAATAAATTGTGTATGTGTAATTTAACCTAAAATGTCACAAATGCTATATTTCCACGTGTATAAATTTTCATGTTTTTTTTGTTTGTTTTTTTGTATTTTTGACATTTCACTGCACTTTAATTTCACTGATGTGTACATAATTCCTATTCAAACAATGTTAAAATACTATTTCACTGTGTTTTTCTTTTCATGATTTTTTGCCATGAGCGAAATAAGCGAAAACAAGAGCACAGCAAAATTAAAGCAATTTACAGTAATGAACTCCAGCTGCCGTATTCATGAAGAATTTCATCTGATCATAACTTTAATCCTAAAATTAAAATCAATGTGGTTTGGGCCCTAAACTACTTAATCCTTGCCTCAATGTTTGATCAAAACTTTTAGGATTAGCTAATATATGCTCTTGGCTACAATATGAACTTAGGATTTTTACAGATTCATTTTATTAAATCAATCTTAGTTAGATCCAATAGTTAATCTTTTGATCCAGGACTAACATGTGGATTAAAACAAGATTGATTGATTAAAATGGAAACTTTAATTCCAAAGTTTATATAACAGCAGAGAACATAGATTAATTAATCCAAGTTTAGATCAAACATTAGGTCAATGATTCAGTAGTTCAAGGCCCAAAAGCACATTGACTTTCATTTTAGGATTAAATTCAGGATCAGATTAAACTCTTTGTGAATACGGCCCCAGGTGATTTATAGAAGTGAATTTGAGTCTTGCATCTTGTTATTAGTTGCTTGGTTTTCCTTGACAGTAATGAGGATTGTTTATTATGCCAAAAATGGCCATATACATTCCCAAAAATTTTTGGACATGAAGTTCAGTTTGAGATTGTGATTGGTGAAAAGGTAACACTGCTGTCAATTTTTGAGGCTCTAATGTTGACAGGGACATTAAGAGATGGACTCTCAGGTAAAAATATAATGCTTTTTAATTATTTTCTGTAATGGGAGCAAATGTATAGTTTGAGTAAGTTTGGAAAATTTTAAAGCTTAACTTCCATTCTGATTTTACATATGATTATTTTACATCAGTGTATTTGCCTTTGTACAAGCTTTGAATCGGTGAGTATATATATTGTATTTGTGTCTAATATATGTATATTTATGTAGACAAAGCTCATAATATGTACCATCTGTTCCCCAAAAAAGGTGTCAGATAACTGAATGTCAGATAAACAAAGAAAATGAACTTTTTGTCCCTCAATACTTGTGGCTTTAAGTGAATGTCAGATAGAATTGTCACCAAAATGAGGTTTCACTGTTCATGAATTAGCCAAGTGGCCTGGAGCAAATTACAGTTAAGCTTTGCAGATTGTTAGATTACTTGACTTTCAATTACATGTAACTATACAGTAGGACAAACAAGCAAAGTACCTATGGTCATTCACAAAACAAGTCAAAACAAGTTTGCTTTTGACTGTATTTTTATCAAGTATTTTATCTATGCATTATGTTTGTGTTTGTTTACTTCTTTGTATCATGTTATGTATTTAACAGTCAGGACATCAGTACCGTATTCTCTCTGTGTGCGACTTAATTAATAATGAAGAATGTTGTGCATGATGTTTGTACAAAACTTGCTCCATTCATTGTGGCCACTTGTGAATAAAGTGAATGTACACCTTGACATTTTTGTTACTTTTTTGTTAAAAGAGAACACAAGAATATTTTTTCCGCCTGCATATTCGTATCCTGTTTCATGACATCTACAAGCAGCCGGACATCATTTGTAAAGAAAATTTCAAGTGCACGAAGACTCAACCTTTTATCAGTATCTATTCATCTTGAGAAAGGTGCATGAATAGTCAGGTTGGTTCTTAATGACATTAACCGTATTCATCCGTAAGAGCACCCTTGGTGGTTACAAGTTTGCCCTGATTGACTGGGGGGTGGGGAGGAGGGTTTACCTTTTAAGTCGGTTGTCCGCCATATTTGATCCATTGAATCACCATACATGCTTTACCAGTGTTGTAACAGTAGGTTCAAAGTGCATGCCGTATTACCGAGCAATACAGTAGTACCTGCTGTAAGGGACCACCCCTATGGTCAATCACAAATGGTGGCATATTGCAGGAAGTCGTTCACTCCAGGTACATGGACATGAGCTTGGCTCGGGTATCTTTCCAAGGCAGGTGTGGCACATGCTAGTGTTGGCCCAGCTACCAGATTTTTCTTATACACACACATGCATGGTACATTCATGTTGCAAAATAAATTATATTTTTGGCCGCATTATTCTTATTTATGCTCAATAACTTTATTAAAAAGAAAATTCATGCCAATCATGGCCGCTGTTGAGTTGATAATAATGGTAATCTGCATAAGTGGTTGTCAAAACAAAATGCAAGCAGTGAAATTAAGTCTTTGAAGCTGTAGTGTTTAGCATTGTCATAACCCCAGCCTGACGATGCCGGCCCGTTAAATGTTTGGCCGCAAACAAATTTTCACTCTTGTTGTCTCAGCTCAATTTAATCATAAGTATGATGGCAGTAATGCTGAAAATCCTGTAATAATTCTAATTTAATCAAATATAAAATAAACGATAAACAAAACACCACACATATACATATCCGCCTGTGGTTGAATTGGCTCAAGTTGATCAACAAATCTCAGGGGAAGTACGTGTCTGGAGTTCACCGAAGTTACGCGAAAATATCACCGGTACTCTTGGTTCAATAATTTAATAATAGTATGATGGAAGTAATGCTGAATTTAAAACCTGTAACAATTATAATTTAATTGCAGATAAAATAAACGGCAACACAACACCATGTGTATATCTGTTTTGCTGATCGACAAATGTCAGACCAGGTGCGTCACTCCCGAGGGCACTGAAGTTCCGCTAAGTAAGTTGTGCTAGAATGCAAATTAAAAATGGCAGATTCAACTGTGTACTTGCAAGATACTGGGAGTGTATTTTAATTGATTTCTTGATATTAACAATGAACTTGACATAACCAAGCATGCAGATTAAGGTCAAGATAGTAAGAATAATTTTGCAACTGTTCAGTTGTTTTTTATACTAAACAGCTCGGTAGTAGACGGCACCACATGCACAAGCTAGGTGCCAGCCAGTTCACCTTCAGTGCCACAAAAAAAAGAGAGAGAGAGAGAACTCGGCATGTTCCAAGTTGCAATGCATTTCAAATCAATCGTGATTATTCAAAATAAAGTTTGAAACACAGGAGAATTATAATTGAGTGAATGACAGTTACATTATAGTCGTATAAAAATCAGGGTTTGTCACTGTTTGACACTTGAGTGTCTTGGCAAAAAGCAGTCGTTTGGGGTGTATTTTGCCACATTTTCCTAGTCACTGGTAGCATTCTGCAAGTTGTCGCTCATGATAGTGCATTCAACATTAAAAAAAGTCTGTGCATGGGGAAAATGGTCGTTTTGAGGTGGACTGGAAATGGCTGTAACATTTATTTTCAAATGAAATACTACAGATCTGAAGAAGTTGCCAGCTCTACTGCTAAAAAATTGAGATTTTCATCAATCAGGTAGGCCTGCATTCTGCAAAATAAATGGGGGGGGGGGCTTATTAGAGCATGGGCGCTCTTAGGGATGAATACGTCGCAAAGCTCAAGTGATCACTCGTGTTTGTCTGTTGGTCATTCCATATGTAAGCTTTTTGCTTGTGAATGCAATGCACTCCACTTTTAAAGTTTCCCCATGTAACTTTCAGGATGTATAAAGTGTATGAAAATGTAGGTAAAGGTCTATTGGTGGTACCACCTACACTATTATGTAATATGGGTGAAAATGTTGTGCACCCTTTAGCATCTAAATTTTTTACGGATTTGCATGAAATATAGTGGGATTGTTGGGTGAAGTCCACAAATAAATCTCAGTTGCATACAATACAAGCAGTGCCACATACAGTTTGACAACAAGTATGAGCCAAAATGTGTTGGAACAAGATAAAATTCAATGCTGCAAACAATAATTAGACATTCCAAATTTGTAGGATATATAGATCATATTAAATACATGTACTCATATATTATGTAATATGCATGACCTTGACCTACTCTTGGAGGTCATGAAGTCTATAAAGTAGAAAGAAGTGTTTGGTGATGGTAGGGCATAGCTTGGACATCAATAGAGAAAAGAATCTATTCTGCAGGTCAATATTTGGTTTGAATGCATGTTACATAAAACTCTACATGGTGACCTAATTACTATTATGAAATGTGGCACTTCTGCAACTGTATTATTTTTTCCTATGTGACTTGTAAAGTTATCCACTTTGGAAAGTCCTCTAATGAAAAGGTTGACTCAGGGCACACATTTTGAACATAATTTTTTTATCCAAGATGGTCAAAGTCACATGGTCACTAGGAATATTGGGGTCAAAATGTGAAAATCTTGTTAATCCTCTGGCGCGAGTTTCAATAAAATTTGGTGGGACTGTGGTGGGCAACACCTTGATTGCTTATGATACTAGTAGTGCCATCTACAGTTTGATGAAAATATACCTGGCTCAAAATGAAAAAATCTTTTTAACCTTCCAGCATCTTGAATTTTTTTGATTTTCATAAAATTTAGTGGGATTGTTGAGGAAGTCCAATTCTCAGCTGTGTATGATGCTAGCAATGCCACCTACAGTTTTGATGGAAATTATGAGCCAAAATATGTTGGAACAAGATAATATTCAATACCTTGAAAAATAATAAGGCTTGACATTGTACATTTATAGACTATAAAGATTATATCCAACAATAATATATTTTGTAATATGGATGACCTTGACCTATTTTTGCATGTCACCAAACCTGTCAAGTTGAACAAAGCAATTTGGTGATGAAAGGGCATAATTTGGACATCAGCAGAGAAGAGAATCTATCTTGCAGATCAATATTTTGTTTTCTTGCAGGTTACATCAAACTCTACATGGTGGCCTAATTTTCAGGACACCAACACCTAATTACCAAAACGTGGCCCTTGTACAATTTTTTCTAAAAAGCTCTTAAAGTTATTATCTGCTTCTTAAGAACAGACCATTAATGGTATGCTGGACCCGGGGCACAAATTTTAATTAAAATGCAATCAGAGATTGCTGGATCCATGCTCCCCTTTGCCTCATTTGTAACCTTCCTAATCACAGGTCTCATTTTGGAATGACTGTAGTCAATAAAAAAAGGCTATCACCATGACCCACATACTTAACCTAGTGACCTGTTTTTATGCATAACACACTCGTGTCCAGATACACCGTGTGTAAAGTTTCAGGATTCTAAGTCGAAGGAAAACAGCCCGGATGTGAAGTGTAATGTAGTTTTACATGAATGTATTACTCTGACCTAGATACTTGACCTACTGACCTAGTTTTGTTTCATGACACACTTTTAGGTCAACATATATGTATGTGAAGTTTCATGAATGTAAATTAACTAGTAAAGGAATTATAGCCCAGACACGATCCTGTAAGGATAGGTCATTGTGACCCAGTGACCTACTTTTGGTACATGGCACACCCTTATGTCTAGATGCACCTGTGTGTAAAGTTTCATTAATGTAACTTGAAGGACAACAAAATTACAGCTTGGACTTGAATTTTTTTTTTTTTACACCCAACTTCAGGTCAAGATATGTGGGTGTGTGAAATTTCATGAAACTAAGTTAAATAGTAAAGAAATTATGGCCGGAACATCATTTTACAAGTGTGTAAAGTTTCATTAATCTAAGTTGAAAGACAAGCAAATTACAGCCTGGACACCAATAGCGGACAGATGGATGCACAGACGGAAAAAACAATTTCTATATAACCCTCTTCCAGTAGGAGGAGGCATAATCAGAGATGAAAGTGAAGGTCATATGGGCACCAGGAACATTGGGTTCAAAATGTGAAAATCTTGGGAGCACTTTGTTGTACTGCCTGGCAAGTCATGCAACACGTATAGCTATTCTGCCCTGCAATGTACAAACCAGACTTTCTATTAAAAGAAAAGGCACAGTTAGTGCTTTAAAAAAAAGTGTTTTAATTAAATATATGAGTAGACAATTTCTTTGCTCTAAATTTAAAATAGTCAAATAATGGATGCTCGGTGAGCAAAGATATAAATTCACCAGGTTTGTGAACATTTCTGTCAAAGCCATGCAAAAAAATCCTTTCACTCACAAGAAATTGAGAAACAATAAAACATACCTGATTAATTCACATTGTTAGTCAAAAATTTAAGATACCAGTCAAATCACATGCAAGACCCAAGCATCCACTCTTTTCAATAAATTAAAAAAATACCACACAGTAATTGCATTACATATACTTTTATTCTACTTCCTGTTTGTACATTTAGCTGTGCATGTATAGGCATGAAACATATTTGAATATATTTGAAAAAAAATATATATATATTTGAATATCTGCATGATCGATATGTACAGTTAACACTTTGCCCCTTCAACCGACCAAAACTGGCCAGTGGTCAAATGCCATCTACTTCAATGGGTTGTACTCATTTCTGCAGTAATGAGAAACAATTTGGATGAACATTGTAGATGGGTCCTATGAAGATAACATGCCCCCAGGTCAACAGCTTTTCCTGGCCTGGGTTAGGCACTAAGCACCCAATCCATGCCAAGGAGAACTGTTGACTCAATCTTAATTAAAGAGGGAAAGGGTTAAGTGATTTTGACAAAGCACATGGCATTGCAGCAGGCCGTGTCCTCTGTTCTGCCAGACATCAGTACAGTGATCATTGTATCTTCTGGAACCGTGTTCACCACTTTGCCCACATATTTATCCAGCTTCTCCAGCTTCTTCTGAAGGATACCAAAAAAAATAGCATGTTTGTAGAAGTTGAAGAAGAGGACTGAAGATGAGTCACTTTCGGTTTGAGACTTAGGTAAGTTATGTAGTAAAATTAATGCACAAAAATAATTTATTGTTTTAATAACAATTTTTTTATGCCTGAACTGGAACTTCACAAAAAATAATACAGAAATGGCAACATGAAAAATCCAGCACATATATAACTCCCCCTTGCTGTGAGCACTTCACGTCAACAAATTTTTCTATAGATCCGTATTTTTCTACCAGTTTCTTGTTCGTCAAATTCATTGCTGTGCAAGGCATTTAATTCTAATGTATTCAAGCTTTTGAGACAAATATCATGAAAATGGCCAACACTCAAAAACCTTGGGTGTTTTGATCCCTTTATTTAAAAACATGGAACCCTGATTATCATTATCATACTCTTTGTACTGGTTTTTTTTTTAAACAATCATCTACCAGAGTTATACATTGGGAAATATCATCTACCAGACTTATACATTAGAAATATGACAATTTTTTTTTTGAATGGGGGGTGGGGGGGGGGACTGACAAACTACAAAAGTCTGCACATACCTTGTTATAGTCTTCATCCCTGTGCTCTTCCACAGCAGACTGGTATGAATGGAACTGTGCCCAAGTGACTGCATGATCACCAACAACATCCCTCGTTTGTTTGATCACCTCTCGGCCTTTCTCACACATTTGATAACTGATATTTTCCTCCAAATATGGCTTCAAGGACTCTGGTGCATCTATCAGTGAAACTGTTGGAAAGAAATAAAGTGCAATCTGGTAGCCAATGCAAGCTTTTGTTTAAACGAACAGAATTTTAACTGAGTAGTTTCTGTGGGGCCCCCTTTTAGCAAATTGAATAATTAAACTACACAGTTACATTTTTTTACAAAGAAGTGATGAAATTCTACTCAAAATATAACCCACTATGCAAGGCTCTAGAGGTTCATTCATTTTGTGCTTGCAAGTCATTTATAAGTGCAGCACTGCACTGTACTATAGACTTTAATACTCCCCATCCAGTGACTGTGTGGACTCTTTGACAGATGTTGGCTATCATGACCAAAAGAGGTCACAGAATCCACACAATTACTAGATGGGGGGAGTATTAAAATCTATTTTATCATGGCTGGACTTAATTAACTCTAATACCCCCTGTGCAGCACTTTTTGCATAGTAGGCCTGCACAGGTCCACCAGCCACCTTGCTGAACTCCGCATGAAGAGGCACTTCATTGCAATCACTACACAGTCATATAGTGTCAAAGTATTGCTCTGAATTCAGTGTTTATAAGTCAATGCAAGCAAAGAGTTCCATTGATTCTACCAACCTTAGGGCATAACACACACAAACACTGTTGGATTATGAATAAACACTGTGTTCAACTTTAACATCACACTTGGGATTGATCAGGAATGCCAAATGGTGGAAACGGTAGGTCACCTATTTTCAAGTGGAAGTTTGCAATTTTGTCAACTGATGGGGCTGCGTAAACACAGCATTCCGATGTACCTTGAAAATTCTAACACCCTGTACAGTTTGTTTGAAATTTAAGCATGAAAACACAAAATTATAATTACTTTTGGATAGATAAATGTTATTCACCCTCATAAAACAAAACAAATAACATTATCATTTGCTTGATGGAGCCATGGATGGTGCTGATGCTAACACTGGTTAATGATCAAAATGCAGCCAAATGATTGGCTGTTGCCCACTGCCCATGATAGATTGCACTGCAATTAATAGTTACTATATTTTGAACATGTGAAAACACTCACAAATAGAGCTTTTTAAAGACATAATGTAGTACTGTAGTACCTGCTATTTAAGACCAACCATATTGCCACCAAAATGTGACATCATACAGCAGGTGGTTTTAAAAAGATTTATGACCTCTCACAAGAGGCGATGTTTAGAGCAGGCACCACTGTATGCAAATATGGCTAGCTCTCTGTCTTTTTTTGTCCCTTCAAGACAGCCTTCCATGGCAATTCACATTTTGTTGGGATGTACCCTTTTAAAATTACGAGCAATGCATGAGCTCGGGTGTGCATAAAGATTATTTGTATTATGGTGTACCAGCATGACATAATTTCAACAAAAGCCTGAAGTATGCAATGATGTAAAAGTTATAAAATCACATTTATCACTCCACTGACTCACACACACATACACACAATATTGAATTGTGTTCTTGGCAGATTTGCCATAGTTCTTCATATTTTCAAACAAAAACATTGTATATTTCTGTATGTCTGGCCATTTAAAGAAAACTGCTTTATCCATCTAACAATATTTTTGCTTATCAAAAATTTTTTCCTTACCTGATTTACCACATTTCTTTGTAATTTCAAATAAAGATGTGTACTTCTTTATGTCTGGCCTCTTAAAAAAAGCCTTCTTCCTCTCTCTTAATGTCCTTGCTTGGTCTTTTGGTTTCTCATTAACAACTTTAATTTCACTTTCTTTCCCTTGGTGTTCATCACAGTTTAACTGTGAACTTGACAGTTTTTTACTTTCAACTTTATCATTTTCCTCTGTGTCTTCGCAGTCCATGGTTTTATCACCTCTAGCACCAGTTTCATTTTCATCTGTAGCAGGAGGCTTTGGTTTGTTTGTACAATGTTCTGTTGATTTTGTTTCAGTTTCATTTTCTGTTTCCTTTGCACCAGTCCCTGCTTCTGTAGATGTATTTTTAGCCATTTCAGCCTCACATGTGCCACTTAGTTGCTTTGCTGGAAAGATCAGTCCCCCCATGACAACATCACCAAAGGTTAATCCTGAAAGCAAATTATCAGAGGTCACCTCTTTACGAAACTGACATGGCAAACAGCACAGGGATTTTTTAAAAAGCCACAGAATGTCCTTGTAGAGCCCCGAATTTAGATATACATGTTATGACACAAGTGGCTTGCCTCCTGTAAGCAGACCAGGCCCCATATTACCTCAAGTATACGTATCGTTTGCACCAGCACTACAAGATTTATTTATGTTAAGATTGATAAAACTGCATTGTCATCCATCTCATGTTGCCTCCAAAGCAGATCAAGTTCCATGTTATCTCAACTGTACGCCCTTGACAGCATTTTATTTATAGTAAGGGAACCAAAACTATACTGTGGCCAAGACTAAGACACCCATCAGGAAGTCCATCATTATCACCTTGGCCAGTAGGAGTCTCTGGTCCCTAGTGTACTGATCCCTGTTACCATGCTCACTTTTCAAAAGCTAAAACAGTGGCCTTGTCAAAGACAGGACGATCCAAGCAGAGTAGATAAAACATGCAGCTAGGATCTGCTTTGGAGACAATCCTCTCATCAACTGATACGTCAACTGGGAAGTTGATTATCATCACCATGGCCATCATGTGCTCTTTTCAACTGTAGTCTGTTTATATGTTAACCAAGTTGACTGAACAGAAATTGAGTTATTCAGCATTCCGTGGTAAAAACGGCACACCCAGTAGAGAGGTGCAAATATGACGGTTGCTCTGTTCATACCTGTCAACTCTGCTGATTTTGGAAGGAGTCTCTCAATTTTGACACTCCAAAAGGTTGTTAAAATGTGGCGATTTTGTGCTGAAAATGGCCTTAACTTTTGTTTGGATGCATTTTTTTAACTGAATCTCCTGATTAAAAACATTTTGGGGTTGACACCTATATCTGGTTGCAGGCAAACAAATGAAGTGCCACAGAATATCAACAAAATGGGTGAAATCACAATAAGTAGTCTAAAGCAACTATTAACATACAATGGATTTTTTTTTTAAAGAATCTAGCAATATATCAAGAATTGTCTGTGTTGTTTCTTGAATTAATGGAATCTTAATTCTTTTCAGGATATACACATGTAGGAATATTATTCCAACTTTTTGAAATTACCCAATATCAATATGGTAGCTAGCTTATCATCGCACCCTGTAAAAATTCATTTATCCACAGCCTGTGTTGCAATATAGGTGTGAATTAAAAAATTGGGGTAAAATTTGTTAAGTGCAGAATGTGCTTATTGTCATAATTGATTATGGTGAGTTACTTTTTTCCATAAATTGATCTCCATCTTGGCTGTCTTCAAGCTTTTACATATATTTTTTCCCAATTTTGCAAGAATCCAGTCTTGGAAACCAAGATGAACAACTTCTCACCATTATCCAGTTTTAGCTGCACAAGCTCCATGGTAGCTGTAGCATCTTCTGCTGAACTGTGACCACTGTTACTAGCCTGAATATCACGACTGAAAACAGCAGCACAGGACATGTTACAGGCCACATGGATGTCAGGTTTTGCTGAGAATATTTCAGAGTTTAACTCAACACTCACTTCATCTTACAAAAGAATGGGCACTGTGATTCTAATTATAAAATAATATAATGAACAACAAGATATGTTTGTAAAACATAGATGCCCCCCGCCCTCATTACCCTTGCCCTCGCTACCCTATTGATAGTGGTAGATGTAACCTTACAAAATTACTGAAGGTTGATCATCAACAATTTCACATATCTTTAAACTTTAACCTAGCCCTTAAAAAACGACTAAAAACCTGGACAATATAAAAGTTATAGCTGCAAAATTAGTCATCATTTAGAAACCATATTCAGCAAAGTGGCTTTATGACCTTGGAAATGAGGGCAAGGTCACTCATTTTCACTTGACCTTCTTCAGTTATTGTGTGAAAACCACAGGAAGTCTACTGTCTGTGTGTGACCCTCAAAACTGGGTCAAGGTCATCCATCTACAAACTCAAACTAGCCCTCATAGGCAACCATAAAGCTGTGCAATATAAAAGTGCTACCTCTAAAATGCAAGTTGTCATGCAGAAACAGTATTCAACCAAATGGCTCTGTGACCTTTGAAATTAGGTCAAGGTCACCCATCTTCAATCTTGACCTAGCACCGAATACGGACAATTATCCAGTGCAATATAAAAGTCCTAGTTTAAAAACCTCTTCAGTTATCATGTGGAAACCAAAGTTAACTCAGGTACCACTGTGACCTTCGAAATTAAATCAAGGTCACCAAACTTTAAACTTCTTCTAGCCCTTAGCAAGAACTATAGACCTGTAAAGTATCCCAGTCCTAACTTAAAAACTTCTTGAGTTATTGTGCAGAAACCACAGGAATTCTACCATCTCTTTATGACCCTGAAAACTGGGTCAAGGTCATCCATCTAGCCCTTACAGAGAACCATAAAGCTGTGCCATATAAAAGTTCTAGCTTCAAGGTATAAGTTATCATGCAGAAAGCATGAAACCATATTCAGTAAAGTGGCTCCGTGACCTTTAAAATGAGATCAAGGTCATCCATCTTCAAACTTTGCCTGGCCCCAAAGATGGATTATAATCCTGTACAATATAAAAGTCCTAGCTTAAAAACCTCTTCAGTTTTTGTGCGGAAACCAAAGTTACCTCAGGTACCACTGTGACCTTGGAAATTAGGTCAAGGTCACCCATCTTCAAACTTTGCCTAGCTTTTGACTAGAATGATACATCTGTACAGTATCAAAGTCCTAGCTCAAAAACGTCTTGAGTTATTGTGCGGAAACCACAGTCTACCGACCGACCGACCGGCCGACCGACAGACCGACCGACATGTGCAACGCTATATGCCCCGCCTTCTTCGAAGGGGGGCATAAATATGGTGGTGCAATACTTTACATTCTCAAACCAGCAAGCTATAATACAACCTAAGCACCGCTGACTGTCTGGGGGTCTTTCACAATTGACAATTATTATCATAACCTCGGGGGGGGGGGGGGTACACTTTCAAGTCATAATAATAACGACTTTAGAACCCAGCTTTTCACACCCAGACCAAGTTTAACCAAAAGCAGTTCCAACCTTCAATCTCATTGGGGAACAATAGAGCATTAATAGGATTAAAACTCACACTCAGTTGACTCAGGATATTAGAAAGTACAATGTATGAGTGGGAGTGTGGAATAAAGAAATACACTGAAGCTAAACATTTATCCTCAGTTTTATTATTCCACTATAATAGCACCAAGCTTATGCTTTTTTATATGAAAATTAGTAATAGAGTATGATTTATGAAAGATAGAAGCAATTTCTGGTGGAGCATATATGGCCATACAGCCAACCACATACTGTCATTACTTTCAGAGTATGTTTTTGGAAGGGGGTGGGACAGAATGGGACATAACAAAGAGTATTCTTTTTGCATACTTATGAATATAGTGACAATTGTGAACAATCCCTTCACAGCAAAAGCGTACAAATGGTAAACAGCTGTAAATACAAGTTAGATTTTAACTCTTTCAGTGCCAATCACATCTTAAGTCAAACTAGTCTGAATTATCATCTCTGATACATATTCCTTGTAAAAATACCCTTCATTCAAGTACCAGCATGTCTCCAGTTTCAGAGAAGAGCTGTTGGCTCGGTCCAAAATTTGGCACTTAAAGTTAATATGAACACTGACTGCACAGTTGAGTTCCCATAAATATCCAAAAAGTGACTACTCCACATTGAAACCTCATCTGAACCACCCTCTCAATGATAAAGACCTTTAATGAGATAATCATAAGAATATAAGAGGCAAATGAATGACTACATAATGCTCTGAGAGGTGACCTGGCTCACAATGATTGATTAAATAAGGAGAGAACATGCCTGCTAGTCAAGCTCCTGACACAATGTCTCACATGGCCAACAATAGAGGGACAACTTCCAAGTGCCAAGGAACTGTTTTACGTGTGCCCCGACAGAATTCGCATTTCTTGAAAGATGCATCAGAGATATTAACAATACTGTATCATGTGTCAAGACAGGAGAACATACACATGATACAGTCTTCCAGAGGTAAGATGTGACTGAAGTTGACTCACCAGGGTAATGCAAGCACACATTATTTCAAGCATAAAAAAACTTCATCTACATGCTTTTATTCACACTTGTATATGATCTGATGATGCTTCGAATTACAGGATGTCAAACCTAAGATATTAACATGTACTTTAATACTTCTGATAGATGACTGCCTGAGTAGACACTGATGAATGTGTACATGTATTATACAAGTAGTAAGAACAAATAGTACCTACCCAAGAAATTCTGCTGTAAGCCTTTTTAGACTTGGCTTAAAATCTCTCTGACCTGACAAATTGTATATCACACTGGTATCAATCACATATGGGTGGAACATCTACAACAGTGACACAAGCAATCTGATTTTGGCTTCCTGGATTATCAGGCAAATCGTATGCATACAATTTTGAAGTGGATTATTTTTCTATCACAGTGAAATCCCCAGCTTCATACATGCACAATAAAACCCAATATTAATTAGTAGCCTTGACAAGTGTACAACTGTTGTGTACCTTAACTGTAACCTTTTTCAATGGGAAATTAACAAGACAGAATGATTGTCCATGCTAGAATCGACAGTTGTCAATGCACTGAGAGGAGTCTGACATCAAAAAGTTGAAAAGGCATGCTGACTTACCAAAATAAATTGAATCTCCGTGTCTGTTGTATATTTCTTTAAACTTATAAAACTAAACTACTCAAATAATCTCAGTTGGTACAGTTTCCATTGCTCCAAGATTCGAAGTGCTAGAAATATTTAGCAGAATACAAAGTGTGACAATAATTTAAAAAAAAAAAAAAAGGTAACACAGTAATGCATGCAGACTCCATTTTCTAGGGAAATGGTCATCTGCCCAGCTGGGAGGTATTATTTACATGCATACCTTGAGGGACAATAAATCTCCATTGAGGGATTGACCACACAGAATTGCATCTGACGGAAGGATGCCTTGTAATGTTTGCTGCACATCTTCCAGTCGTGTGTTCACATTTTGTAACAGTCTCTTGGTTATACCGCTGTATCTGTTGATAAACAAAAAACAAAGCTGACTGAAAGCCCAGTTAAAAGTCGTCAGACATTCACTTCAATTATCATAAAACTTGTTTTGATTAACAATCACAATCTGCTCTTAGATGGTCACAGGAAGCTATCCTTATGTGTACTGCAGACTTTGGTGCCACTCTTCATATTTATTGATACATCCATGACACTGTACATTCTTACCTCACCTGACAAAACTGTCAGCCAGATTCCCTTCAAACTTAAGTGGCAATGTAACTTGGGTGGGTCTCTACCAAATTTGTTCAAATGGTCATGCTCCAGTGATTTATCAATTTTTCTTTTTTTTGGGGGGGTTCTCCAGAACCATCACTCAGGTTAAGTTGAAACTTGATGGGATATGTTCCTTGTAGAAGTGTCAAGCAAAGTTTTCACTAGGTGGCAATGCTGTGGATTCCTGATTTTAAACACTTTTTCAATTCAGGTATTTGTCGGTAAATGCACGTTTCTTATTGATTACTTTGGAAGTCAATGGGAATTCTAATGCTAATTCACAATTTTGGCTTCTCCAAAACCGTCAGGTGGCAATGTACCTTGGGTGGGTCTCTACCAGATTTGCTCAAATGGTCATGCTCCATTGATTTTTTAATTTTTCATAAATATTTTTGGTTCTTTTTTGGGGCAAATCTTAACAAATTGCACGGGTATATATACACATATCACCTGAGCACAGGAGTGTCAGAGTCTTGTTTGAAATCACCAGGATGTGGACATGGTTTGATGTGTGTAAGGATAAAAACAAAAACAAAACAAAAAAAACCAGTGTGATGCTGATATCTGCTGTATGCTATCAGAAGCAGATTTCCGGACATCATGTTAAGCCATCCAACTAATTACTTTGAATGTGATGAACGGAATTTCATCCAAGGTCTATACAAATTTGATGTATTTGTGTAAGAAACACAGTTTCCAAAGCAGGTTTAAGTTTTCCCAAATTAGCTTTGCTGCACAAGGTCCAATTAATAGCCTACACCAGACCAAACATAATATCCTTCTAGTTTCAGTGAAGTATGTTCTTGTCCAAAATGACAAAAATTGTTCCATGTCTTTGTGCAACTATTTAAAGTACAGACTAGCTAGCTGCATTAAAAGAAAGTATTCAAATTGAATTTTTTGTGAGCCACTGCATACAAACTGTTCTGAATATTTCATACTTAACTTGCCTGTTCATCTATCACACTTGATTTATTTGTTGGTAATTTCCTTTGGTCTCTAGTTGAAGTCTAAATTGTTTATAGCCTGACTTCCAAGGCAAGGCCTCTGAGCTTACCTCTCATTGGTTCACAACTTGTTCTAACTAATTTTGACGTCAGTAATCTGCTTAGCTGCCTCTCAGGCCTGCTTTATTTTAACCACGGGCCTCACATCCGAAAGCATAAAAAATCAAGGGCCTAAATTTTAAGTACGACTTGGAAGGCAAGTACTTTTGTACTTAGTGGCGACAGTGTACCTACTTATTATCTAGTGCTAAATTACAGTGGCATAAGCCAACCCAACAAGGAAATGTGCCTTACCTTGTCAAATAATCTCGGACTTGAGCTCTAGGCTTGACCAAGGTATCATAGATAAGCTCCAGCTTTTCATTGACAATAGATACACGTGCCAGCTCTAATTTCTGGTTGCTGGTGAACACCTGGATAACACACAAATCCATAGTTGTACTTTAATATATTTTAGTTGGACATTTGGGGACATATCAACAGAGAAAGACAGCACTGTCTTAATGGTGTTCACATTTTAGTTTACACCTCAATAATAATAAGTTTATCACAGGACTATGCATTAAGGGATCAGTTTATATTTTCATATAATTTTCACATAAATGTACTTAACATAATTCTTTTCATGGTTAGAACAAGACTAAATACACAGTATGCATATTAATTTCCCACCACAAAGCACAGGTTTGACGCCTGGCGATCACGGGGGACGTGAGGGTCGCATCACTGCCACAGACAAGCCATACGCTCATTTCTCACAAAATTAGCATTTTTTGAGAAAGTTAAGTTCACAAATGCCAAACTGGTATTCTGGTATTCTTCTAGTACTTCCTGAGCCATATATAAGAAAAAATTCCATGTGCCTTTAATAAGTATTCTGTACTTCCAAAAAATTAGTGATATCCTGCTTGTACCCACAGGTACCGACCCGTATCTCGCCATATCTCACCAAGCAAGACCAGGCAATCAGGTATGCACTTGGGGCTGGAACTTAATATACATATCTCCTATGAACTAGTCTTGGCATGGGTCGAGCACATTGCACCCAAACTATGCCAACAAAAGCTGTTGATCTGGGACAAGTTATCTTGATAAGAGATAACATTTTTCATGCAAAACATCTGATAATGAAAAAAATGGCAGAAGCATAACAGACTACATTTTATGTCTAGCACTTTCCTGCAATTTGAGCCACAAAGGGTGAAAACAAAAGTAGCTTGCTACCAGTATCAGTGCTTGGCCACAATAAACTGTCTTTGCAGTTGAAACACATGTAAAATACCACATTTTGCACCTTCACCAATAACAGATAAAGACCATTTGTGTTTCAAAAGCCATATCATGTGACATTTTACCACTGACTGCTGCAAATTTCATATAAATGCCTGTTAGCATGCCAAAAATAATGATGTCACAATGAGACCTTCTTCAAGAATATTTTACACAGTGGATGTGTAACTGAAAATAAAGCTGTAAGGAAAGAACTATTTATTTTGTGAAGCCAGTTTCCTTACCATTTCACAATCCACAGCAAACAAAGGACTACTCTCTGTGACTTCTGTGTATTCCTCCCTGCTGTATACAAAGTCTGAGTACATATCTGTAAGTAATTTAACATACAAAGTTAAGGACTGATGGTCTACTTGCAGGAGGCAAAATCCATACTAACTAAAAGATATTCTGATCAATATATTTTGGAATGGAATTTCAACTTTTCTTCATAGAGGGATTAATATAGGACACTGCCCTGTTTCCCAAATGTTTTTTCAATAAAAATATGTTTAAACCAACTTTTCTTCATGTACGTGGTCTATCATTTAAATTTCTGCTAAAATAAAAACTTTTTTTTTCCAGTAAAATAAAAACTTCACATACTTTTCGGTGCTATCCCTTTACATGTTAAATGGAGCCAAGGGAAATTATATGAGGGAACTGTCATAATTTACATGCCTGGCTTTTTACTGCCCACACCATCATGGACATTCACATATGAAATCATGAATTCACAAAATTCTGTGGGAATTATGTATTACCTTATAATTAACACTTTCACACAGGTTCCAAAGAAAGTTGGCTGGAGCAATCTCTGGTCCATCGTGCCACATGCTATTTTAGAAGTGGACTGTACTGCAATCCACAGTTAACTCTTCAAGTGCCAAATTTTGGACTTAGTACCCCAGGTCAACAGCTTTTCTCAGCCTCACCCAATGCGTGCCAAGAAAAGCTGTTGACCTGGGGTATTCTCTCTGGAACTGCAGGCATACAAATCTGGGATCACAAGGTTTAACAAAATGCTTTGCACACTTCAAAATACCAGTCACGTATCACTGTTGGCAAATCTGTTATAGTCTCCCCAATCCCGAACATGATGAAGTCAAAACATGTTTATTTACCTGCTTCTACTGGCAATGGATAGCCCTCTTGCATCAACTGCTCTGGACTCAGGAGAAGATGTAACTGAGGATATTTGTATTTTTTGCTTTTCTTTACTTCTGACTGATCTACGGTAACTGGCACAACTCCTTTCACAAGCCTCTTTCTCCTTCCCTTGTCTTCTTCAACTAATTTATAAACAGAACAATACAAAGTTAAACTAATGATAATAACCATACATATGGTACTTCCAGAGGTAGAACAGCACATCTTTCCACAAACTTTCATTGTTGTTTGGCCTGTGTGAGCTACACAGAACAAATTTATCTGATTGCAATACATTAAAGATGCAAATGATGAAAAGAGCCTGCAACATAAAAGAACAGTAAAGAGTTTTCAAGTTTCAATAGACTATCATCACAAAATATTATGTCTATATTTTTCTTATTTGAAATATACATTTGTTTTACAATTTACAACAATAAAAGGGTATCAGGTTACTTGCAAAAATACAGATTGAACTCTGGACACAATACTGATGTACAAACATGTACAAACAAACTACTAGGATGATTCAAAATGGCGCTGATTTCAGGGATTCCTTATTGATGTTCTTTAGTTTCATTTTCTTTCCAATATTCTTGTCAAAACACCAGAGTTGAAGAAGTTTGTCCATAGTTACCAAAGTCTTTGAGAAGCTGTGTTTTGCTCAAGGGAACACGGAACAGCTCTTCTGCAACTGTGCTGTCATATTGGGATGGCGACACCATTTCCACACTCTGCCATGAAAAACAGAAATGTGGGTATATAATGTACATGTACAGTTTAACCTTGAACATACACAGTCAATCTCACCACAACAAACTGCATGAATCAATACAGCAACAATGTCACATTTTTGCCTCAGCTTAGATCTTTATATATAAGCATAATTAAGAACTATAAACTGGTAAAGTGGTCACTGCGGCTAATGGCAAAGAAGTTTTCAGGTGTTTGACTAGTTTCTTTGGGACTGCAACTCATCTGGAACTGAAAGGAACACTGCGGGGGGAGGGGGGGGAGGAGGCATTTATATACATGGGGTAACACATCTGCTGGTATAAACTCACATGCATTGTGATTGTACCTCTGACTGACAGTGGATAAATAGGTTGGTTTCCACATGAAAACTTCATTAAAGACAATTTGAATCTTATGAGATTTCATTGGTAGACAAACCTGTCATGGCCCCACTGTAAACTGGTTTGTTTAGTCATGGTAATGATATTACAGTGGAGACCCTGAATAGGAGCTGTGGAATGTGCAAGTCACATTTCCAAGTGTGAATTTAGTGCTTCAATGATTGTAGCAATTAAAGCTGTTTCACAATAGGAATGAACATTGCCAATTGGGAACTCATGGGCAAAATGAAGAGAATGGGTGTTCTCTACATATGCCATAATATATGCAAGCGCATTAAAACAAATATGTAGAGAACACCCATTCTCTTCATGAAGACCAGGAGTTCCCAATTCACCATGTTCATTTCTTGTATACAAATTCACAAAAATTAGTAGATCCTGCAAAATTTTATAAAAAAGAAGCTTTTTTTCACTTGTTGAAAAGTCATCAGTGCCCAGCAGTCTTTCCAGATGGAAACCCTGCTCCAGGCTCCTTCCATGAAGGCCAGGCAGCCATCCATGCCCTCTGTCTTCGGACATGGACTAAACCTGCAAAGCCTTCATGGAGAGGGCTTAGTTGAACATTCAATCCTCCCCAGAAGTAGTTAAACACCTAAACAAAAGACTATGTACAGTAAAACCTCCCTATACTGAGCACCCTAGGGACCAGAAAAAAAGTGTTCGGTATAGGGAGGTTTGCTTACATTGGAAGTATATATTTGGGACCGAGAAATGGTGTTCAGTATAGAGGTGTTTGGTATACAGACGTGTTCGGTTAGAGAGGTTTTACTGTAATTCTATTGCATGTACCCCATCAGTGTTGCATAGCCAGGTTTAACTTCAATCTACACTGTATGTGCACGATGAGTTTCAAAAAACACAAGTCAAACAACTTAGATGTTATGCAAATTTCCCACTTCTAAGAACACTTTTAAAATAAAGGCACTTCAATGCAAAGCACTGACTGATGGATCAAACTTTGCACATGCAAATGTCCTGCTAGCGGCTATAATAGCCTTAATGAGAGTCTTCTGGCCAGTACCTGTTGGACATTATGCTTTGTACAATCTTGTTTTTCATGGTCAATTAAAAGAATTTGAGTTTTGAGTTTTGAGTCCTGTGACATTGAAAAATGATGTCAAGGTAACCAAATATAATGTTGTCAAGGCAACAAGAGGATCATGTTGATCCTGTGCTCTGCTGACTGGAATCTGCTTTTACAGTATTGGAACACATGGACATTTGATTCAGCATTTATCAAAGATACAAATTGACAGTGTAGAAAAGGTCATAGTTGACTTTATTCAGGAAACAAAATTGAATAGGGCGACCTGACTTGTCCATGGTAGTACATGTATTATCAATTGACATACCTTGCTGTTTCAATGGCTGCCGATGTACAGTGGCAGCGCTCACCTACAGTCACAAAGTCTGATATCCCATAACTTTGTCAAAAATTAACATATCCATATTATTTTCGCAAACTTTCATTGTCTAATGTCCATCTATATTTTGATAAAATTTTAAGCAATTCTATCATGCTGTTCTGGAGAAGAAGTCGAAAATAGCCTCAACACGCAAAAATTCATAAAAAAATAGGAAAAATCGCAGCGCCACCTGGTGGCTAAAATGAGAACTAGTTGACCCCAGGTGACCCTATGTGCAATATCAAAGCAATTGGCCAGGTAGTTCTTGAGATGAAGAATTTTTTTTTTTCAAAAAATAAATTAAAAAATTGATTAAAAATAGAAAATTATTGCATCATCATCTCCTTTGCAAACTTGGTAGAGGTTCACCTGGGCAACATCCATGTGTAAAATTAAAACATTGCATACAGCGGTTTTTGAGAAGTCAAAAGGGTAAATACAATAGTGTAATATATGCACTGTATTGCCATATATATATATATATATATATATATATATATATATATATATATATATATATATATATATATATATATATATATATATATATATATGTATATATATATATATACAGCTGCAGCACTTCCTTACAGTTGCGAAGTTTGATATCCCATAACTGTGCCTAAAATTAACATATCCATATTATTTTCGCAAACTTTCATGGTCTAATGCCAACTATATTCTGATAAAATTTTAAGCAATTCTGTTCAGCCGTTCTGGAGAAGAAGTCGAAAATAGCCTTAACAGGCAATAATTCATAAAAAAATAGGAAAAAATCACAGTGCCACCTGGTAGCCAAAATAAGAACTAGTTGATCCCAGATGACCCTTTGTGCAATATCAAAGCAATTGGCTTCGTAGTTCTTAAGATGAAGAAATGTAAATTTTTTTTCAAAAAATAAATTAAAAAATTCATAACAAATAGAAAAATTATTGCATCATCATTTCCTTTGCAAACTTGGTAGAGGTCCACCTGGGGATCATCCATGTGCAAAATCAAAACATTCTATGAAGTGGTTTTTGAGAAGCAGTTGTAAATATAAAAAGTCTAACGACAGATGGACGGATGGACGGACGGACAGATGGACAACGGATGCAAATGGATTCTATAAGCTCTGCTGACTGACAAGTCAGCAGAGCTAAAAATGAGGTAAATTTGTGTTTCAGGTGGCCAGTGAGTCTTGAGATATTGTGTTCACAAAGGTTTTTTTACAGGTTTTACTAGTATTCACTGGAGTTTCTCACAACAGACCACTGCATTGAGATACCATTATCAGACAACAATTGGGTAGCCCCTCAAGAGAGACCACTGTATTAAGATACCAATATCTGACTGCAACAGTGGAGTCTCTTGAGATAGACACCACTGTATTGTAAAAAGTTTTTCAACAGTTTGACAGATGCAAGTGAAGCAAATATTGCCGGGAAGACCACAACTGAGAATTATACATTCACTACCACTCGGGCCACCTATGTTAATCTTACTAGGTTACAGCACTTCTAACAACATGAGCATTAAAGTTACTGTCATTGATTACTTGACCCTTTCTTCAATCAATTAAAACTGAGTCAACAACAACAGAAAAATGGTTTGTACCAGTGATGAGTCAAGTTTATTGTTATACTGGACAAAACATGGGAGTTGGGGAGTATGCAGTAACATTTTTTTAAATGCCTTCACACATTTTCTGGCAAAATTATTCTTGAAGTGCTCAGTGAGGTAATCAGGTCAGTTATGGTAGTATACATGTATCAGCACATTGAAGTATTAAGAAGAATATGATTGTACTTAACATCAAAACAGAAGTTATATAACTATTTTTCTGCTTGAAAATAAAGTAAAAGTATCATTACCACATGGAACAATCTCTGTATATTGGGAAAACATTCCTGGTACTGTGCATACTCCATGGCACTGACAGCATCCAACACTAACACCAGCACATGCTTGATCCTGTTCCATCGCAGTACACGACACCACCTGTAAGAGCAATTTGACATCATGCACAACTTCTACCATCTTCTTGTCCTTTTTGTTTACCTAGCACCTTTTAGTAAGGCTAAGTGTTCATACTATTCATCTGTCGTGAAGACCAAATGGGAATCTCAGATGCTTGAGCAAGTTGGCCATATATATCTGCCATGAAACATGTCACTCATTTTTGGCATGTTTTTATTTCCATCTAGAAACTTGGTGAATTTAAAATGTTTAATTTCATACCAATTTTTGAAAAAGCAAATCATTGATCTGTATATATATTGAGAGAAATCAAGAAAACTGCAAGAATACCAGAGTGTGACAGGATTACCATAATGCTCAAGTAATTTACGGAGTTGTAATTCATAGAGGGCTTGCCATGTCTTGAGACTTCATTTGGAAATTTTGACTAAAAAACAAAGCATGATCTTAAGGTCATTTTGAACTCTGGTCATTCTGGCAACATGGACACTGACATATTCTAGATAAAAAGTGACATGCTTTTGTGACGAAGGGAGTTTCTCAGTGCAACTTGCCAGATGAAGTGACCTGCTTGTACATGTAATTCAAAGAGGGCTTGAGACTTCATATGGACACCACACACATACAACTTTGTTTTGAAATAATTGCCAGAGTACTTTAATATGCCCACTCAGTCCAATCAGAAAATTGAATAGGTTTAGTGACCAAAAGTATGCAGGCAGTTCTTTCACAAATTTTGTTGCATTAAGTATTATTTTGTATGACATGTATGATAATACATACTGTTACAAAAAAAGGAAAAAATGTCAGTGAACATGTAGATGATTTAAACATAGACTTACATGTACGACAAAGTCTAAACTGGGGCACATCATTTATCGTACTTATCAATTCACTGTGTTCTTGCATCAAGTGCTTCCACAAAAATAAATAAACAAATAAATATAAGTTACAGAGTAAAGAAAATTAATTTATATGTTATTTACTTCATCAGTTTAAAACTAACAAGCTATGTATCAGCCTAGAAATCAATTTGACAGCCTACCTAGGTTTATAGCTGGCATCTTGCCCCTGCAGTGCATAGAGAACCAAATGCTGCACATCAAGCACAAACAGTGGAGGTGTTTCTGTGTTCATCTGGTCATCATCTTCTTTGCATTTTTCTCTTGTTCCTGGTTCGTCTCTCTGTGCTTCTGCATACGTTTCTACTAACCATATTTTGGCTTTTTGCTGAAAGAATGTGTAATGAGCTAAATGATGTGATATGCTGCACAGTCTCCCTGACAAATTAACTTATTACAGTGTACACCTAAATGCCAGTAAGACCGGTCCACATGTGTAGCTGCAATCCACTGTAATTTGCTAACGACAATTTATCATAACTATACTCTGAAGACCAAACCAGAGGGATGTGTGAACAACCAATAGTATGCTAGCCTCGATACAGTAAAAAATATATCCCAATCTGAGCTTCAGCTTGATCTGAGCCACATTGAGCAGACCTGAACCCAGCTTAACTTTGAGCTGGTACATGTGAGTACATAACATAAGGACAACCCATTTAAGTTGGTTACTGAGTTTTACTAAGATCCTGGCAGGTACACCCCGAACAAAATTGAAGTGGATCTGGTATATGGCTTTGGAGAAAATTACATAAAGATACATGTACATTAACATTCCAATATTAACCAGGCTAACATTATACAATTATAGACTTTTCAGTGGATAGACACGCTGTGACATCGACCAGAAAACCAATGTCGACCTCCGCTTCACTTTGGTCGTCATTCGTTTTTCTTGTCGATATTCACAGCATGTCTATCCACTGAAAAGTCTATAATTATTTTATTAAATAATAAGAACATCAATTTCAATATTTACTGTTAAAAGGGATGAATTATTAAATATTGATAACAATGAACAAACAATAGACATCCTGTGGATATCAACCAGAAAAACTAATGTCGACCTCCACCTCTGCCATTTTCCTTGGACAGTGGCATGCAGTGGTGACGCATGACCATACACAGAGCTAATATCAACTGGCCAGCAGACATCACATAAGAGCAAAGCCTCATGTGACAGGAATTATCCAATCATAAATTGCTTATTCTTAGATTGTTTAATAAGTATTCTTACAGCTCAATATAAAATCCAAAAAACAAACAAATGAGCAAACAAAGAATCACAAGATGATTGTATCACTATTAAATATGCACATTTACATGACTGATATTTAGTCAAACTACATGTACATTTCCACCAAATGTTAAAGAATGCAGCATGTACTTTGCAACATAAAGTAATAAATTACCAAAGTACAAAAAAATCTATTAAAAAAAAAAAAAAAAAACAGAAAAACAATCAGAGCAACAAGTGTTGAACAATCTAAGTCTTTGCATACCCAGGAGTCTTCCTATCAAATTTTGAAGAAACAGTTGCTAATGTGGCTTCATCTACAGTTTTTCTTAAAAATGAACAAAAAACTTCAAAAAAATAGAGTACGACTGTTTGAAAAAAGTTGATAGAGACCCACCCAAGTTGCATTCTCACCAAGTTTCAAGTGGACCTGGTGTATGGTTTGGGATTAAACTACATTTTCATGTGTATTACAATATCCCTACAGTAACCATACAAACATGTGCTCTTACCAAACATTATAATAATGTACTTTCAAAAGTTTCAAATGACAGTACTCCCAGCTACTGAGCAACTTCCATGTTAAGTCAAGCTGCATTCCTATCAAGTTTGAAGAGAATACTGCTTACGTTTTGAGACACGTTAAAAATTGCAGAAATACAGAAATTCACACAAAAATTCAGGAAAAAAATCCCAGATTATGGTCTCAGGGTACCCAGTAGTTTCAAAGAAGATTCTGTCAAAAATTTTGCCGAAAAGTGAAGAAACAAATTCACAAAAAATACAAAAATCAGTGCAGCAAGACCATTTGAACAAATTTGATAAGAGATCCACCCATGGTACTTCCCAAACAAGTTTGAAGATGTGCAGCCAGTATTTTTTGAAAAGAAATGAAAAATGTAAAACGATCAACAATGGCTGGGATGACCAACCTGCAAATTCAGCTACTGACACGTCAGCTGAGTAAAAACACCTCCAGGGCCTAATATGTGTGTTAAAAAGAAAAAAGAAAAAGAAAAAGAAACCTTGCATCATTTTGATTCTTGTGACATATCAGCTTGGACATAATGAGTGACAAATCTGCTGTCTTGTAAACCATATCTGGCATAGTTCACATCAATATATAAATAATTTTAGTTTAACATATAGATTTTATTTGCATGTTACATATATCATGTTTTGTCATGATCAGTAAAAAGCCACACTTAAATTATGTACATATTACATTTATATGCATACAACATACCATGCTTTTCTTCTGTCGTTCTTTCAGTGCTGCTCTTAATTTCTTCAATTCTTCATCCCCCATTGTTCTATTGGAATGCACACTTTCATCTGAGTGTCCAGTCACTGTTGAGGTACTGTCTGCACTTGTGCTCCCCATTGGACTGGATTTTGCATTTGCATCTCCATCAGAACTGTCATGTGTAGCACTCTTGGAATCTATCCTCTGTATCTGACAATAAAAGAAAAAATAAATTGCTTCTTTACAAAATGATTGTTTTGAGAATAGAAAGCAAAGTTGTGAAAATAAAGTCATAGCCTTCAATCTAATATAATACAAACACCAATTTTGAAACCCACCTTCAAAGTAAATTCTATAATTCAGTGTTGTCATCCTGCCCAAACTTAAAAGCCAGGAGATGGAAAGTAAAATTCTAAGAGACTGATAAATTAATATGAAATATGAAAGGAAAATATGGATAAAATTCAGGATGGTGGCTAAAAATTATCAAAAATCTACAATTTTTCTAGAATTTTCAGTATAACATTCGGGAGCCCACTGAGAAAAATCGGGGGGTGGGGGTGGGGTGGTTGGCAACTGTACAAAGTGCACAACAGAGTGCAAAAAGATATCCTCTGCTCGAAAATTTGGGTTGTTTTTTTAATATATATCTTCACATGAAGTATATCTTTTATCATGTTTATTTCATAAGCTCTATAGTTTTCTATTTTGTAAGCCACTGCATGATTCGCCACCCTTCTCGACAGATAAAAACACCTCCTTATTTGGAAAAGTACAGAATCCATTATTAGTCGCCATTTGCCAAAGTTGTTGGAACATGTTTCTGGACCCTTATATGGTAACATTATCTACGGTTTTACCTGTTTAATCATCCTATTGCCCACATTCCATTCTTCGTCATCTCTTAGTTGAATAGAAATTTTAGGTTACACGATGGGAGACCAATTTGTTCATACCATAACCAAGAGAACCACAATTTTAAACATTGCTCTGCAAGGAAGTGCCAACAAGGTTCTCAAGGCAATACAAGCAACAGGCCTCAACAGGGAAACCCCCACAATACCATTGAAGTTTGGTGACACTTGTATATGGGCTACTTTAGATACATTGGCAGACATATCCATAATGTCTGCAGAAGTATTTGACAAATTCCAAATTCATGGAAAAAGCCTTTGAAACCAACAATATTTGGTCCAGGACAGTAGTTAGGGGTTGGACGACACAGGTTAGAGAGCTTAGGGGTAGCTAACCGAACATTTAGGATAGGCTCTACAGAATGGCAAGTACCAATTTAAATAATACACTTTGTAACAAGTAAAGAGCTTTTAGGCAGTGGCTTCTTAGCACTTTCCAAGGCAGTTCTAACTGGCTTTTGACCAAAGAACCCTGAAACTTGGGAACCATAATGATATTAAACTGTTACAGAAAAGAACTGTGGTGGCTAAATTTGCTTTAGTACAGATAAAAAAGAAAAGCTATATTCCACTGCGTTCTGACAATTTTGCCTGCCGATAGAATGGGAGATTGGCAGCTAGGTCAATTTTTTTAGTCATGCCTTTCTATAACAGTCCAGTGTTTCAGGACTTACCTGGTGTAATGGCCCCCAGTATTTTAACAAAGATCACTGGAGCAGGAAAGGTGCCCATTGAAATTATCAATTACACAGGATGATCATATGCATTGAAACCTGGTATCTCAATTTCTCTAGTCCAAACCTTACAGGAAACTGAAATCAATCTGATAGATTGCCTGAACGGACACAAGTAACTTAATTCTGTCCGTGAAGTTCCTGCTTTTGTTAAGAAGCCCAATGAGCCAGTAGAATCAACTTGTCCAAATATAGATTTGTCTTATCTTGCACCAGGTGAAAGAAAATAGTTGCATAAATATAGTGAGGTGTTTGCAAAAGATGAGTTTGATATTGGAAAAGGGCCAGACTTCCCGGTATGCATAGATACGAAGATCAGCCACCAATACAACAGAGAATGTATTGAACAACACTCACTTTAAAGTCTGAATTAGAAACACAAATTGAGGTATCACTTAAGGCAGGGATAATTAGAAACTCCCACAGCCCTTGGAGTAGCCCTTGTCTACTTGTCCCAAAGCCAAATGGCCAATACCGATTGGTGATAGACTATAGGAAACCGAACAATGTGGTCGAAAGGAATTCTGAATATCCCTTGCTGAACACAGAGGACATTTTTATACAGTTACAAGGTTCCAAAATGCATAAAAGTCTTGACTTGTTTTCCGGGGTTTTCCATTTAAAAGTAGATAAGAGAGACAAAAGTAAAACAACCTGGATTTGTGAAGTAGGTTTGTTTGAAATCAACTGGCTTCCCCAAAGCCTAGTAATTTCCCCAAATTACTTCATGGAATGTTTGAATCAGGTTTTTTTGGGGGGGTTAGTGATGATTTAGCTTGCAACATGATTTATTATGTCCGTCTGATTCTTGGCAACTTCAATTAGTGTTTCCATTAACCCCCAAATTGGGGTATACAGTGATACCTGTCTTGAGGACCCTTCCAATGACAGACCGCATATCTTTTTAAGGCCACTCTCTCAGTACACTGTGCTATCTTTTCCATGTTATTATTCCTATAATGAAAGACCACCTGTTTTCAGAGACCACATTTTCACCTGCCCAAGGTGTGGTCTCTCAAGACAGGGACCACTGTATTACCCTTTCAAAACCTTAAATACCCTCTAAGAAAATTCTAAACGATTACAAGTCTTATTCATTTACATGTAAAATTGATAAAAAGCTAGTCTTATCCCTTGAATTTCTCTTCTTGTGACCCCCTGAAAAAAATTCGGACGGAAACACTGAGAATGACATTGCTCATTTGGAGGACACATTCATTGGGCTAAGTGTAGCCTTGTACAACCGGAATTGAAGTTTCTTGGTCATATTATTAGCGAGACAGGCATCAAGGCAGCCTCAGACAAGGTACAAACAATGAAGGAAATTCCAGTTCCTATCAATGTTCAGGATGTGAGAGCTTTCTTGGGCATGGTCGGCTATTTTAGGAAATTTATACCTCAATTCAATGAAATAGCATAACCACTAATACAGCTCACACAAAAGAACGCACGGTTTTTATTGCGGTGAAGATGCTGAAAAGCTTGTTTAAAAGTCAAATGAAGAACACCATGGCACAAAAGTGTCCCATTATATGCTTTCCTGAATACAATTTTGTACAACTGCATATGTAAGGGGAGAGAGACAGAAGGCAAACACACTGATTCAACTATTCTCCTGAGGTTGGAAGTTTGGAACAAACTGCAGCAATCTCCTTGAAACAGAAATATCATACTTCTCATTTTGTGACCAGTTTGTTATATAGTTTTTTATTTTTATTATGATACTACCATGGAGGAAGAAACCTAGTTTTCTTCTCCATGCTACTAGCATCACCATGGCGCAATAAAACTTCGTCAATGGTACCACTAACTTACTACTATTTTTATCCCAACAGATGAAATCTAAGATAGTTTTAGACTAGTCTAAGTTCTTTGTTTTAACTACAAATTACAATACAGTAGTAGATCTACCTGTCACCAAAGATCACCCCTAGGGAGGATCAAAATGTGGTCTTATAAGACAGGTGGTCTCCCTTGAGAGGTATAAATAACAAGAAAAGTACTGCAAAAAGTATATTAAAAGGCAGGTGGTCTCTCATTTAGGGTGGTTTTTGTGACAGGTACTACTGCACTGCGTAAAAAGAAAAGAATTTACTCCGGTTTTTCTATATCGTTTCAAAAGATGAGTATCTGCTTTGTTGATTCTTGCCAATCCTTCTGTTTAATCATACAGGTATCGCACGATACCATTATGGTTTAATCAATTTAGTTGTGTTTGACTCCCCATCAACACGTTGTGCTTGAACTCGTCTTAGTCACTCTATTATCGCCCAGTCGCATCATGCAGTATCAATTTCCCTCCAATCTACACACGCGGACATAACAATATATCTAGTGACAGTGTTATACACAAATAGAGCTGAGAAAGTAGATTCATATAGGCCTAAATCAAACGGGTTGCTGAAAACATTTTACGAGGCGACATGGGGCAATGTAGACCCAAATTTCTGGCTTACTTTTGCTCGAAGATCGTCTGCTTCATTGGCTTTTGCCACTTCCAGAAAAGCCCTGATTTTCCTCTTCTTGTTCTCTATTCGATCTTTTTTACGCTTGGATATTTTCTCTGCTTTCATAAGACATCCATCTCCGTCCCCTATTTCTGTCATGGTTTTAATTTGATGCAGTTTAACACATTAAACCATCACCCCTGCCTTTCCTCACGTGTAGATTTGCTAACACAGGTGTCGCTGCTCGAGTTTCATCCGGGAATTTGCAACATGGCAGCGTCCTGAAGGAAAGAAGCCAGGCACATTTGATATGCTGATGTTCGCCAGTAATTGTGGAAAATCTGAGCGAAAGTTACTGGCCATAGTTAAAATATAGAAAATAAAACTTGTCATAAAGTCAGGTGGGTTGAAATATTGACTTGGTGTGTTTGAGATATCCATAATCATTGGAAAGCGAAGATGAACATGATGCATGTGGGAGAATAATTTCACAACCCACAAGTGTCAAGTGAGACTGAGAGTGATGCGTGTCTGCAAGACAGTGCAGTGCATGTACAAACCGTGCTGACATTAAAGCATGGGCCATGGCCACGTCAGTGTCTATGATCCTGGCCGTACAACTAACGAGTATACAAAAATAGATTTTATTGACATCTAGAGATAAACTGGTCACTTCAGAGACTAAATAAATTTCACAAGTGGGAGTCCGATGACAAAGTGATGCCACTGATGGGTGTTCAGGAAGACTGGAATACAGTTATACATATACGGTACATGTACATACATCGCTGGCTTGGAATGAATTTAATGTGATAAGCAGAGACTGAGTCTTGAAAGTCGAATGAAAAAGTTCGAATATGAAAAAAAAAAAGACAAAGAAAGAAAAATAAGTCATACAAAATCAAAGTGAATTAAATGACAATTGAAGTATCTCCTGATTGTTTCAAATACACAAAGTCAGCCACAGAGCCATGAGCCATGGAATGATAGGCCAGATTAGAAGCTCCTACTTGACCGGAGAATCGCCCTCCTATGATATTTAGTTGGAAACAGGGGTTGGAGAGGGGTCTCCTGTTTTTTTATAAACCATCAAAGCACTCAGCAAAAAGATTTGTATAAGTCTATACGTAAAGGTGAGAAGGTGACATGTGGCTCTTGTACATTTTTCCCAAAGAGCCACAAAAGCGGTTTGCCACATTTTGATGGTTAAATAAGAGTGGAAATGAAGGTCTCTGGTGCATTATAATCTACAACACAGACATACCTCAATTTGTATTATCTTTGCAACATGTGTATTTGAAAAGTGGTACACTTTTGGGGGGGGGGGGTAAGCTTTGTTGTACACAGGAGGCCAGCAGAATTCTCTTTTTTTCCTGGTAAAAGCAAGAGTCTCCCACTGAAAATGGGAGAGTTGGAGCCCCTGTTGTAGCACTGTAGACATATGGTAGAAGTGCCTGTTCCAGTGTTGCCAACCTGCCAAACTTAAAATCCGGGAGATAAAAAGTAGAATTACGGGAGGTTGATAAATTTATAAGAAATATAGAAGGGAAATATTGATGAAATTCCAGGAGGTGACTCAAAATTGTCAAAAATCCACACTTTTTCAAGTTTTTTCAGCATAAAATTCCGGGAGTCTCCCGAGGAATCCGGGAGGGTTGGCAACACTGCTGTTCATACTGATTTGTAAATGGCCTTTGACCCAATCCTAAATGGAGCTTATCACTGTCGCTAACAAAACTGAGCGGTGAAGGTCCCTATGGTTTAAATTGGTGCTACAAGTTTTACAAGGGAACCACCATTTCAGCTTGCCCCACTTAAAAACCATTTATTACCAACATCGGGCAGTGCTCAGTCATGCATATCTTTAATCCTATGTAGAAATGGTTTCAGGATGTTCCATACACAAACAAACTTTGACCATGTAAGTCAATATGCTACATAAGTAATACACTCGATCATCAGTTGGTGCATGCAAACCTGAACGTATAACCAATATGTACCTATACCTATTCATAATGTCATTCCTATATGTAAACCTACTCACACATAGTTTGTTAAGTACCTCACAGTGACATCATAATATTGTACTGTTGAAGTTAGTATAGCAATAAAGAAACATCCCAATTTACAAAGTAAGGTTGCTGATTTTAACAACCCTTTTGGCCATATATTTTCATTTACATATCCTTTGTGAACCTTTGGGCATTTCTTTGACATTTTAATAATACTCTGTGGCTAGCCACTTGTTTGCCGTGGTGCTATAAAAACAGGAAGCCATTTAAAAAAACAAAAAAAATCCCACAGTTGTATCTCACACTCGGCATACCAACAGCCCCTGCCTGTGTTGTCACAGCCAGAGTTGTGGAAGCTCTAACAAGGGCTACCTTCTCCCTTCCCTTCCTGCAGTTGCCCACTGTAGCTTTCATCTCCCTAAAACCCAACACACTAGCACTTCACCAGGAAGCCCTTCCCTAAGTCTACCCCTACTCAACTTCCTCGCATTTCCCTCTTCAGCCCCATCATCCAAGCTAATCTATCACTTTCTGCCAAATATGGAAGTTGTTCTAGGTTCCTATAGGCATCGTCTTTTTCTGTCCAACATTCAAACAGTCTGTCTCTGAAGTCCTGGTACTCTGAACACCACAAGAGCAAATGATCTGCAGTTTCATCTATACATTCCCTACATGTTTTGCACTTAATTGCCATCACTTTCCTCTGTCCACTTTTGCTTCTGCTTCTCAACATTAATTACCCCTGCTCTCCCTTTGAATAGTATATAATCCTGAACCCTTTCTTCCATCCCAGCACCTTACTTTCTTTGGCTTCCCTGATGCTTGGTAAGCTTTCAATGTGCTCTTCTCTTCAACTTCTCTTTTCCACTCCTTGTGCTTTCTAGCCACAACCTTACCAACTTATGTCTTCAACGTAGTGTCAACCTCATCTAGAATACATAGAAGACAAATACCAACTGGTTTAGGTTTATAGGGAGCCCCCTCCTCAACATGTTTTGCCCCCCTGGGGCTTCCTCAGGAGGATGAGGATGCTCAAATATTTTATTAAAACGTCCTCGGTATATTAAAATGAGGTGCCGCTATAAAAAGTTACGTCATGAAATCTAAACGATATGGCTGTAACGTCATAAAGGTGGGAAATGTCCGTATCATCGATTTTATGTAATTGCTTAAGAATTCACTCTTTCCAACTCATCTGTCCCCTTCAGGTCATACCTGCCTGCCAGCATGTCTGCCTAGCACCCACTTTGTCCATTCTTTAATCTGGCCAATTGTTTTGTTTCCACAAATTTTGGAAATGAACACAGCATCATAGACAATGAAATGGAATAATTATGTCAGCATCATATTGATGTGGAATGAAAATTGCCAAATATACTATATTGCATTGGAATCAGGGTGAGACTTCATTGAACGTGTCTGTTTTTAATTGATTGACTCTTTTTCTGCAGTACATGCTGATAATGGTAAACATGTACATTATTTGAGTAAAGTACAAGTTGGGTAAGATAAAGGTTAATCTGTTTTGGCACAAGTAGGTTGACACAGCTAATGTGCAGCATTAAAAACAATGATGTACTTAACATGAGAATACATGTGTATGTGGATTGTAAGATAGGTTGTCTTACTTCTGGCAAAGCAAAAAAAGGATTGAAGTAGGTTGGTGGGGGAGGGGTTCCAACTGCTGTGAACCGTGTTTGAATGTGGCAAAAATTGCTACATTTAAACACACTTGAAGCCATTTTGTGAAAAGCATGTTAATGGGACATTTTTTAGGAAAAAAAAATTGAAAATATGTGAAAAAACTGTTTCAAATGAAACTTTATACTAATATCTAGATACTGATCTCAAGAATTTTGTTTAAATTTTATATTTTTAAATTAATGGGATTTAACAAATTCAAAATTGCCTATTTGGAATGTATAATTTAACTGTCATTCCATGGGCCCACAATGTCATGGAAAGAAACATGTCAAAATGAAAAACCCTGTGCCTGTATTTAATATTTGTTCTATTGAAACGATAAAAAAATTTGAAAGATTTGTCAGAAAAAATCTGTGTTCTGCCCAGCTCTTCACAAAGTGGCTTCAAATGTGTTTAAATGTTGAACTTTTCCTTTATTGTCTACAATCTTTATGATAAAAAAAGTATAGTTTGATTAGAATTAAGGTGAAAACAAAGATAAAGCATGTATGTTATGTAAAAGTGCACAGAACCACGACCATGATAGGTTCCCCCCAGCCACCTTAACAAGATTATATTATACAAAAATACATCTATGTGTAAATTTATTCCTCAGTTTCCTCATTAAAGAACCAAAATCTCCTAACTTCCTATTTTATTGCTGAAAGTTGTTAGTAAACTTGATAGGGAGTACCACAAAGAAAAATCCCCTCAAAACAAGGAATGCATGATGGTTTGTATTCATCAATGACCGAGAAGTGTAATGTTATTTAGGGAACAAAGGCAGACTGGGGGGCAAGTGGCATCATTGAGGTAAATGTTTCTTTTTTTTTGTTGTTTTTGTTTTTTTTGTTTTTGTTTTTGTTTTTTAATTAAAAGCTAAGGTTACTAATATCATGCCAAATTATGAGATAAATACTTCTCGGTACAAGATTTGAACTGTTAAAATTTTTGATGAAATACAGACATATGAGGTCAACATGAGTGCCTTACAAGTTAGTGCTTGCTTAGACTGTTACTTCATGGGTGGCTAATGATAATGTATATTGTATCATGCTGGTGACATTCCCTTTAGAATTCAGAACTTAGCTGTGCATTTTATATGTATTTTATTTAATTCCTTTTAGGACCCTTGTATCACAGAGAAACAGTGAAACGGATCAAGCATATAATGACCAGAACCCAGCTGCATAATGCATTTTAATTGTGTTCCAGACATGTCACAGTAACCAGGAGACTCCCAAATGGGAAAAATGGCTGTCTGTATCAAATTAAGTAGCATAAATTAATGCAAGAGACTTGAGCAAAGATGTTGTCTACACTTTACTTGGCGTTTGAAGTACATGGAGAACAATTTTCAGCATGCTGAGCCCATCCTGATGAATTCATATCTCCTATTCAGGCATTTCATTCACTGAGTAATCAGCAAATGAACAAATGTTCATTATTTGTGAAACTATGTTCTGATCTTGGCTTTATCTTTGACCTGAAAAATGTGACATGGCACAGCATAACCCTGTTGTAAACTCACTTATTTTGAAATTTATTAATGATATGGCAGCCTAGTCATGGCAAGTAACGCCCATGGACATAATACATTATGTGTTGCAAGTACTGTACTATGGTGGGCTGCCATACTGTGTTATAAAAAAATTGTACCACAGATGACAGTAGTCCCAATGGTGACAAAATAATGCATGTTCTTTACTGAGACATAATGATCATGTTGATGAAAAGGCTGAATGTTATAACTATTTTATTGAGTTTCAGTTGTACCTATAATAAAATAATACAGTGAAAAGAACTAAGCAGGCCTTCCCCTGTCACTCGCCAATGTAGCAAAATGCCATGAAAATACCACTTTGGCTATAATTTTTTACAATTGGCTAATGGTTAACAAATAGGAGTGTTCAAATATTGTATTATGCACACAAATTTGGCTACAAAATTAAAATTTCCAGGGGAAGCCCTGAGTAAGGATGGTACCAAATGTCCTAAGACTTATTTCTGTGGTGGTTCATAAAAAGAACAAAATATAATCTTTGTAAAGTCAAAGCACATGCATAAGCTGAAGACTAGTATTCCAGTGACATGATAGGCATAGCTAGTCACTTATTTGATAAGTCTCGGAAAGATTTGAGGCTGATGTGTCCTTGTATGCAAGAAATGCAAACACTGTTGTATCCTAGGCCTATCTGGACTCATTCATGGACATTTCATGGAGCTCAAGGCAAGGTTTTGGCCTAGCACAGCTTTTTTTTTAATTCATGACCACAAGGAATTTTACATTTAAATTTTATATTGATGTAGTCATAAAGGCATTGTAACATCAGGATTTCTTGCTGAGCTTTACTGTGTGGAATGCTTTCAGGAACATCAATGTTGGCAACTTGCAAGTTACCAACATGCAGGAATAATGTAAGCCTAATGAAGCATCAGGTATTTGCCTTTAATATGCAGGGTTTTACCTCCAATTTCATCTATTTGGGAGTCCCATTCATCTTATTTTCAGACTAGAAACTTCAATGAAAGTGACTACGGTGTCCATATTTTTAATATATTTCCTTTCCCCCCTATATGTGGATAGGAAGCAGTGACAATTCATACATGTATCATATGTCATCCTGTTCTTCAGATATAGAGACCCATTTTTTATTATGATTTTGTGTACTTGACTTACCATATGTAATCTTGGTATTTGACTGTAACATGGTAAAGAATTAAGGATGAACAAGACCCCAACTGTTTGCAACCGTCTTGTAATGTGAAGTAGGCATTCAGGTCCATGAAATGCATGTGCATAATAAGTGGTACATGTAGCTCTTTTGGCCTTTTTGTGCATAGGATGTAGTATATTGCATCAGGTAAAATGCTGAATGCAAGTTCAAATTGTCATTCTATGATTTTCAATGGTCTGAAGGTTGCACATCATCCTATCTCCTTGGGCATTGTAGTACACAAGTTGCTTGGCTGCATAAGGCCTGGTGTCATGCAGTTTGTCAAGGATGGCCATTTCTCATTGTCTGTGGCTGAACAAAGTATAACTGATTCTGTACATGCACAATGCCACTGGGCCATGGGCACAAATTGATCTTTTCAGTTTGGGCATGTAATCAACAGTGCCACCATGCGTGCACCACCTGATGAAATGGTAATTTGTTTCCATCTTAAAAGGACAGGATATGCATGCATGCACACATAGGATTATTGGCAAAATGGAACAATTTACCATTGAAATATATGTAATTGAATTATTTACTAATTAGTAAGTATCATTTCTCCATAAACAGTACATTTAATAACAACATAATGGTTAATCACTTGACTATTGGCAGTATATGTACCTTGTTACCATGGTAACCAAAGTAGACTAATTAGAATCACTATTTCTGTGCCGAAACAGTGATCATATGACCACAAAGTGCAGACCAAGTGGAGTAGAGAAACACAGAGACTGGTCTGCTTCGCAGGCAATACCATTTTGGTTCACTCGCCAAAAAGGACATTGTCCACTGGGCCGTAGCCCAGGAATAGATGTATGCATATTAACCCATGTATTGAATCAGCTGTCACTGAACTGACATTGGTGAAATTTGGTCGAGAGTACTCAAAGATGTTGCCTCCAAAGCATCCCCTGGACTCGCTATTGCATTCACAGATGTGGGCGCTCACCTGATGACAGCACACCAGAAACATGTAGCGATTTAGAGCTGGGGGATCCTGTGGAGGCAATCAAAGATGGCTGTGGAGTAACATATTAGCTTTTATGTGTAGTTTACTCAATTATGTGCATATTCAATATAGTTTTACTAGTGCAAGCAAAGGAATTACATTAAACTGACCTTCATTCCTTCATAAAATCGTGTGTAGTCAACAAGGCAATTTCCACTGTTAGGCTGAACATTGGTCATTGTTTCTGGGCGTGGTAAATAATTTTCTGTTATAAAAAGTACTGATTCATGCCAAAGTACATGCTTCTCTTCCTGCACATAAGTTGAAATAGCCTGAGTACCTGAGTGATTAATGGGTTTTTGTTATGTTTTTTTTTCAAAATAGGTCATGACCTACTTCTTGTGACATCCATAGGTCTGTGCAATGATGTGTACTACAAACTCATCATAGTCAAAGCTTCTTGAGATATACCATATTGTTCCTGTTAAACACTGGAAGATACTGACAACATTGTCAGAATGTGTGTCTTTAGTTCTGACCCATGTTTTGAATATTATAACATTATTTTCACCACAATACAATGTGTGAACAATGTTTGAGAACCTGCATATTAAGTGTGATGTTTTGAATATAAACTTAGGTGTGATAGACATAAATATTGACAATACACACAATGTACAGTGAGAAAAAAAGCCTCCCTGGCATGTTTTGGACATCTGCGGGTCCATCTAAAGGGTTTGAGTCTTTGATTAAAGAAGTATTAAAATCTGCATGCTGCACTGAATAGATTCATATGAGCTACTTGTTTTTTTATGAACGAACTTGCAGTGTTTATGACCAATTCATACATGCACAGTGAGTACCTCAACTTTGTATTTTAGAGGAGTGAAGCAATGTCTGATGTGATCCAGTCACTCCGCAGACTGGAGTTTCCCAATGCCACAAAAGCTGCCCTGCAGAACCTGGAGACATGTTTCAGTCACAGTCAGAGTGGCATACCTGGACTCGGGGGACCTGGAGAGGAACTTGCCGCCCAGATTATCCAAGAATTTGTCTTTTATCAAAATCCAAGGAAACCTGGATTTCAGAAGGTGAGGCACAGTTTTCCAGTGGACCAGTAAATGCACATTTTCATATGGTATGTCAAAGGATAATGTTTATACATGTGCAAATTTATCAGCTAACTCTTCAGAAGTTGAGTCAACAGCTTTCCCTGACACACTCCAGGGCCGATGTACCCTGAGTGTGTCAAAGAAAGATGTTTAAGGGATGGCAAGTTCAATGTCCTGATTTTGGATAATTTTGAGATTTGGGGGCTATATTTGGTAGACATGTATGTTGTCCATCATATGTTCAAATTTGGTAGTTCTAGCCCCAATACAATCTAAAGAATTTAACAAAATACTTTGAATGTTAACATGGCAGTCCATGGGCCCTGTTAACCTTTGGATCTTGATCACTGACAATAGGTATTTGCTCTAAAATGTCCATTTCACATCAATATTTCTCTGAAACAAATTCTCTGATTATAATCAAATAAAATTTGATTTACACTGAAAATTCTGAAAAGGAAAAAGGTATCAGGAATTTTCTAAGAAATGATCAGTTCGTTTTTGAATGTGTATCAAAAATTAGAGTCCCACAAACTTTATTAATTTCACAATCCCAAATTTTTATATCACAAATGTAAAGAAAGATAGGCAGTTATGAAGAATTCCTGATATGCTTTTGCAGATACATGTGTATTATAATAGCACAAATTTGTCCATTTTACCTTGCATATTTTTGTAGAAATATCCAAAATTGTACAAAACCACATTTTTACCCAGAACACTTGTCTTTACAACAACAGGGAATTTTAGTTCTGTCTTTAGCCAGATTCCACAAAGCTTTCTGTCAATTGAGTATATAGGTTTATTATGTCAGAGATGCATGTTTCTGTGATATATGACCTGAAAGTGAAGTAACTTTTCAAGGTTAAACACTACTTTAATCTGTTAAGGACAAAAAAGCAAACAATACCAAATTTACTTAAATTAAATGTTTCAGATGAGTTGTACACTTTATGTGCATATTGTCCTGTTGTCTATAATATTCACTTTCATAATGCATGAACCATTTAATGGCTACAAATCATAGATAACCCTGTGTTTCACAGAGACTGAGTGCTATTCAGGAACTCCAAGTGCTGGAGATGTTGGTGCAGTACTTCCAGCAGCAGTCCAATCAGAGCATTCGCCATGCTGCCTTCAATGCCCTCTTTGCTGGCCATCTAGAGCCAGGAAAGCAGGACCTGCTGGGAAAGCTGGTCTCCATGGCCATTGGAGTTAAAAGTGCAAGCTTGCTGGACTGTGCAGCCAGGTGGATGCAGGTATTTTTTGCTTCAAGTTACTCCTTATATGGATTACTAAGGTTTTATTATCAGAGAACACTCTTGCCCACAGGCAATCATCAAGGGTGCTGAAACTGGTATTTGAGTCACGATCATTGTAGTGGCACCATGGCAGCTGTCTAATAGACTAGATGACTAGATTAAAGTTGTGTCAGAAAAAGGAAGAGAAACAGTCACTTGCCAAGGATGAGTACTTAACCTAATTAACCTGTTTCTAATCTTTTCCTGTTCAATTTTTCCAAAAGCATCTGGATACAAAGTGTCTGCTTCAATGTATTTATTTCAATTTGGGAAGAAGGTATGTATAAGTGATGTAGATTTAATGTCTTTCAGAATACATGTACCATACACCAGGTCAACAGCTTTGCTTGGTAAAGGTTGAGTGCAGTGCCAAGAAAGCTGTTCAACAAGTTTTATTCTAACCAAGTAGGGGTTCAATAGCAGAAAATAAATTGGATCTGGAAAAAGAGGGGGAGGGGGGCATTTACCAACATGACAGATTACCACAGATTGAGAGCAGCAAACCCTATATAGCAGCAGGTAAATGGTAGCTCATGTTGAGTTGCCCTCTGGTAGGGAAGCTGGGGGTAGAACTTCTTCACTTAGCTCCAGATGTATATCAGAGCTTGAAGTTTTAGTGGCATGTACTTCTGGCTTTCTTTCACACAGAACTTTGCAAAACACAAGACTCCACCAACACAGTGATGCATGGAGAAACCCTGCCATATATTTTCTGTGCCATATACATGTACAGTGTTTGCAACTGTCACAGATTGTCAGTGTCAGTGAATGTCCCAAACTGTACAGGTCCAGGTCAGCAATAGCATAATCTGAGACTTGTACTAACAATCTTATAACCTAAGACTCCTACTAACAATCTCATAACTAAGACTCCTACTAACAGTCTCATATCCTAAGACTCCTAAAAACAATCTCATTGCTTTTGTACAAAACCCTGCTTTTTTTCTTTTTCAAGTTTATGAAAGTTAAGTTGTAATAGGTAAGGTCAAGATCAACTTGTTCATGTGGGTTGTCAGTAGAGGGCTCTGTGGGCAGGCAGGCTAGGTTTGGGTATTCCCATTAGTTTCCATTGTAATATGCCTATGTAACCTTAAAACCACTTTACCTAGAAACACCAAACTTTGCGTGGCAAATAGTTGTATGTAGTTAAAATACTCCTGCAAATTTGATAACTTTTGCTGTAAAACTATTAAACATGTTGAATGTTACTTTAACATACAATCTTATTGGAATACACCCCTCTAGCCCACAAGAATTTTCTGAATTGGGTTGTGTATTCAGCCAAAAACACATAAACTTGCTAATTGCTACCTGTCCTGTTGCTAACATGGTGTGAGTGATTTTTTATGTACTAGGTGTTTCCCTAAAATTGATCAATAATCTATCCTCAAAATGTAAATTTTTCTCCATAGGCCTAATTATAAATCACTACCCAAGCATAGATGCATAGCCTGCGATCAAAACAACCTGCCACAGCACTCATAATTGCAGCCTCCACAAGGGTGGCAACACTGCTTATGTACATGAGTGTCACTGTCTTTCAGAACACGGGGTGCCATGTTGAGCCGGTGAAGAAAATGGCCGAAACCCTGGTGTGTGATTACTGTTCTCTGGTGCCTGGTGCTATGTCTATTCTGAAAGAGTTGCCGAGCTTGTCTCCCCACTTCACTTGTACCTTCATGACAGCTCTAACCTCTGTATACCAGAGTACAGGTCAGTATTGGGTCCCATTGCAACTACAGTGTCAAAGGAATATATTGGTGCTGTTGCTGTATGTGTAATACGCCTGTCACTTGTAGAAGAACTGCACTGGAGTTTTGTTAATCCTTCCTCGTTTAAATCAGCTAACATCAGCTGGTAGTCAAATTTCATCTGCTTCAATGTGTTTGACTAATATATATTCATATTTTTATTTGTACAAAAAATGTACAATTGGAATACAAAGCTGGTTAGATTATATCAAAACATGTCACGACAACAAGTGAGTTTACCCTTTAAATAAGAAAAATACAATCTCGTCAATTTCCTCTTGCAAAAGTACTGTGAAATCTTTTCTGTCCCTTATGGTGATCAGTTCGGAGATTACACCGGCAGTTATGAAGTCCTCCTGAAGATACTCAAATGACTTTTCACATATACTTTGGTAGAGCTGAAATGTGTCAAGATTTGGCATTTTCCATTTGGGTAGACAATATTTGGCATAGGTGACATTCAAACTATTGCGAGTCCCTAGATCTACTTCCCTGAAGAGCTAATCTGCTGCAAATTTGTATACAAAAATTGCTACTGACAGTACACTTGCGAAAAAACTTGAGAAAGCTGACATGTAGACTTTGGGATTCAACCGGTAATCCCCTGCACAAGTTTGATAATCTGCAATGCATATTGTACAGAATGCCAAACACTTGGTGAATACATTTGTACCAAGCTGTATAAATTCTCTGTACATAAGGATCAGAGAAGTCCAATAGAATGCACCCATGCAATGACATACAAAAAGTTTGGAATAGTTTACATTTGTCATCTGAGAAAACTGGCTAATTGAGCTAGCAATAAGTTGCACCTACTCTACATATCACCAATGATATGATCCATTTGTCTCGTAAGAGTATTACTTCAAATTCTGTTCCCAAGGTGCATATCACTCTCCACACATTTTATTGATTCTTTATTTACAATGAAGTTATTGGTACAACATTTTATAACCAAAAACTACAAGTTTATTCTTGGAGGGTTAAACATCATATCAAAGTTTTTACTATACTCATTACAAATTGACACCATTTTGCACAAAGCCGTTGTTGTCGGTGCGAGTAGAGTAATATCTTCTGCGTAACTAAGAGTTTCCATAAATATTTCTCCAATATGGCAACCAAAACTTGCTCTCTTTAACTCAATAAGGAAAGCATCATAATAAATTGTAAATAGGACAGGCGAAAGAACCTGCCTTGCTTTACACCATTGCCAATAGAAAAGGACTTGCTAGCAGAATCTTTCCACTGCACTCTTATTGATTGAGGTGATAAATGACTGATAATTGATGAATTTATAGATATCAAGGTTAGAAACAGGTTTATAGAAAATACCAGCATGCACCTCCAACACAAGAGAGTACTGGTCAAGTTAGCATTAGGGGGCGCATGTGTGTTGACAGTAAAAGTACACTGAACAGTACAGTGTTGACTTATATGCAAATTGCACATCAGTGGATCGAAGGACATCACAGTTATTGTTAATGATGACCCAATCTAACATGTTGCCAAGTATGCTTCTGAGACCAATCCTCCTGTAATTTTCAGAATCACTTAGTGCTCTTCTGTTATTTTTTTTTGGAATTGGAATGACAGTAGACAGGCATGAATTATCTGGTGTAAAACCATGGCAAATTCAGCTGGTGCTAAGTATGGCTAAATATAACCTAAGGCGTTCAGTACCAAACTTCAAATGGTCTGTGTAGTTTTCAGCAGTAATAAAGCAATTTGACTAAGAATTATTGATGTGATTGATCATGATAATATGCCCAGGTCAACAGCTTCCCTTGGCATGGGTTGGGCACTAACCAGATGAATGAAAGCTAACTTCACTTCAAAACCACATCAAGTAGAAACACCAAATTTTTCATGGTAAATCTGCAGTTGGACACTACCAAATTTTGAAATTGTAAGTTTGAAGTCCCAATTTTTAATGGCCACATATTGCATGTGTAGTTTTAATGTATTCTTTAATATGTGGTCAGTTTATTTAGGTGTGGTAACTCTCAACAAATCTTATTAAGTGTTATTTTTCTTACCATCTAAGGCCCACTAGTGCTTGCACTATGCCACGAAGACAATTTTGAGATCAGAGTCCATACATTGTGCCTGAAATGACTCATTAAACATCAGTGGATCATCCCATTTATTGTAAACGGGATGTGTTAATTGATCGTTCCATCATCTGTTGTATGGCGTACGTGGGGCCACGTGTCTTGTGCATCTGCCCTCTCTGGACTGGTTATTATCTGTGTTGTTTCTGTGGTTGCCTTGCTAAGAAGTTGGATTGAGGGAACCAGTTCATTGAAGGTTACAATCCGATGGCAATGCACGACCCTAGTCTGCAAGAATTTTGTGTAATGGGTTGTGTTCTGCAAATTGAATTAATTTTGCTGTATTCTAACTTTTGCTTATTTCACTGAGGGCACAAAACCATAAAAATAAAAAAACACAGTGAATAGTATTTTAACATTGTTTGAATGGGAATTATGTCCAAAACAGTGAAATTAAAACTACAGTGAAATGTCAAAAATACAAAAACCGTGAAAATTCATAGACACAAAAATAAAGCAATTTACGGTATTTAAGAAGGTACACATGAAATTACTAATTGTGACTTCTCACACAGGGGTATCCATCATTGTTATGACTTAAATGTGGTAACACTGGAAAATAACAAAACTCTGTTTCCCAACGAAAACTTTCAGTGTTAGAAATTTTATTGGAAATGTAGGAAAATGAGCCCAGTCTACAATATTTCTCATGGCACTTTTAAGCGTATTGAGTTGGCAGAAACCATGAGCAAAACAAAAGTAACTGGAGCGGAACCTGATGCAGTTTTACTGTGTTTTAAGGGAAAACTAATGGGAATACAGTACCAGAGGAGTTATTACACTCAGTGACAGGGTGGATAAGTGAAGACTACACGCTACCACTGGCCTCTGTGTGCCATCACAGCAGTGCCGGGTCATTGTCCACCCAGCCAAAGCCGGGGCTGTGGGACAGTGCCAATGGGAAGTCAGTCATTGAGACGCCCATACCAGGACTCTTAAGGTGGTGTGTGACCAAACCTCTACACCTGAAAAGAACGGGAAATACAGAAGAAAATGGAGATAAAAATAATCAAGAGGAGGCGTTATATTCAAAGCTTCATCTTGGGATTTTGCAGACATTATTGGTGTTTCCATCTATGAACAGTCTATCTGGGATTATGAACTTAAGTCACACAGCCAAAATTGTTGGCGATCTCATAAATGTTGTTAAAACAGGAAAGTTTAAGAAAGAAGATGAAGCTGTTCAGGTTGCTGTAGAAAGGCTGGCACAAGCAGTTCAGGTTGCCATGGCAACTGGAGCATTACGATGTAAAAGAGGTATGCATACCTATATTTTACAAGTCTCTCTCTCTCTCTCTCTCTCTCTCTCTCTCTCTCTCTCTCTCTCTCTCTCTCTCTCTCTCTCTCTCTCTCTCTCTCTCTCTCTCTCTCTCTCTCTCTCTCTCTCTCTCTCTCTCTCTCTCTCTCTCTCTCTCTCTCTCTCTCTCTCTCTCTCTCTCTCTCTCTCTCTCTCTCTCTCTCTCTCTCGGGAGGGGGTGTATCAGATTTGCATATTGCCTGTGCAGTATGTGTCAGCAGAGGGTTTGTCCATGTTCTCCACTTAAGGTTTTCCTGCACCTACAGGTGACAAATTTAGCAAGATACAAACTGTAAGATAGGCTTCATGCACTCAGTTTGTAAAGTGGAATTCATTTAGCCTTGATATATGTGGTTCATTATTAACTTCTTCAATAAGTATTTCAGGTTTCTATTAACTTTTTTTGTTTTGTTTTTGTTTTGAGGTGTGGGATTGTTAACAATAAGAACAACTGAAATTTTCCATCATATGGGGAGATTGTAGTCTGTCCCCCGACTATATGTTTAGGTTAAGTTTGGAAATACAGTTGCTGTACATATGTACATTTATGTATTTGTATACAAGCACTGCCATTGTAATCACTTTATTTATACTTTTTTCAGAGGGTCTCATAAAATGTCTGGATCCACTTCCACAGAATAGGTGAGAAAATATATTTCATAAATATGCTTGTAGGCCTATATGTTACATGCATCAAGTACTGTGACATCCTGCATGATTCCCATATTTATGTTACCTTTAGCATGTATGTACCTGTGTTAGGCCAGTTCAATTTCCTTTGATGGTTGACAGAAATACACAAGGAGGGCTGGGGTAACAGTTTGAAATTGGGACTGTCAGTTTGGCCCAAGCAACCCAGCCCAGCTTTGAACAGTGTGCAATTTTGTTTTTGTTTTTTGTTTTTTGTTTTGTTTTGTTTTGTTTTGTTTTTTTTTTGTTTTTTTTTGGGGGGGGGGGGGGAGGTGTCCTGCAAGAACACTACTATCATCACCATGCCAACATTTCTGCATGGTGTCATCAATGACATGTCTCCCCATCGAATGAAGGACCATTTTTAACTGTTGAAAATGGCCCATCATCCACTCAACGTCCAATACCTGTCAATGCTCATCATCTGAGGCTGTCAGTTGGACACTTCTTGTTTTTTCTATATCTGAAGATTATCTTGTATGGGTTATCTTACATGTGTATGAAGGATAAGGTTTTAATTGTAATCCTTCATTTGATTTGTCACTCGCTGGTTTCAAGTAGTAGACAAACCAATGAGTGGTCATGGTGTATTTTATAAAATACCAACTCCTCTCACTTCCAAAATGGGGTCATCTTCAAATGTATTTCTCTGATAGAACTTCGATTTGGTGTGTATTTGACCTTTTCAGACATAGGAGAAAGAAAATCCAGTAAGGTTGCCCACTGGGGACAACATTGGGATCATTCGTTGGATTTTCATGTTTTCACGAGGCTGTCCAACAACTTGTGATCCCAATGTTGTCTCCAATGGCGTACCCATACTGGATTTTCTACGTCCTTGTTGTCTCCAGTGTCTGTGTCCATCTACAGAAGTCTGTAGACCTTATACCTGTTGATGCCAACTCTTCAGCAGCTGTTGTCTGCAACCATCCTGCTCACTTGCACTAGGATACAATTTCCCATTTCTGTCCATCTGACATGTCTCTGCTGGTCAGTGCTGCTCTGGTAGCTTGGGTTGATTTAGTCAAATTTTGATCTGCATGCGATGCCTCAAAGAGTCCTTCATGATGGGGCAGTAGGGACATGTGGTCTGTGTAGTGAGGCGACACAAAGTAAGTCATGTACTAACTGCATATTTTGTCAGAGGGTGGCCTTGGTGTTCATATATATGGCTTTATACCACTTGCTCCTTAAACTTTGCAGCTATGTAGGCCTATCTATGTATGTACAGTAAAACCTCCCTATACCGGACACCCTTGGGACCAGAAAAAAGTATTCGGTATAGTGAGGTGTTCAGTATAGGGAGGTTTGCTTACATTGGAAGTATATATTTGGGCCCGAGAAATGGTGTTCAGTATGGAGAGGTATTCAGTTATTGAGATTTTAATGCATGTATGTATGTATGTATGTTCTTGCTGGATCAGTTATATGCAAGTTGTGTCCTCTACATGTACTTTGTATACAGCTGTACCTTTCATTGTAAGAGGTTCCTGTCATACCAATGCAGAAATAATATTCATATATGTCCAAAATTGCACTATTGATGTTTCTATGCAGTGTGACATTGATCATATGAAAAACATAAGATCTGTGATTTCCCAGGTGTTTCTTCTTGGCACTGTACAACAGCCATAAGATACATGTGTACATTTTTATATGTTTATTGATACTGTAATTATGTATACATTAACATCAACCTTTACATTTTAATACTAGTATTTTTACATTCATATTTTTTATATAAGCTTGGTGTAAAGGTGGTCATACTGGACATCAAATTTTCAGTCAGTATACACTGTAATGCCTTTAAGCTTGACAAGTAATGTGACAGAATCAAATAGACATATTACGGGTAGTTTTGAGTCACTACCAATTTTTGTTTCATCATTTGTAGGTTACTATCAGTTCTGAAGGCCCAGTACAGCAGAGATATACAGCCCATGCAGCACTGAGCAGATCCCCAACAATCGACACGACTGTGTTCTCTGGTATACAGTGGACAATGTAAAATACCTTTGACAATTTGAATTTATATATGTAAATACATAAAATAGGACAGAATGGAGTTCTCTGTTTCAGATAGTCCTCATCAAACCAACTACTACTGTGATTGTGTGTTCAAATTTGGATTACAATTACAACACTTTCCTGTGAAACAAAAGTATGTGCATCTGTTTGATGGTGTGCAGTATACAATTATGATGGTTTCCTATGAAACACAATGGTGTCAACTTGTTTCTTTTTCCATATATTTTATTCCTTTGACATGTTAAAGTAATAGACAAGTCTTTACTGTCAATGTTTACACTGTTGGAATATTAAGTATTGGCAAAATTCCTGAAGCAGAATCATGAAAACAACCGAACTTCTCTTGTGGTTCTTCATCCATAGAGACTGGGATATTGGTTCAGTGTATTGCCATGGGGGGAACCTTTCTGTCTTTGGGTTGTCCGTTCATCCATCTGGATGTGCACATTCTCGTTATCGCAATATCTATAGAATGCCTCCATGCATTTTGCTCTAATTTGGCAATATGCTTACCCTACATGGCAAGATGAACTGATTAGATTAAGGTGTCATCATGACCTAATTTGAGTAAATGGCAGCCTAATTACATGCTCATTAGAGCTCATTACCATAATACAGTGGTACCTCTTTTGAGAGACCCCTCCAATGAGAGACCACCCTCTCTTGAAAGACCATTTTGTAAAACCCCAAGTCCTATTCTTCCAATGTTATTGTACCTCTAATGAGAGACCACCTGTCTTGAAAGACCACTTTTATGAGGCCCCAAAGGGTGGTCTCCCAAGAGAGGTACTACTGTATGTCCAAAATGCTTCAATGTATTTTGCTCAAATTTGGCAGCTTGCTTATCTTGCATGCCAAGATGAACTGATTAGATTTTGGTGTCGCCATGACCTAATTTGAGCAAATGTCAGACCCTTCAGTTAATGATTGCATTGAAGATATGTCTATTTTTTTTTTTTTTTTTTTTTTGTTTTGTTTTGTTTGTTTTTTCATGCATTTGTATTGATGTATTATATGGTTCTGTTTGTCCACAATTCACATTTTCAACTTACAAAAACCGTTGACTGCATCACTGTATACTGACCCTCAACAATGCACAAGTCAAATTAAACTTTTAACTCTGATATAGATGTGCCAGGGTACATCTCCATATGCTCTCAGTTTTTAGCTCAGCTGACTTGTCAGTCAGCTTAGCTTTTAGGATGGTCTGTCGTTCGTGTGTCCATCCACAATTACATTTTGGACTTCTTCTCTGAAACAATTGGTCAGATTCACTTCAAACTTAATGGCAATGTACCTGGGGTGGGCCTCTTTGTACAAGTGGTCACGCTCCAGTGACTTTTTTATTTTTATGTTTTTTTGTTGTTTTTTGGGGCAAACCTTAAAAAGTCTCAGAAATAACTCACCCAATTGCTTTGATATCACACAGGAACACTCCTAAGGACTCATAGTTCTTAATTTGTTCACCAGGTGGCACTGCAATTTTTTTCTGTTTTGTATGATTTTTTGTGTGTTTTTGCTATTTTCGCCTTTTTTTCCAGAAGCATCACTCAGATTAAGCTGAAACTTGGTGGATATGTTCCTTGTGGGAGGGTCAAACAAAGTTTTTCACTAGGAGGCCAAACTGCAGATTCCAGATTTTTAACGATTTTTAAAATTTGGGTACTTATTGCTAAATCCACCTTTCCTGTTGATTACTATGCAAGTCAATGGGCATCCTAATGCTAATTCCCATTTTGTCTTGTTCTGTGAAATGGTCAGTCAGATTGACTTCAAACTTGGCCGCAATGTACCTTGGGTGGGTATCTAGCAGATTTGTTCAAATAGTCATGCTCCATTCATTTTGGAATTTTGTATGATTTTTTTTTTTTTTTTTTGGTGCAAATCTTAAAAAATTTCTGAAACCGCTCACTTGATTGCTTTGATATCACACAGGAACACTCCAAGGGACTCCTAGTTCTTAATTTGTTCACCAGCTGGCATTGCGTTTTTTATGATTTTTTGGTGTGTTATTGCTCTTTTCTACTTGTTCTCCAGAACCGTCACTCAGATTAAGCTGACACTTGGTGGATATGTTCTTTATGGAAGGGTAAAACAAAGTGTTTCACTGGGAGCCAATGCTGTGGATTCCTGAATTTTCAAGATTTTTTCAATTCAGGTAGTTACCGCTAAATGCACCTTTCCTATTGATTACTATGTAAGTCAATGGGCAGTCTGATGCTAATTCACAGTTTTGACTTCTCTGAAACCGTCAGTCAGATTGACTTTAAACTTGGTGGCAATGTACGTTCTGTGAGTCTCTAGTAGATTTGTTCAAATGGACATGCTCAATTGATTTTTAAATTTTTTATGAATTTCTTTGTTCTTTTTGGGGGCAAATCTTATAAAATTGCAAGGGCATGTCAGCTGAACACAGGACTGTCACAGTCCTCTTGTTAGAAGTATTGATGTGACTTTTGACAGTAATGGTAGTAACTACTTTGAATTAATCTGCGTAATGAAGACATGCTAGCAGTCCTGGTAGACCACTTGTGTCAACATTTAAAATTTTCCTTCCCTGTTTTGTATTCACTAAATTTAAATTGTCAGCAAAAAAGATAGGTCTGCTGTAGAACTTGGCTATATATCAAACCCAACATATTCTCTTCCTCATGACATGCAGTTTGCAATTCATTTATTTTTGTAATAAAAGAGATCTACCAAATCCCAAGCTATTTGTTGTTATTTCTTGTGTTTGCAGCTGTTCACAATATCGGTGAAATATTGGAATTCTCTGAAGCTTTATTCTTCATATGTCAAAAACGCTGTTCAATTTAACCTTTTTTAGATCAATCACAGTCAGGTTGTGATGAACCCTCTGGCTCCACTCACAGGTTTTGCATAGCATGACGTATTGATTCAACCACATACTGGTCGCACAAAAGAGCAGTCAATACTTATTCTGACATGTTTATAGGCTCAACACTCAGAAAATCTCAATAAAATTATTACAGTACTTTCTCCATATCAGGCAAATGATCTGCTGCCATCTTTACTTTATCGGTTGTTCCAATGGCATAGTGCCCCCCAAACCTGGGTGGTGCACTGTTTTGTAGACAGGAACACATTTAAACTAGAAAAGATTTGCTTCAAAGCAAATCTGTCTGTGTGCCTTCAAAAGTTGTAAATATTAAATGCTACAACTTTTCTCCTTTGGTACTTCACATTATATTAAGCTAATGGCTGGCTTCAAATTTCAAAATCAAAATGACCTTGACCTTTGACCTTTGACCTTTACAAGTCACATATAAATTGCACATTGTTACAATACCAACAATTTAAGCCCAACATGAACCAAATCGGATGAAAATTGACCAAGTTATGGCAAGATGAAACTTTCAAAGGGCCAAATGACCTTGACCTTTGCCCTTTTGAGGTTATATGTTCTTATACAAATGTGCAGTGTTGCAATACCTACAATTTGAGTCCAACATGATTAGAATTGGATAGAAATTTGCCAAGTTATGACTGGATGAAACTTCCAAAGGTCCAAATGACTTTGACCTTTGACCTTTAGAGGTCACATGTAAATTTAAGAAAATGTGCAGTGATACAATAGCTACAGTTTGAGCCCAACATGATCAAAATTTGATAAAAATTGACCAAGTTAGGGCTAGAAGAAAGTTGCCATCAGAAGTGGCATTTGACCTTGAGAGGACATCTACCTGAAGTGAATCTTGACCTCAAAAATGACATTTTGGCCTAAAATTGGCTTTTGACCTTGACATTTGAGATGACCTTTACCTTGCTATGATCGAACTCCTATACACTCAGAACCACATCTACTAAGATATGTAAGATATTGCAGATTTAAAACTTTAATTAGCCCTCATTTGCATAATTTTGAAAAGCATGACCTCTCACTATAGAAAGGTGAGATTTCATCGGTAGAAGTATAATTGTGCCAAGTTTGGAGTTTCTACCTGTAATACTTTTCAAATGAAATGTCGGACAAATTTGCTTGTAAAGAAGAAAGAACTAGAAAAGAAGATTTGCTTCAAAGCAAATCTGTATGCCTTCAAAACTTCTAAATATTAAATGCCGCAACTTTAGCCCTTTGGTACTTCATATTCCATTAAGCTTATGGCTGGATGAAAATTTCAAAGTCAAAATGACCTTGACCTTTACAGGTCACATGTAAATTGCAAAAATATACATTGTTATAATACCCACAATTTAAGCCCAAAATGAACCAAATCAGATGATAATTGACCAAGTTATGGCAAGATGAAACTTTGAAAGGGCCAAATGACCTTGACCTTTGCCCGTGAGAGGTTACATGACCTTTGACTTTTAGAGGTCATACGTAAGTTTCAAAAATGTGCGCAGTGTTACAATAGTTACAATTTGAGCCCAACATGATCAAAATTGGATAAAAAATTGACCAATTTCTGTCTAGAAGAAAGCCACCATCGAAAGTGGACTTTGACTTTGAGATGACCTCCACCTGAAGTGAACCTTGACCTTTAAAATGACATTTTGACCTAAAATTGACCTTTGACGTTGACATGAGACGACCTTTGCCTTGCTGCGATCAAACTCCTATGCACTCTGAACCACATCTACTATAGTGTACAAGATATTGAAGATTTAAAACTTTAATTATCTTTCATTTGCATAATTTAGAAAAGCATGACCTTTCATTATTAAAAGGCGAGACTTCATCTACAGAAGTATAATTGTGCCAGTTTGGAGTTTCTACGTGTAATACTTTTCAAATGAAATGTCGGACAAATTTGCCTGTAAAAAAAATTGAGAATTCCTAGAAAAACAATATGTCTGTGCTGGCACACAGGCATAAATAAAGAATTCCTAGAAAAAAAATGTCTGTGTTGGCACACAGACATAATCAGTGACATTCATGCAATGTTAAATAGCCTAATTTTTAAAAAAATTATGAATAAAACACAAGACATTAAATATATGATAGATCTGCACATGAATTTTATTTTCAAAAACAAGAGGCCCATAGGACCAATGCTCTGCTGACATCCCCCAAAATCCATTTCCTGAGATGCATTCCCTCCATGACCTTGAGAAATTAATCAAGGTCATCCATATGCAACATCAAAATTCCATATGATACACATCTGTGGTACATTTAGTATCCTTCCCCTTATTCTTGATCAACATAATGAATTTAGTGCCCTTTTCTCAGGTGATTAATGATCTTAAATACAGGTCAAGGTCAGACAACATATTACAAAATTTGACCATTGGTCTAATGCATATTTGGTGTAAATCTTGCAGTTCCATCTCAATTTATAAGTACAACAATCAATTTAATGTGTCTTTCATACCTATAATGTTAGTTCCAGTATTTTTACCTCCATTGGGGCCACCATGACCCACATCATAGACTTTTGTCTGTATAATGTTCATGTAATGGTATACAGATGTATTAACACATTCAGATGTAATGACCATAAAAAAATGACTTGATGAAATGCATTCCCTCTGTGACTTTGAGAAGTAGGCCAAGGTCATCCATATCATACAATTTTAAACTTCTACATATAATACAAATTTGTTATAGTATTAATTGCCTTGTTCTTTCTCAACGTCCTGAATTAAGTGTCCTTTACCAGGTCTTTAATGACCATGAAAAAATGGGTCAAGGTCACCCTTTTTCAGATAATTTGACCATTGGCATAATGTATATTTGGTGTAAATTTAACAGTTCCCCATCTATATTTTCACAATAAAGAACTTAATGTGTTTTTGATACCTATGATGTTAGTGCCAATAGTTATCACCAGTGGCACCACCAGGACTCCACATGCCATAGCATTTTGTGTGTCAAATATTTCAGTATTGGTATATGGATATATGTCCACAAATTCAAGCGATGACCATCACAAAAAATAATTTCCTTGAATGCTTTGCCACAGTGACCTTCAGAAAGTATGTTAAGGTCACCCATATTAATGTAATATTCAGCTATCACCTATGATACACATTTGTTGTACATTTGATGAAACAAGCCTTACTATTTCTCAAAATAATTAATTTCATAAATGTCACTAAATAATAACTCATATTTCCTTTCCACCTATAGGTGGTGCCACCAGTGTTGTTCAGGTTTTACATAATAGCCTACACAATATTTACACCAAATATCATTACGATCCATTGAAAATTAAACACACCAGAGCACTTTTAATCTTTTCACTTTTTGGCCTCTTCATTATGTAATCCACTAGGTGGCACCACCAATAATGTCAGGAACCTAGATTTTCATTTACAGAATATGTCCCAAAATGTCAAAGGGCTAACTTGAAAGTTAAAGATACTATCTTGTTGACAAGCAACTGTTTACAAACAGATGGACATAAGTGACCGCATTAAAGCTCTGTGACCTATGGTCAGTTGAGCTAAAAATCATCTTTCCGGTATATTCCATTGGGAGTAAAAAGGCCATTCCCCCCCCCCCTCCTCGGGGGGGGGGGGGGGGGACGGGACAACAAACAGCAATGGATTCAAGGATTCAACATCTGTGATTGATATATTCTACCAGCAATGTGGCCATAGAATCGTGGTCACATAATGTTACCCTAGCCATCTTATCGGTTCTTTATTTCTAATCATGTTAGAATGTCTGCGTCAACATTTCTGACATATTTCAACAGCAGTGAAAAACAATTTGACAATTGTAGATGAGACCTACCAAGATGACATACCCCTTGTCAACATCTTTCCCCCGTTTTGTTTTGGCACCCAAACCAGGCAAAGGTCTGTTGATTTAATCAATTTAAAGGGAAATTGATTGACCTGATTGACCGTATAACAAAGACATAAGATAAAATACACTTACAAAAATGGCAGCAATATCAAAGAAATTGAATATTGGTTACTGCAATACTTTTTTTATTTTTTCAATAACATATATATTTGAAATAAAATGTCAGTCATTTGCATTGCTGTGTTGCAGAGTCAGTATGGCCTGAACTTTCTGGCTTCCTTCATCTGTGCTATCCTCTGTTTGTCCTCTTCAAATTTCTGTCGAAGCTGTGCAATATCTGAAAGCCAAGAAAAAATATTATCAACATCATTTCATGGATTATAAGCTACCTTTAACACAAAATATAATGTCACACAGATTCAAAATCATTTGTGATTCTTAAAGTCTTACTTCATACAACATTATACAGTAAAACCTCTATAACCGAACACCTCCGTATACCGAACAACTCTCTATACTGAACACCATTTGTCGGTCCCAAATATATACTTTCAATGTTATCAAACCTCCCTATACCAAACACCTCACTATACTGAACATTTTTTTCCAGTCCCAAGGGTGTTCGGTATAGGGAGGTTTCACTGTACTTGGAAAGTCTACATGGCCTAGAAGGTCACTTGCTTAAAGTGTGTCACTTTGATTTACTGGTGACCTCCATGTTCAATATCCATCCTTATGATGAGATCCATGCACTTTTTTGTCTGGGCTTGTTGTTGTCTTATACTTGATGATATCCAGAAAGGCTCAAATTGTTCTGAAAGACCATATAGATCACCTGGCATTTGTGCACAAAAAAAGCTGTTTGGCAACTTTCCTGTAGAAAGCCATGATTAACAGGTCTACATGTATCCTGTACAGTTCAAATGTGGCAAGATGCATGTGAAAATGTAATTTGCCTTCCACAAACTTGGGCAGCTCTCTTTCTATGCTCATCTCTGGCCGACAGTTTTGACATTTTACTTGTCCCATGTCCTAACTGATTTGTCCCTCCATTCTGATCTCATTTGCCAAAACAATATTTGTGATACAGTGGTACCTCTCTTGAGAGACCCCTCCAATGACAGACTGCATATCTTTTTAAGATTTCTCTCTCAGAACACTGCGCTACCTTTTCCATGTTGTACCTCTAATGAGAGACAACCTGTTTTGAGAGACCGCATTTTGACCCGCCATAGGGGTGGTCTCTCAAAAGAGGTACCATCATAGTCCTTAACAGAGTATTTTGAAATTTCATACTTGACCCGACTGAAGTTTCTTTGGTCCATGGTTAGCAGATATGTGCATTGTTCAGCCCTGTTTTTCTTTTAACTTTCTCCACCACAAATGACTTTCCCTGGTGTGGATTGGGTGCACACCCAACAAACAAAAGGAAATTTTGCAACTCACTTATTTTGACCAGAATAGGGTGTGTGACTCAATCTTATTTAGACCAGACTAGGGTTGAAGCATGCAAACTTGAACTGCACATAGAAACAAACACGAAATAGCACAACAAACATGGCATAGAGTCATTCACAACAAACATACAGTAATATAAAGTCGTTTACAAAAAAAAAAAAAACTGGTACAATATATTTGGGACCAAGAAATGGTGTTCAGTATAGAGAGGTCTTTGGTATATGGAGGTGTTTGGTTAGAGAGGCTTTACTGTATTGTGTAAATTTTAGTAGCTGAGTCACATCAGTGTAAACTACATGCATATATGTACATCTATTTTTGACCTGTGACCAAAGTCGGAAAAGTGTGTGTATCAAAACATTTCTATACTTTAAAGTATTCAACTGAACTGACTCTGTCCAGTTGTATGCACTTACGTTCTCTTTTTGATTCCCTCATCTGAAAAGTGTAGAAATTGAGCAGCTCCTACAAAGTAAAAGGTAAATATAAAATCTATTATTATCCAGTGCTTGATTTTATTGCATTAATGAAACGTTGATTCAAGCATTGGTTAGCTTCCAGCAGCCCGGCAGACCTTTTACACAATACATGTACATGTACGACAGAATTACATCATACTCTGTTCCTCTTGCGGCGTGTAGTGAAACACAGACATTATCATTTTTACGGTGACCAAGGTCAAGCTCCAAGCATATGAAACTGTGCTATCTACTGGGGTAGGCCGACTTATGAACACTGGCATCATCAAGGAGAACATGCCCCATTGCAAAATAGAACGGGGCAAAATGGCCCCAGACTTTTGAATGGATGCTAACCATTTAGATGGTCGGACAGATAAACTGAACAAATGACACCAAACAAAAGCAGCAAAACGACTTTCTTTGAATTAGATTTCAAAAAAATGTTCCCGGTGCACCTTTCGACAAACATACCTTCTCTTTCCTCCGCTTCTTCTCTTTAGCAGTTATCTTTTTTTCCTGTGCTTCTGTTCTGGGAATGCCCTTGTTTTTGCCGTGCCGTGTCACTGTGACCCATCCCTCTTCATCTGGCATGCCCTCCATATCCTTCTCTTTTTGCTTCTCCTGAAAGAAAATATAATTTTCATTTCAGGAGTGGGTATTAAAACTGATATCCTATAACACCACTGATTCCAGAAACAGTGTATTAAGTTTTAAGATAAGCATGGTATGCCCAAGGGCAAATCAGAAATTTTTCATCACAAAATGTTAAGTATTGAATTAAATACAAAACAAAACATACACTTTTGTGAAGAATCCAAATATTCTGCATACATTGAAATGTATGTATGCCTGCGATCATTCTGAAAACAACCAGTTCTTTTTTCACTGACAGGTATGTGAATCAAACCTTTCTGCAGTTACATATACATTTACATTGGGCTCACTTTCAATCACATGAAATGTAAATAAAGCCACGACACAAAATTAATCCTCAGGTAACCACATTGTTGTCTGCATGTGAGACAATCATCTACATGCATCTGGAACTTAAATATGGCTATTTGGTCAATGGAGTTGACCCCTGCACCAATCATGGCTTCCTATCTTTGGCTCCACCCATGCTGTATGAAATCCTGACCCCTTTCTCAAAGGGTTGTCAATGTTTTTAAAGAAATGTCAACAAAAAAATAGGCAGCTAAAATTTCGGAACTTCATTGTCATGAAAGCCATAGATATTCCATGTATCTGATACAGCACATGTATGTATGATAGATGGAAGAGCCACTTTATCCCTCATGGCAGTGCCTACCAAATTCCATTCTGAAGTGTGTTTGAATTGATCTGTCTCTTTTGTTTTCCTAAAGTTTAATGAGAATAGACACCTGCCAAAATTATTATATTCCATTGACTGTTTATCTCTTTATATGGGGTTAAGTAAAACATGCTTTTTCACTCTCAAATAAACACAGTAATTCAACTCTGAGTTTTTGAACCAAATCAACAGCTTTCACCAGCATACTTCAAATGTAGTGTGACCAAAGCACGCCAAGGAAAGTTTTTGACCTGGGATTTTTGATTTTCATTACAGGCATGTTGGTACTTAATTGAAGGGTTATTTCATGAGGAATATTATAATTCAAATGTACACAGCTATCATTGTGATTATCACTGAAAGAGTTAATACTTTTAGCGTGTTAAAAGACAATATATGTACATGTAATAGTAATGTAAACATGACCCTGGAGTCCAATCAATAGACTGATAGCCAGATACATGGACAACATAACACCTAGAATATATGGCATAATGTTGTGTAGTGAATTATTATTGTTATACAACACAACACAAACTTACCTCTTCAACCTTATTATCATAGTCCTGCATGTATTTGTCTATCTCTTTCTGTAACTCTTTCACATCTGGCATCTGTTCTTGATACTGGTGGCACCATTCTAGTTGGGAGGAAAAAATAAATAAAATTCACACACACACACATCATAACTTTTAAAGGTACAGTTGTCAGAGGTTCAGACTTTAACCCCATAGACCCCAGCACTTTGTAACGACAGAGGCCAATGCAAAGGAAATTGTTTGCTTTTTACACAACACAACAGCAGAGAAATTTCATGAGCCATTTCACTTATAACTGCATACATTTTCACACGTGTGGAAAACACATTTTTCTGGGGGGGGACTCCTCCCCCTCTAACAGAGGTCCTGTAAAGTAAAAATTAAGTCAAGGTCTCCCTAGTACAGTCTCAAGTTGTCTCTTACAGAGTACAATTATGTGCAAAATCCATGTCCTATCTGAAACAGTTCTAGTTTTAGCAAGTGAACAATAAAATGACCATGTGACAGGGAATTAGGTCCAAGTCCTTCATATGTGGTTCCACCCAACCCTTGTAGAGGACTAGCATTGCATGTGGTATCAATGTCCCGACTAAAATGGTTCTTGAGTTATCAAGTGAACAATGAAATTCACTAAGTCTGTGGCATTCCAAATTACGTCAAGGTCACCAGTGCACAAAGTCAATCTAGTCCCTCAAGAAAAGCATCATCATACACAATATAAAATCTTCATTTAAACAGTTCTTGACATATCACCCAAATATTAAATCTACTGAAGTAGCCTGTGACCCCAAGTTTCACAATTAGGTCAAGGCCATTCCTGTGTTAACTCATCTTTGTCTTTATAGTGGACCACAATCCTGCAAAATATCAAAATCTAAGCTCAAATAGTTCTGAAGTAATCATCCTACACTGACACTCCAAAAAGTTACACTGTGACCTTGGGGGTTATATCAAGGTCATCACCGATATTGTATTGAAACTCTGTTCTTATCCTATCATTTTGCCTGATGTTAAAACAAAATCTTAGCTTTAAGCAACTTTTGAGTTATGCCAAAATAAAAATTGTCCTATGAACTTGTGAATTTGGTCAAGGTCACCCACATGATCAAACTGACAACTATCAGACTATAGGTCCTATGACTTTTCAAAGCAACTGGCCCATCCAGTTTGGAGAACATGATTGTCTTTTAATATTTTTCCCCAAAGTGGCCCCAAAAAAAAATATTAAAAATCACAGAATCAGTGCATTGGGGCCTATTGAACAAAACTGGTAGAATACACCAAAGAGATATATCCATCCATTTTAAAGAGGATCTGGTGAATTGTTTTAGAGAAAACTACAATGTACACATATATTTATACTAGCACAATAAACATATAGAAATAGAAAATTAAGGCTTAGGGTTCCCCAGAAGTGTTCCGGTGCAATTTAGAAAAAAATTTGTCTGGCAGTTCCAGGAAAGAATTTTTTGTAAAGATTTGAAACCCATTCAAGATGTCTTATCCAGTTTTAACAGAATCCAGTGATGTTGAGAAGTCAAAAATGTGTCAGTCCATAATGAAGCAGCACACACCCAAGAGCTGCCAGAACTTCCATGGTTTAATTGTTGCATCTGTTCCTGTACAGGTGTGGGCTTTGTCTTTGTCATTCTCACAAGTGTTTGAGGATGAGGCCAAAGGTTTTTGAGTTATCAAAGCAAAGAATCATTTTTGTTTTTAATTAAAATTGTTGAAGGACTTAATCCCATCACTTCCAAAAAACAGACCCAGTATACCAACAACACCTTGCTTGGCGGTTGTCAACATGCCCCATGCCCACAAATCCAATACACCAAATAATATTGATTCAAGTTGACAACACATTATCCCCAAAAAGAAATTATCTGCATATAAGCCACAATTGAGCCGCACTACATAACCACCTTAAGCATGAAATTAAAAGTAAACTAGATAAATTTGACTTGGTTGTCAGCAAATTAGTGTGTGCCTAGAAAACTTTTGAAGATTGTCTATTCAGTATTTATTTTAACTCCTGCAGCAATATTTTTTTCATGCTGCCATGTCAAAAACCTATAAATTGAAATTGGAAAGGTATCTTAACCTTATTTAAATGTTGTATATTTGCCTAATTTGCACAAATCAAACTACTACAACTTTGATTCATAGTTCATTGGATGTAGCTATCCCACAAATCTATCCAATGAAGTCTGAATGACACCTGAATCTATAATAATTTTGAAGTTATTCAAGATTTAATGTTTTTGTATTCACCTAATTTGCATAAATTAAAATGCTATAACTTTGCTTCATGTTTCATTGGATGGGGCTATGTCACAAACCTACCAACTGAAGTGGAAATGGCACCTCTATCTGTAATAGTTTTGAAGTTATTCCCAATTTAAATTGTGCACATTTGCCTAATTTGCTTAAATTAGTGCTACAACTTTGGTTCATGTTTTATTGGATGCAGCTATGTCACAAACCTACACAATGAAGTGGAAATGGCACCTCTATCTGTAATAGCTTTAAATTATTAAAGATATAAATTTTGTGTATTTACCTAAATTGTGTAAATTTAAGTACTACAACTTTGGTTCATGTTTCATTGGATGTGGCTATGTCACAAACCTACCAATTAAAGTGGGAATGGCACCTCTATCTGTAATAGTTTTGAAGTTATTCCTGATTTAAATTGTGCACATTTTGCCTAATTTGCTTAAATTAAAGTGCTACAACTTTGGTTCATGTTTTATTGGATGCAGCTATGTCACAAACCTACACAATGAAGTGGAAATGGCACCTCTATCTGTAATAGTTTTAAATTATTAAAGATATAGATTTTGTGTATTTACCTAAATTGTGTAAATTTAAGTACTACAACTTTGGTTCATGTTTCATTGGATGTGGCTATGTCACAAACCTACCAATTGAAGTGGGAATGGCACCTCTATCTGTAATAGTTTTGAAGTTATTCAAGAATTAAATTTTGTGTATTCACCTAATTAGCATAAATTAAAATGTTATAACTTTAGTTCATGATTCATTGGATGGGGCTATGTCACAAACCTACAAATTGAAGTTGGATTGGCACCTCTACCTGTAATAGGTTTGGAGATATCCATCTTTTACATGTTTCACTTGCTCCTCATTAGCATAATTTAAAATGCAACAATTTTTGAGTAAAATATTTGTGGAAAAACAAGAAGCCTGTGTCCATACACAGACTTAATCAACAAACCCTGAGACAAGACTCAGCTGACTGAAGAGTTAGTCAAGTTAAAGACACACAAAGTATAACATCTATATATGCACTTACTCGTGAAGCCAGTGAGTATTGGATGATCTTCTGTTGAAAGAATCTTGGGATGATCAAATGATGTTGCCTTGGCCTTTTGTACACTTGATGCATGTTTAAAAACTACATAAGCAACTTTGTAACCCTGAAATATATAAACAGAAGAGTATGAAATATTTGGCTAAGTGTGAAACGGTGTCTGTCTATGCAAGCAAATCCTTTATCATGTTTATGTGCTGCAATCAAGCTTAACATCCAAATTCTCAGTCTTTTTTGAATCAGTATTACACCATGTAAGATTTTGTGCTAGTGATATCAAAGTTGAAAAGTAAAGCGGAAAGGGCGAACCAACACTGGCGGTGGGCTTCTCCCTAGATCTGGGATCACTGGAGATGCAGGGGTTTCATCGAGAGTAAGAATACAGTAAAAAAGTGAGGAAGAAACCAACCAGAACGAGAGAGTTGCAAAAATATATAATATAGAAAAGCCTCCCCAACGTTTCGACCCCCTCTGGGGTCTTCCTCAGGGGGAAAGAGGCTTTCGGAGTGTTGACTTTATTATCACATGTATATTAATAAAGAGGCTCCCTGCTTTCGGTCTAAAAATAGATTTGACCTTGTATATTCTGGGTCAATTAGATATAGGTATATGTATAAGGTCAAATCTATTTTTAGACTGAAAGCAGGGAGCCTCTTTATTAATATACATGTGATAATAAAGTCAACACTCCGAAAGGTTGGTTTCTTCCTCACTTTTTTACAGTGATATCAAACTTACTGTTACTGGTTCCGAAGCTTTAAAAAACTTGGATTCTTCAGAAGGTGGAGCAGCAGACGTTGGTTTCTTATGGATGAAGACGTTCTGTATTTTACCAAATTCAGAAAACAAGCGCTCAAGACAGGCCTGCAATGAGCAAGATGATAAGGTAAGTTGTAATGAGTGTACATACTCATATCATATTAATGCAAGAACTTTCAAAAAGGAAAAATTGTGCAATTCAGGGTATCTTTTATTGAGATGACAGCTAGTGAAGCATGATGGCAGAGCTATTTACTTTTCATACAGGTACTCGCTTTGAGCCTATCACATGGCTCATGTCTGCAGTCAGTGTATTACTTACACTTCAGGATCAATTTTCTTGTCTGTTTGTTTTCTCTAGAGACTTTTATTTTTGTTATTCCCAATAGGCTGCCATTAATACATGCAGAATTATGTACATTTTTTTTAATGCACCCACATACTGACCATGTTGCTACTACATCTACATCTATAACCAAGTCAGGTTCCAAACTTCTTTACATAAACAGGACTAATTTGCACTTTATCCAGGCCAGAACAAATTAAAAGCTAATCAGGGCAAGTAAGTTTTCAGAGCACTTGCCTTGGAAACAACCAAAAATTTTACCTTTACCAACATGATGTGATTTGGTACATGGACAATTTGGGGCAAATATAATACTAATAGGACTTTCCTTGAGGATTAGACAAGAAAAAGAAGTGAACACCTTACTTCAAGTACATACACCATAATGAAAAACTTACCTCTGTGCAGTACGGTGGAACATTAAGAACAAACAATGTCCTGTCTCTGGGCTTACAAGGGTTGGTGTCTCGCACACTGTGTTCTTTAATGTACAGGTATTGACTGGCTTCACTGTCTTTATTGAACTTGACTGGCACCACTGAGACAGATAGGAAGAACAAACTGGTCACTTTTTTTCTACTACATTGTATCATGAACTAAAATTCCAGCTGTTCATGTTTATCAAATCACATCAACAATGATGATTGGGAAATATTTACATCTTCTTTGATTCATTGGTGTCTGCAACCCCAAAAATATCACATGACAGCTCTCTATACATACAGACGTGTATGGTCAGAGGCTTGGTGCGTGCATCTTTGTCCACTTGAAAGCTGGTCACTTTTTATCCTCCTACTTCAGCTTAAGTCAGCAGACTTAAAAAAAAAAAAAGTTAAACCGTAAAATTTGACAGACAAGGAAAGTGTTGACATCACCCAATAACCTTTATCCCATATACAGCAGAATACATGTATTTTATTGCATATACAGTAGCCCTTCTTTTGAAAGACCACTCCTTTGGGAGACCACCTCCTTTGAGACCACAATTGTCAAGTCTCTCTGTAGTACTTTTCATGTTATTTATACCTCCTTTGAGAGACCACTTGCTTCATGTGACCACCTTTTAGGTGGCACTGGGGCGGTCTCTCAAAGGAGGGACCACTGTACATGTATTACCCCATCAGGGCCATGGCAAGTACACAGGACAACTGTGGGCTATATCTCAGTATCATCAAACAGTTGCAGCAAAATAACTGCTACTATAACTGATCAAAGAGTCTACAAAATACGTCTTAACAACATATTTCAAAATATTGATTTATCACTGAACTTGTTCAGATCCGTATTCGAATTTGTTCAAATTCAAAATCAGTACTGCTAAATACTGGAATTCCAGTTTGCAGCAACCAAGTTGGATTGATGTAATACACCAAAGCAGGCAGTGCACTACATGGTTCTACCTGAATTATCAGGATCCCAGATTCATATTCCTCGTAAAAAGACATTTCGTTGAAGTACCAGTATGCCTATAGTTCCAGAGAGAATACCCAAGGTCAACAGCTTTTCTCTGTGAGCATTGAGCTCATTGCCCTCAATGCATGCCAAGAAAAGCTGTTGTCTCAGTCCAAAATTTAACACTGAAAGGGTTAACAGTCAAACTTTCAAATCCCCCTCTCAAAATCAGGTCTTTTTGGCTCAGTGTACTTTGATACACCTTTGTAAGAAGTGGCCAAATCTGTACATCTGAAATGTGACAGTCTTCCACATGTAGGAATATTTGTTTCTGCCCCCAAGAGAAAGTAGTTTTCTTTCGTGTCAGGGTTGTAGAGGTATCTGAGCATACATGTATCTATCAAATCATTTCTCCACTGACATACATTCACAGTTGGTGCCTGCCTTGGATCACCTGTCCATTTTCTCCGAGTCCGTCGAAGCAGTCACAACAACAGCACATTTTCAAACTTATATGAGCAAAAACTAAATATTTCAAATAGTTATCAATTGGAAGGCACACATAATTATTCATACTGAACCAAATGTTTATTTTTATAGTGCACATCATATTTATCTGTAGACAGCTAGTGAAGTAGTGTTGTGGGGATTCCTTGATCATTGTACCCATTTTGCCACCAAACAGTAAAGCAGTTTTTGCATCCATTTTTTCCCCCAGTCACTATTGGAACAGGAAAACACGAGTCCATTGATTTCATTATCTTCATGGCTATCTGGTCACCACAATAAACCAATATGAGAGCTCGTTATCCAAACTTTAAGGGATTACTCGGCATATGTTTGTCAACAGACATGCATGTGCTCAAACCAGCTAAAGTATGGTCATATTTTTTCACCTTTTTTCTATAAGTAAATTTTGCTCTTTTGGGATTCATGTTTTGTGATAAGAAATGTAAAGTGCCAAACTTGATGCAAATGGAAAAACAAGTCAATTTGTATTGGATCATGATTTTGGCATTATAGCTCAATTCTATCTGCTACATTAATTAAAAGTGCTTGGTTTAAACATATTTATTTCCATTGGATTGCCCAGGTAGCACACTACTGTACTAATTTATGGGCTCTCCAAAAGACATACAGAGTACACACAGTATATTACATGTATATACGTATGCAAAAGACAGTACAATACAAGAACAATGTTGCTAATATGTCAATGCAGTGCTTATCCACTACAAGTTTACCACATAAAAAAACGAAACTTAATACACAAACCTTCTAGCTTGCATTATAAATTGCCGAACTGCATCAAAAATTTGTTCATTAATGCAGCCATGAAATTTAAGAGTACACATGGAAAACCATATATTTTCTGAAATTATATGCCGTATTAACATAGTTTATCACGTCTTATTACATAACTATTGCGATTGTCACCAGTCATTAGAAACAGAAATTTATCTTCATTTGTAAGATTACTGAGATTATAACTTTCAAGTTTAACATTTCTTGGTGTCGTGTAGTTTCTACAATCAAGCATGAAATGTTCTGCATCTTCTATTTGACAGTATGGGCATGTCCTGTTTTCTTCTTGCATTTCACTATGCCTTCCAGTTTCTATTTTTAGATTGCTTGCACTTATTCATAATGTAAAACTGCTTGCGTTTATCTATGGGTAAATTCATTCTTCAATACTCTTCACATTCAAAACTATATCTAAATTTGCATTAAGTCCTAAGTTTGCTGTGTTGCTTGTTGGTATCTTGTATATAACTAAACTAATCATAATCACAAGTAGAGCAGTGATTTTCCAATAGCACACATATATCAAATTATCAGTGTTCTGGTTTCCCATGGTATTCAAAAATGTGGTTACCAGGGTATATTGAATTTGATCCTGATTGTGGTATGTCAATTTCTGCCTTTTAACCAGTCTGATCACAAGTAGTCCAAGACACCCAATGGCCAAAGTCTTGTCCATGCCTTTAATAAAGACATGTTGCTCTTTGATCCAGATGAGAAGAAATGAGTGAACAACAACTGTCTCTTGAGTATTCTTCTCATTGAAGCAAACTGTGAAACCGTAAGCTTATTTTCTTCAATTAGTGCAATTTGCAAACAATGTTGCTAGGGTCAAGATGACAGCACATTTGGGTCACATGGCTAATCTGTTTGAAGTCCCATTTGAAGCTGTCACTGTTCCATGGGAAACCACGTGACAAGCTTGCAAGTGTGGCTGCCTTTGATGTAATTCCGGTAAATAACTGCTTTTTAAGCCAACAGACATCACTGTAAGTTGGAAATGATACATCGAAGTTGTTGACTGACATGTCTTCGAAGTATTGCAACCAAAATTGACCAGGGTTGGAGAGCAGTATAGTCATTATGGCCACCAATATGGGAAAAAGGGCCTCAAATCTTTTAAAGCTGATTTCTCAGAATGAAATTTCCTGCTTATCAATCAATTTTGTAGACAGCGCCAATTAAAAGCTAAATGCTCAATTTGCTTCAAATAATCATCTTTGAAAGATAAATATGTTATCTAGCAACAGTAAATTTTGTCTTTCCATAAGATGTCTCCTTCCAGGACTTTTGTAGCTCACAAAATGAATCGGCTGTTGATGTTTAAAATAATGATCAAAGAATTCAATTATTCTGTAATTATGAATTTTATTTGTAAACAGAGAATACGGTTCATGCATATTGGTCTATACCAGTACTTTCATTTTACATATGTAATACACTTTTTCCTCACTAATTTTTAGGAAATGCTGACAAAATGTGCGATCTGATACCCTATTGTAAAATGGCTTATAAAATGTTTCAAAATTATGGTATCGATACAAAACTTTTTTTTCTAACTTTTCTAACAAATGTTGATATATGTACAATAAATAAAAGGTATGGTTTTGTGGGTGAAATGTGAAACATAGTTCATCTGTCCAACATCAAAGTCATGGAACCGTTGCACATGGCTCAATCCTCTCTGCTACCTTAATTAAGTCTGGTATTCTGTGCCTTATGCATAATTGATTGATTTTGGTATTTGTAAATAGTATCGGCACAGTTGGGAATTAAAATGGGATATGAGGAAACAATAATGCTTCCTATATTATACTGAGATTTGTATTTACTCATTGTTATCTGTCCTCTGAAATTTACTTTAGAAAATTACTTAACGAAGTGCATTCCTATTGACAAAAGAAAGAATTTTACTAAGTTACACATATACTTTGGAAATTGAAGCTGGGAGATATACAAGGCCTATAGAACTCCAGCTGAACAATGGAAGTGCATAATATATGTAACATGGATGAGTTAGAAAATGCAATCCATTTTGTGTTCATTACTGTGAACTTGGAAAGAAACTGTTTTTGGATTGATCAAGTATTTTTGTGGATTTTGAGCAACTCAATAGAATAGAAAACATTTGATTTCCTCATGACTTAAGAGCATGATAAAAGCTGATGACCCAATCTTATCCTTTGTGAATAGTGCATTTGAGATGTGTCAAAATGTAATGGGTCATTATGATCAGGAAATCAGGACAACCTAGGAGCATCAATCTATTGTGCGTAGTTAGCTCCTATGCATAATTGCAAGTCAAGCTTGCTTATATGGTCAGTAATTAGTATATGTACAACAGTTTTTTTTCCATATTCCAAAATGGCAACTACTGGAGGTGCCTACTGGAGCCCATAGGTCAGCCAAGGAGGGCCATAATTGGTTAAAAATACTGCACTTTGTGCTAAGGGCACAGTGTGGTAAGGACCAGTAAGAATAAGAATAATAATAATAATAATAATAATAATAATAATAATAATAATAATAATAATAATAATAATAATAATAATAATAATAATAATAATAATAATAATACGGTGGCTCTCCGCTTGTCTGCCGCGGTCCTGTGTCACTCTGTGACACAAGTGGCCTAGCCTTAAAAAAAAAAAAAAATCATCCATCCCTCTCACACCCTATCCCCGCCTCTAAGGCTCAGGCTTTTCCCATGGGAGCCCTTATAAGGGCTACCACCATTCCCATTCCTTCCCCTCCCTGCACTCTGGGATTCTAATTTAACCTGTTGCCTTCTAACTCTATTATTTCATTCCTTTTCTCCCAACATCCTACCAGGTAGTCCTGTACATTTTTATTAACTTTCCTGCCTCCCAGAAAGCCACCTTTCAAACCTAAAATCCATGCTATACGTTCCTCTTCCTCTAAACCCTGAACCTCTTCAAAACCCTTGTAGTTGTAATCTTCTCTGTGCAACTTTCTGAAAAAATCTTCCCTTATCTCCCTATATGTATCACACCACAACAGCCAATGATCCACTGTCTCATCTGCCTCTTGTCTACACGACTTACACTTTCCATTACTCCCTGTTGTCCACTTTTGATTTCTCTTTTCTAGATTGATTACTCCTGCCCTAATTTGAAACAGAAGTTTGGATCCCTTCCTTCCATCCCAACACACACTTTTCTGTGGCTTTTCTAATACCTTGTATGCCTTCAATGTACTTTTTTCCCTGACTCCTCTTTTCCAGGCTTCTTTCCAACCCTCTGTAACAGTCTTACCTATATATACTTTCCAATCATCAACCTCATCATATCCTTTTAGTTCATATTTCTCTGCTAACCCGTCTATGTCTTTGACCCATCTTGTTTTTTCCTTGGCTACCTCATTGTAAACTTTCCTGCACCACCTGTCTTCACTTATTCCTTGTAAATAACCCCAGTAGTTTAACTTAGCTTTGGCAATTCTATCTGTGATTTTATTCCATCCTAACTCTCCTAGGACTGCTTCTGTTGCTGTACATGGTGGTGCTCCTAGTATCCATTTCCTCATCTCATTCTGTGCTTTCTCCATTCCCTGGATATCTCCCTCACTCACTGAAATCACATCTAAGCCATATATCATTCCTGGTATTGCAACTCTATCCCATAATACTCTTGCTGTGTATGCTCTGTTGAAACTGTTCAGTGCAGTAGCTTTAATCATTCCTTTTGTGTGATTCACTTTCTGTTTAATCTTCTCCACCTGATACCTCAACATACCTTTACCCGTTGCTTTTATCTTAACACCCAGGTATTCATACTCATCAACCTCCCCAATTCTCCATTTTTTATTTCCATCTGGTTTCTTCCCAAGAGTCATCACTTTACTCTTATCCTTACTAAAATTCTAACCTCCATTTATTCCCGTATTCCCCTGCTATGTTCAGCATCTCTTAGTTCTTTCTGGGACTCTGCCATAAGTACAATGTCATCTGCAAAGAATAGACCTGGAATTTTCAGATCACCTACCCTTATCACACTCCATCAACCAGTGAGGGCCATGATTGGTTAAAATACAAATTAAAGTCTATAAATTGCATGAAAGCAAAAAACCGAGGATATATAATTGTACTTGTTGAGTTATTTTCCTGTTCTTTAAATGGTAGTGATGTGATATTTTAGATCATTCCAGATAACATGTTTGCAGTGTTCACCAGGATGCATAGCTATGCGGTCATTGTCAGCGCGCAGACTTCAAATGACAGAGCCACTTACTGATTGGTATGGCTTATGAGCTTTGCTCGCTTTTTGGGTTTTACCCATATCATATTAGCGATTTTCAATGAGTTCCTATGGTTAGGCGTGGGTACATGTATGTAGAAAAGAAGATTTATAAGAGTTGTATTTCTCAGATATACCTTTCCTGTGGTATACCAATGAAAAGCCACTTTTTGGTGGAGGGCGTCATCTTGAAATAAGCACTTCCATCAAGAGCATGGCCTTCAGGGTAATAATGATGAAATAAATTTGCACTGAATACAGTTTTGAACATTTATATCAGGCAACCTTTATCTCAGTTTCCAATTTTGGCCATTCTTTGGAATACGGTCCTGGTTTTCAGCATTAAAACCCTGCATTCAGTTGTGCACTCAAGTGTGAAAGGTGTACACATGTGCTTTACAGTTTACTTCGTTTGCTGAAAACCCGGACCGTATTCCAAAGAAGCTCCTCCAATTTTATTGCTTTATACAGGTCACTGTAGCAAAAATCAACTTGTGTGGTTGTTGTCAATTGCCCAAAAAGTATGAAAAACGGCTTGAATGGACAGACTGATGCCACATGTAAGCGGAGGTTGGGACGGGGAACCAGGAAGTATGGCAACACAAATTTGTAACACAGATGCTTGCATCTCAGGCTATGCCTACTGGCACTGCGTACTGGTACTACTAGTACTACATATTATGTGTAAGATTACTGCTGTGTATCCCCATGTTGGAGAACATTTAATGTCTCTGTGTTTTTATGTTGGTTTTGACCACACCATATGCATAACCAATTGTATTTGGATTTTGGTAAATGTCAATAATTTTCTACAAATTGACCAATTTAACTCCTCAACTTTTTATCGCCCACAGGCCCGTGAAACACGACTACCCAAGACATATGAATACAGCCAACACCATTCCCCACCTTGACAAGCACCTAACACTTAAGCAAACAATACGCGTGTTTAATTCTGCTGTTGATCTGTGGCGGTATTGTCTGTAACACGCCGAAACCCACCAGTGAATCCAGCAACCACGACTTCTCCTTCCATGGGCGCAGACATGTTGAAAATCGCACTGTGTTGTGGGAAATCGCGCGTGCGTACTTTCTGCGGGTTCAAATTCAGGTCGCCTTGACAGTACAGAAGCAAGTTGTGGACGTGTATTGTAAAACTGCTGCAGATATGGACGGAAGACTCTTAAAATGTAAGTTGATCACCTCATGTGAAACTAGTAAGAATTCACTGTTCACTTGACTGGATCATCAAAGTGGGCTATTGCCGTCCAGTGACCCAGTTCGGCCAAAAGGACTCATGTGGAAAGCAAGTTCTGCCAGGCAGTCCTGAGACCTGACTTCAGTTCAGCTCGCTCCTGAAATATTTTCATGGCGCATGACATTGTTTACAAATGTGGCGTGTCCATGAACATCACAGCGTCCAAGCATAGAGGTATGATACCTCTACGGTCCAAGTTACCAGAGTTAGTTGCATTAAACATTAAGTCCAATGATGTCTTTTTCATCCCAGAGAGGGAAAAAAAACACATTGGGAATTCCGAGAACAACGGTGAACTGAAAAGAAAGCGAAACGTCATTGACCATGCAAAGACAACACAGAGTGTCAGAGACTGCGGGCCATTTTGTCGAGTGCGGTGTCAGTTGACCAGTTGTTTACAGTTCACTTGAATTTTGAAAGTGAATGGTCACTTATTTTTTATAAAAATAAGCGGAAGCCAAAAGGCCTGATCTGAATCGGGGGCACAAAATTTGCTATTGGCTTGACACCTTTCAGATAACGGGGTTAACATGAATTGTTAGTATGTTACGCCAACACTTGTACTGAAGTTTCTACATGACATGCCTGAGTACCCATTGGTGTCAGTGCATGAAGACCCCCATGCATGATCTATGAATCACGATGACATACGATGTGTACATGATCCATAGCTGAAGTAACTATTAGTAAAGTTCAGGTTAATAAGTAGGATACACAACCCAAATACCAGAGGAACGAATATATATGTTCTCATTGGGATTGATATTGTCAGATAATATGCTGAGATCAGATGGATTGTCATCAATATTTTCTAATTTAATAGAAAATACAGTATTTTATCTCATTTTGGTAACTAACAAGGAATGTCATTGGTTAAAACGCACTGCACGTGCCAGGTGTACCAGTCAGTATCTCTGGCTTGATTCCGTATCCCCGGATAACCTCACTCTGGAACTGTAACGTCCCACCCTTTGCTTTGCAATTGCAGACGAAAGTGACCATGCCGGCTCCAAGCCACAGGTTTCCCTCAGTATCAAAGGAGGAAATAATTTTGTCAGTTCCTTAATAATACGAGATAAAATCATTACTCGTAGAAGGAACCCAGTTTACAGAAATATACACAGGTGGATGATGTGTATCTCCTTCATCCTCAGGAGGTACAGATGTCATCCACCGGTGTATATTTCTGTGCCCTGGGCTCCATCACAGAGTAAGTAATAATCACTGTTAAGTGCCCACTTTCCATTTTGCTGGCTCAAAAATTCTGAAATATTGGAAAAAGATATATGTTTTATGATTATTTGCCACTTGATACAATTCAAATATCCCAATTTTCGGTCCATGATTGGAGATCATGTTAATTAACTTTCCTTAGTGCCCCAGCCACTTAATAGAGATGATACAGTGTGTGTGTTGATGGTGATAATTTGTGAATGGGTGATACTGTAAAAGGGGATCATGTTTTTTGTTTTGACATTAAATGCTCCTTGTGCAGCATGTTGCCAATGCCATACCATTTTTTAATGTACAGCATCGTATAGTTCTGTGAAAATACATGTGCCAGCACATTTGCAATAAATATATGTCTTTAGGTCAGAATGGCATGCTCTCACATCTACCTTTTAAATTCTGGGGACAAACTAAATATACATTGGGCTCACAAGGTCCAATGTAAAACCAAAGGTGTTGTTGAAAATGTGCTGCCCAGTGAGTAACATATGGTTTTAACCCTTTTCCAGCTCATATCGCCAAAAGCACCTGGATTTAAATTGTTATCTGCCTTAAAGTTTTACTTAAATTTCTTGTTACTAGAAAACATTTTGGCTGAGATTTTTATGTAAGACAATTTATGATGGCACGCCTTACATGTGGGTCACTATTGTTTTCCTTGGAGCAATGCACCCAACACGTCCCAAGGAAATCTCTTGACTCATTCACAGGAATGTGTTAAACAATTGACACAATTTGTTGTCATTTAGTATCTTTTATCTGGTAAAATATATCATACTGGGTTAGAAACATAATTTACATTGAAATTGGAAATACTTGTGTTTCTTTCAGATAAAATTATGGTCGTGTTATGAAGAGAACTGGAAGATGAGATAATGATGAATCAATTAGTATTTTGTCTGGTTTATATCCTGGTTGTGTTTACCACCTTACTGCAAACACTTCTTCGGACATGGATCGTTGTGTTAAAAGTAAATAAATTAATTAATTGTTTAATAAAAGAAAATAAACAGAAAAAAAGAAATGCAATAGTAAAATTCAAACAGATGGCATGAGAATCATATGTTTGTCATATTGTTTGTTGCAGGACGTCACTAAACTGTGGCAGGCTGGGATGACTATGATACACCCAAGGGTCTATCCTTTCATGTAGCAACAGTGGAACTAGCTGACAGTGGGGTGGCACTCTCATGAGCCAGACAGTGTCCTTTAGTATCCAGCGCGAGGTTCAGTTGCGCTTCCTCTGCCCTGATGACATTCCTGAAGTCAAGCGATTGTGTGCTGAATGGTTCCCCATTGAGTAAGTTTTCTCCATCCAATATTTTCTTTTCTTTTTGTTTGTTTATTTATTTGATGTATTTATTTACTTTTTTTTAGGGAGGGGTGTCTAGTTATTAAGAAGTATTTGATAATTCTTCATGTGAGAAACCAGTCCAGGCAGGTGCATCACTCGTATATCAGACCAAGTAAAATGTATTTTCTCCACAGAAGTACAGTAACATGGATGAGGTTATACTAAAAACCTAATAACCTTGGTGTAGGGCCTGTATTTTTCCATTTCCAAAAACTACAAATTCCATTTCACCAGCCAGAATTTTCCAAATTCCGTTTCAGTAGTTCTCTTTGTTTGTAAAACACATTAAGGCAAAACAGCAAATTCCGTTTCAGAGGTGACAAAAATTCATTATTCCATTCCATTTCCGTTAAAAACAGAAAAATACAGGCCCTATTGGTGTTTCAAGCCAGATCATCGAAGTGGGTTTTTGTCAAGTCTCAACATAAGTAGAGTAAGGTGGATGATAAGCTTGGTGTTTCAAGCTGGATCATCACAGTGGTCTCTCTATAGAAACACTTTTTTGTACTCTGTGCAGATGAGATGTGCAAACAATATTGAAATGGAGAAAATAGTTTGCTTTCTTTCCAGCTGTTGTCCAACTTTGTGTAAACATTTTAACTCTTGAGCACATGGAAATACTATTTTTGAAGACTCTGTGAACAGCTTTGACTTCAGTTATGATTAGCACTGAAAGAGTTTAAATTGGGTGCTGAGTTTATTCAGTTTTGATTCTAATTATTCTAAATTCAACATAGCAAAGATCTTATTTCAGAATATGATGATGATATATTCAGCTTTGATGTCAACAGATTTAGAAGACCCTTGTTTGCTACATGTATGCAAATAATCTGCATGTATGTTATAAAAAAATATGACCACATAGAGGTACATGTTCATGTACATGTACTTGACTTTGAATGGAAATCTTTGTGGTCACATTGCTAATAAGGTGTTAGGATACTTTCTGTCCAGATAGCTGCCGTGACATGTATGATGTGTCATTGCATGTATGTAGAGCATTGTCATTGTTATGGTGTTTTGTTTCTGTTGAGGAATTTGTTCCTAATTTTGTTCCTGATTCAAAATGACTAATTAACAAAACTTGGCTCAAATGCCATTTACCATATGCAGAGTTAGCTTTGTGGGTATTTTTAATTCAATACAACAAAGATCCTGTTTCAAAATCTAAAGAAAGAAATAGTATAACATTTAATTTTATAGCCATTAATTAATTGACCATTGACTGGTTCTCTAGAAAAAGAAAATCCTTATTGTAACTTTTGTTGCCAGGCTTGAGGTCACTGGGCCCTGAAGGCCAGATTAAAATGAAGGTCATGCTTTGAAACCAGATTGTCACTGTTTGACAGATCACTGAAGAATCTTTTCTGTGGTTCAAAGGCTCTTTTATCTATATGATTGGCCAATAATTGATTGACAACCTCACCAATGTTCAGGGATGTTGTTCACTCCGTTTTGTTCAAATATCAGCTCAAATTGAGCAAATGGTTTTATTTTAGAGTCAAATGATCAACATCAAAAGCCTTTGAAACTCATTTTGTCAGAAAGGATAATAGGATGAGAACCCCACCTGGGAATGGTTATTCCAAGAAAACGGCTGGGCTTAATTTAGTCTGGTAAACAGCATTTGATTTTGTAATGTCTGAATTGCAAAAACGATTCAGCGATTTTCAAAATTTGGCTTTATTCTTTTTCTATGAAGTGAAGAAAATGAACATCCTGGATAACAGAAAAACTAAGCCAAACATAAAAATTGCAAGCTATTTTTGTTGCCAATATATCAGGGTTAAGATGCAAGATGTGTAATTATGATTTTATAACAAATAATTAGTGACATATTGACATTTATAGGGTAGATGGTTTGCAGTCAACTTTCGATTGCTTATTCAACAATTAATATCACAGGCATCCAAACACAGAATGTATGAATTCTTTGGAGTATGAAGATTACACACATATATGCTTTGTTATTGTAGCTATGATCGATTAAAGTGGGATTTTTTTTGGGGGGGGGGGTCTTAGATGTTAGCTGTCCTTAAGATGAATTCAGTGATACAAAAACAGACAAGATTACCTGGCAAGTAATGGTGATATATATATATATATATATATATGTATATATATATATATATATATATATGTTGATCACTGTAATATCAGTCAGCACACAATTGCAAGCAGCAGTGTTCTGATGTCTCTGGAACATTAGAATGTTGTGCTTTGATGTTCCATATAGGAGACAGTTGCAGTGGTCCAGTCACACATTGACAGATATCCATGAATAAGTTATAACACAGAAAATACTAAAGATGCACAAAATTTGCTACAATGCCTAATTGTTTTGGCCAGCATGGGATCTGGACTGGTAAGTGCATTATTTATATTGATTGCCATCCACCGCTGGACACTTGCGTTATAACTAGGCAATACTGTATGGATAGTCAGGCATGTGAAAATATGTATAGCTGATGCATGTGTACCCGAAATATGGGTATTGGATATTTAAAACTACCTTGTAAAACCCAAACAATGCTCTATGCATTGGCCTGTATTTTGTCATCACATGTACATGCTGGCTAGTGCTATTCATTAGCCAAACACATGTACATGTAGGTACTTGCTTAAAAAATGTGTGATTTTGCTAATCAAATTTTGTAATCTTTAACCAAGTTTGCTAATTACAGGGGAGATATGGAAATTCTGTGTGGAGGGTACTATAAGTTTTGGGCCAGGGATCTACGCCAAGCTGGGGTGTTTAGCCCCCAGGAGCTCATTAATTATAGCATTTTCATACCTCTTTTTACATCCTTTCTTGGCAGCAGAGCCATATTTCCAATGTGTTGGAATATAAATTTTTGTCAAACTTATGACTTACTGAGGAGAAACAGCAAGAAAACGTGTGTGTGGGGGGGGGGGGGTAGTAGAGCACCTGCTGCATATATATACACACATAATCCACAGCTGAAGTAAGCACGCTCATACACATATACGATATCTGAACTTGTATTACATGTATTTGTAATTATTGAAAATAAAAAAGACAGAATTTTTACTTGTAAGTTGTATAGTTTTTGTGTTCTAAACATATTTATTTCTACGGGATTGCCTAATAGTTACATAGTTAGCTAATCTGGAGGCTCTCCAGAACATGTACAGACACACAAAAATATGTACAATTACACACAGGACAATACAAGATTATAAGAGCACTAAAGTGGAGATGAACAATGGATCACAGATTAACATGCCAATATTATTCTTGTAACAATAACAACTAGGTATATATCAAATCGCCTGCTTTCCATAAAATAGTGCTGCATGGCAGCAAAAATAGCTTTGTTTGTAACATCATTAAACTCACTTTTACCATGTAGAAAAAGGTCAATGAAAGTATCACCAGCTTTGTGTACAAGAAAAATTGGGTTTACTCCAGGAGCAAGTATATTTGTAACAGACTTGAGTAGCGTTATTGTCAATTCAATAACTTAAGGACAGGCAAAAAAACAAATGGATTTTGTTTTCTGGATACATCATGTACATTACATGACCAAACAGGAGATGCAATAATATTTACTCTTAACAAGTTAGCATTTAAACAAGAGTGACCTAATCTTAGTTGTGTATGACATATATTAGCAAAGCGATTTGCAATAGAGTAGAATGTTGGTACTTTGTCGACTGACAGAAGAGTTAATTTTAATTTAGAATTAAATTGAGACAGCAAATTGGAATCCTAAATGTTCATAGGAAGATTATTCCAGTGGTTAATCATGGATGGGAGGAAGGATGGTTGAATCGTTTGGTACTACAGGTAAATTGATGTAATTGTGGCACATTTTGCAACTTTCTACTGGTGGAAAGTGCTACATTTGCAGGCACAAGTAACGACAAGTAATCTGGAGTTAGCTTATGTAACATTTTGTAAAATAATATAAAAATTTGAAAGTTTGCACCTATCCCAATTTTTTTAATAAGCGATCGCGAGATGTATGTTTTAGTGTGCCAGTGCATACTTTGCAAGCCTCAAATTATATAGATTCAAGTAAATCAGACGTTTCCAAACAGCAGTTGTCAAAAATTGTGCTGCCATATTCTAGAGTAGAACGGACCAATGTAATATATTGTTTGATCAGTACTTTTATGGATAGTTTGAGTTTCAATCTTTTCAACAGAGCAATGCGTTTACTGGCCTAATAAACTATGCGCCTGATATGTTTATCCCCAGACATATCACACCAAGGTTAAACCCCAAATGAGTATAGCTGGTAGCTTTGGAAATAGTTGTGTTGCCCATCTACAAGGGAGGATGAGCTTGTTTGATTCACTTATTAGAAAATAAAACTGAAATAGATTTTGCAGCATTAGATATAACCCACCAGAGATTATCCCACTGATCGATCCTAACCAGGTCAACATTCATTCTGTGTCCTGAGACTTAGAAATGGATTATGCATTATTTTGAGAATACTAGTATCATTGGCAAACAATTTTATATCACACAGAATGTCATCAACAATGTTGTTTATATAAACAAGGAAAATCAGAGGACCCAGGATAGAGCCCTGGTGGACCCCAGCTTCAACAGGTAACCAGGATGAGTTTTGGCCATTAATGACAACTCTTTGGACTCTGTTTGACAGGTAGCTTTTTATCCATGACAGGATCAGAAAGCCCTAACTTGTGTAATCTAAATTTAAGGACTCCTACATGCCCAAACTTATCAAAGGCTTTGGAAACTTTAAGGAAAATCATTCTTGCTTTAAAGCTGGAATTTTGTTGGTGAGAAGGCCATGCCTTGTAAAACACTCATAAAGTATGTTAAACACGTGTCTTTCAAAGACTTTGGAAACATTGCATAAAAGAGAGACAGGACAATAATTTGATTAATTTTGTCTATCAGATTTTTTGAAAACTGGGCAAAGGTTACATTTTTTCCATGATTCATGGAAAATAGATGTTTGTAATGGAACTTGAAAGAGGTTGGTGAGAGGCTTATGTATGCTCTATGCCATTTGTATGAATACGAAATTGACAATTCTGTGTGGCCCAGTAGCAGAAGTGTGTGGAGATAGTAATATTAGTGACATCACCTTTATGAATCCTCTATCAAATCTAAATGAAAGTCGGTTTGGAAACACAGTTTGGCAGAGGAAGATGAGTGTTATTTGGGATTATTTTGCATTGATTGGTAAAATATACATTGAAAATTTCACATTTGGCAGCGTTATCAGATATTATCATACCCCCGACATCCAGGAGTGGAGGGATTTTTTCGTGAAGTTTACATCCTAGAATGGACTTGAATAAACTGCACCACCTTTTAGGGTTTATTTCGTTACTGTCTAGGTCATTGTGCAGCTGAGAGAAGTAGACTCGCAGCGAATGTTTGATTTCACTAACAACTTTAATGCGTATACATTTGTTTAAAATGTTGAAAAAAGTGTTCCTGATTCAGATAATTTTGCAGGGAAAAAGGACAAGGTTTTTTTATCTGATCACTTGAAACATTTCCAGGCTGTGCTGTGATTCCCCATCAGTCTTTTTATGAATGAGTTTATCCATTGTTTGTCCTTTGGTTTGATAAGTACTTCATCATAGGGTATAAATGGTTTGGCTGTATGTAGAAGATAAGATCAGTAATGAACAGAATCATCTACATCATCAAAAACAGTTTGTCCCAGTATCCCATGGGGCTGACAGAAGAGCTTCATTTAGGTCTGCAAAATTGGCTCTATTATTTGACCCGACACCCTGTTTAAAAGGGCGGTCTGATATATGACAAAGCGATAACTACAGAATGTGTCAGAATGATCAGAATTTGAAACAGGAGCTTCCACTCTCAAGGATTAGGCCAGGGTAGTCTGTAATTAGCTAATATATTCAGTAATCCATGTGGGTTCAGTATGAGTTGGAAGAGGTTGTTTTGTGAGAAAAGTTTACCAAGGATGTGCCAAGTTGACTTTGACTGTGGTCGGAGTTCCATTGAGCTGACAACAGTCGTTAAAGTGTGTGTGTGTGTACACATTTCATTAACCTCACTAATTTGATAGAAAGACAGTGTAAACTTGATCATGTTGATTGAGCTCACTTGACAGAAGTCACTGCTTCCTGGTATATCACACAAGTAGATGTCACAGCAACAGGAGAGCTGTTGTACACACTATAAAGCATCTTTGTTTATACACAGTAGTACAAATTTAAAAGAGTGTTTATTTAAGGCCCTTTTATGATGCATTAATTGAGTGGTCCTATTGAAATATTGGGTTGTGCATGATATAGGTATCATTGTGATTCTTAACTTGCTCAATTTAAAAGGAATATCAACAAGGCTATAGAATTTCATGTTCTTGGCGTTGAAGTGGTCACGGTCACAAGATGACTCTTTTCATAATGAAAAGATGTTTGTGCTGATGGCCCAGAATCATAGGTCATGTCTGTGTAGTGTTTCCCTTTTGTGTAGTCATGTTGATAGAAATTTTAATGGTAAACATCCACAAGTTCAAAGGAAATTGCTGTTTGAAAATTAGTTAAACCGTACAGACAGTAAATGCTGTCCTCTGAATAGCTCCTCAGGGAAAAGCCATATTCCCTCTGCTGTTATACTATCACGAGTTCAGTGTCATGAGCCCAGATGTAGGTCTCATGTTTGCCCTGGCTACAAGTAGGATATCTGTGGCCATACATTGAGCACATACTGTACTAAATGTTGTAAACTCCCTCCCCCCCAACTTAATGCATGGAAAATGATAGATGGCATGAATTCCGTCATCTGTAAGTCGTTGTTTATCTATTCAGAGACAGATCTAGACTTTAAAATACTATAGGCAAAGTTGGCAACACAGGCATAATTTACAAAAGTTTGGTCTTGGCCCTTTAATAATCCATTTAAAAATATTTTAGCAGATGCAAGAAACATTAGCATAAATTTGGCTTATAGTCAGAACAGTCTCTGTCCACTTTATGAAAATGTATGGAAGTCCCTGATCTCAACATGGGAACACAGGATTTGCTATTTTCTTCATGCCTTGAAATTGTTGATACTGAAGAATTGAGGGAAAACTTTTGTTTTTGTGGAGATTTCAAACTGAGTTTATAACATCCCACATTTTCAGAGTACATGTATCATGTTTAAACTCATGATTATAGTAGTCTTATTTTGCTTGACAAATATTTCTGTGTAGAATGTGATTGTTAGACTTTGAGATTTTGTGTCTTAGAAAGATACAAAAATGTTTCTTAATTTGTACTCTGCAGTTCTTTGCAGAGATCATAGCAGAATTTACCACATTATGAAATACTGGGCAGTCTCCTGCAAGAGAGTTTATGTTTATATTTGATTAACTTGGTGCTCAATAATATTCAGATGTATTATTTCTGAAGTGACTTTGTCCTGGTCTGCGTCTAGATACAGGGTTTTCATTTTAAGTCAAGATACCAGGAGGAAAAGAAAAAGTTGGAGGTGGAAATCAAGTATTTATCAATCAAGTTTTTCAGTAGTGTATAGAAAGTAGGAGGTGCACATTGTTGTGTAGATAAGCAAATGCGCCTGCCACCTCCTTGTTTTGAAAACACTGAGGAAGGGGTTAAAATTACAAATGCAGTTGTTATAGTGTGCAGACCAGGACCATTTCTGTGGGTGCTATTGTGCTGCCTCTATTCCTTGTGCCTATATTACAATGAAAATGTAAAAACTCTGTCAGTTCTGGCATCCTTCCGTGTACATTTTTCAATGGCAATGTCACTCTAACCATCCCAGACGTGTCATTCGATCAATAGGAAACTTAGCTAGCATGTTGGTGTAACTGTTGTTGCTTGGATGAGCTAAGATTTTACAGCAGATTGCATGCTGTTCCCATAATCCAATGATCATGTCATTTTGTCCCCACTTATTTTGTGTGTGTGACATAATTACTTTGGTAACTGTCATTAAATTTTTATACCAAATGTAGATCTGTCTGTGTTTGCTCCTCAGCAACACTTGTTTTCATTCATGTTGGTGCTTATACAAGCACTGCCACAAAATATTTTTGTTCCTGTTTTTCAAGAACAGAACTTGCATCCTCAGTCCTGGTCAGTGCACAGAGCTTGGTCTGACACACAGTACCCAGGCCTCTGGCTTGATAATACACTCACTACTTAGGTCCATCAGGGGACTGGCACTGACAACTCAGGAAGTTTTATCCTTATATGAGCAACATAACATGTAATATGTGCACATTAACCCTGTAATGCTCAGTGGTTGACCTGGACCATTCCATTTTTTAAGGGTCCACCCCATGGGGGGAACCTTTCTGTGTTCGGGTTGTCCGTCCGTGCGTCCGGATGTCCATCCCAATGTGCACATTCTCGTTACTGCAATATCTACAGAATGCCTCCATGTAGTTTGCTCAAATTTTGCAATATGCTTACCTTACTTGGCAAAATTAACTGATTAGATTTTGGTGTCACCATGACTTAATTTAGGGCCAATGATTTTCCATTTCCAAAAAAGAGGAATTCCGCTTCATCAGCAAAAATTGTTCAAAATTTCACTGCTGTATATTTGTAAATATATCATATAAGAAAAAATATCAAATTCCGTTTCACGGATGAAAAAAAATGCACAATTCCACTTTGGTTTTGGAAAAAAACAGAAATCATTGGACCTACTAATTTGAGCAAATGGCGGATCCTTCAGTTCACGCTAAAGGTATGTCTGGTCCCTTCGAATATAGGCACCTGAGTGAAATGTCTTTTTGTCAGGAATTTAAATGTGGCCTGTCAATAATTCAGATCACCACTTGTTATGATTTGTAATGGAAGAGTAAATATGTATTGTTTTGCCATTGTGAATGCATGAAAAAACTTCACGATAGATCAATATGAAATTGGACAAGCAACAAGCTGGGAAGATCAAAGAGGCCAAGTCATAACTTATTTATAAGCAAACACATGTACAGTACACTGGTTCCTGGCTGTACAGACCAGTACAATGAGAGACCACTTGCCCCAGCCCTATGAGAGACCACCTGCCCCAGTCCAATGAGAGACCACTTACCTTTGAAGACCACCTTTTCAAGATCCTGCACTGAGTGCTTTTAATATTTCTTACACCTCATACAAGAGACCACCTGTCTTGAAAGACCACACTTTGGCTCTTCCTGGGTGTGGTCTTTCATGGCAGGTTTCACTGTATACATCCATAAAAGAGACAAACAAGTCAAGGTGTATGTAGATGACATAAAGAGTAAAAAGGACACAACCTTATTGCACTGTGGATGCAGACAAAGCACAGTGTTTCTGGGAAGATGCTCAGGCAAAGGCTTGTCATTGAGGCACCAAGGCTATATACATGTACTTAAAGGAGGTGAAGGGTAGTTTGATGTGTATGATGTGAGGCAGTATTGATGGCTTCTTTAGTGTGCAGTTGGAAATTTGAGTTAACCATGCAATTCACTTACAGCATGTACAATGACTTCTTTTCTGTCAAATTGATATGGCCTCCAAATATGTAATGAACTTTCAAAGAGAACAGGAGCTGTTCACAGTAACTTGAACTAGAATTTCCAGGAATGTTTTGTTTCAATACATGTGTGCATCACTTTTGATTTAAAAAAGGACTGGTTCAAAGCTTATGTTGACTGAAAAGTGCACATGACACATTTGGTAAGTTGTTTCATCATGATTGGGCACTGATAAACAATTTGCTAGGAGCATATCGCAGCAAAAATGACAGTCTCTACATGTAGACTGAAATCGTGTCTTTCATACACCACTTCTTATGTTACATACCTTCATAAATGACAGCAGAATATTCTGAATGATGGGCAAACTTTGTGGACAGCTGTTGTCTGTAATTGAGACTCCAATTTACTTTTGTATGCTGTTGGCTCACACAGTACAAATTAAAGGGTTGATAATGTGATTTATGTACATTGGAAATTGGACTTCAATTTGGCATGAACAATTTTTAAAAAAATTACAAAACAGGTGATCTCTGACATTCAAGTTAGACTGAGGCCTTCTTCATCAGGCCAGAGCTGAGCAGCTGTTATTAATTTTGACCACACTCACAAACATGAACACACGCAGGTGAGTGGCAAGGGCCTGACAGCTATGTAGGTTGACAGAAATGATCAAGAAGTCTGACCAAAAGGAAAAGAAAATATAATTATACTTACATATACATGGGTGTGTGTGTGTACATGTAATACTTATTTTCCACACAGCCCTGAATGTAACAGTTATATGCTGTGTCATCAGGTGAAGTATATAGTTGCCTTATTAGTGGCTGTAAAGAGATGGATGGAAAGTAATTTATCTCCCAGCTGTATAGCTTTCATGGGCACAAACTAAAAAGGGAAAAAGATAGAAAGCTAAATTCTTTAAAAATTTTATGCCCCTCGTGGATGTGATGTACCATGTTTACTTTGGAGGCATAGTCGTCAGAAACTCATTTAATACGTACTAACTTGGAATCCCCATTTGATCTGCTTGTCTGAATGGCTCAGCTGTTTGAGCCTAGCTTATACTGCAGATCGAACGAGTATTGCATGTGTCTTATTTTTGCTGCTTTATGTTACAGTAAAGATAATATCTTGAGTCTACGGGAGGACAACCTCAGGACTCCTGTGATAGACAGCTAAGAAAAGAGTGAAGTCAACCCAAATTTACAAATATACTTAAGTAAGGGTCCCCTCCCCCAACATGTTTCGGGAGTACGGCCTCCCTTCATCAGGGGAGTGGAGGGGACCCTTTCCCTGAGGTTGTCCTCCGGTAGACTCAAGATATTAGACCTAAATTCCCCACGGACAGGACCCGGCATCTCTTAGCAGATCCCTCAGAGTTCTCCTTTCACTATGGGGCATGTGTGTTGTCCTTTCCATATTCTACAGAAAAGATAATGACATAGGTTGAATTTCTGACCAGTTCATTTGGTCACAAACACTAAACAAGATAATCCAGAACATGTTTGAAAAAATGCTCTGAGTGGTTACACACACACACAAAAAAGCACCACACAAAAATACTGAAAGTGCCCCTCAGATTGCAGGTGTGATCTGTTTCTCTGTCTCCCCTCTTTCTGTTTGTCTATCTCTATATATATAAAAAAATCACAATGGGATTATTTACTGTGCAGTTGTCACAAACATGTATGGGCTGTTGCAATTTTAGTTTATCCGTTATTTTTATTTATTTTTTTTAAATATGAGAGATAGAAACTTAAAGTTGCATATAATTTGCTTAATTTTAAACATCTTGACTGTTCCAAATCAGATGCACTATTTTGCCTTCTGGGCTGTTTCCCTGCCAAGAAGTGTGTGGTCACGCATGTTGTGGTTTGGTTGCAGGTATCCAGATAGCTGGTATACAGATATTACATCCAATGGCAAGTTCTATTCCCTAGCTGCTACATTCAATGCCAACATCATAGGAATCGTGGTCTCCGAGATCAAGACCAAAGCCAGGTGTAACAAAGAGGTAAGTCATGCTGCATGTGTGGGGAACATGTTGTTGTCAATAAACTGGCCTTGGGATGGTGTTATCATCACCAGGGCAACCTGTGACAACAGTGAGGTTGTTTATGCTACTACACAGTGACATACTGCCATAATGGCACAAAAAGACATGTGTCAGGTGTTCCAGGCCTCATCAATATGTGCTGGAGTGCCTGGTATTTATACATATATATTATATATTTGTTTTGGTTTTAAGATTTCAACACATTCTATTGACAGATGATATGCTGCCATGATTTTGCATGATTACAGCAACCATATGGCCAATATATATATATATATATATATATATATATATATATATATATATATATATATATATATATATATATATATGGTTTAAACATATTTTATTTGTAAACACTGCCAACAAAGTGGTCTCATTTTGAAGGTGGTCTGATAGTAAGTTCATGAGAGAAATAAAGGATCAGCAGTCTTTCCTGAGAGGTGTTTTTTGGTGCAATTACCCATGAACTATCTCTACAGAGGATTTGTTTTGTTTTTTATTTTTTTTTTTGGGGGGGGGGGTGGGGGGGTGGGGGGTGGGGGTGGGGTTTGGGTTTGGGGACAAAGTTAAACCAGCCTGTTTTACAAACAGGAGCTGCAATGACACATCTTCCATGTAGTTCTGAGCAAAAAAAAAAAAAAAATGTTATCTATCTACAGTTAAGCCCGTCTAAAACGTAACAGCCAAATGCATTTTTTGTGTTGCAAAGTGTTGTACAGGGGTTTGTAAAGGTTGTAAAAGGTTTGCAAAAGGTTGTAAAAGGTTGACAAAGGGTTTCAAATGGTTGGAACAGTTGCAAACCATTTCAACATTATCATCAATAAGGTTGAGAAAGTATGTGAAATGGTTGCTAACCATTAGAGAAAGGTTTGAAAATGTTTAAAAGGATTTCAATGCAATAAGAGGAAATGGCGTGGAAAGTGTTTGGAAAAAAAGGTTTGCCTTTCACTCAAATGGTTGGAAAAAAGTTGCAAAAGATTGATGTGTTTGGTGACTGTTAAGTTTAACATGGGCTTAACTGTATGCTCCACTGCCAATCCAGTCACTGTCTGTGTAAGTCTATACACTAATTAATCAATATTGTCATGTTGGTTTCAAATTTTGAGTATCCCAGGCTTCAACAACCAAATGAAGTTCTATACAGGTCATCAGGAGGAAGCCATCAAGCATGTTGCACAGCCTTTAATTCCCAGACATTTTTTTTTTCAATGGTGTCTACTTATCTCTACCTTGTACATGTATTTGGTAAAGACCACCCACTTGAATTAAAAATAGTATGAACGTGAAATAATAGTAAATACATAGTCTGTAACAAGTTCTTGCTTATTATTGCAGGACTTAGAGAATTTATATTAAGTAGCTTATGCCCATATACATGTGGAAAATAGAAAAATTCAGATGGAAACTTACCCCAAGAAAATGGTTCAATTTTACTTATGTACCATCTTAGAGAAGAAATCCAAATAGACCTGACTACAGAAAGGCTATGTTATGTGCGATATTTAGCCCAAATGCCACTGACAATGTTGATTGGCACTCTGCAAAGTGGTTCAGCAAGCCATTAGGTTCAGTCCATGAAAAGCCACATGAGTCTGACACACATTGTTGTCATGAAAACCCATTCTGTAAAGCATTGTAATTTGTTTACGAAGTCTACATCTGTACATAGCAGAATGAACATGTTAAGAGTAGAAGGACTATATGAACTATGATTAATTTTATTCCACATGTATGCACATATAAAAGATAGAACATGCAGTGACACCAAATAATAATTGATGTAATTAGCCTTCTCACTTGCAATTAGACAATATGAATTGGTAAGTTCTTTTGTGATTTGCATTTTTTAATGCAAACACCAGGCATAAAGACACTGGGTATAAGAGAGTATTTATATGTATAGGTAGTAAAGATTGACTGGAGGAGGGTTTGTTTTTGCTATGATTAATAATATCTTGGTGATGAGTACTGTGTCAATCTACCTACTGTTTTAGATTTATATACTCGCTGTCAATAAAATGCAGCATGATTTTAAATTGAAAACACAGTGGTAGCACTTCCAAAATTGTAATGATTGTACTTGAAACTTAGCTGTCACTTCGGGTTGTGTATTTTGCAGTGACAATAAAATGGGACAGTGAAACGTAGTGAGAAAGTTTGCACACAAGTTTGGTATAAGTAAAAAAATCATGATGATGATGATAACAATAGTAACAATAATATAATGATGCATTTGTTTTTGATTTTATAGTTTCAGTTTCAATGTCCTGAAATGGTAATAGATACCATGAAAATAAATACAGATGTTTGTATGATAGGGATGTTGATAACAAAAGTCATGTCAAAGTTTGCTCATGATTGACAACCACCATAAAGTGTCAATTAGAAGCCAAATCCTTTTCAAAATGCTACCCTGACTTTCAACCACCTGCTTTGTCATGGTTATCACCATTTTGACATTGGGCAAAACGCTTTTAGAACAGCAACTGCATTCTGACTCTTATTCTGGATCTAAATTACTGTCACTTCATTGCTGTAACTGATTTGCAATGACTGCATTTTGTGTAGAAGGTAAATTAGAGTCTGGTGAGTGGCGTGTACTATTGAGTGGGGCAAATCAGATTCTGATGAGGGCAATCAAAACATTTGAACAAACTCGTCCTAAAGTGGACCACAATTGTTGATTGTGTAGTAAGCTTGTGAAGGTCCGTACAATTAGAATGACTCTTCGATGACCTTTTATTGTATTTCTTTGCTAAATACACCTTTATTTTAAGACCACCTGCTGTATAAAACTAGTTTTTGCTGACAGTAGGGGTGGTCTTAAATAGCAGGTACCACTGTACATGTTTGTATCTCTGCAGTCATGACATCAAGTGTGCTGGAAAAAAAGAAAGAAATACAAGCTGCAGCCACACTTTGAGGTCTTGATTGGAGAAAAATAAAATCACATTGTAGGTTAAGCTAGAAGAAAGGCCAATAGCCAGGAGATGAGGCGGCAGTGTGGGACATGTTTTGGCTCATTTGAAACTCATTCAGCACTGAGGAGATCCTGTGGGTCCATCAGTGTTTATACTGAGGTATAACAAATATGTTGGTGTGTTACATTAGTATAGTATGCATACCTTTGTGCCTGCTAAAAAAAAAAAAAAAAGAAAAAATAATGAAATGAAATAAGATGCAGTCTCAGGTAGAGAATTTATGGGGCCTCATGTGCATATGTTCAGAAGTCTTGATCACTTTAACAAAAAATCCCTGACTTTGGCATGAGCCGATATCATTATGCTGATTTGTGATCCCATATATTCTACAATGTACTACATCCATGAGAAACATATGTGCACACACACACACATGCATGCATGCACACATGTTCTTTTTATTTCAAATGGGGTGACCATCTTTGTAACAAATTGGACTAAATGTTGTCAACAATGTTTCCTAGTTTCAGCATTGAAATCAAAATTTTTGTCTACTTTGTGCAAAATTGGAGAAAGCTAAACTTCCAATTTAGCATTTCAGAATGATGGCAGATACTTGTATTTTGAATCCTTTCCTCCCAAGGTGAAGACTGAGTCCACTTTATCCCATTATGGGCTTGGTATAATCAAATATCCAGCCTGGGTCAGGGAAAGTTGTTGACCCAGGATATGCTATTCTAATAGGTATCACTCAGAAATGTGTAAATTGTTTTTCATGTGATGTTAATGCAAAAATTAAAACATTTAAGCAGACAAAATTGTACATCTAGCCCTCTTAAGATGCAAAGGATTAAACCTTTCCTGATCAGAGTAAGACTGAGTCAGTCGCTTTCCTTGGCACAGGTTGGACATAATGGACCCAATCCCAGCCAAGGAAAGCTATTGACCTTGGGTTTGTTTTCATGATAGGTTGTATCTATAATTCTCAGGAAAGATGTTTTCTGTTAACGATGAGCATCTCGTTCAGTACTATTTTGAGGGTGCTTGTAAAGATTCTCTCACAAATCAATCAATTTGCATAGAAACTGCCACAAACTATACATTTTTGGAAAAAGCCGGTCTCAGATTCCCAATAACAAGTGTAGTTTTGTCAGGAGAATGACTCAAAGTCTGGTCCATTTGATGATTTGAGTGAGTGTCATCGATGCGATTCCAAACGTGAATATCACCATAACAAAACATAAATCACACAAAATGAGACACGCTTTTTACCCCTCCGCCCAAAAGACCAAAGGGGTTTTGTCATCACCTACCTGTCCATCCAATTCTCTTTTTATTTTTGGCAGAAGTGATAAAGTTTGGATTTTGAGTGGTGGGGCCTATACATTATGGAAACACTATAGCCTGTATTTAATGGAAATTTCAAAGGTTGAGAAGACTGGTTGAAACCACAAGTTGCCTTTTGTGGGTGACTGCCTGTCTCAAGTCAGAAGTGAAATTTGTATCTTCACATTGGTATTGGAAGATGAATGTTGATGCTTTGGTAACTCAGGAATCTGTTTGCTGTCATTGTTGGGTTTAATATATATGAATATGGGTCATGTTTTTCTACATAAGTGTATCATACTAGAGAGGTCCGTCTGTTCATCTCTTGTTAACGTCATATCTCCAAAAATACTCACTTAACAGAGATCAAATTTTTATCACAGGGGGTCATTCAGGTGCTTCAGGTGCCTATTGAAAAGTAGGTCACTAGGTCTCATTTTTAGGTCACAGTACTACATTGCAAAAAAAAAGACATTAACACAATATCTAAAAGATATTGAATGTAGCTTCATCAATTATTTATGACAGTTGGTCCTAAGAATGCCCAGAAGCCTATTGAAAACTAGGTCATTGAGTTACATATTTAGGTCACAGTGCTGCATTGAAGAAAATGGCCATACCATGATATCTTCAAATATTAAATTTTCTCATTGTAGCTGCACCAATTGTTTATGACAGTTTGTCCTAAGGATGCCTTAGACACCTAGTGAAAAACTAGGTCAGTGGGTCACATAATTAGGTCACAGTGCTGCATTGTAGAAAAATGGCCTTGCCATGCCATATCTCCAAAAATACTCACTTTACAGAAACCGAATTTTTATCACAGAGGGCCATTGAGGTGCTTCAGTTGCCCATCGAAAAGTAGGTCACTGGGTCACAAAACAGTACTACATTGAAGAAAAAAATGTCTTTAACACAATATCTAAAAAAATATTGAATACAGCTTCATCAATTATTTATGACAGTTGGTCCTAAGGATGCCTCAGATATCTACTGAAAACTAGGTCACTGGGTCACATATTTAAGTCACTGTGTTGCATTGAAGAAAAATGGCCTTGCCATGTTATCTCTGCTCATTGCATTTGCACCAGTGCTTTGTCATTAGGACAAACAGAAGTAACCTTGACCTACCGGAGGGGTATTGTCATCACCTACGCATGCGTTCGTTGTTCTGTCTGTCCGTCCTGGCCGACGGTTTTTTCGGACACTGACTGGCTTCTAGTTTAGTTTATACTGTTATGAACAGTTTGCCACAAATTTAATGTCTTTACATAAGAAAACAAAAAGTTGAATCCAAGTTTCTACAAGGTTCTTTGAAAAATAGGACGTCACTTGGTATGATTGCTGGATAAACATAGGACATCAAACACACAGGACAATGGGAGAAAATGAATCAGTAGTTTGTTAGCTTTCCAAAAATGTATAGTTTGTGGCAGTTTTCATGCATATTGATTGTTTTGCGATAAACTTTTTAAGCACCCTCAAAATAGCACTGAACCAGATGTTCATCCTTAACTCAGATAATGGCATTAAAGGAGATTATTTAGATCAGAGAGCTTTGGAATGATGTGAGTGAGAAGTTGTACTTAATACTGCACATGAAAACCCTGTTTTTTCTGTATGTGTGCTGCTACAGACTATTATTGGGAAGGACATCATGTTGATTTAGGAAGGACGACCAAAGGGTTAAAGGTCAGGCACAGTACTAATTACAATGACTCCCTTTGACTGGGAGTCAACAATATGAAGCAGATTGTTATACATGTACAGTAACATAGCACGCACCCAGGCAACTGCATGTAAACCATTTAAACACTGCAGGCATTTAGCATGTAGCAAAATATTTACGCAGTAGTACAGTGCTTGCCATTGTATGTTAATGCATTTTGTATGCTGCTATAAATGGGCATAATCCAAAGTTATGCCTGTGTAATTATCTTCTTTGACGCTGGGCCAAATGTAGGTGAGACCCAGTTTTGTTCGTGGAATCTGTGACTGGTCCTGTTATAGTGGAACGTCACAGTACCTTTGTTCTGAAACAAATACGGGTTAGAACAGCAGAGTCTAACTATCATGTAAATGCTCAGGACCAGTACTGTCCATTAGCCAAATGGCCTGTGTTTGGAAAAAAAGGTGTGAAATGGTAATACAATTTTGCAAGTTTTAGCCAAAGTGTGCATGTGTAGTTTTCAATTTCTTAAATTTTTGATGCACAACTTCATGTTTACTTTTTTATCAAGCATAATTTAAAACTATAGAAATTCATACATGGTTTTAATTAAAGTAATCCCAAGAGTGAGTGTGTGGCAACAGTTGCAGCCACTCTGACAGTGGATAGTGGTTTGCTCAGAGTCCCTTGGATTCTGTGACTTCCTTCAGCATCCATGTGAAACAGATCGGCAAAAACTATGGAAAGATTTATTTTTCAAGTAGAAATAGATACTTTTACAGTGTACAGTGGAACCTGTATGCAAGCACCTCTGTGAGCAGCTGCATTGCTTTTTGTGGTCACTACGCTCAGACATAGGAGTCAGTTTCTTCGTAAAATTTACCTGCAGTGACAGGTCACCTGCTTCATGTAACCTCTTTTTCTTGGCAGAAGGGGTGGCCTTATACAGCAGGTACCACTGTATACATATTTTTATTTTTTGGTGACGGAACAATGTAATGTATTTACAAAAGAGTACAATTCATCCTTTAACATTGAATGTATTGTACAATGTGTCTCCTACCTTCTTTGCACAAATAAATTGTAGATTTATACTTTTTTTAGCTGTGCTGACTGAAGGTCGCAGAGCTTATGCAACCACTCATGTCTGTCCATACATCCGTAAACTTTTGCTCCTTAGTGCGATACCATCCACAGTTTTCAAGTTAGCCCCAATATATAACTTTCAGGCCTTATAAGATGCATAAAAATCTAGGCCCCTTTCAATATTGGTGGCGCCACCTACATTATTATGTAATATAGGGTCCAAAATGTAAAAATCTTGTGAACACTCTAACAGCTTTAATTTTAGGCAGATCATGTTTTTCTTCATAAATGTATCATACTACAGAGGTCCATCTGTCCATCCCTTGTTAACGCCATATCTCCAAAAATACTCACGTCACAGAGACCAAATTTTTATCAGAAGGGGTTATTGAGGAGCTTCAGGTGCCTATGGAAAAGTAGGTCACTAGGTCTTTTTTTAGGTCACAGTACTGCATTGCAAAAAAAAGGCATTAACACAATATCTAAAAAAATATTGAATGTAGCTTCATCAATTATTTATGACAGTTGGTCCTAAGAATGCCCCAGAAGCCTATTGAAAACTAAGTCACTGGGTCACATATTTAGGTCACAGTGCTGCATTGAAGAAAAATGGCCATACCATGATATCTTCAAATATTAAATTACTCATTGTAGCTGCACCAATTATTTATGACAGCTGGTCCAAAAGATGCCTCAGACACCTCGTAAAAACCAGGTCACTGGGTCACATTTTTAGGTGACAGTGCTGCATTGAAAAAAAAAAAAAAAGGCCTTGTCACGGTATCTCCAGAAATACTCACTTTACAGAAACCAAATATTTTATCACAGAAGGCCATTGAGGTACTTCAGGTGTCTATCGAAAAGTAGGTCACAGTACTACATTGAAGAAAAAAACGCCATTCACGCAATATCTAAAAAAATATTGAATACAGCTTCATCAATTATCTATGACAGTTGGTCCTAAGGATGCCTCAGGTGCCTATTGAAAACTAGGTCACGGGTTCACATATTTAGGTCACAGTACTGCATTGAAGAAAAATGGCCTTGCCATATCTCTGCTCATTTGCACCAAAGCCTTTTCATTAGGTTAAACAGAAGTAACCTTGACCTACTGGAGGGGTATTGTTGTCATCTACGCGTCCGTCCATCTGTCTGCCCCTCTATCCTGGTCGAGGGGTTTTGCAGTCAATTTTTATGAAAATTTAGGTTTTATAGGACAGCTGTGTGAAATGGCTACAGAAGAGGAACGCTTTACATTTTAATGGTTGTCTGTGAAGCAGACCCAGTTTCTATTCTCTCTGAATTTAGGAGTGGGAGCAAAATATCACTTTGCAAGTAACTCTTTCTGTTGCCTACAGAATGATTTTAAGCTCTACTGACCATAGGTCACAGAGCTTATGCAATCACTCACATTCATCTGTCTGTCTGTCTGATTGGCCACCTATCTGTCTTTAAACAATTGTTTGTCAACATAATAACACCTACATTTTTCAAGATGCCCCTTGAAATTTTTGGACATATCCTGTGAATGGAAATCTAGGTTTATTTGATTATCATAGGTGCCACTTAGTGGATTACATAATACAGGTCAGGCCCAAAAGTGAGAAATTTGAAAATGCTGTGGCGTGTTGGATCTTTTGTGGATCCTTATGAAATTCAGAAAAAATCTGGAGGCTATTATGTGAAACTTGAACAATGCTAGCGGCACCACCACTAGGTGAACAAAACATATTTGTAATTATGTGGTCAAATTGATGAAATTTATCTTGAGAAATTATCAGGCTAATTTCATCAAATGTACAACAAACGTGTATTGTGTGGATGTTAAATATTACATGAATTAAGTGACCTTAATGTACATTTTGAAGGTTACTGTGGAAATGCATTTCAGGAAATTATTTTCTGTGATGGTTAAGATCAGAATTTGTTGAAATGCGCCCATGTACCATCACAGGAATATTGCATACATAAAAGTCCATGACGTGGAGCCATGGTCGTGGCACTGATATTGGAAGTGATGTCATGCATGACAAAAATACATAAAATTCATTACTGTAATGATAAAAAGAGACAGGACCTGCAGAATTTGTACCAATTATGTGTTGGGCCCATGGTCAAATTATATGTAATTTTAGGTGATCTTGACCCATTTTTCAAGGTCATTAGACACTTAGTAAAGGATGCTAAATTCATCATCTTGAGAAAGAATAAGGCTAATGATACCAAATATAACACAAATGTGTATCATATGTAGAAGTTTAATATTGCATAATGTGGATGACCTTGACCTACTTTCTCAAGATCACAGAGGAAATGCAGTTCAGATGGAGTCAGGGTGGTGCCACTCATGCTATTATTGGAATTTTTGTCATCAGTTATCAAAATATATTAAATCCATTTTTGTGGTAATAAATTGAGATGGAACTGCAAAATTTACACCAAATGTGTGTGAAGCCAATGGTCAAATTTTGTAGTACATTGTATGACCTTGACCTATTTTCAAGGTCGTTGAGCACTTAAGAAAAGAGCACTTAATTTAATATGTTGATGAAAAATAAGAGGAATGATACCAAATGTACCCCCAAATCTGTATTGTGAAAGTCGGATGTTGCATCATGTGGATGACCTTGACTAATCTCCCAGGGTCATGGAGGAAATGCACGTCAGAAAATGATTTTTGGTGATGGTCATTAGATTATATGTCAGTAAATGTAGAGCATAAGACCCATGGGCCTCTTGTTATGAAGTTTAATCTATATTACATCACTCGTCTTTGGGTACATGCCAGTAGGTGTTAGTACGGAACTGACACGGCGTTGGACCAAAAATCAAAATAAAATTTGAGCTGAAGAGTGGATAGTTAACCAGCTTATTTCCTGGCCAAGGCTATAGATTATTGTTACATGTTTGTTACACATGCATTGCAATTGGCTGTGTCTGTCTTACAAAGTACGGGTTCTTAATAACTTGAGTTATCGTAGATTGCTCTGATGGCATTATATTTGGTGTCAGGTATGTTTATAATTGGCATAATATTACTACTAATGAATTGTGGGTACTGGTTGTTCAAGAAAACCTTGTCACAATAGTGAGAGATTCATATTTTTAGCAAGCTTAAGTTATTAGCATTTAATATGTGTGGGTTCATTAAATTAACCCTTCCCCCCGTAAAATAGGGCTGAAGCAATGTACCAGTGTACCCATGCATAAGGAGTAATTGACCTATGATATCATATATGATAATGATATGTAATACAGTGGATAAAACAATGGTACTGTAAAGTATCTACTAAAAAACAGCTCTGCTTTCCTGACATAAAAGAGATTAAAACAATATATGCACTTATATTGCCATAAAGATCTTTAATTTTGCAACAGCCATCCAATCTGTCATTTACATCATTGTTAAAGCTGCCCAGGCAATCTGTTGTAATCCTAACGGAAACTGATGAATGTGTTACGGAGGTTTACCACATGCCAATTATGACATCTTAGCAGCAACATGTGGTGAAAAGAGATGCAGTCATTGATATTGTTTATGCACAGTTCTTCAAAAGTATTGTGGAATGTATCATATCATTCCCTATAATGGATAATACATGTATGTCATATTGTGGTATGAATGCATTAGTATGCCTCTACTGTAAATTTGTCAAGTGCTCTCTCTCTCTCTCTCTCTCTCTCTCTCTCTCTCTCTCTCTCTCTCTCTCTCTCTCTCTCTCTCTCTCTCTCTCTCTCTCTCTCTCTCTCTCTCTCTCTCTCTCTCTCTCTCTCTCTCTCTCTCTCTCTCTCTCTCTCTCTCTCTCTCTCTCTCTCTCTCTCTCTCTCTCTCTCTCTCTCTCTCTCTCTCTCTCTCTCTCTCTCTCTCTCTCTCTCTCAACTGCCAGCCCATGCTAATATAAGGGAACCTACTGACTTGAGTCTTAACCTGAGGGAGGGAAGTTAATATGATTACAGTCTGTTGTGTATCACTTGTTAAATTTCAAATTTTTGCGTATAAGATGACAGGCCTGAACTATGCACAAAACTAATCTGGTTCAACCATGTTAAAGTATGTAGTGTGTAGGTACCCCCTCCCCTTTTATACCACATGCATGTACATAGTTTATACCCAGATGAGCTGTCTTGGAGACGGTAGGACTAGTTCACCTTGCCAGTGGATTATTTGCTTAGCTCACCACCAGATGTGCCTGTCTATAAATCCAAGTAAAGACAGACAGTGAGCTCAGTTTGGAGACGCAGAGCTAGATGAATACTCAAGTTCTAGAAATTTTTGTACACTCATAATTACATGCAAACTTGATGTCTTAATACATTGTATTTGAATATTTTCATGCAATAGCAGCCTTCCTTTACATAGTACTTCACATGCCAGTATGTCATCAAGTGGCTTTTCAGCCTGTGTACATGGCTAATGGAAATGGTCACTAGTAAATCTTTTGCAGCTAAAACAAACCTGTATGTCTGGGCTCTATGTGGCTAGCGATGCCTGGGTGCAGTAACTCATGTTTTAACTTCCTAAGAGTGGAGGAGCATGCATTAATTCTGTTTTTTTCTGGAAAGTTTTGCACATTTTAATTTAGCACACTGGGTTGTAGCACGTAAAGCTGGAAAGCGAGTCAAAGGTGAACATTTCTAGAACTACTGTATTATTTGACAGATCAAAAAAGTGACTGTTCTTGCTGATCATCTTAGTTGTTGTTACCTGGAATTATGATTCAAAACAGTTTGATGAATACCAAAAAAAGTTGGTACATAATGCTTAATATACCATGCCGTCCACCTGTCTGAGCATGAAAATATCACAGCGCATTATCCTATTACAGTGATATTAATAGATTCGGTTTTTTTATTTGTTATTTTTTTTAAAGAATCAGTACATTGTATCAGAGTTCAATAAGTATATAGACACCCTGGTACCAACAGTTTAACACCTTCTATACCAGTGACAGATGTCCCTATGTATCAATATGTGACCATCATATCAGATGCTATGGCTCATATTATTCTACAAGGAAGTACCTGCAGGCTGCACATACTGGCAGATGCCTTTATCAAACTAACAACTCAAAAAAAATTAACCATTTATAATGGTCTTATTGTCAAAACACGTGCCAAGGCTGGAATAACAAGGAGTCCTCATATATTTAGAATGAGTATTTTTTGGTGCCAACAATTTGTTAGCTACAGTGTGGGTTTTCTATCATTATGCCCATATCATGGTGGCTAATTGTCATGCTGTCTAGTGACAGGGTCAGAGAGTTTGCTGGGAGATTAATATGCATGCCCTGCATTAAGCTGGACTTGTGATGGCAGTTGCACACATCGGGTGCTTTTCGCATGACCTTCCATGTCGTGATATGACAGCTGAAAGATAGCCAAGGCATGACTTCCTAGTTATAATGTAAAAAACGCTGGCGAAGTCCTATACCTCAATAATATGGACTGGTTTACAAGCATCCAGTCTTAAGTGGCATCATAAATAATGACACATGGTCCGTATTATTATCAGTGATGGTTGTGATTTGTCTTCTATGACAGGTGGTGTTATTACAGTGCTACTACACCAGTGGTATTGAAAAAAAATGACTATATGGAATAAAACTGCCGTACACATACATCCATGAACTTGAGGCAGGAAGAGTAAGAATCTCTTGAGAAGGTTTTGTGCATTTTAAATTACATGTACCAACAATATGTACTTCTGCAACTGAATATCATGTCAAAGTCCTGACAGTTTCTGTTAGGATCAGAGCAGTGGCATCACTGGTAGGGGCAATGGGGCATATCTCTCCATGACACATAGGGATAAACAAATCTAGAATTGCTGATTGGTCAAAAAATGACATGTGACACAGGTAGTAGGTACTGCCACCATACAGATTAATAAATCTGATGTTTCTGTTAGGATCAAAGCAATGGTGTCACTGGTGGGGGCAATGGGGCATATCTCTCCATGACACCTAGGGACAAACAAATCTAGAATTGCTGATTGGTCAAAAAATGACATGTGACACAGGAAGTAGGCACTGCCACCATACAGATTAATAAATCTGATGTTTCTTTTAGGATTAAAGCAATGGTGTCACTGGTAGGGGCAATGGGGCATATCTGCTGGTGACAGTACTGGTAATATCTCCATGACACCTAGAGATAAACAAATCTAGACTTGCAGATTGGTCAAAAATGACATATGACACAGGAAATAACCACTGCCACCATACAGAGTAATAAAACTGATATGCTGTTTTCCTGACCACTTAACAATATACAGCTAACTTTCACTCAGAGATCACATTTGTTATTATAAATATGAACAAATACTTGAAGTTCATAGATGGTACACTGGAAACTTGCTGCAATGAAACGTCTTAAAAACTGCGTTCTCATGACAGGTAGATTAACATTACTCATTCCCTCCTAATGTCGCCAATATCTAAATGTCGTCGCTAATTGTATTTTACTAATTCAGGGATTATTTTTAAAAAATTTATATGAAACTTGCATGGAAGATCATTCCAAATTATATGCCCATGGTCAACAGCTTTCCTTGGCATGCTCTGGGCGCAATGCACCCAGAGTGCACCAAGGAAAGCTGTTGACTCGGTCTTCTATCAGGGTGGAATATGTTAACTTGGGAAGTATAGGACTTGGGAATCTGAAAGCAGGTTGTAATAGGAGAGTGGCTTGGCAGGCTGCTGTAGTAAAATCAGTTTCATATTTATTTATTGTAAATGCCTTTTTTCAAGTTTTTCATGAAAAACAGGTTGCAATTTGTTTCCTGTCCACAGATACAGACACACAGGGCCACTGTCAGGCTTTTTTTTTCTTTCTGCCTGGGCCCAGTTTCTCAAGCACCTCAGTAATAACTCTCTCAATAATGTCTCTATATCTCACTCTTGATTGGTTGCAAATTATTCATGTAATCAATCAAATGCTGAAAATAAAGAGATAAAAGCTTAGAGTTACTCACAATAATATATCTCAAATATTCTTTTTCAGGTTGCCTCTGAGATACAGTTCTTCAAAGTTAATTTCACTGCTCAATGAAGTCCCAACCTTTGACTTTCTGTTGAGAAAAAGCAAACACACTTGATTGCATACCTTGATCAAAATTGATACACAATACACCAGTAGACTGAGGCATTGAACACTGGGTGAATTTATAACAGGATACATGGTAATGTTTGTGCATGCAGTTTGTGAACAGAGAATTACATTGTAGCATTCTGGAGTTTTGCTTATATTTCCTTTATAATGTGCGATGAAATTATTGTATTGTATTGTGCTGTTTGTTCAGGACTGCTGGTATTGGAGAAACTGGGCCCTGGAATAACAAACAGAATATTATCACATTGCAGCCGTGTGAAGCAAGTATTCCATAAAAAAACAGGAGGTAACAAAATGTCATGACATACTGTAATAACAAGTAGCACATTAGCACATGTTTAAGACTTAAAAGTGGCTCCTATGAGAGCGACATGTATTTGTCTTAATAGGAGTCCCCCTAGCCACATCAATTTTTTATCATTATGTACATATATCTCAATATTGAAATTGTCATTGTATTGATTGGCTAAAATAAATGAGTTCTGAGTTTGAGTTTGAGTTTTTGGGGGAGGGGAGAGGGTCATTTTGAAAACAGGTTGCTCTCTAATAATTTGTACAGGTAACAATAAGTTTATCACGTTTATCTCAGGTGACTTATGGGATGGTCAGTCATCCATCATCTGTCCTTCCAGCCACATTTTAAACTTCTCCAGAACCATTTGCCAGATCCATCTCAAACTTGGTGGGGATATATACCTTGGGTAGGTCTGTACCACATTTATACAAAATTTATGATTTGGCAAAATCTTAAAACAAATCTACTCCGAAAGTGTGTGGCCAGTTCCTCTGTTATTGCATAAGGACACATCTGGCAACACCTGCACCTTAATTGTTCAATAGGTGGTGCTGCAATTTTTTTTTCTTCCTTTTTTTTTAAACAAATTTTTTTATGTTTTTGCTTTTTTCAACTTCTTTTCCAAACCTTCCCTTAGATTGTTCGGAAACTTGGTAGAAATGTTCCTTGTGCAAACAAAGTTGTTCACTAGGTGGTGGATCCATGACTTTTAACCGATTTTTTCAATTGAGGTACTTGTTGGTCGATGCTGCATTCCTGTAGATTACTATAAGGCAAGGGGGGATTGCAGTAGTGATGAGCATTGTTGATTTCTCCCAAACTTTCTGGTGAGTCTCTACCAAGTATGTTTAAATGGTCATGCTCCAATGATTTTTGATTTATTACAATTTTTTTGTTTTATTTCTAAGTAAAATCTGAGAAAAAATTTCTCTAATGAAACCAAATAGCCAATCGCTTCCAAATTGCATAGGGTTGCCTCTGGTGACCCTTAGACCTTAATTAACCCACCAGGTGGTGCTGCAATTTTTATTCTCTTTGTTTATTTCATGGCAATGGTGAATCCTAGGCCCATGGTTACTATTAAATACTGATAGGAAAGAACATGCAGGTTTTAACTTGATGTTAATTTTGATCATGAGTGACCTTGAAAGGTCAAACTGACATTTTGCCTTATGTCTTGGTAATGGTGGATCCTAGACTCATGGTCACCATTAAATATTAATAGGAAAGTACCTATAGGGGTTCTTTTAATGTTTTTATGTTTGAGCTTGAGTGACCTTGAAAAGTCAAACTAACATTGGCTTATGTTTTGGTAATAATGGATCATGTCACTTTTTGTTTAAAAAAAAAAGGGACTTGAGCTGTATGAGTGAAGACTGATATAGCAAACATTGATTATGATCTTAAACAAAGATGACCTTGATATTATTTGAAAGGTTGCAGTACCACTTCAATCTGTACATTCAAGGTCAGTTGAGCACCGGACTGTCACAGTCCTCATATGTTAAGCAAAAGGTGCATTAAACTTAACATTTTTCTGTTATGGGGTACATATTGGTACATGGATTATACAGTCATAGTTAAGAAATATCAAATTTTTCATGGACATTGTTTTAAGGAAAGAAAATATGAGAGTAACATTTCAATAATGGTAAACCACTGTCTCTCCCAAGGACTATGAATGTGGCTGGTCAGCATTCATACACATATGTATAGTTTGTGCTGTCAGCACGGACTGCTCTCATGCCCTTTGTCACTTGTTTGTGCAAAACCTGATGCATCATATTATGTGCATAAAATCTGATCAATAATATCTGATTTGAAATGGCTTCCTTGTGTGAATCAATAAGAGTCTCCAGGGATGGTCTTCATGGTATAGTGGAGGGCATGGTAGTGTGTAAATCCAGAAGCCATAACTGTGATGTACAGTATGCATACACATTATGCACTTTTTTTTTTTTTTTTTTTTTTTGCCACTGCAGGCTGTTCACTTAGTGTATAATGAGAGCAGATATGGAGAGGGCACACAAGTGGCAAGTCTTGTCCCAGAATAACAATAAGACAGTGGCCAACCAGGGCAGACTGACCTCAATACTTAGCACATATACTTCAGGTACTTGCAGTATCCACTGTAGTGTCAGATTTTTTAAAAAATAAAATGTGTATCCTTCCTTCTTTTTTTTTCAACAATACAACTTATCCCTTTGACTCGGTAGCTGGTAGAAAAAAGTTCGTCTGTCTGTCTGTCCGTCCTGGCCGAGTGGTTATTGGACACTGATCAGCTTCTAGTTATATAAGTGGTAAACATTGATAATTGTGACTGTCCTGATTTTTATTATGAAGGAGGACTGTTGAAAGAAATGTTAACTGTTGCATCAAGCGATCAGGTGCCCACATTTCAATCCAAAGTACAGTAAATGATGTATGTACCACTGGCTAGAAGATACATCATCATGCGATACGGTGCTGGACCATGTATTTTCACACATGGATCAGGTACTGTTAGTATTATCTTGGGTCACTCTGACTTGGGAAATCCCCCCCCCCCCTTAATCTCTTTCAATGCCACATTTTGACTGAGTCAGCAGAGCTCTTTCCTCGGTGTGGTTTAGGTGCATTGTGCCCAAAGCGCGCTGAGAAAAGCTGTTGACCTTGACAACTATGTTTGTTTAATTACATTGGATCCACCAATTGTGTACTACAGAACCGTTTGGCCTCAATGTTATGGGAGATAAACTCCTTGTTAAGTGTTATGCTAAATTTTTATGTTCCAGTTTATATGCCCATCAACAACTATTGCACACTCAGGAAACACCTATTTCCTGAGCTAACGAACTTGTAAAATCTTTCTATTAAGAGATAACAGGCCACTACACAGTCACCTAACACTCTCAATTACAGATGACCACAGGTCATCCAGGTGAAAAAAACTGTCACAGACGTGACAGTGATTCCACCTATTGGGCATTCCTATAAACAGGGCCAGTACTATGTGGTATCAATCCTGGCAGGCATAGTACACGTCCAGACGTAAAATACCGCACCTCACAATACACACAGTAACATTAGTTACGTATGTTACACCCTGTTACATAAGCATGCCCCACCAGCCGTTAGACCAGTCTCTGATGAGCTGCATAGTCAGTGAAACTGGTCAGACTATTATCTTAGCAAACAAGTCAACCGCCATTAGGCCTGGTCCTTGTTTTGCCATTATTTGTTTAATTACAGCTATGCTGGTACTTGAATCAAATGTCTTTTTAGTCAGGAACACGAAACCCTGATTGTAATTCAAAGCAATTTGTTTTAATAATTTGACCAAAGTCACAGGTTGTACTGAAAGAGAGATTGAATCCCACTCAGGATCAGGTCAGGAGAATAAGTAATTCCTTTAGGGGGTCAATAGTCAAAGTATTTTTAGAACTGTTGGATGCAATACTTTTACAAAAGAACAGTATGTTACAACATTGTAGCTGGCAACAGGTGTACTTTTTCAATTGTAAGAAAGTTGCCACCTGTTGACCGTATTCAGGCTTTTATAGTTTTATAACAGCATGTTTATAGTTATGTATTACCATTGAAAGAGTTGTCCCATAATTAACATGGCTGTGGATTGATCCAGACTCTGTTTTGGTACAGTCTGTAATAAACAGAGACAGATCTAGACTTAAAAAATTTGTAGGCAAATTTGGAAATATCAGCATAATTAATGACAATTTTGTAATGGCCATTTAATAATTCAATAGTTAGAGTGGACCAAAGTCAATATCCTACACCAAGAAAACTGTATTCCATGAGGTGGCAGTGGAATGGAACAGCTCTCTAAATGTGGGATAGTCACTGTAGCCCATTCTAAACCATTGAGTGATGATTTGATCATGTGTTTTGTCACAAAACACAACGACAATAATAATCCATTTCCCTGGTATATTGCATACCTGAACACATGCCTGGTTTGTACCTGTACAGTGTGAAGCCAGCAACAAACTCATGATCACCATTTATTGACAGCACAAAGCAGATGTGCGCAGTATTGTGGAATCCAATCATTGTCAAATTCAAGTGTGTTCAATGGCAAGCATGAAATGTGGCTTGCGTAACATGGAAGCGTTGAATACAGTGTGCAGTCTGACAACGTCAACCAATTGAAAACCTAGAATTCAGTTCAAAATGAATATATCCTTGGACATTGCAAGCTCTTGTTGGTCAGTTCCCTGGGCCTGGCTATCTGCCTGTTTTGTTATGTGTCACCTTTAGTGGTTTAGGGTCTTGCCTGTCTGAGAAAGACTGCTTGACCACAAGTCAGTTTAAGAGGTTGCTTTGAAAAGTAGATATGATAACAAGGAACCATGAATATTGTCACAACATTTTGGACATTGACAGTTGGGGATGTTTAAATTGCAGGTGAACATGTACAGGCTGAGAGTAACTTACAGGTTGATGGTGAAATGGTTGAGCTCTAAGGGTATGTGAAAGTTGTAGGCAAATGAAATGTGCATGTTTCAGGCCAAGTGTGCAGGTTCTACCCTGACCATTGATGTATTGTGCAGTGTTGTGATCTGTGCCTCAACTGATCTGTTAGTTTATGGTTCAGTAAGCGTAATACCATGAATATAACCATACTATAGGTACACCATGACCAGAACACGGGACATTTAGATGGCAAGTTCATTGCTGACCAGATGAGAACACACTGACACAGGTCTCTGACCTCATAATCAGATTTTTTCCTGCATTAACCTTTGCTGTCTTATCAGAAATTTGAAGAAACCTTAATAGTGTTAGTATCAAGCTCAGATAGCACACAAGGTAAGTGTGAGCATGGGTAGCATGGCAACATTGAAATGGCCGATCAGCTTCTTTCTCTGGTTCTCCCAGATATTTTATGAGTTGTCACACAGACGTCCTGTCTTAAATTCTTTCTAAAGTGGAAATGATTGAAAATGCCAGTTCCGGCTTAAGTATCCTGGATAAGTGAAAAGATCATTGCCCTTTAAACCTATAAAGTGGTGAAAATTATTGCAGCAGCCAACTTTGATTGTTGCAATATTTTGTTTGGCTCTTTATAGGTTTAACATTGGTACAACAACCCCCACCCCCCCACCCCACCCCCACCCATCAGTTCAGTCTGGTTCAAGCTCTAAGGGAGTATGGCTTTTGTTGAAAGATGGGGGATCCCCATACCTGTATTGCATCATGCGCAAGACTTATACAAATTGAAAGCCAGGAAAAGCAGGTAAAGTGTTTGTATTATAAGTCACAGTGACTAAATAAATATCTGTCGGATTTCAAGCTCTGGTGGCCATAAGTTTCAGAGCTGATGCAATCACTCTTGTTAATCCGTCCGTCTATTCATAATTTTTTTCTTAAAAATGGGATATAGTTGACAGTTTTCATATTTGGCCCATGTAACTTAATGGACTGATCAATGGTTTGAAAATCCAAGTTGAGTTCAATATTGGTGGCACAACCTGCTGTATTTGTTATATAGTACATGTATGTAGATCAAAATGTGACAATGTTGTTAACATTATAGTATCTTTAATTTGTGGTGGATCTTCATGAAATTTAACAGGATTGCTACGACAATTAGTTAAATGCTGCTGTTTTTTTAATTTGGCTAAAGAAATGTGTAAAGGGACACAATATTTTAAAATGAACTGTTAAAGAGCCATGATAAAATCTTTGTTAATTGTGTCCCCTGCAAATGAAGTTTGGGGGAATACACTGTTTTTGGCTTGTCTGAGCGTCTGACTGTCTATACCACAATCCTTGTGAACAAAAGATCTGCTGACTCACAGGCCACATCAAAGTCAAATTTACCTCAAGTCTACCTTTGACAATATTTCTCGACCTGATTACATTTCGGTGACCTTAATCTGATTTTTCAAGCCACAGGACCCATATCTGTTCAAAAGCAGGGCCTATCCAGTCTTGCAATGACAACAGTTCTTATTATGCCTATATTAATTATTTTGGCTCTTGGCCTAGCTGTTGATGTCAAAATCTGCCTCTGTTCAGTTGGGTTTGTGGAGCAAATCAAAACATCAACTGTTTATGATTCTAGTGTAGTCCCATTATCCAGATGGTCACATAGTAGGTGCTATCCAATGTACGTAATTTATCTATTTACATGACAGCAAAGCACTGGACTTATGAGCCTCTTGTGTATTAAATTTACAGTTATTTGTTTATATTCTCAAGCAAGCAAAATAAAAACACCTGATAATAATTGGATTGATGTGGCAACCCTGCCCTGAGGTCATGCATGGACACTGGAAATGAGAAGACAACAGCAAACATTCACTTTTCCTGGTATAAACCACCTTATTCAAAACACAAGTAAGTGACTTACTTGTGCTTTGGATAAGGTGGTGTCATACCAGGGAAGTGACAATTAGTGTCTTGTTATCATGGTTATTGCATTATAGACATCAACACAGCAACATCCTCACATGATTGCAAACAAAGTGAGTGGTGTTTTAGTCCCCCAGTCAGCAAGGCTGTATCATCATTCTTTTATAGACTGCTTATTCCTAGAATAATGTCAAATCCTCCATAAGAGACCCAAAATTTTGTTAAAATTATCTTAGAGACAGATGCGATGGATTACAAACACATCAAATGTAGAGACATTTCTATAAGTAGCCCAGCCATGCAGTCTCTCTGGTCTCAGCGTGGGAGTGGAGTCCAAACTGTAAACATTAAGCAGAATTGTGTGAATACCTACAAAGTGTGCTAATGATAATCACTGATGTCTGTGTACCAATCACTTAATTCATAGGGTGCAGCCCATTTTGTGCCTTCATCTTTAATACATAAGTATGCATGGCTGTTTGCTTTGGTATTTACCAGTGCCAGCATTTTTTTTTAAATTGGTCAGTCTTTGAAGTGTGAAGGAAATTTTGATCTTGGGCAACTTAAAGCATCAGGCAGGTTTACTCAAATGGCATGATGTGGGCGTATTTGTATAAAGTAAATTAGAAAAGATTCAGCATGCTGGTGTTTATGAATTATAAAACAGATCATGACGTCATACAATATAACCCTAAAAGCCAGTTGGTACACCTCTTATTGATCTTGTCTCCATCTCTAGAAACTGCCTTATTCCAGTCTTTCTGGCTAGTTCTATATTGTTTTTTTTGTTTTTTGTTTTTCCATTTTATATTTCTGTCATCTCTTTTAACATTTCAATATTATTATTATACAGGGATGATGACAACAACTGAGCTACTATTATCTGCCTTGTAAAACTTGGTTGTATAAACAATGATGATTATGGCCCCTGTTGGCAAGATGAGGTGACGATCTTTCTGGGAGTGCAATACTTCTATCTGTCTGCTACTGATTAAGTTCTCAGTGAAAGAATGGGTCAAATTTGTGGGCGTTTTACTTTAGTTTGGCTTTAGGACACTCATGGACTGCTGCAAGTAAATCACTGTAGTTATGACTTGAGCATGAAAAATAAGTTCATTCTGACAGTAAGCTACTTAAAGGTACATTGCCAGGCAATATGTGGCAGATGCTATTCATAAAATGTGAGAAAGCTCTTGTGTGACCCAGGATGCTGGCTTACATTGGTTCTCCTGAAAAGGGGAATGTTGCTGGTTGTCTGCCTTTTTTTCCTGTATTTTGGTTTTGGGATTTGTCAAAACTGCTTTTTCAGTTTTGGTATTTGAGTGAGTGTGTGTGTGTGTGTGTGTGTGTGTGTGTGTGTGTGTGTGTGTGTGTGTGTGTGTGTGTGTGTGTGTGTGTGTGTGTGTGTGTGTGTGTGTGTGTGTGTGTGTGTGTGTGTGTGTGTGTGTGTGTGTGTGTGTGTGTGTGTGTGTGTGTGTGTGTGTGTGTGTGTGTGTGAGAGGGAGGGAAGGAGAGAGAGAGAGAGAGAAAGAGAGAGAACCGCCATATGGCTGCTTTGCCTGGGGACAGTGTTGCACAGAGCCTCCATTACATTTATGACAGCTTATGAGGAGGTCCATCAGCTGAAGGGACCAATCATGGCAAGTACTCTATGTTAACTCTTTGTGTCTCAGAATGCAAGGAAGTCTGTACCTCTCCCTAGTAGCGATCTTGTTCCTGTGTGCAGCAATCATGAATCAAAAGTACTGAGGCACATCAGTGCATAATTTTATGAATACTAGAGGTTTTTTATGTGCAATATATGTCAGATGATTATGAAAAGAAACTGTAAATGTAGGCAGGTTGTGGTACACTTTTAGTTTTTAGGGTGAAGTAAACAGGTTAAATAAGCCATCAGGCAAATGTGTTTGTGTAATTACCAGCACTTACACTTGGGATTGTGGTGGCTCCTTGGCAGTCAGAGACTTATGACCCCTAATATTTCTACTCTGTGTAACCTTCTTCTCTAATGGGCCATGGAAAAGCATGGCAATTTCAAATGTCAAAGGTTGCTTTTCTATGCAGTGCTGTTACTGAGAACTGTGTACATGTACATGCATGCATAAAAAGACAATGAAAGATAAAAAGAAAAAAAAAAAAACAATTTGTTAGTGCAAGATGCCTGATATATTTGACAAAATAGATGATTTTATTCTAAGCAGGCAGACAGAGACACACTCACAGCATGTTATTTCCTGTGCTGACTGAAGGTCACAGAACTCATTTCTAACCTTCTAGGAACAGTTGCTTGTTTTCAATATGACAGCAACTTCAGTTGTGAAATAAGCATGGATTTATTTGATGAATGAAAGTGTAGGTTGTGTTTTTTACTATTGGCAATACCACCTACAGGGATACACAATACATGTATATGGGCCAAATGTAGACAGGAAAACTGTTGTCTCATCAGTTCTCAATGGATCTTTTTTAAATTTGGCAGGAATTTTAACCATTAAAGTGCTAATCACTGCTATAGTTGTTTTCTTATTACTGTTAAACATATATGGTTAAAAGATTCAAATTCCTCATAAAGATACCTTTCATTCAAATACCAACAAGCCTAGTCTAAAGGAAAAAATAGTCTTAGTCAACAGCTTTCCTCAAGACACTTTGCGCGCAAAGTGTCTTACGGAAAGCTGTTGACTCAATCTTAAATCGGCGCTTTAAGGTTAAGAGGTAAACAGCTCAAGCCAATGTGGTGCGACCTTCAGGTTGACCAAAAATACATGTATGTGTTAAAAATATATGTGTTAAATACTTTCTTTTTCAGTATGGTAAGAAAAAGTGGAGTTAGTGCTACAATGTTACCAAATTCATGGGAAATGTGTATCATGTGCAAATGTTGAATGTTACATAATACAGATCACCTGGATCTACTTCTCCAAGGTCACTAAAGCCATACAGTTGAGGAAGAACTTTTTTTTGTGATGAAAATATGGGATTTTTTGCACATAAAGCACTACAGGTACTTTTTACAGACAAAAGGCTATAACACGTAGAGTCCTGGTAGGAAAATGAAAATATAGTTTAATATGGATGATGACATACTGCCAAGTACAAGGTTCATGGGCCTCTTCTGTCTGAATTATATTTTTTTTATGATATTTTTTAATCTCGTGTCTATGGAACATTAAGGCTTGTAATAGTGTATGTATGTGATGTAGTTGAATGAAGTTAATTCTAAGAACAGCTGGGCATCAAGATTCAAGATTTAATTCATTTATATTTAAGCAGAGTAGCATAATACATATACATGTACAGTACAATGTCTTTTTGTTCATTTCTGAAATAGAATAATTTTAGTCTAGGAGAATCATATTAAGATTTTTTTTTTAAATCTATCATATTGGCCACCTATCTTTTTGTTGTGCCATGCATGGTGACACTTTTTTTGAAAATTGAAATGCTTTAACACAGGTATTTCATAGTAAAAGATAAGTGAAAATAAAAATAAAAAATTGGAGGAATTGGAAATAAAACTTATGTCTCCCGGTGGAAGCCGGGGGACATATTGGTTTAGTGCCCGTTTCTTCTGCTTCTTCTTGTTGTTTAGGTTCTTCAACACTTGGTTTCCGTGCGATAAGTCTTGAAGGACTTCACAGAATTTGATGAAACTTGGTAGGATTATGTATCTAAGCAAGACCTAGGTTGGGATTGTATTTGGATGACCTTGAGCGAATTCTCAAGGTCACAGGGTCACTTATGTGAAATTGGTTTCCGTGCGATAAGTCTTGAAGAACTTGATGGAATTTGATGAAACTTGGAAGGATAATGCATCAAGGTGAGATCCACAATGAGATCGTAGTTGGGTGACCTTGACCTAATTTTCAAGGTCACAGGGTCCCTTAAATATGAAATTGGTTTATGTGCGATAAGTCTTGAAGAACATGATGGAATTTTATGAAACTTGGTATGATAATGTATCAAGGTAAGACCTAGGTAAGCATTGTATTTGGGTGACCATGACCGAATTTTCAAGGTCACAGGGTCACTTATGTGAAATTGGTTTCTCTGCAATAAGTCTTGAAGAACTTGATGAAAATTGCTAGAGCAATGTATCTAGGTGAGAGCTAAAATAGGATTGTAATTTTCAAGCAAACTTGGTCATTTGTAATTTGTTATCACCTGTAGCTTATTCAGAGATGCAATTGTTCCACCGGGAGACATTTGATTTTCTGTTGGAAAATCAGTCTGTTCTAGTTCACATTGCCTTATGAGTTACATGCATGACAGTTTGAGATATTTCGGATTGTTTCATACTTTTGCACAAAATACTGTTTGATATGTTTCTTAATAACTTTGTGTATGCACTTTGCTTTGAACTATGTCAGATGTTCCATTGATGACAATGATCTGGTGTTGAACACATTTTTGTGCAAATTTATGGTTTACTCTCATCTTATAAATGCTGTTTTCTCATACATTATGGTAGTACATGTCTGATATATGTAAGATAGGAATACTGTGGAAATAAAATGGTAGTTTATTGTTACAAAGTTTAAAATATAATGTATAAAGTTCTCACTTAATATAGTTGGTTGTTTGAAAATGGGTTCCATGTGTGCATTGTATTTGCTATGGTTTATGGTACATACTGCTCTTTTCTGTACATTAACATCTTGGCTCAAGTCAACAACTTTCTCTTTTTGTGTGTTTTAGTCTATCAAAACAGGTAAAACATGACAAGGAAATTCTGTATGTTTACATATGGTACATTTACTTGACATTTGCCTCTGGCATGTCAGCTATCACAGGAATTGTAGACTGTGGTTGACCACAATTAGTGCCAAACTTCCAGTTAGTACTCACAGCAAAAATCACTGTTGCCCTTGGGCAGGTGTCTTGATAGGTTCTTGTACAATTCTCATTCTCATAAAACTAGGAACTTAGACATTTGACATCCAGCTGCTTTTGGCCAGTGTCAAGATAGCATGCGATTATTTAACGCTGTCTGGTCTTTACTGTTTAGTGCCAGCTTTCCAAAATCCTGTTTGGCAAGATGTTCTCTGGTACAGCCTAAAAAGGGCTGAAAATAAGTGTTTTCAGTTTACTTTCTTTTTAGCAGGGAAATGAAAGTAAAAATTATTATTACCTTGGGGACTATTATCTAACTTTAAGGGGGCATGGATCCAGCAATCTCTGATTGCCTTTTAATTCATATTGAAAGACATTAGCCATACAGAAATTTCTTAACCAAAACTGGTAGAAATTATCTAGTTATGTGTATTCAATTCAATTGGATGAGTTTATTTGCCACGTAAAGCAACATTTACAAAGGTTAGTTATGGAAGGTGAAAAAATTGTTTATATATGTCAAACAGTATATTGAGAAATTAACTCTTTGGGGCCTTGTTACTGCTAATTGCTTGCAGCACAAAGATTATATCATAACATGTACAGTTTGTGATTATGTAACAAACTGAAATGGACAGTCAATAGAACCATACAGATTATGACATTGTCTGTAATTGTTTGTAATATAGCTGCAACAGCTGAAGTGACTGTTTATTGCATATGTTATCAGGAATTCCTTCCAGATATAGGAGGCCACTGATTTCAATTAGAAGTAACCCAGTGTTTGCGTAAAACAATTTTTAGAGTGGATGCAGCTATGCTATATGTTGATGCCTAAAGCGTGTATGTGGTGTATTAGAGGAAGGGAAATATCAGTGCACTTATGAATGATCAAGTTTGAGAAGACATGATTTGCCAATGCTATATTGCAACTTTTTAAAAATAACAATAACTATATTTATTTTCAAAGTACATGTTTTTTTTAATTTCCAGTTGACCCTTTCATCTGTCCAAGCACCAAAGAAGTTACTTTGGGTTACATTAATATTGTATTATGAATGGAGGTATTATTTGTCATTTGAACTTGGATTTCTTCAATCTTCCCTTCACTTGCGCAAAGAATGAAACAGTTTTGTTTCATTACAAAAATATCCTCATGTATCATGAACGGGTTATAATGTACCAAGCTCAAAATGGTTATTTGGGTGCCAAGGGGCTTCAGCCAATCAGAGAACAGGATTGCAGGTTGTTGCGAGATGTCCCTGGTATAGAATTTTATTAATGACAGTTGAACAGCCTGTGTCTTTTGTAGGTGAGGAAAGATTGGCACAATAAGTAAAATATCCTGGAACATAATAGAGCCACCTTGACTGCTCCTCCAGAGGTCACTGCAGACACATGCACCGACCTTTGGTTGCCCTTGACCTCATCATCATGGCGCTAGTGAAGGGAAATCAATGGTCTGTTGGTGTACCTGCCATGACGGCTGGATAAGTACAAAAGTTTTTAAAAACATATTTCTGAGGGCAGCCTAGTCATGGTAATGTGGAAAGGGTCTGGGACTTCGTGAATTTAATAAATATGTGATACTTCATGGTCACTAATGTGCATGTTGGAGGTCAACCAGGTTAAATACTTCCCAGAAGGTAATATGCCAAAAGTCCTAATATGTTTCTATAGCAACCGTTTTCGGCAGTAGTTTCTTTTCTTTAAATTATCTAAAATATACTGTATATAGTTGTGGAAATATTACATTTTGCAATTTCAGTAACTTTAAATTTGGTCATTTTAGCTGCTTAAACAGATAAATTTACGTTTGGTAATTTTAGCTGCTTAAACAAATAAATTTAATTACATTTGGTAATTTTAGTTACATACTGAAACAAAGGATATTTGTTAACATGGCAACAATGGTTGAGTGCACATATCTGTAGACCCCATCTTCCAAGTATATAGATGTGTGCGTCCATGATTTATGTTATTCTAGGCATACTCAGGGCCAAGAACTGTGGGAAGCTTTGTGGGGGATATAAATAAGGGTTAAAAATACCTCAGCTCAGCAGAGACAATGTGCACTACTGAAAATAACTATGGAGACAGACATTGTTACTTTAGATGGTTAATAAAAGGGACATATATGTCTATATTGTATTGCTGCACTGTGTTATACTGTATATAGTACTACAGCTTGATGAGACTGATTAGGCCTGGCTAATCAAGCCACACTACAAACCAAGGTAGTATTACATATACAGTGATCCCCCTCTTATAAGCCCCCGTTTGTCAGAGGCCACCCCTCTTGAAAGGCCAGCATTCTTGTGCAGAAAGTATGGTATTTCCATTATGTTCCCCCCCCCCCCAAGAGAGGCCACCCCTCTTATAAGGCCACCTTTTGGCTGCATTTGGGCAGGCCTTATAAGAGGGGGACCACTGTACTACCAAGATTAATCATAGTTACACAATCCAGGATCTGGGGTCTTCTGTGCCCAACAAGGTGGCAGTCAATATAGATTTTGCTGATGTTGCTTGTGTTTTGCCTAAACATAGTGAAACCTGCTTTCAGAGACCGCTATGGGGAAAGACCACCTGCCTTTTCAGAACATGTTTACTGGGTCCCTTTTGCCATCTTTCCCATGTTATTGCACCTCTATTGAGACACCACCTGCCTTATGTAAGCACTTTTTGTCCCACCCTTGGGGCTGTCTCTCAAAACATGTTTTAGTGTACTGGCTGTGTTCATTGAACTGGCAAACTGTGTTGACCACATGTATTTTCTTGGAAAATAAGCTCAATCTGTGAAAAACTGAAATACATCCCATCACAGGACATGTGTAGAAATCACAGACCATATTTACACTAACATTGAGCAAATTGTCACTGGAATAGCTGAAACGTATTATTCATTCCATAAAGGGGTGTGGATTGCACTCTTACAGATATAACACTGAATAGAACATGTAAATATCCCTGATATTATGGGACACAAATTATGATAACTGATATTATGGGGCAAAACTCATGACAATATTTACAAAGATCGATTGAAGTATGAAAAAAAGTAGTTGCGGCCAAAGGGTATTCAGTGCTTTGCACAACATCTTTAAACTTTTTATGAAATTTTTAATATATATTTGAAGGCTCTCTGAATGGCATCAACCCTGATGACGTTACCGCGATATCTAAAAAAATATTGACCACAGCTGTACCAAATTTTTGTCAGGAATACATTTATGATGGACCAGGGTCCTATTTAAAACTGGCTTCCTCTTTGTATTTATAAATTTTTTATGAAATTTTAAAAATTTATTTCAAGGCCGTCTGAGTGGTAAACAAGTGGACAGTGTTATCATAATATCTCAACAAGGATTCATTGCAGCTTCAAATTTATATCAGAGATGCACATTATTATGGATGGTGTTCCTATTGAAAACCAGCTTCCTCTTATTATTATTATTTTTTAAACTTATGAAACTTTTGAAGTATTTATTTGAAGGCCATTTGCGTGACACACAAGTGGACAATCTTGTTACCATAATATCTGAAGAAGGATTCATCACATTCATCAATTTTTGATGCAGTTACACCATATTATGGCACTTGTGAAGTTAAAAAAAAATTGGCAGAAATGTGGGGGAAAAAAGATTGTGGGCGTTGAGGGTAATCTGTCCTCTGAAAGCTATTTTATTTTTATTTGCAGTTATTTTGTTTTGATTTGATCTTTTAGCTGGGGAATTTTGGTATCATACTGTTAATTACTGGCAGTATTGAGAAGCTGTCACTGCATAACTCTGAATACATCTGCACTTCCTCGGTCTTGGAGACCTTTGGCATTTTGAAATGTCAAGGGGATGTTGACCCTTTCCCTCTTGATATAAGACTGAGTCAACACCTATCTGTGGATTTTTTTGGATGCTCAGCACCCAACCCATGTGAAAGAAAGCTGCTGACCTGAGGTTATGATAGGGTTAAGCCACAATTCAGACTTTTTTTCAACCTTTTTTTTTTTGTCATCACTAAATTTTATAAAAGTTAATTGGTACATACAACATTTTTCCTCCGGCCAATTTTGCCCAGTTTGAAGGTAAAGGATTATGGTATGGCAAATTAAAAGAAAAGTTGTGAGCTGCTGTTGAAATGTTCCCAGCCCTTTAAACTATGTCATTTATCATGTTTTAAAACTTAACCATTTCTCTTTTACAATGGGGGGGGGGGGGGGAGAGGCACAATGTGTCATGTCTCAGTCAGTTTATTCGTCTTCATCAATATTTTCGTGTACCATTTATGTAAACATACACAATCATGTACATTTACATTGTCTATGTAACGTGGCTTCTGGGGTGTCACTATCTATATTTGTTTCACATGTTTTCACACGTTTCCTCATGCAGTAGGAAATGCAAACCAGAATTCATGATCATGGGCATCAAAAGACTGACAGAGATGTAAAGTATGACAAAGGAGGCTACACCCTCCTTGGTTTAACTGGTGAACTTTTGTCACCAGGAAAAAAAATCTGTAAAATAATCTTCAAGCTTGATGTCATTTTTCTTAATAAAATTTGGTGATTTAATTTTACTACCGTCTGTGGATGGGAGTGATGGTAAAACAGTGCAACAGTGCAAAACATAAACACCATTTGTGGGTTTTCTCTGCCACAATGCATACCATGAATCAACAGGACTGGTGCTTAAAGTACAGCTTGCCATGAATCAACAGGCAGGACTGGTGCTTAAAGTATAGCATACCATGAATCAACAGGCAGGACTGGTGCTTAAAGTACAGCTTACTATGAATCAACAGGCAGGACTGGTGCTTAAAGTATAGCATACCATGAATCAACAGGACTGGTGCTTAAAGTACAGCTTGCCATGAATCAACAGGCAGGACTGGTGCTTAAAGTATAGCATACCATGAATCAACAGGCAGGACTGGTGCTTAAAGTACAGCTTACTATGAATCAACAGGCAGGACTGGTGCTTAAAGTATAGCATACCATGAATCTACAGGACTGGTGCTTAAAGTACAGCTTGCCATGAATCAACAGGCAGGACTGGTGCTTAAAGTATAGCATACCATGAATCAACAGGCAGGACTGGTGCTTAAAGTACAGCTTACTATGAATCAACAGGCAGGACTGGTGCTTAAAGTACAGCTTGCCATGAATCAACAGGACTGGTGCTTAAAGTACAGCACAGCACACCATGAATCAACAGGCAGGACTGGTGCTTAAAGTATAGCATACCATGAATCAACAGGCAGGAGTGGTGCTTAAAGTATAGCTTACTATGAATCAACAGGACTGGTGCTTAAAGTACAGCTTCACTGTGCATGTGGTGAGGATGAAATAGTCAGCTTCAAAGGGAAAGTGTGCAAATGATTACAGTAACTAATATGTTGAATTTTGTCATATCAAAGGAGTAAAGCCCTATTCAAAAAAAAAAAAAAAAAGGACTGTATCATTTGTAAACTTGCAGATATGTATGCTTGCAGCATCCCAAACATTTTCTGTTTCATATTCAGATGAGCCTGTGACACTCTTTAGCAGGACTAGTTGTGGGATTTTTCTTGGCTTTGGGTGGGCAAATGGCCCATCATTCACTGTGGGAACGACAGGTAACTGCCATATGAGGAAACATTGCATCTAATACCACTGTCATCAACCACTTATAATTCTACATTAATTATAGAAGTGTCATTATACATAGTATTGATTGAATTTTGCTTTGTGGGACAAGTCACTTGGAGAATGCAAGGCTTTATCAGACTGATTCATTTAGTTGATCAGGACAAATGGGTTTTTTAATCATATATGTATTGTGAACATGAAAGGAAAAAATATGGGGGAAGACATGCTCCCAGATTTGAATTTCCAGTATTCTAAGAAGTTTAGACCAGGATTTTGTGTGGCTTTGAAAAACAAGAAGAGGAAAATTAAGGACGTACCCAACAAAAACACAAAAGAGAAAGAAAAGAAAAACAAAAACAAAACAAAACAGCATGTGTACATATACATGCATTCATAAACTAGAGATTGTAACATGCAGATTGTTTTAATGTTAAAAACAATTGGCTTATTAGACATATCAAAATTACAATACTAACAAACTGCTCCCTCTTTTAAGGCGATAAGATTCAGCAGAAAGGTGGGATGAAGCAGAAATGAAATGCAATGAAATTCCTATGCCAATTAGGTACATGAAGTTGCAGACTGTAAGAGGGGTCGCTTCTGGGATAGTACGTAGCTGTGAAGGAGAAGCTGGTTATTATGGGTCCCCATAAGTGGGTGCATATAGTGGTGATCATTTCTTTGTGCTTTTTTTATGGGATATGTTGTCCACAGATATATCAGAATAAGGTCTGTTAGAGCCAACAATGGATGCATGGCTCTAAAGGTGAATATCGTCTAATGCTCAGAGGAAAAGTGGTATATTTTGTGTCAAAAATTTGGATATATGTTGGAGAATTTGGGAGGATGGAACTATGGCAAGTGGATTAATGTTTTCACTTCTCTCAGAGTTTTAACCTGTGTGTGTGCGTGCGAGCGAGCGAGAGAGAGAGAGAGAGAGAGAGAGAGAGAGAGAGAGAGAGAGAGAGAGAGAGAGAGAGAGAGAGAGAGAGAGAGAGAGAGAGAGAGAGAGAGAGAGAGAGAGAGAGAGAGAGAGAGAGAGAGAGAGAGAGAGAGAGAGAGAGAGAGAGAGAGAGAGAGAGAGAGAGAGAGAGAGTTATAGTGGAAACTATCAATCAACAGCTCACAAAGGAGCACCTGTTGTCACTCCCCAGGCAGCAGAGAGCAGAGTGACAGCTTGCTTGTTTTCAATACATATACAAAAGACTGTAATGTACTTCATTTTTTTTCTTTTTCTTTTTTTTTTTACTCATTTTATGCTTGCATTTTTTCAGGACTGTGACATTCTAGCCAAGCAGTTCCAGGCCAGCACACAGATAGCCTACATTTTGAGCCTGGGTGTGGTCGCAGATTTTCGCAGACATGGCATCGGTAAGAGAACTTTGTGTGAAGAATGGAGGTTAAAGACATTTAAACAGATCTTTGAACCATATCCAGAAAAAAAAACTGTGACCAGTTTTCAACATAAAACTACCTGCACACCTGGTAGAAGATGTGGTTTGAAATAATGCACGAGGCAGGCCATTTTTGGAAGAATCAGACATCTTGTAAAATGTTGTGTCCTGAATGTAGGGCACAAATGTCACTCTACTGAATTATACTTTGGACCAATTTACATTGTCCCAAAATTTCTGACTTTTTTTTGTTATGTTTGTGAGTGCAGATTCTGAGCAGATTCCCTATCTTATTTCATAAGGAAACCTGATTTATATTTCTTGTATATTGAGAAAGGTGATCAAATATAGTGGCAAACTTCCATCAGACTGTATAAGATCTGCATGTATAAACCTCACTCCCCCCCCCCCCCCAACCACCACAAAGTGAGAGAGAGAAGGAGAAGACAAAATGTTTCCAGTGGAAATAATATTGAGGAGTTACCAGCATTTTTAGCAAACAGTAAATTCCAGCTTGATGGTAACATGTCTATTTTTATGTCTTTTTCCACTTTTTTTCATAAAGCATCATTACTTCTGGACAGTTTATTGTCATATCTGACGTCTGGTGATCGCTACAGCTGCAAGGCAGTCTACCTACATGTGTTGACTACAAACCTCACTGCCATACACTTCTATGAGCGACGGAACTTCAAGCTTCACAACTTTTTGCCGTACTACTACTCCATTAAGGGGTCTCCCCGTGACGGCTACTCTTATGTACTTTATATCAACGGAGGACAGCCCCCATGGACCTTATAATATCCTTTGCTCTGGTGGCTCTTATCCATCAATGTTGTCACATTCACATTAAATGAAGAAATCATGTTTCAGTTCTCCGCCTCTAATGAGTCCACCCCTGCTGAGCTAGAGAAATGGTCACATTAGATGGGGCAATGAAGGGAAATTGTATGTCACCCTTGTTGCATTAACCCTTTCCTGGTCAGAAGAAGAATGAGCCAGTCACTTTCCTTTGCTGTGGGTTTGGCACAATAGAAGGACAGCTATTGTTCTGGGGTGTGCTGTTGTGATAGATCTTATCTACAAACGCACAAAAAATATTCAATATGTACATGAAATGTTAGTAGATACATGGTGCAGAAGACAGTTTACAGCCATGTGCATGTGGGTGATTTTAGCAGTAAGTGGTTAATGGGCTGATGTACTTTGCCACACTGACCTTAGTGGCGAATATAATAGATTTGTTGTTAACTTGTCCGGATGTATGCTTTGTCCTGAAGGCTTAATGTCAGCTCACACAAACTATATGTTTCCTGAAACTAGACAGAGTCTTCATTGATCTAAGATTGTTGGCAAAGTTGGCAATTAAATTTTAATTAATTGCTTCAGCATTTTAAACTTTACCATATGTGGAGCAAGCACACTGACAAAAGCACACCAATAAAAAGATTTTTATGTTCAAAAATGAAAATTTGACTGATATGACTGATTGCAAAATCAGGAAAAAAAATGATTGCAAAATGATATTGCAAATTGTTGATGGAGGATCTAGTTTAACATGTAAAACCTATCAAAATCTAAATTCCTGAACAAAAAGGTTAGTTTTCAAAGAATTAAGAGTACATTGTGGTGGATGCTAATACATTGTTTCATGAGATGTCACAAACCATATTACATGTTTTTATACCTCCTGCAAATGAAGTTGGGTGGTATACTTTTTTTTTTTTTTTTTTAATATATATATACAACTGTACCTTTAACAACACTTTTGAGCAAGATATCTCCTAGCCTGGAGAGACCTCACTTGGAGGAAATTTTTCCTTTGGATATGTTGTCTTTAACAGATTGAAGGAGAAACGAGTACAAGCGACAAGTTTGCAAACCAAACAAGGTCTGGGCAAGGCTGAAAGGTTCAAATTATGATCTGAAGAGGGCGCTGTCGGTCTGAAGGAAAAATCTCCCTGTGACATTATTACAGTTGTTTGAATTGAGATGTTTTGTTTGCTCCTCCACTGTGGCCACAACTGGGTGGGTGACAATTATCTTTGAACTCTTCCACTCTGGCACCTCCTGCTCAGTGGAAGTGGAACCAGAAGTGACAGACAGCCTGGTAAATGCAGCAGCTTCTACAACATAATAGTTAATTTAGTCCAATTAGACATGAACGGTGCCACTGTATAGATCAGGTTCTTGCCTGATCTGGTGGGCAGTGAAACAAAAACATTTATGCCTTGGTCATAGTTTGATATTATTTTCATCTGATGATCAGAGTGAATAGGCTGTCCAACTATTTTAGCAGCAAACTGCATAACTTCTTGTAGACTTCAGCATACTGACAATGCCATGGTGGCACTGTGCGTGTCCAATTGGACTAGATATACCAGGAAGCTACTGCATCAACCAGGTCTTCTGTCAGCACTGGCTCAAGTTCCACTGAGGATGAAAATTCTGTGACAGTTGTCACCTGGTCAGTTGTGGCCATAATGGAGGAACAAAAATAACTTCTCAACTCAAAGGGTTGTGATAACATCACTAGCAGATTTTCCTCCAGACGGAGAGCGCCCTCTTCAGATCATGGTCTGAACCTTTTCGCCTTGCCCACACCTCACTTGCTTTGCAAACTCATCGCCTGTGCTAGTTTCTCCCGCAATCTATCAAAGACAGCATTTCCATAGGAAAATTTTCTTCAAATGAGGTCTTCCCAGTCTAGATATCTCCTGACTTGCAGGCCGCATCAAACTCAAATTTACGTCAGTCATACCTGGACGCTATTTCTTGATCTGATTACATTTTGGTACCCTTGACCTCATTTTCAAAGTGACAGGACCCATGTGTGTGCAAATCAAGGAGTATCAATCCAGTCTGTCAGCAGGGACTGGTGTAGTTGAAAATTGCATATTTTGCTCTCTGTAAATAATTTTCAAAACATCAATGATGATGATGAAATCTGACATTTGCAATTCAAAAAAATTGTGCTAACTTCCCCATGATATTAAATCCTCTTGTGATGTAGTAATGCTTCAGTTGTACATTCATTAACTGTCTCATCCCTGATCACAACAAGTTTGTTATTTAATGTACATCTTAAGTACAAAATGATTCCAGATTCAAATTTTGTTGAAAAGATTTTTTATTCAAGTTCCAGCATGTCAATATTTCCCTTGAAAAATGCTCCAAATCAGCAGATTTCCTTAGCACACTTTAGTGACATAAAACATGCAGAGGAAAATTGTTGATTGAGTTCAAAACCTAGCACCGAAAAAGTTGATATGCTTAAATTTCAAGAGTGTATCAGCAGTACCAAACTGAATATTTATAAAGGAATTCAAATGGCAGAATGGTTGGGTTGCTACCTGAGCAGTCTGGGATTTCTGAGTTTTTTGTTTCTTTACTTTGGGTGGTGCTTCCTGTAACTGCCAATATTTCTAGATCATATGCTAAACATCTTTTGGTTTCATTAGCTTTGGAAGGAAAAAAGGTTAAAATCCACGCAATTTTTTTTTCTCTACTTACACAAGATAAAGGAGTTATACAAACAGTGATGCATACTTTAGCAGTGTTTATCCTTAACCACATTGCACTGATTACTTGAAGCATCTGGGAGCCACAGTGGCCAAGCTACAACCTTGTGCTGTACCCCAGAGACTTCTACACACAGCCCAGGCCTTATGGCACCGAATGATCACTGGATCGCCAACAACAGAAGGTGCCCATTCCAGCTGACGGCAGCTGCAAGAGAAGCCCAGCCTTCTAAACAACTCAGTCAGACCAAGCAGCCAAAGATATGATGACCAGTTAGAAGGAATTTGTGTTTTATATTAAGATCAAAATACAAAAAAAAAAAAATATGATGGGCAGAAAATTCCCATTCAAAACCATGTACAAGTTGTACATATATGTATATGTAAATCTATAGACTGAGAAAGAAACTTTTTGATACACATTGAGCACAGACATCTGTATGACCATAATTTTGCCGAAGTTTTAAGATACAGTTTTGAAAGAAGCTATTTTTGTGATGCATAAGAGGGGCAAGTATGGGATACTTTTATTGGGTCCCCTCATTGTAAACGGTTGAAATTAACCTTGTGGACCAGGGTAAAATTTAGGGGAAGTAAAATGTAGGGTAGCAGTGTGGGCAGCTCCTGGGCAATAGATTCATACTCTTCTGCTTTCTGTCACTTGTATAAGCAGTTCCTGTATGGTTAGGATAAAATGAAAAAGGCAAAAAATTATAATAATGATAATAATAAATAACTTGTTTCTCAGGGATTTTGCCCATGTCCCACTTTGTCAAAGTTTACATAGACTGAAAAAAAAAATGAAAGAAAAAAGAAAACTATCTTGTCACCAAATGTATTTTTGTTGAGGTTCTGTACTGCTATGTTATAGGGCTATTTTACTCTCAGGGTACCAACATTGTCTCATGGGAGTGAAAAAAGTAAATAAAGTTTGCAATTGGCATAAAAATATTTGATAAAGGAACACACTGTATACCTTCAGGTGATCTAAACTTACATCATTATAAGTTCTCTTTCTTTCTTTCTTTCTTTCTTTCTTTCTTTCTTTCTTTCTTTCTTTCTTTCTTTCTTTCTTTCTTTCTTTCTTTCTTTCTTTCTTTCTTTCTCTCTCTCTCTCTCTCTCTCTCTCTCTCTTTCTTTCTTTCTTTCTTTCTTTCTTTCTTTCCTTCCTTCCTTCCTTCCTTCCTTCCTTCCTTCTTTCTTTCTTTCTTTCTTTCTTTCTCCCTCTCTCTTTCCCTCCCTCCCTCCCTCCCTCCCTTCCTTCCTTCTTTCTTTCTTTCTTTCTTTCTTTCTTTCTTTCTTTCTTTCTTTCTTTCTTTCTTTCTTTCTTTCTTTCTTTCTTTCTTTCTTTCTTTCTTTCTTTCTTTCTTTCTTTCTTTCTTTCTTTCCTTCTTTCTTTCTTTCTTTCTTTCTTTACAGTTATGTATAAACCAAATGTGTAAGTAAAGCAGTGTTTCCATTCGTCAGCAATTTGTCTGCATAATAAGTGATAAAAGGTTTCAAGTCTTGCTCAAGGACGATGAATGTGAACTTTCATGTGATTGGCAATGTTTGTTCTGGTGCATAGACATGACAGATTGCTGTAAGAGTCTATTTTCACACTCCTTTACACAGGTAAAGTGACTTTACCTGTGTAAAGTGAAGGAAGACAAAAGAAGCTACACTTCCCAATATAAATTAAAAAACAGAAGTGGCCATCAAGCTTCACATTGACTTTGTATAGATAGTATCAAGATAGGAATGTTTAAAGTTAACTCTCTTCCAATTAGACTGAGACTGAATTGGGGACACTGTGCCCAACACATGCCAAAGAAAGCTGTTGACCTTATGACTGTCAGCAGCATAGGTTTTATCTACATTTCTCATTCAAAATCTTTTTATAAATGAGTAATTAAAAAAATAAAAATAAAATAAAAATATTGCAGACAGTAATTTACATCCCTGCACTTTGGTCAGAAAATCTACATTTGTGTTTTTAAGCCAAGATGGTACAATTAAATTTCTCAAACTTGGAAACTGAAAAGTGCGATGTGATTTACTTTCATAAGACAGTTGGCTCAAACATAATCAGGAATCCTCACAATTCGAGGATTTTTTTTTTTTTACCTGTGGAGTAAGCTAAAACAAGCCAAGCAGTGACAGATTAAATAAAATTATGTTTCTTTGATATGATTTATCTGCAGGTCCAGATCAGGAGATGACATAGGTGAAAGTTACAATATATTAGTCACCCATTGTACATGTAGACATATATTCAAATTTGTATTTTCATGTACCTAGATTGCATATATTTGCTGTACATACATGTAATAATATATAAAATGTTCCCCTGTGCTACATTGTTTGCTAAATAATGCTATGACTTCAATTTACCGAGTTTACTTTTTTTTATCATTAAAGCTCTCCTGCTGTGGACCTGGCTTACAAGTTACACATACAGTGTATGTGATAGACATAGAATAACTAGGGTGTATCTAGCAGTGTACAGTAGGACCTCGTTACTCTTAACACCTTTGACCTTAAACATCTATTTTGGATTGGTCAGGTATTTGTCTGGCTGAAGCCATGTCAAGAGTTAATGAAGGTTCCATTAGCTAACGAGGGATAACACAAATCCCTGATGTAGTCTAAGACACAAACTGATTTAATAATGGCTGAGTCACATCGCAGTTGTGTGCAAGTGATAAATATACAACTTTACAAATTGTCAGTTTTGACCTGTTGACTGTACATTTGGTTACTTTATACTCTCTCATGTTACAGTGTATGTATTTCTGTAATTCAGACTACCAATACCTGTCACCTGTGTATGTGTTTCTGAAATCCAGACCACAATGCCCATCGCGTGTGCGTGTTTCTGCAATCCAGACTGCCAGTACCCATCCAGTGCTATCCGGCTGAAAATCTCTGTAGCATAATTTTCTATCGTTGTAGCATTTTTTCCACTTCTTCAATTGAGAAACACTTATTTTGGAGAAAATCTGTAGCAGTTTTGAAGGGCTTTGTAGCAAAATTTTGCTACAATGCTCCAGTTGGACAGCACTGCCATCGCGTGTGTGTGTTTCTGCAATCCAGGCTGCCAGTACCCATCACCTGTGTGTGTTTCTGTAATCCAGACTATAATACCCATGGCGTGTGTGTGTGTTTCTGCAATCCAGACTGCCAGTACCAATCGCCTGTGTGTGTTTGTGTAATCCAGACTACCAAAACCTATTCACCATGCTAATTTCTACATTTGTTGCAACAAATATAGTTCTGGATTTTGAAGATGTTGGTTAAAGGTACATTAAGAAAAACTTGGCGATAGTGATGATTGGTTGCTGGATACTATGTATTGCTGAAGTTCACACTGACCAGGTTTAACTGTGGTTGCATGATCTATATCCTGCTCTGATGCTTACATGACATACATAACCTGGTCAGGGTATTGGACCCAGTTTTTCCCAAAACTTGAACAAGTGCTTGCTAGAGTTGTTACACATCTGTTGCTGCTTTTTTGTTTTATTGTTATAGTAGTAGTAGTCTCCTTCATTTATGAAATTTGTTTTTCATTTATTTTCTTTCTTTCTTTCCTTTCTTATTAGCTCTGCTGACCAAAGGTCGCAGACCTTATGCAACTGCTCATGTTTGTCCATCCGTCTGTAAACTTTTGCTTGTTAGCGCGATACTGTCTACAGTTTTCAAGTTAGCCCAGTGTATCTTTTAGAACTTATAGGGTGTATTAAAAACCAAGCCCCTTTTGATATTGGTGTTGCCACCTACATTATTATATAATATAGAGGTCAAAATGTGAAAATCTTGAGAACGCTCTTAACATCTTTAATTTTTGGCAGATCTTCACGGAATTTGTTGGGATTGTGGGGGAAATCAAAGTCAAAGCTGTTAAAGTTACTGGTGGCGCCACCTATAATTTGATGGAAATTGTGAGGCAAAATGTGCTTTTAGATGTAAAATTCCATATTTGGAAAAGAAATTGGATTACACTTGCCAAATTTATAGGATATATAGACCATGGCCAAAGGTAGAATGTTATATGATATCAGAGACCTTGGCCTATTTTTGTGACGTCATCATGCCTCTAAAGTTGAAAGACGTGGTTTTGTAGTGGCAGGGTGTAGCTTGGACATCAATAGCAATGTCAGCACAGCATCAAGCCTATGGGCCTCTTGTATTAGAGAATCTGGGTGACCTTGATCTTCCTCTGCCCGAAGGTCACTGAGGACATAAAGTTAAGGGCTCACACATTGTTGTCTGTGCACATGCAACAATATCCATCACAGGAATTGCACAAATAAGTTATGATCACATGTGGAGTGAAGTGCCATCTAGTGAACATTATATACACTAAATGTACATAAGCTTTATATGTTCAGAAGCCACTTGAGGACTTGCAACTTTGAAATGAACATGTGCAATATAGCCATGGTGACAGCAGAGCATTAGGTCCATGGGCCTCTTGTATTCAGTTATGTTTGTTTGGTTTTTTTTTGGGGGGGGGGGGGATTACAAGACATAATTTGAATTATTTGGTGAAGGAAAGCATATACAATTGGTGACAAAAGTAACTAACTTGTCAAAGAAAAAGAAAGGGTTGGTATCACAGACCTGTCTATATCCTTTGATGAGAAATATGGAAATTTTTTGACATCTGTGAGAAGGATTTTACATCTCCTTCATAGAAGCAAATACAGGTAATAGATATGTGGACAATTCTGGTAATTTTGAATGTAAAAAAGTTTGATGTAAATACAGCAGGGAGGGTTTGGAGTGAAGGTTAACATCACATCTAATATTAAAGTATACTTAAGATGGTATTGGTGTCAACAGCAAATAATGTTGAATGGGTTATGCTTTGAAGTACCACGTGCTAGGGCCTCATCTACTGGTTCTGGTTCCTTAAGTGTATCTTATGAGTTAGAGGTGTGACCAGGAACCTTATAATGGTGGTGCCACCTAATGGCATCATGACTGCATGCTGATATTTTACAACAGAAGTACACAGATTCTCCAGCTACAACATGAAGAAACAAGCAACAACGTGAGCAAAAATGCAGCCTTTCAAAAATGTTCTCATAAAGTCACAAAAATGAGGAGAGCCTTGAGTTTTCACAATATGGCTCGCATGAATAATTGGAAGCCATACATGGCCAACTTTAGAAAAGTGTGATATAACAATTGTATGACTATATTTAAATAATTATATGGGAAAAAATGTTTCATTGCTTATGTAGCATGTTGTAAGGATATGTTGTGTCAGGGATGGATATCTGCATATACGTCCCTGTTTGTGTTGAAAGAAGCCAGCCCTAAATTAGTTGTCTCCTGTTGTCCACAATATAAATGGAGGACTTTCATGAAATATTAACCCTTAAAGTGCCAATCACTGCTATAGTTGTTTTCTCATTACCATTAAACCTATAGTGGTTAAAAGATTCAAATTCCCCATGAAGAAACCTTTCATTCAAATGTCAGCAAGCCTAGTCCAAAGCAAAAGGTACTCTTAGTCAACAGCTTTCTTCGAACTTTGCGCACATTATGCACAAAGCGTCCCGAGGAAAGCTGTTGACTCAATCTTAAGTCAGCACTTTAAGGGTTAAATGTGGAACTGTTCCTTGATGTGTTATCATGAAAAAAGCAAGGCTGTGCTTTATGCAACAAGAAGGAAAACAAAGTCGTTATTGTATATGTGTTTAAGGTGTTGATATGGTTAAAAGAAACAATGTCCATCCATTTGATATAAAAACTACAGCTTCAAGTTGAAAGGAGCTGCATGCGACACACCAGATATTAGTAATCAGCAGAATGCCTGCATGACCACTCTGGTTCCCTAGCAGTTAATAGCCTGTGTGTCTTTGAAATTTACTTTTTCTTCTGTTGTTCAATGTTTGTGGAATTTTGTGTTGTTCCACTCCATACATTGAAATTTGAAGGAAATATGATCAGACTTAAATTACATGACACACATGTGGGGTCTGAAGTTTTTTATTTACTTATTAAAAGTCTTTTGGTCTAGTCTGTGTGACCACACGTCTGATTTAGGGGCATGATGATTAGTGTGAAGTACTGGCTGGCTAGAGTTGATACATGTGCAGGGTTTGGTGGGTTGGATTAGTTTATGTGCTTGAGATGAGGACAACTTCAATGCCTAGTCAAGATGTATGAGTAGAGGTAGATCCTGTACATGTTCTCTTTGAAGTGGTGGTGTGGGGATTGACAGTGGTGAAACACTGATCATTTGACAATCAGAGAACTTTGGGGCATTGTGGGAATGTTGTTATAGTTACCCATTCAGATGCTGTAAACACGTCGTAGCCACAGCATCTAACAACAAAATTGATTGTGTACATATGTTTAGTGATACACAGGTATCATAAATATGGAGTAAAGAAGAGTTCATTTTGAATTGGAAAAGGTTATATTTTGCCTGATCAGCAGACCTTTGGTATATCCCAAGGAAATTCTCAAAGGTCTATGATACTGCTGAGAAGGTAAGCTGCCATCTTGGTACATGGTACTTTGTGTATGTGCCCTGATAAAGCATTATCTGTCTTTACCTGGCGTGTGACATATGAATGACCATACGTGAATACAGACAGTGCCTTAGCCATGTCACATGACAGCAGTAACCACAACAACAGGTCAACAATATTTTATGCGAATAGGAGTTTACCCTTTTTCTTTGTGGATTGAAACTGGTATCAGCGTCACCCAACTACTGTCAAGGAAACCAGCTGACTTTTCAAAAGGTTTTCCCTGGGACTTGGAAGTAGAAAGGTCGTAAAAAAAATGACATCTAAGTTATTCTTGCATTGGTTCAATTTTGTAACATATATTGTAAACATATCATACATTTTCATGAAAAAAAAAAAAAAAGATGCAAGGTGGCAAAAAGATGAAAGGTGGTAGAGAAAAGACGAAGTATGGGCCACCTTTGCACTTACAATATGAGGAATACACTACTAGTGGTGGCATATTCTGGTCATAGGCATGTGAATTCAACCTTTTCCCCTTTCCCACTCAAAATGTCCAAAAGAACCCGGATGTAATTTGTTGTCTGCCTTAACAGTTTTACTTAAATTCTTGTTACAAGAATTTTTTTTTGCCGAGATTTGTATTTAATCCCACTCATGATGGCATGCCTTAGGTCAATAGCTTTTCTTAGAGAGGGTGCGGCACAATGAACCCATACCCACACCAAGGAAAGCTATTGACTCAGTTTTACTCCTACTAGGAATGGGTTAGTTAAGACTGATGCATGCTTTTCTGGCAGGGCCCATCAGTAGTTATCAGATTGTTTTACTTTCACGCTAAAATCAATTTTTAAAAAAACTCATTGAAACAGACAATATTTTGCCTCCAGGCAGCCTGGGCCAGTTTAAGGGGAAAGGGTTAAACACTGCCAGAGTTTGAAATTAATAATCAAACATTAATTAATAAATTTGGCAATGGCACACAGCAGCCTTGAGTGTGACAGAAATTAGTTGTTAGATTCATCTGTCCATTGACTTTTACCCATTCATGTACTTCATCCATGAAACATGCCTTTTAAGAAGGAAGTCAGAACTCAATATTGTATACCCTCAGTGCATGTTGTTAGCCGTCATACAAATCCCAGTTGATCTTGTCAAACTTTTGAACAAAATGTTAAACTCAAAAAGAGATGTTGCCAAGAATTTTTGTCAAATTACATGGTTTTGGCTGAGGCAAAATTGGTTCGACACTTTCAGGTGGTATTTTGTTGAAGGGTTGAATTAGGCATGTCACTTTTGTGCATTGATATGTCTGTGTATGATAACGTACATGTCTTCCATAGAGTCTTAGTGGTTGTACAGTACACGTACTGTTTCTTTATAAGGCCACTCATTACAAGGTGGATTCTGATCTAACATGGTGGCTCCCTTGCCTGCCATTGAAGCACTTCTCCTATTCTGTGTTAAATATCCCCTCATTAAAGGAGGTTTTGCTATAACATGGTGTATTGCATGCCCCCCCCCCCCCAATCAGTGTTATAATGAGGGACCACTGTGTGGCTGTAATGTGGCATATATGATGACCCAGTGTTTATACACAGACACATCCAGATTGTAGACTTCTATCACCTTCCAGTGACAATGCATTCAGTGAGTGCAGCCAATTCCATATAACACAATACAGAAGTTCTCAGATCAAGAAGTTCGTGGTATTTTGTTAAGCTATTTGACAGGATATATTGGCAAAGATGAAGGAACAAAATGTTAGTCCAGACTTTCTGTGTTCTCTAAAGGCACATTTCATGGCAGAAATACATGTAAATGAAAAATGAACTAGGCAAGGGCCTGACAGCAGTTAGAAAACAGCAAATAGTTCGACCGGTTTCGGCACTAGTAGGCCATCATCAGGAACTGGTCGTGCTACTGAATGCACCTGGTATTTATAGAGAGGTATAACAATTGACGTTGCTACGTAAAATAGGCATGCGTCAACGCCAGCCGAGAGGCCAGCTCGTTCAAAAACGGTCCATCCGTCAAGTGACGTGATAAGGAGTAGCATGTCAACATTGGCACGTGTTACTCCCTGTTGTGCTTATGACGTCATAAGTACAAGTGTGGTTGTCAACCAAGTGGAGTTCTGGTTGCAAGGGTCCCTGCCATGTGGATGTAACTTGGGTTTGTTACCAGTGAAGTGGAGGGGTGATGGAAAACCTGGGTGGGAGATCCCTGGTTGATAATGTACCAGTGTGCCTGTTTTTACAGTAGTCAGAGAGTATAAATCTATGTTTATACTTAGAAGGGGCATGGGAAAATGAAATACATGTATGTGTAAGTTTAAGTTATTCGATAGTGCAATACTGTGTGTTTATGCCCCACCCCACCCCCACCGGAGGAGGGGCATATAGGTAATCACTTTTTCTGTCCGTCTGCTATTCCTGTCCAGGCTATAATTCGCTTGTCCCCAAACTTAGATTAATGAAACTTTACACACAGATGCATCTACGCAAAAGGGTGTGTCATGTATCAAAAGCAGGTCACCATGTCAAGTGTCTGGGTCAAAGTGACATATCCTTGTTAAATCGTGTCCAGGCTGTAGTTCCTTTACTATTTAATTTAGTTTCATGAAACTTTACACACACATATAACTTGACCTAAAGGTGTGTCATGAAACAAAAGTAGGTCACTAGGTCAAGTATCTGGGTCACGGTGATAGCCAATTTTTATTGACTACAGTCCTTCCAAAATGAGACTCACGATTGCAAGGTTATAAATTAGACAAAGGGGGCATGGATCCAGCAATCTCTGATTGCATTTTAATTTAAATTCAATTGCACCCAATGCTGCTGGGTGCTATTTGTTTGACACATTGAGAGACCAATTCATTTAATAATTCATTTTGAATTTGGAAACAGAAATTTATGATTGTATTCTTATAACCTTCAATACATTTCTAATTCTCATTGATTTTCATCAAGGGCTCAAGTATTAAGTGAGAGCATTGAAGCCGACAACATTCAATGTGTGTTGCCTAGTTTAACAGGTAGAGTTCAAGAAACTTGTATTGTCAATCAGACATACCAGGAGTAGATACTTAAGAGACATGTCAAAGTGACAGAACATAGCAAATAGTAATTGTACATGTAGCTGAATATAAATGCTGTGCTCCCTCAACCCCCACCCAAATAAGGGTGGCCCTACTGTAGAAGACAAGTGGCCACATTAGATTAGTTGTGTTTCTTGAGGGGTACAAAACAACTGAAATTAACACTTTCTGTAGGAAGATTTAGGCCTTATAGTAGGGGTTGCCTTGGGGGAGAAGCACCTAATTAGAGGCAACCACCATACAAGTGTAGCTTAGTGGCAGTTTACTGTATATGTTTATAGTCAAAGCTTGAACTGTTTTCAAGTATTGTGTTAAGCTGAACAGGTTTATCTGTGGTCATATTCATACAGAACTTCATCTGACTTTTGTGATGTAATACAAGATTGAACATAATCATAAAATAAATGCTCTTGGCAAAATTTTGATCTAAATATTCTACAACAGGCAAAAAATATGAAATCAGACAACTCCAGATTCGTGAAAATGCCACTTTGCATGAAAATATATTATCTAAGATCAAGAAACTACATTTAAAAATATTTTGGAGTAAATCCAGGATCAGATGAAAATTCTTTGTGAATGTAGCCACACATATATGTTTTTGATTAATTCCCAAAGAGTTTTAACCAGTTCGCAATTGAAATGCAATTTTAAAGACAGTGACTGAGGAGACTTCAAGATATGGTTATGTGCACCACTGGCTATTATGTAACGTCAGTGAAATGTCTAAACATAAAATACTAACACCACATGGAAGTATAGTAGCAGATAACCTTATTATGCACAGGGAATTTCTTTTTAGTTACATTAATTGTAAAAGAAATCGCTAAAAGACGTCTGGTTAGACACCTGCCCTCTGCCCACCCCAGGAAAAAAATTGAGGTAGGATCATGGGTGAACAGTGGTCCTTTTGACTTGTAACAGATTCACTACATGCAGTGTAGATCTGGATAAAACAAGGAAAGATTGTTACAGCACTTTAGTGCAGCATGGATTTGGAGGCAGTTTTCTAAGAGTAGTGTCAGTGGTATTTTCTTGTGCAAGCTGAATCAATAACTATTTTCAAATTGTGGAATGCTAAGTGGCACTTCTCTCCATGCTTTCCAGATGTACAAATAAATTTTTCAGAATGATATAAAATAGAAGGAAAAACTCAGCAAAATGGTCCTTAAAAATAAATATTTTTACCTGTGCAAAAATAACATGCTTGTAATTTTTATGACCCAATCTTTGTCTGCCAAGAGGACTGCTTGGTGTTTCATTTTACTCTCCACTAACTGTTTCCAGTTATCCCAATATTTGTTTTATGACAAGAGTAAAACTTGGGGGAGGCTCTTTCCTTTCAGCAATGTACCAATCAGGAAATAGATGGTCATTGGTGTTACCAATGGTAATCATCAGTCCTTAGTTTACAGCTGAAATTACCATGGTAACAAAAGATGACCAATCAGTGAGCCAAGTCCATTTTACAAAGCTAAATGCTACCCATGTAGAGATTGGGCAGACAGTGTACAGGGAGTTCATGGAACTTGCAGCTGGGGTGGGGTGGGGTGAGAACATAAAAGGTTCTTGAGATGACTGAAGAGGATCACCAGTAAGAACAAGAACAAAAGTAAAATTGGCTTCACTGGCCATGTTGCTGCCATTTCTGTGGGTTTTTAACCCTTTCTCCCTTGAAGTAAGACTAGTCAACACCTTTCTGTGGTTCAGGTTGGTAAGATGCCATCCAGTAAGATAAAGTATACATGCTCTGTGTTATTCATAATGTTGTTTTATTAAAAAGAAAGTCACTTAACATGTCATTGAAGATTATTTAAGATTGTATAGCTCATGAAATTTCAACCTTTACAAAAGCACTCACAGCAAATGGACTATGTGTTTGGATCACAACAAGTGAAAAAAAGGTCATCCATAAATATTATAATTTAATCCTGAGTGGAAATATGTTGTATAGTGTATGTATAATACTTTGAATAAAAAAAAAGAAGTTTACCTTGTAAAGAAAAAAAACAGAAGAAAAAGCACCCCCACAAATGTACATAGTTAACACTGCTCCTGACCTTGTATAGTCCCATTCATTGCATCAGTAAGTGAATTTTAATGACATTTTGTTTTAAATATCAGTATTTTGGACAATGACAACTCTTGTAAATAGTATGTCTCAGTGTACAGTCACTGTCACAATTAATTTGATCCAGAATTGGATTTTATGGAATATCATTGAAAGAGAAGTGTAAAATAAAGCCAGATTAAATGATTAATTTAACCCATTCCATACTATGGTCACAGGCCTTGGTCAGTGGTTGGCACTGCCTGGCATGTCATGCTGCAGCTGCCCTTGCAGCAGCTGCAGCATGACTTGCCAGGCAGCGCCAGAATCACTGACTTTGGACTATAGGCATGTTGGTACTTGAACAAAAGGTCTTTTCATGAAGAATTTAAATATGCAATTGTCATCTTAAATCTAAGTAAATATACGGAAAAATCAGGGACTGGTATGGAATGAGTTAACACCTGTTTTACAGATTTCATGCAAATTGATGCCTGCATAATGTATATATATATATAATGGAGTCCAGCTGGATGATTGTACATCTCTGATACATATTTGAGAACGAGTGCTGTTACAGAAAAGGTCTTATTGGTGGCCTTTACCACCCCATTACTTCTCTTTAGCATAAGTCTCCTATGAAGTAACTAACTGTTTTCTCAGTGGAGTAGGACTGAGTCTGCAACTTTTGTGGGGTGCATATGGGATGCTTGGTGTTGCACCGATGCAGGGAAGGCAGTATATGTTTGAGAAAGGTTGCATCCACAGCCTTAGTGAAACTGTTGATACTGATGAAAAATTATTGGCATAATATATTAGATGACGTTTGAGATCCAGAGACTTAGTAGTTTTGAAGAGGAAGAATTTAACCCTTTCAGTGTCAAATTTTGGACTGTGTCAACAGCTTTTCGGCGTGCATTACACCCAATGCATGCATAGAAAAGCTGTTGACCTTGGATATTTTCTCTAGAACTGGAGGCATGCTGGTACTTGAATAAAAGGTCTTTTTACGAAGAATACGAATCTGAGATCTTAATGATAATTCAGACTAGTTTGACGCTAGTAGATCGACTTTTAGACATGATTGGCATTGAAAGAATTAAGACTGGTTCAATTGGGAAACATTTAAGGCTGATTGAAGTGTGAAATGGTTAAAAAACGAGTTCAACTATAAAAGGGTTGAAGGCCAGTTCAACTGTAAAAATGTTACTGTAGACTCCTCAAACTGTGAGAAGGTTAAATATTGGATGAGCTGTGAAAGAGTTAAAGACTAATTCAACTGAAAAGGTTAAAGGCTCGTTCAACTGTGAAACAGTTACAAACTGATTCATTTTAGGTGAGGGGCCATACATTAAAGCTGTGCAACAGTTTGACAAACCCTTGATAAATATTGTTGTGTCAAAGAATCACTCTGGTGTCCTTGTAACCCACCTGTCACTGTATCCGCTTTACTCCTTATGGAGCAGGAAACGAAGAATCATCAGGACCAAACTGGGTGTGATAACAAAATTTTGTGCACTTGTGTGTGATGAGTTTGCTTTGTTTACCACACATGCATATTACAAGACTGCCTATCCTTCATGTCTGTTCAGCTGCACCTCCTTTGTGCACGAGTGGAGCTGAACACACTCCTGTATTATGTGCATTCAGCAGCATATCTTTCATGTAGATGCAGGGAGCTAAAGTGTCATTTTTCTTGTACAATTGCACCATATATATTATGGTTGTCATTCAAGACAAGGAAAACCTCAGAAATAAAGTTATCTGTCAGTACTTGGCCATTTTGTTTTGTCTGTGTAATTGGACTGTTTGGAATAAAAGATGAGCATTGCATTCAGATTAGGACTATGAACTTAACCATTTCTAGCAATTTCACTGCGTATAGCTCTGAGCCAAATGTTGACCTCCTATGCATATGGACAGAATCTGCATCATGTATGGAAGAATTTGATGCAGAAAATCTGTCAATTTTTAGCTCATCTGACTTGCAAAGTCAGCCGAGCTTATAGGATGGTCAGTTGTCCATCCATTGTCATCATCATTCACATTTTACATTTTTTTAGCTCTGCTGACCTAAGGTTGCAGAGTTTATGCAACCACTAATGTCTGTCTATTTGTGAACGTTTGCTCATTAGCGTGATACTGTCCACAGTTTTCAAGTTAGCCCAATATAACTTTCAGGACTTATAGGATGTAGGGAAAGCTAGGTCCTGTTCGACATTGGTGGATATTATGTAATATAGGGGTCAAAATAAGAAAATCTTGTGAACGCTCTAGCATCTTTAATTTTTGGCAATCTTCACCAAATTTGGTGAGATTGTGGGGGAGGTCTAAGTTGCTAATGATACAAGTGGCGCCACCTAATTTGACTGAAATAATTGTATGAGCCAAAATGTGTTTTACGATATAAAATTTCATATCTGGAAATGTAATCGGATTAGACTGAATAAATGTATCCGATATATAGACCATGTCCAATGCTAGAATCTTGTGTAATATCAGTGACCTTGACGTACTTTTGTGAGGTCACCATGCCTGTAAAGTTGAAAGAGGTGGTTTTGTAATGGCAGCGTGTAGTTGGACACCAATGTCAGAGATAATTGAGGCTCCATATAAAATTGCACTTAATTACATTGTACTTAAAACTGTACTTGGTGACCTACATTTTGGGCCACTGTGACCCAGTAATTATGGACTTTGGTGCTTGTCCAAATTTATTGTTTTTCTTCAATAACGCAAAAGGTTAGCAACCAATTTGAACAAACAGACCATATATGAAAAGCTGGATGTGGGGCGCATATTTTGGACACTGAAATTCTTTTATTCTGAGTTGAAGGTCAAGGTCAAATGGCCAGTTTGAATATAGGGGTCATCTAGTAATGCTTTGCACCCCACAATTTTTTAGTTAAGCCCATATAATGTTTAGAAGTTACTAAGTGTATTAAATCTTTGTTGATATCAATGTTGGTGGTGCCACCTATAGTATCATGTAATATGTAGGTCAAAATGTGAAAATCTTGTGACTGCATACAGTTCACAGTTTTCAAGTTAGCCCAATATAAGTTTCAGGACTTATGGGGTGCATGCAAATCTAGGTCGCTTTTGGTATTAGTGGCGCCACCTACAATATGCAATTTAGCATCAAAATATGAAAATCTTGTGAACACTACCATCTTCACGGAATTTGGTGGATTGTGGGGAGTTTAAGTACATGTATAAATTACTAATACTGGTGGCACCACCTATAATTTGATGGAAATTATGAGTCAAAATATGTTTTAAGATATAAAATTCCATATCTGGAAAAATAATTGGATTAGACTTGCCAAATTTATAGGATATATAGACCATGTCCTAATATCAGTGACCTTGACCTATTTTTGTGAGGTCACCATGCCTCTAAAGTTGAAGAGGTGATTTTGTAATAGCAGGGTGAATATAGACATCAATGGCAAAGAGAATTAAGGCTCCAGATCAAAATTGCATTTGATTACATCATAAAACTCACTATGCTTGGTGACATACTTTTTGGGTCTGTGACCCAGTAATTATGGAGTTTGGCGCTTGTCCAAGTTTATTGTTTTTCTTCAATAATTCGAAAAGTTAGTAACCGATTTGAACAAACAGACCATTTATGGAAAGCTGGATGTGGGGTGCATATTTTGAAAGTAATCATTTTTTAATCCAAGTTGAAAGTCAAGGTCAAATGGCCAGTTTGAATATAGGGGTCATCTGAATGCTCTGCGCCCCACAATTTTTCAGTTAGGCCCTTATAATGTTTAGAAGTTATAAAGTGTATGAAAACCTTAGTCAACATCAGTATTGGTGGCGCTACCTATAGTATTATGTAGTATACAGGTCAAAATGTAAAAATCTTGTGCCCAATTCAGCATCCTTAATTTTTGATGGATCATCATGAAATTAAGTGTGACTGAGCTTCCCAAATAAATTGCCATCATTCTATTATTTATCCATATATATTTCAGCAGAGCACGATGCCCATGGGCCTCTTGTTTACCTCTCCAAAACCATTGGCCAGATCTTATTCACACTTGGTGGGGATCTACTGTGGGTGGATCTCTGTTGAGTTTGTTCAAATGGTCATGGTCCAAGATTTTTTATGAATCTTTTTGTCAAAATCTGAAAAAAAAAAACTTTTCTCAAAAACTATTCAGCCAATTGCTGCAAAATGCAAAATCGCACAGGGACACTTCTGGGGACCCTAAAATGTTCTGGAGGTGGTGCTGTAATTTTTTTTTTTTTTTGCAATTTTTTTTGTGCGTGTGAAGGCTATATTTTCGAAGACTTCTCCAAAACCGTCATCGAGATTGTTCTGAAACTTAGTGGATACGTAGCTTGTGTGAGTTGTTAACAAACTTGTTCACTAATTACTAGTACTCTGGATCCCTGATTTTTAATGAATTTTTGAATTGTGGTACTTGGTGTGCATTCCTATTGATTACTATGCAAGTCAATGGGGATTGCAATGGAAATTCATGTTTTCAATTTGTCCCAAACTGTCAAGCAGATACACTTCAAACTTGGTGGGAATGCACCTTGGGTCGGTCTCTATCACATTTCTTAAAATGGTCATGCTCCATTGATTTTTGATGCATTTTTTGGTTCATTTTTTTAGCAAAATCTTAAATCGCCAAAACTGTTGAGCCAATTGCTTTGAAATTCTGGGGACCTTGACCTTGTCCATTTTACACTCTGCTGACCATAGGTTGCAGAGCTTATGCAATCACTCGTCCATCCATCTGCTTGTCCTCGCGACAGCGCTTACAATTTTTTAGTTAGCCCCTCAATTTTTTTTGGACATATTGCATGGATTAAAAATCTAGGTTCCTTTACTTATTGGTGGCACTGTATCTGGTGATACCTAGTACAGGGGCCAAGAAGTGAAAAAATTGAAAAAATGTTCTAGTGTGTTTACTTTATAACGGATCCTAATGAAATTTGGTGGAAATATTCTGGAGGCAATTATGTATAATCTGAATTATACTAGTGTCACTACCTGTAGGTGAACGAGAAATATGACATTAATGGTAAAATCTATGAAATTCTTTATCTTGAAAGATTATAGTTTAATTTCACTAAATGTACAACAAATGTGTATCACTTGTGGAAGCTGAATATTGCATAATATTGGCAACTTTGACCTATTTTCTCAAGGTCATAAAAGAGAAGACATGTCAGGAAATATTCTTGTGATCATCATTGCATCTGAATTTGTCGACACACATCCATATACCAGTACAGGAATAGTATACAGACAAAAGTGAGATATGGAGTCATGGTGGAACCACTGGTGGTAATTATTAGAACTAACATCATAGGTATAAAAAAGCACATTAAAAATTCATTCTTGTGATAATAAATTGAGACAGAATTACAAAATTTACACCAAATATGCATTAAACCAATGGTAAAATTTTGGGTGACCTTGACCCATTTTCAAGGTTAGTTACGACTTCATAAGGGACACTTAATTTGGTATTTTGAGAAAGAATAAAGCTAATGATACCAAATATACCACTAACATACTCCACTCAGAATGCTTGACAACTGCCTGAATGCCGTTCTCCCATAACCGCAATCTAAATAAATTTCATTTCTTAAATGTACACTGGATTTACAGGCAGGTATCCGTGCTAATTCATTCATATATGTTTAACTGAACACAGTGAGATTACAATCATAGATGGCTTTGTTTGTGCAGGTGCAAGGGGCAAGGTGCAGTTTATCCAACCTGTCCATAGGAAAGCTGTTGGCTTAGTGCTCCATGCTACTCTTATACAGAAAAACTTAATGGCATCTCTGGCCATAAGGTTCACACATTATTTGTCGTTGGATTTTCTGACCATTCCACATCTAAACGCCAAGTATTCCACAATGAGGCTCAGCATGTTATAAAAACTGATGTATCAGTCCACACTCAAGTAATGAGACACTAAAAACACAAAGATTATGTTTTCAATATTTTATATACAAAATCCTACATAGTTTTTTTGTCTCTCTTTCTACCATTTTCTTGGCATATATACAAATGGAAAACTTCAAGAGCTCTGGAAAGACTGACATCACATATACAAACAAGCCTTCACACAATTTTGAATATAAATTTTCAGTTAAATAAATACACTGGAGATTTCTAAAATGAAGACCGAGTCTGTTTCCACATGTGCCTTGTTGTTACCATGGTTACTTCACCAAATCTCTTCAGGCTCACTCACTGACTGTCTATACTTACCATATGGAACAACCTTTTTTGTTCACCCACCTCAAATTCTGTCCAGGACAATCACCCAAAAATATTAATTAATTCTTTTCATTCAGCACATGACATGGCACATACTGTGCAGGAAACAACATTTTTCTGAAACTTGGATAAGCAGATAGAAATACATGTATAATCAATCATTACCAAACTGGTATGTTGCCAAGCAGACATACTGTGAACGTTACATTTGTAAAACCTTCTGAAAATTCAGTTGTGTACAGAAGTCCCTATGGAAGGACCTGTAAAAACTTTGGTTGCCATATTCTCAGAGTAGTCATCAAATGTTAGAGGCTTTGATTTGGGAAAGTCTGGGATGCATCAAGGTAGACTTGTATTTGTCCCTCTTATCTTTTCAGTCAGATCTCTGTTCAGCGATAAAATTAATTAAAGGAATCAAACTTGAACCTCATGGAAAACTATACAATATCCATTCAGTTAACTCCTGATCGATGATGAAAACTGATGCTTTGAAGGCAGAAATCCATAAGTCACATTTATCTTTGTATTCTGGCATGTGAATGTACGTCTCTCCTTTGCAATTTTTCAGATCATGAGTGTCCATTTTCATTTTGCTGTTACTTGTCCATGTATTAGATAACAGCATTACTTAAAAAGGCCAAATGGCCTTTTGGACATTTGTTGGCATAATGACCCTTCTCTCCACACTGAAAAAAAGAGAAAAACAAAGAAATGTAGTACCTTTTATGAAACTCAAGTCATAAATGATATGAAAACAACCAATTATGCTACCTGGTGTAACTTTCATCTGACAATAATATATTTATTTGTATTTTGTCGCTGATCTCACCTACATCATCTAAGTGTAACTGCCACATTAAACCTGAAGGAATAACTTGCTTACAATCACATGAGCTCAGAAGCATTAAAATGTCAAGAACCCTTCAAAGTTTGAGTGGAATGTCTGTTTACTAATCTATGTGTTTACAACAACAAAAATGTTAGCATCTTTTCTTAAAATTAGAATGGCTAAACAAAGTAATGAAATATATGCTGTAAATATACATTAAAATGCATAATTTCCCCCTTTTTGATTAAATCCGAGCCAACAACTATGCTTGGTAAAGGTGGACACTGAGCAGCCATCCTTTGCCCAGGAATGCTGTTGACCAAGGGGTCTCCAATCCTGATCACTCTCATCTTCAATTCAATGCAAAGTATTTTCCATAAATGAGAAACTTAAGTGAAAATACCATACCAGAAAACCTTTGATATCTGGTTAATTTTGGTTGCTTTGTGAGTTAAACATGTATTCATAACAAATTCATAATCATTTGATATTTCCATATTTACACCAGTGATTTACATGTACAATGATTTGAAGCCTCTCTGTCCTCTAAGTAGTCGTGTGTTTATACCTTAAAACATGTGACCTCATCCAGGGGGCGCTTGGGCCCCATGTGTCCCCCATCGTTGAAATTCTGTCTGAAATACTGCTGTGCGCCCTGTGGCTGCCCATGTCCCGCATTGCTGCCAATCTTTTGGAACTGCAAGCACAACAATTTCTTGTACAATACAATAAGATCAACCTCTTCAATCATAATAAAATTCAGCTCTGGTGCAGCAGTAAGATCATCCATTGGTGAGATATGATCAACCTCTGCTGCAACAATAAGATCATCCATTGGTGAGATATGATCAACCTCTGCTGCAACAATAAGATCATCCATTGGTGAGATATGATCAACCTCTGCTGCAACAATAAGATCATCCATTGGTGAGATATGATCAACCTCTGCTGCAACAATAAGATCATCCATTGGTGAGATATGATCAACCTCTGCTGCAAAAATATGAGCATACACTGGTGAGACAAGATCAACCTCTAGTGCTACTAAAAGATCAAATAAGGTTCCATGCACCAAAGGCAACTATGCCACCTGAGGTCACCTCATGTCACAATGCACCATTTCCATTTTGTATTACATTGTATTTTTTCTTGCAAGCTTTAAGGTGACTGAAACACTTTGCCTGTAGAATTCAGTTATTGATAGCATAGAGTTTCTTTGTTCTATAAAACCAAAAATTATGTCAAAAGGGGCAGATAAGATGATACAGTGGTTGCACTGGTGTGAATATCATTCCACTGGTCCTGAAAACATCTCACAAATATTTTATCTAATGCATTCTGTGATCTACCAATAATGGAATCTGTTGATGGATAATAATCATGTTCAAGACTCAGCTGAACCTGTTTTTTAAGTCTAGATTTACAGGCAACAAGTAAGTGGAGTAAATAAAACATGAAAGTTTGTCACCAAGTCTCCTGAATGCATAGATAAAAAAGCTTAAACATCTTGACTAACTCATGTGCAAGAACATCAAGTATTTCAGATCATCTTGTTTCACACAAAGGTACATCATAAACTTAGAATCAACAATTTCGTCTGTAAGAGATGTAAAATACTACAAAAATGACATTTATATGTACAACATGGACTTCTTCTGGAATCTTGACAGTATCAACACACATTTGCTGTTTTAGTGCCCTGGTTTGCATATCATAAACAATAATATGAAAAGCATGTGACAAAACCATATATGTTTCCTAAGTCTTCATCAGCTAAAAATGTACCATTGTTGTTATCAATGTGCCGTTAAAATGAGTGTAACTCCTCGTGATGCCAGCATTCAAAGTAAACCTTCAATGCAAAGCATTGACTGAAAGGGTTAAAGTAGGTCATGGTGACACCAAAATCTAATCAGTTCATCTTGCCATGTAAGATTGGCATCTTGCCAAATTTCAGCAAAATACATGGAAGCATTCTGTAGATATTAGGGTAATGAGAATGTGGACATCCAAATGGACGGACAACCCTAAAACATAAAGGGTCCCCCCATGGGGTGGACCCTTAATTATTCCTATCATCAAGCTTTAATTAGAGCATAATACATGGAGGCATTCTGGAGGTATCATGGTAATGAGCCCTAATGAACCTCTAATTAATCTGCCATTTGCTCAAACTAGGTAATGGTAACATCAAAATCTAATCAGTTCATATTGTCATGTGAGATAATCATACATGTACTACAAAATGTGAACAAAATACATGGAAGCATTCTGGAGATTTCACAGAAATAAGCCCTAACGAACATGTAATTAGGCTGCCATTTGCTCAAATTAGGTCAGGATGACATCAAAATCTAATCAGATCCTGGCATACGAGATAATCATACTGTAGAATTTGAGCAAGATACATGGAAGCATTCTGGAGGTATTGCCATGACGAGCCCTAACAAAAATATAGGCTGCCATTTGTTCAAATTAGGTTGTGGTGACACCAAAATCTAATCAGTTCATCTGTGCATGTTACATAAGCATATTGCCAAATTTGAGAAAAATACATTGGAGCATTCTGGAGATATTGCAGGAATGAGCCCTAACCAGCATGTCATTAGGCTGCCGTTTGCTCAAATTAGGTCATGGTGACACTAAAATCTAATCAGTTCATCTTGCCAGGTAAGATAAGCCTATTGCCAAATTTGAGCAAAATACATGGAGGCATTCTGTAGATATTAGGGTAATGAGAATGTGCACATCCGGACAGACATTCGGACACACAGACAACCCGAAAACAGAAAGGGCCCCCCGCCCCCCACGGGGTGAACCCTGAAAAAAAATACAGGTTTTCAGATACTCACATTTCCTTGCATGTTATCTAGTTTGACACCAGGTGGCATCTTAGGACAGTTGACTGCTTTGTGGCCAGTCTCCTGGCAGTAGTGACATTGGATGGTGGCTTTCTTTAGCTGGGCAGCAGCATCAGCAGTTGGCAGCTCAAATGTAGCACTGTAAATAACAGAGCACAAACTAATCTTTAAACATCAAGCGTCATTGTAGGACTTTTTTGGGAAGGCAAACCTTCTGTTTTTATTCATGTATTATTTTTGTAACAAAGTGTCTCTTCTTCCACCACCAGAACTCTTTAACCTGGCTTTCCCGAGGTAAAAATAGGTACTGGGTAACCCCACTTTTCTGACCATAATACCATAGCCAAATTTATTCACCTAAGTGTCACAAAAGTATATCACATGAAGCAGTTTACAACATCACCATGACAGTGTAGCCTTTCGGTTTGAGAGTATGATCTCTTACCTCCAAAACTGGAAATTTCCATTTGAATTTTCTTGGAAAATTTACACATCTTTACAATGTCAGAATCAGTTAAAATCATAATAAAACATTTTAATAAAATTTATGCCAACATACAATAAATCCACACATTCTGATTTCAAAATAACTTATTTTGGAAAAAAAACAGTAACACTAAATTCAACCGTATCATCTGATATTATCAAATAATTTTAGTAAGAGTACATACATTGGTCATGTTTAAAAACCCTGATATGAATTCCCATTTGTTCTGATCTTGAACCTCTAGCCTACAATTTCTTCATGTATTTACATGCATATATGTTCTTGACTATTTTGTCAAAAATTGCAAATAATGCACATAGTTTTCCCCCTTCACAGAAATTTCAATGCAATCTAACTTGAGGTCACTTTTTAGCATTGTGATTTGTCTTCTTATGACTTCCAAGCCATTATGCTCATAAGAATCATCTCTAATGGATGCTAAAATGTGATCAACTGCAGGAAGTGGGCATGCCCAATTCTGCCAGAAGCACAAGTCTTTCACTGTACACTCACAAATGTCATTTTTAAATGTTTGCTGCTCACACCATTGTACAAAGCATGGATAACTAATTTGTGTCTTCATATAAAGAGCACTGACACAAATAAAATAGAATACACCAGAAAGAAAATACAATAAAAAGCTAAACTCTTAAACTTACTGTACAAACTTGCAGTTTGGTCCATCAGGACAAAATCCACACAAATAGTTGACACATAATACCCTCCGAGTATGTCTGTTTTTGCAGTTGGGGCCTGCAAATGTCCAAAATACATAGAAATAAAATAAAGTTTGCATATATGATAAGCCTGTTTGCCATTAGAAATGTATCAAGAACAAGATTAAATCATGTATCCTTAAGACCAATATACTGCCCACTAGTATTGTATAATACGTAAAATAATTTTAGCATTAAAAGGCTTGAATATATTAATTCATTTCATTCTGTCAAATTACTTGTCAATGGAAAGTGCTACTGGAATCAAAATAGCAAAATTATGATCTCTTCACCAGACCAAGACCCATGCCTGGGGACCACATTAATATGAAAATTGTCACCAAGCACAAGCCACAAAGCTGGTTGTGTATGTAGAGACAGCCAAAAATCACTAAATATTCACAGATGTAATAGCTTGCAATGGTCCAGGTTTCAGAATATTTGTTTACAAAATACTGTTTAGCATATTTAGCAAAGCAACAATACCATTTCAGGGTTGTCCAAAGGGTAAATCAAGGCTTTACCTGTGCCTGGCTGCTCCATCATGGCACTTTGGATCAAAAACACAGTTTCACTTTATTTCTGACAAAATATAGTTTTTTGGGGGGAGCTTTTAAAGCTTGATAGTCATGTTGAAAACTTTATGTTTTTTCTTTAAACCTTACAGTGCCAATAAGCTGTAAAGCTTCAGGAACAACCCTACATTTGGGACTGCCATAACCCTGACACCAATATGAGCTTTGCTTCAACTTCTTCACAGGAAGTCTTCTCATTTACATGGAATATGATGCATTTGTAAATTCCCATTGGAAAATGGGAGCATTTCTATTTTTTTTTTTTTTTTAAAGCCATGTTCTAATTTAAACGTTGCAACTTTATGTTGAATAATGAAGAACTTGACAAGGGCCAATTGATAAAGCACAGACTATCTGCTGTATGCTGGCTGAACTGGAGAAATGTCTGGATTAACATTGATTGATTGAACAACAACTGGCTGCATGTAGGTAGGAAAGTATAAGCCACCATCTGTGCCATGGAGAGTGATTCATATAGGCTTGGCCTGCTTCGCAATCCATGTAAAAGATATGGGTCTATACTTTTTTTTTTTAACTGGGTGAAGAGTAACTAGCAGCCAGAGTTCACTGTAAGTTCCATTTTTCCCATACATATGTAAGGGTTGGCTGAAAAGTTCTAAGCCGAAGTGGGATATCTCAATCGGATTGAAACAAACTTTTGCCGCCAACAAGCACAATCATTTAATGAATCACCGACATAAGAACTACAACTGTAGTGTGATTCGTGTCTTTGTACCAGACCATCTTGTGAACCTACCCACTGAAATCACCAGAAATGGACAAAACTGGCTATAGGGCAGTCATCAAGTACCTGCACTTGGAAAGGATAACTCCAACACAGGTACATGCCGCCATGGTCTCCACTTTAGATGATGATGCCCCTTCCTTTTCCACTATTAAGAAGTGGGTTGCAGAATTCAAGTGTGGCAGACAGAGCCATGACAATGACATATGTCCAGGAAGGCCTTCAACAGCAACAATTCCCGAGAACATTACCCAGGTGCATGACACGGTGATGGCTGATTGATGATTGATCACTCGACATATTGCCAGTGTTGTGGGCATCTCTCATGAGAGGGCTGAGCACATCACCAAGGAGTTGGGAATGACAAAAGTTTCTGCAAGAAAGGTGCCAAAGCTCTTGACAACAGTCAGAAACGTGTCAAATTCCTGGCATCCAGTGACAATTTATATATGCTGTTTTGAAGCAGATCCTGATGATTTTTTGGCCCGATTTGTAACCATGGATAAGACCAAGATTCGTCACTTTGAACCAGAAACCAAAATTCAGTCTAAGCAATGGAAAAATCTGGGATCAATCCCCCCCCCCCCCAAAAAAAAAGCCAAGTGGGTTCCTTCTGCTGAAAAGGTGATGGCTTCAGTCTTTTGGGATTCCAAGGGTATTCTGCTGATATCTTGAAAAAGACCAGACTATCAATGGAAGATATTGTGCTGAACTACTGAGACAGTTGCGTGAAGCTATCATAGTTAAGCAACGGGGAATGCTCACTAAAGGAGTCCTGTTCCACCAAGATAATACTCCTATTCACAAACCTGTGGTTGCCATGTCACCACTCCATGATTGTGGCTTTGAACTCATTGACCCTTATTCACCCAATTTAGCCCTGTCACACTTCCACCTGTTTACCCAAAATGAAAAAGGAACTAGCCAGTCACCATTTCCCTAGTTATGATGACGTCATTTCTGCTGTGAATGACTTTTTTTAGGGTGGCTGAAGAAAATTTATTCTTGACCGGTATCCAGACCTTGCAGCATTGCTGGTCATAGTGTGTAAACTGGGAAGGGGACTATGTAAAGAAATAAATGAAAACCATTGACTCTGTACGGGTCTTTGACCGCTGGGCTTAGAACTTTTCAGCCAGCCGTCGTATTTGCTGCCTGCAATGCTGGGGTTAAGTTGTGTTTGTTTTCATTTTAACTGGTTGTAATTGTGAATTCATGGGTGGTCTTAATAGTGAAATGTGCATACAATGCATTTGTATTTGATTGATTTCTATCACATTTAATAGTATCCCTAATCAAGACAGGGCTGCTTTTAGAGGGTGGTCAGCATACGCATGTTGAGCGGGGTACTGATGTGCACATTGCAACTCTGACTGGTGCTATTCATCTCTAAAGTTAAATCAGCTAAGTTTACCCATGAAGTGAAAGAGAAACTGCTCTTGACTATAGCAGCACAGAACCCATCCCCAATGTCCCTAACTTTTCTGCCTCCCACACAGAAGATCAATTTTTAGACTCCGCACACCGTGCAAGGGTGAGTCACATGTAGTGGGAGGCTCCTCTTTTCTTTTTTTACTTTATGCCTGGTCTTGTTGGTATGCCCTCGGAGTTCATAATTTTATTATTGTTTCTTGTCACATTCACAGCCTTATAACTGATACATTAAGATCTCAAAACTTTTCCTGTTGACAAAATTAACGGCATTCTCTAGATTACCTGTAACATGTGTACATAAACAGTTTACTTGGATGTGCAAAGAAGGGCTTCTAAGAATGCTCCAATTGAACCTACCATGTCTGCAGAACCCTCTGTCATACCAGGCACAATCACGGATTTTCTTCTCTGGATCAATATGTAAGAATGGACACTCCCTGTTACTGCACTGACCTACATTATGAACAGATCAAACATACATATATTTACATATGTCTACTCTAATTATACATGTACATCATTTTTTGTTCTTATACATCACACATACACTCATATATATATATATATATATATATATATATATATATATATATATATATATATATATATATATATATATAAAACATTCATATATATATAACATTCAATTCATTGAACAGTTTTGCAGAGAAAGTTACCAAATTTACAAGAGTATTTTAACTATATGCAACCATTTACCACAAGAAATTTGGTGTTTCTAGGTACAGTGGTTTTACAGTTACATATAGATACATACCTAGCCTACCTGCCTACAGAGCCCTCTATTGAAAACCCACATGAACCAGCTGATCTTGACCTAACCTATCAAATTTATGTTACTGGAAATGCTCAAGGGAGCTTGTGATGTTTTGGGCATCTTTAATATACATGTATATATAAGACTGACATATCATAGCAAGGTTATATGATACCCTTTGCAAGTTTCTTAAAATTCTATTACAGTGGTACCTGCAATTTAAGACCACCCCTAATGCCAGACAAAAGTGGTCACATATGACAGGTGGTCTTTCATTGCAGGTAAATTAACAAAGAAATAAAAGGCCAATGTCTTGAAAGAGTGGTCTTAAAAACTAATGTGGTCTCTCACGAGAGCTGGTCTTTAGGGCAGGTACCACTGTATAGTGTTTTCATCACATTCCAGCCCAATCAACAAGATTCTGCATCTTTCAAAGTAAGTCTCCAATGATGCTGCATGATAAAATTATTTATTACTGAGGAGAGGCAGTCTGTACTGCTGCAATACCCTTGCTGATACTATAGCAATAATGTTTGTTTTGCTGCCATTGGGATCATTTGCAGCCAAACAGTGGTCATTTGCACCCAACGTGCAGTGCAGGGAGCAAATGACCACTGGAGGGCCGCAAATCAAATACCAAGGAACATACAATGATCCCAATGACATAAAAACAAACATTATTACTATTATTATAACAATAATGTTTGTTTTGTGGGCTTTAGGATCATTTGTGGCCCACAATATTCAATTAGGGGTTTACCTACTTCTGGGGAGGATTGGACGTTCAACTAAGCTCACTCCATGAAGGCTTGGCAGATTTAGTCCACGCCAGACAAAGGAGACGCGTGTTGTGCTAATGGTGGACTTAGCGTTATGCTTTGTTTATGAGAGCAAGGTTGATGAAACATGATGCGCTGGCTGCTGATGCAACAAACCAATGTCAGCAATGAATGTGAGGGCTTAGTTGCTGGGCTTTTGTTACAAATTTGTGCATGAAAAAAGATGAATTTGCCTTGCGTGTGCATGTGACTGGGACAGAATTTGTGACCATTGGAGGGCCACAAATGCATTACCAAGGGCCATACAATGATCCAATGACATCAAAACAAACATTATCATTATTCATTTGTAGTATTTTCGAAGCCAATTACCATTTAATGCATATTACAATGTAAATATAGGCCCTATATATAGTCTAATAACAGAAAGAAAAAGACCACAATATACATCAGTGAAAAGCAAACATACAAGCAACTTTACATTTTTAAAATTACAATATAAGTTAACTTAAAGTAAGCTTGCTTAAGTTTAATAGGGCACTTTCCTCAAGTAATGTTTTTAAATGGAAGGTTATTAGTAATTTTAAAAGTTAAAATAAACTGGTCCCCATCACTTCATGTCATTTGCAGCCCACAAAATGGGCGCAAATGACATTTGCAGCCTGCAAATTTCACCTACACTTTTTGTTTTATTTGTTTGTTTGTTATAGCCTGAAACTTCACCACTTATGCCCTTTTTATGGTGTAAATGTGTGGGTAGTGCTCTATAAATGAATAATATTCATTTGTTAGTTATTAGGTTAAAACAAAAACTGGTTCCTATCGCTTCAGGTCATTGGCAGCCCACAAAATGGGTGCAAATATCATTTGCAGACTGCAACCTTGCCATTTATGCTCTTTGTTATGGTGTTAATGTGTAGGTAATGCCCTATAAATGAATAATAATCAGGAATAGCAGGGAAAGACATCCATTAACCTAACATACTACACAGTGGTACCTGTAATTTCAGACCACCTTTGCAGCTAGTCAGTCTTATACAGCGGCTGGTACCTGTATCAAGTGTCACTCTATGTATTATACACACAGCTCAAAAGGTCATGCTTTTTGTGCCAAGTCACTGATGTGGAGGGGCATGATGCTGAGAAACTGCACTTGCATCAGAGTAATGACACACAGTAACAATATGTGGTGGTAGGTTAAAAGATGATCCTAACAAGCCTAGGACTGGGTTGAAAATGTTCAAGTGCAGCCAGTCACCTGCAGTGGGTATTCAGTTCAGTTTGTTAACCCTTTCCCCCTTGAATTAAGAGTGAGTCAACAGCTTTCCTTGGCATGGGTTGGGCACTAAGTGCCCAACCCATGCCAAGGAAAGCTGTTGACCTGGGGCATGTGATCTTGATAAGTGTCATGTAGATTTCTCAGTCAAATTGTTTTTCATAACTGTTGAAATTAGTTGAAAACACTGAAGCAGACGACATTTGACCACCAGCCGGTTTTGGCCGGTTTGAGGGGGAAAGGGTTAAAGATACTGCCAGATCAAGATATTGTGCACTGCTCTAAAGTTTGTGATTTTCATGGTGCATACATGACAATATGTGTTATCATAAATACAATCATACCATACATGGCATACTCACCAAATTTTGAGAAGAAATAGCATTCTGGCATTTTAGACATATCATACTCGTGAAGAAATTCACAGTCATCTCCCTTCTTGCAGAGCCCTCTGAGCCAATGTTTGCACACAACTGTTCTGTCTCCTTTGACGTGTCTGAATGGACATGCTGTTCCCTTGCTGCATATACTTTTTATGAAAAATGTGCAAATGGCAGAACCTGATTCTGAAAAAAAAAAAGATATGAAAGCAGATACAGATACTGTATTTATAAACAGCTCAGCATTCCACTCCACAGACCCAAAATGAAAATATCAAACACATCTGTTACACACCATTTATAAGATTGACAGAAATTGGGATGGGGTTTAGAGTTCATACAGTGGTCCCCCTCTTATAAGGCCACCCAAAATGCACCAAAATTGTGGCTTTATAACAGAGGTGGCCTCTCTTAAGGGGTATAATATAATGAAAATGCCACACTTGCTGCATGAAAAAGTGGCCTGTGTAGAGGGGGTGGCCTCTCTTGAGAGGAGCCTTACAAAAGGGAACCCACTGTATAGCTTTTATGCTGCATGGTTCCAGTTGTTTTAGTGACTAGTAAGTTTTGACATTTTTCACATCCTAGTAGACACTATGCATAAGATGACAATACTGGGCTTGCCACTTAACCACTGGCCAACATGACCGACACTTGTGTGAAATTTGGATTCCTTTGACTTAATGGATACAAGAAGTTCCAGATGTCTCATGTTAAATTCAAAGTAAAATCAATTTTCCTTACTCCTACTGTAGGCTACATACCTACTGTAAACTGCAAATATATCTTGCTAAATTGTTTTTGGCTAACAAAACATTAGTCTGACTAAAATACATACCTTTTCACTGTATGACTTGGCTACATTTCTATCTAATTATTCCCAGTACTAGCCAAGCAAGGTATGTAAACAAGAGGACTATGTGAGCAGCCTGTACTCTGCTGACCTAGAAATATTCATCCAAGATTAGTACAAGTTCCAGTCTGACCTTTGCTTGAGCTACATCTAAACTAAGCTATGGCAGACAAACTAATTTATATCATTTGTTAAAAATTAAAGAAATGCCACCAGCACCATGTAGTATATAAATTAAATGTTGATTATGATCCAGTGACCACTTTGCCCATATCCTTGCTGGATAGAGGGCAGAAGCTCATGAAACTACTATATGGCTGCCTGGGACAATCAACAGCATTGCCTTGGTTGTCCTCAACAGTTGGGTCTCCTTTGTTCTCGCAAGCAAAATTGCCAATAATGTGCTGACTGGGGAGAAGGCAAATGGCTGCTTTATATTTATGAGCACTGAAAAAGAATGACAGAGCCAGGCCTAGTCGGCAGGCCACAGCTGCCAAACACCAAGCTTTGGAATCTGACTCTGTTGAGTCTTCACCGGCAACGCCACTGGAGAAGCAAAGACAAACCCACATGGCTTGTGCACAGACTCAAGTGGCTGCCAATTCTAGACTTGAAACCTCCTGGCGTGGGAGTAAGGAGAAGAAGCAATGTAGCTGCAAGCAGGGCAGCAAGCTCACTGCAAGAGGACCAGTGCATCTCTGGCTACTGACCCGAGGACTGCCTGTGCCTTGGAGTCTATGACTAGGAGTATGCAGTTGCAGGCTGATATGTTGCGTGCACTAATCACTCCCTCTCAGCCTACCACTTCAGAGTCACCTTTTAAAAGGAAGGCAAAATGCAGGTTGGAGCTCTCAAAATCTCGGTCTTCCAGGTCCGAGCAATCGGAGTCACAACCACATAGGTCGGTGAAGCCTGAATGGAGACCTACCAGTGAGCCCTCGGCTCCTGCAGCGGTGGCCCCACAACGACCAAATTGCCACCTTTGAAGCCTCTGGCAGTAAGTGCTAGCTTTGCCTCCTGCCCCTCAGCCAGGTCCACCCTACTATGAGCAGCTGGCAATCCCACTGACTCCCGCCTTCGAGCTGGGTGCCCTGCCTCCCCCCCTAGAGAGGCAAGCAGAACTTGAGCTCTGCGAGGAACTGCGCTTATGGTTGGAGACCTCGTCTTCATCTGCTCTTGCCAGTACTGCCACCACATGAGAGCAGACTCTTTCAGTAGAGCAGTTTGCTGCCTCTGCCTTGAGTCAGCTCTCACTTGGCTCCAGGGATCTGGAATTCCTGGAACTCCCCCTGGACCCCCCTGCAAGCAGACTCCTCAGTCGGCGGTAGCTGTGGCCCCTGCCTTGAGCCCCCTGGAGACCCAGCAGTTCTCACAACTCATCTAGGTGTCCTCCTGCAGCAGACTTCTCATTCGGGTGGCAACTGTGCCACCCGTGACCACTCTTCCAGGAGCCCCCCTCTCCTGTCCCAAATGGGCTGGGCACACAAAGTCAGCGTTTGAGGCTGCGACGACTTCCGCGCAAGTCATTGCTACCCCTTGGCCTGTGGGGTGACAGATCCTTTGCTGTCATAGGCGGCTGCCCCATTGCCTGTGAATGACGCATTGTTCAATGAGGCTTTGGGTCTCACCACTTCCCTGGCGAGTCCTGGGTCTTCGGACCTCAATGCCAAGGAAGAGGATGAATTCCTGCAGTCAGACTCATCCGTTAGCAGGCCCCTACCGCGGTCGAGGATCAGGCCACTTAGGCTCTGAGCTGTCAAGCCCGATGGTGACTGTGGGGCATGCCGAACATACTTCTGCACCCATGGATACCACTGTGGCTCTGCCACAGCGTTTTGAGCACCTCAAAGCCTTTATTCAGAGCCTGATGGCAGACCAAGCAGTCGTTCCACCCGAGCAGGAGAGGCTTGGAGCTGTTGCGATGTCCTGCCGGGGTTTGTCCCTGGAGGACATGCATCATAAGACCCTTTCCCTTTTTACCCTTTGTAGCTGAGTTTTATGACCAGCTGGCAGCTAAGACTTACGGCACATGGGTCCCCATAGAGCTGCTGACGTCTAGCTACCTTCAGCAAGGGCAACTGTTCCTGAAGCCAGATGTCCAGGGATGATGGTATTCTGCACCCGAGCAGATCTTACCATTGCCTCCACTACTGGTGGATTTGGATTGGGAGGGTTTGATGCTTGGCAGCTGAAGTACATCACTGCGTCTGCACAGGCCTACAAGAGACTCGAACAGGATGCCAGGGGATCTGTCCTTATGGCATTGTATTTTGATGTCTCTTTGGCTGCCTGGAGGTCCCTCCGGGATGACCCCCAGGGCCATATGCATATCACAGAGGGTCTGCCGGATTGGCTTGACCAAGCTTCACTACTTGTGGCTGCATTGTCAAGAGCATTTGATCATCAGGTCCAAACTGCCTGCATGTTGGAGGTGAACCGTTGTCTGTTGTGGAGAGATGCCCACCTCCAGGGTCAGTGGCAGCCTGACCAGATATTCCACAGAGCCAGAATGAGGCCCCTCTTCTCCGGAACTTTGTTCAGAGCAGAGATGGCAGAAGTCATTTGCCAGGCGCCTGCTCCACCCATGAGACCCACATCAAGATGTTGACTGACACTGTTTGGTCCCTTTCATTCTTGGCCACCTCAGCCCCTAAGCATGGCACTCAGACCTTGCCTACTCGCCCCTTGGCTCGCACACTGACCTCGTACCCAATGCCCTTGCAAGAGCAGGCAGCGATCAGAGAAGGGCAAGCACTTCAGCAAAGCCAAGAAGCTGGGTAAGCTTCAAGGCTCCTGAATCTGGCATGCTGAACCACCAAGTCTCAGGACTACCCATAGACATGATTTTTTACTCCAGAGTGCCCAGTCGGCGGCTGCCTTTCCGCTTTTTGCACGCAATGGGAGTCCATTACAGATTATTGTCTTAAATGTCCTGAGACACAGCTATTCACTGCCCTTTGACAAAGACAGGCCTCCATTAAGCTGCAAACTCATGTGGTTTATGCCACCCAGAGAGGAACCAAAAGCATGGGCATTCCTAGAAACAGCTCAGAAGCTTCAGAGAAAATGTGCCATAGTGCACGGTTCTCCCGGTTTCTATAACCTACTCTTCTTTGTCTCAAAGCGGGATGGAGGCTGGTGCCAAGGGATAAACCTGTTGACACTGAACACCTTCTTGGTAGTTTCCTCCTTCTGGATGGAGACCCCAATGTCAGTGGCAGTGGCCTTGTGGCTCCTGTAGTGTTCTTCCACATGCCAATCACCGAGACTTCACCAAAGTATCTGCGCTTCACATTCCCAGACCAAGTTTACCAGTTATTGGCACTTCCGTTTGGCCTTGCCATGGCCCTTCTGGCGTTCACCCAGTTTGCCATACAGTTGCTGCTTACCTTCACCAGACTGCCATATGCATTTATGTGTACCTGGATGATTGGCTTATCAGGGCACTTCAGTGCCTAGATTTGCAGCGTCATACACAGACCATTCTGAACCTTTGCCAACACTTGGGCCTGATTGTGAACCGAAGCAAGTCCAGTCTTCACCCAGCAGACTTTTTTTCTTTCTTGGCATCCACTTCAACCTAGTTGCCTACATCTGTCGCCCCTCTGGGGACAGGTAGAAGAGACTGAAGACCCTGCTCAATGCTTTTCCGACTCACCCGGTTCTCTCAGTGCAACACTTGAACAGTGGCAAGCCCTGCTGAGCTCCCTGTCCTCAATGGACTCCCAGGTACCATTGGGTCACCTTCACTGTCATCCCTTGGAACACGTGCTGCAGGACAGATGGTCGAGGGACCAGGGCTACCACGCATGGCCCGGTGCCATTCCTCCCCGAGGCTCATCCGCATCTTCAGTTATGGACTGTTCAGGAGAAAGTCATGTCGGGACAGACACTGGCCACTTTTTAGCCCAACTCACCATTTACACAGACTCTTCTCGGTCTGGGTGGGGAGCCCACATGGAGACCAGACACCCTTGGGCCTTTGGCCAAAGCAATTCGCATCTCACCACATAAACTGACTGGAACTGGAGGCGATATGCTTAGCACTCCTCCACTTCCAGGACCTAGTGGAGCACAAACATGTCCTCATGATTGGAACAACAGGACAACGATCATCTACCTCATCTGGCTAGGTGTATTGCACTCCCGCAAGCTGATGGAAATGGCTAGACGCATCAATCAATGGTGCTCCGAACACGAAGCATGCAGGCGAGGCATGTGCGTATGCCCTTCCACCTTTGCAGATCCTCTCGAGGCCTCGCACTGCAGGTTTGCTCACATGACTGCAATTTGATACTGGTCACCACCTACCGACTGAGGACAGTTTGGTCCATAGAACTCTTGGAATTAAGCATCGAGGTCCCACTACGTTTACCAGCATGGCGGAACCTTGTGGACGAGTGTGTTCCACAGGAACTCTCAAGTGTTCAACTTCCAAGCTTGGCGGTTGTTGCACAGCACATCTGCGACAGAGGTTTCTCAGAATCAGTCACAGCTAGATTTGCCAGAGGTGGGCTTCAAACATGAAATTTGTGGTCATTTTGGTACAATGTATTAGTAAAGATACTTACCTCTCGATCACCAGAGAAGCCCACCCTGCTTCCTTCTCAGAGGTAACGACAACTGACCAATCATCAAAAGAGGAAGGATGATCAGGGAGTGTGTACATAAGGAGTCAACAATAGATCCACAGGAACTGAGAGATGGCACCACGGGACCATCAGGTTTTGGGGAACAATCAAGTGCGTGAACTCAACAAGATTGTCTTGGGTGTTATGCCCAGACACAGAGGTCTTGGCAATGCTGATTGAGAGGTAAGTATACTTACTAAAACCGAAATTACTAAAAAATTCATGTTTTAATAGAACTTGAAATATAAGAAACTATAACTTCAATGCAAGCGTTGACTGGAGAGTCAACCATTTGCTCAAATTTGGTTATGGTGATACCAAAATCTAATCAGTTCATCTTGCCAGGTCAGGTAAGCATATTGCCAAATTTGAGCAAAATACATGGAACCATTCTGTAGATATCCTGGTAACAAGAATGTGCACATCCAGAGGGACATCCAGATGTCTCAATATAAAATACACTGCTAAGAATGCACTTATATGATACACAATCTAATATCTCAATCACTAAAAAAGATGGAAAACATTATGACTTGATGAAGCGAATGGACGGACGGACAACCCAAAAACAGAAAGGGTCCCCCCATGGGGCAGACCCTTAGAAAAGTATGCTGCAAAAGATACCACAGGAAGCCCTAACACTTTAAAAAGCGGTCAATTTCAACAAGGCATGGGCCACATGCCCTACACACAATACATTTGTGGTGTTAATTTCATAATCCTACCTGAAATGGTTTATGGGCTACAGGCTGTGACAGATTGGATGCCATTGGACAGACAGACATGATGCACAGACTGACAGCCCCTAACCCTATTATTTCTATGTCCCCCTACACCACCTTCAGTGGTGGGGGCACAAAAAAACTATTTCCCACGGATGCATCTCGCACTTGCAATACACACTGCCTCTGCCTGTGTTGCCTGATTCAGAGTCATGGATAAGGGCTAGTTTTTCCCTTCCATTCCTTCAGTTGCAGCGGTCACTGAAATTGGTATGTTTATATGTACTTTTATCCAGATGAGCATACTGACTGGTGCATTTGAAAATATTAAATATCTACGGAAAGATATTTACTGTACATGTGGTACCGATGAAGACAACATTGTGCGCCCCAACTCCATTTGCATATCAAAAGCACTGTTTTTTCCACTAATTGTAAATATCTAGTAAAACAAGCAAAATAATAAGATTTGACGCTGTGGAAATCAATCACATTTGGCAACAGTCATATATATTACAGTTTTGTTGTATGCATGTTTACCTGCAGATAAATTTTAACCATACAAACATGGGAGATTGGCATACAAAATAAAGGGCTGTTTCGCTCATTGGCGGACTGAAAGGTTAAGACTTTTAATTTGATTTTTCTGCTGGGAGGTTTTCAAAATCTTCAGCTGATCTGTAAACCAACGAATCAAAAATGAATGGCCTAATCGTGAATATTTTACATTGTCTATTGTACATTTATATAACAGGGGTAGGTGGGGGCAGAGCTCTCAAGTCTGGGGATGTGTAAAAAGTGAGAATCTGCCTCGCTCTGCTAGGCAGAAACTAGGCGGCGGGGGTCCAGGGTATGCCCCCCCCACCCACCCCCGGGAAATTTTGAAAATTTTGATGTCAAAAGGTGCAATCTGAGTGATGCATTTTACAGCCTTCATCTCACATTTTCTAGGGTACTGAATTGCTCAACAGCTTGCCCAATGAATGAAGCCTTTACTTTTACACTCATCAGGACCTTGGGTATAGTTATTCACAGCCTTCCAGTGCCCAAAATAGATACACTGTGCTACTCATTTGCTATACGCTAGGTAAAAGCTGTGTTTTAAACAAAAAAGGGTCTTGGGGGGAGAAATGTATTTAGATGAGTGAGAAATATATATTCTGGCATGACAGCATGACAAGACACTAGAATGCGCGAGTCCTACGCTCAATGCGTGAGACTTGAGTCTTGACAGGTCTGTGGAGGACAGAGCCCCTCATATACACATAAAGATAAATTACATATTTCCATAAAATTATGTATTCTAAGTTCCAAGCCAAATGAGTTGTGGATTCTAAAGAAGCTCCCTTTCTGTCATATTTCGAACTTGTCTTAGGCTCCCATCTCTCTCTGGGTCCCTCTCTGCCTGTCTGAAGTATAACTTATACTATAACAAAGTGGTTTCATCCCTGAATACATAACATAGGCCCCTATGCAGTAGGCCTAAACTTATTTCCTTCCTTCAAAAGCGGGATGGCGCTACAAATATTCATTTTAATTACTTATCTCAAGAGAATTATCAAGAATGAACTAATACATGCTAAACGGGCACATAAACAGTTAACAAACTATATGCAATCCAAGCTCACAGGTCTATGCTTTCGACCCGTCAAAATCATCTATTATCGCTCAAACCAATGTTGGCCACTCTGTACTCACTGTCCATCCCTGGGAAAGGAAGAGGCTGCGCCCCAAGTTGGTTTTCCAGGGCATTTTCTATTTCAAATCGAATACCACTAACATTTGCAACTACGTGCTGCATGTTTAGTGATATAAATAATCAAGATCCAAGCACCAAATCTTCGTTTTGATCTCTTTCACCAAATGCTTTCTTCCCAAAGTGTATCCGGTGTCACAGAGAGGTACGCCCGTATTATGAATGTCAAGAGCAGCAGGATTAGCAATAGGTGTCGCCACGAGACAACACTGTGTCAAAATGCTACAGTACAAGGATGGTTTTCTGCAAAGTGCACGTCAAATAATCAAGTGGAAATTTTAGTTTATTCGTTTAGCTTCAAGCGCATGAACTAAAATGCGCGTAGTGTCATCTCAACATGTTTCCCCATGATACAAGTAACAATAATAAAGATAGGGGTGACTGGGGAGAACTGGGACAAGGGTAAACTGGCACACCCCTCATATCTTTAATTTATAAAAAACAATCAAATGCCTGCTTACATCTATAGTTGGGACCCCTTGACCTCATTCTGGTGCCAGGAGGCAGCTGGAGGCCTACATGTTGATAGAAACATGTTTTCTTATTTTATCCCCCAAGAATATTTTCTTTAGCTTGTGTCACCATTTTTTTTTTTTCGTTCTTGATTCATAGATTAAGAAGGCATTATTTTGTTTGTGGCAAATATGTGACTTCAACAATCTATAGCCATAAAAATTGTCAGGAAGTTTGAAATAGATGGGAACTTATCCGCCATATTATAAAAAATGACCCATGGGGAGAAGTGGGACAGTCTGTCCCAGCTCTCCCTAAGGCCTAAGTATGGATGTGTTATTTGGGTGGTCTCTCTAAAGAGGTCAGGTAAAACTGGCAATAGAAGTATAGTTTGTAGAGAATTTCGTCCTTCCTTTAACCAATCATCTTTGTGAAATTAGTTCTTTTCCACTGAAATTCTTGTAACATTTGGACAATATTATTGCAGTCACTGTAGTGTGATGTTGTGTCTTGTCTATCTCAGAGATCACTTTATTGCTGAGAGCAAGCCAAAAGGGCCTATTCAAAACATTACATATGTGGTAAATTCATACAGACTTTTCACACATGTGGTAAACTCGTGTAGACTTTTTAGAGAAAATCACTGTTAATTTAGTTGTTCCTTTTCTCCCACCCCCTTGTCCCAAATTGCCCCCTGGGTGTCCCATTTCTCCCCGAGAATTTTTTTTTCGGGGGGGGGGGGGTATGATCCACAGTTATATATATGCGTACAAGGTGGTATGAAAGTAGTTTACTTTTAAGCCGGCTGCCCCAACTTTCTTTTGGATATATTACCACCACATGAAAATGATGTGTTGAACAGTAAGAATAAACAAATTCACACTCCTTCCGTAGTGTCCCACTTCTCCCCAGTCTCCCCAGTCTCCCCTACAAATCTGTATTTGTAAACTGAGTGGTAAGAAAAATATGCAACATTACTAAGATAATATTGCTAGTTTGACCCAGTTGTGATTGCATACATTAAGAATGAATGAACGAACGAACGAACGAACGAACGAACGAATGAATGAATGAATGAATGAATGAATGAATGAATGAATGAATGAAAACATAAAATTAACAAACTTTTATACCAAATGGAACAACCCTATCGTCAACTTAGTTCTTTTCACGTTGGTCTTCAGTTTCTTTGTGATACACTGCCAAATTGAAAAAGACTAACATTTTTTTAAATGCAATGGCGGCCCCAAGTGGCTGTTGCAATCACAGTTCAGAAAGAAAGTAAATGTTCTTCCATGGTAACATTTTATGCTGAAAATATGATTATATTTCAAATTAAGGTTCAGGAAGCCAGGAAGTTAGTTTGCATGCAAATTATGGGCAAGCACCTGATCAGGTTTTATAATTTTAATCAGGGAATTCTGATATAAAAATAATAATTTATTGAACCTTGATATGTCAAAGAAATTACAAATAAAGTAAGTCAAAATTAGGCTCAATCAATCAATCAATCAATCAATCAATCAATCAATCAATCAATTATGTGAAAAACTGTTCATGAATCTATACATGAAGCACACATCGTGAGTATTAGTACACAATTGTTAATAACAGTGACGTAGTTAGCAAGCTTACAAGTATATTTAAATCAAAACTTTAAACTACTCTCTTAGCCACAGACAATGCTCCTGAGTTATATTTCCATGGTGACAGATTTGCTAATATCTGCCACACGCAATTACGCCTTGGATTCTCCAGACTAAACTCTGGCCTTCACAAAGTTACATCCTTCCCGACCCATCCTGTGCTTGTTCTTATCCCGATAAAGACTCCAAGCATTGTCTTCTCCTCTGTACCTACTACATCGTTCAGAGAAACAAATTACTCAATACTGTTATTCCTTTGATTGTTCCGGGGGTTAGCCCGTATCTTATAATCCATATTGGCAGTGATAGGTTTGTTGGAATATTTCTCCGTGGCAGTAACGAGCTTTCTAACTGCCTAAATATCCAGATCTGTGATGCACTCCAGAGGCACATTATTGAAACCAGGCGCTTTAACGACTAAACGTTTCCGTTACTGTAATGATCATCGGTTGGACTATGCAAATTTATTTGTATCACACTTTTTTCCTTATTGGGTAAATATTGAACTCAACTTCAAACTGGTTTAACTTATATCCTATAAGTAATCAAATCTTGAAATTTTTATAGAGTTTTCACTGATATTATGCATTGGTAACTTTTGTATTGTCCTGTGTGTCTTGTACATACCTACTGTGTGTCTCCATGTTCTGAAGAACCCATGTATTTGTCATCTTGATGTACTATAGGGCTATCCAGACTAAATAAATATGTTTAAACTAAACTAAGTTATAAACTAATATCCTTAATAATATTGATCATAATAAATTTAAAAACAGCTTAGGTTTGGTGTTGAGACGATATGTTCCGGTAGACTCTTCCACATATAAATGACGGAGATTAGAGCAACCTTAAATAAACCAGTCACCTAAGTAGCTGTGGTTATATGATTTTTGTGAGGTATTTAGCTATGCATCTAAATTTATTGTGTGAAATTTGGTTTTTGTTTGTGCAGCAGTTGTTTAAGTTATAAACTTGCAAATTACAATGTAAAGTAATGGGAATACACAACCCTAGCTATCCACTGACTGCAGTGCCCTATTTTAGGCAGTTCTTGAACCTTCTGTTCTTGCCCACCCTATGATTGACTTATATACACAATGGGTGTGAGATACGCCAAAACTATATGCGACTTTAGTCACTTTTTTGGTCCAAATGTATTTTTTGTACTGCACCCAAACCATATATGTGTGTGATCGTCATGATCCAAAGATAAGGTTGCATTGTGAAAGGAATTTTATCTCTTTACTTGTTAAATAAACATTGACTAGTATGTGGACAATGGACGATGTTAAAAACATCGAAATAAGTCATTGCGTGCTTGACATATATTGATAAAAATTCGTGCATTCTGGAGCTAACATATCTACGGAAAAAATTATCCTACAATTTTTTGTATCCGGATTCCGTTTGTCACCGGTATACCCTAAAGTTTGTCATGTCACTTTTTCCTTTGATCTTTGACCTGTTCAATTTTTCGGTCCATAGGGAAAAAAATGTGACAATCAAATAAAAATCGCTGGATAGGTTGGGTTTATATATATATATATATATATATATATATATATATATATATATATATATATATATATATATATATATATATATATATATATATATATATATATATATATATATATATATATATATATATATATATATATATACATATATATATATATATAGTTAAGACCTTCACAAACGTAATCCTTATTATTCCATTCCTCTTCTTGGTTACTTACTTGGTTACTTGATCGACTATCCCTTCAGTCCTCAGGGCAGGGATCTCTGACGTCTTATAAACGTTATCAGGGTCCGTGTTTCAGCGATATCTGATGGCAGTTGATTCCACGGATTGGTGACTCTGTTGGAGAAAAGGTACTTTCGTACATCAGAAGTGCACCTCTGTTTGAAAAACTTCTTATTGTGGCATCTCAGATTAAGATTTGGGAGGGAGAAAAATGTGCAGGGGTCAGATTTATACAGACCATTGAGATATTTATATGTCTCTACTAGATCCCGCTGTTCTCTCCTTTCTTGTAATGTGGGCAGTTGTATATAGTTTTCACAGAGTCTCAAGCACCTTACCTGTGTGGGTTTTTTTTAATGAATCGATATATTTTTTATGTCAGGGGCTCCACACTGGGGTCCCGTATTCCAATATTGGTCTAATCAGACTTTGATACAATGTTATAATCTTTTTATCTGCTAGCCCAGTGAAACAGCGCTTAATGAAGCCTATTCTTTTGGTTTGCTTTTTTGACTATTTCAGTTATATGTTTCCGTGGGTGTAGATCTTTCCGAAATCAGAATACCTGAATCTTTTTGGTCTGTTACCTGCACAAGAGTCACTCCATTCAGTGTGTATATATAGTTTAAACATTGTCTTATTTTGAGCACATAACATTTGGTTTCATTGAACTTTAGTAGCCATTGTTGTGACCAACTAGCCAATGTATTTAAATCTTCCCGTGCTCTATTACAATCGTGTAATGATTCAACTTTACTGTAAAGCTTGGTATCATCAGCGAACATTTCAGCTGTGGCCATCACTGAGTCTGGTAAATCATTCACATAAATCAAAAAGAGGATTGGGCCCAGGATGGAGCCCTGACGTACTCCACTAATTACATTCTGCAAAGTGGAGGAGGCATTCCTCAAGACCACCTTTGTCTACGATTGGTCAGAAAATTCTCTATCCACGACCAGATCTTTCCCCTGATACCAACTTGTCTTAATTTATACAAGAACCTGCGATGCGGAACTGTATCGAACGCCTTCACAAAGTCAAGGTATATTGCATCCGTTTCATAGCCATTGTCTAGGTCTCTGTCCAGTCATTTAAGCCCTCCAGCAACTGAGTTATACACGAACATTGACGCTGAAAACCGTGTTGGTCACAATGAAAAGTCTTATTTGTGCTAATCAAATTAAGAATCTGGTCAAGAACAAGTCTCTCTAGAAGTTCAACGATCTGAATTGTCAGGGAAACTGGACGGTAATTTTTTGCATATAATCTTGACCCTTTTTATGCAAAGGAGAAATATGAGAGTCTCTCCAGTCCTGAGGAGTGACACCCAGTCGTATGGACTTATTGTACAGTAAAGAAAGAGGTAAGTCAAGATCAGGACATCTACCTTACTCTCACTTGAGACTTGTCTAAATGAATATCTCGTAATATGAATTCAACATTTTCCTCACGTGGGAGGGAACTTGAATTGAAGGTTCATGTGTCAAGGTAGATATGAAGTGGTCAATTAGGATGTCAGCTTTCTCAGTATCTTCACAGACCTGCTTGCGTTTTGTTTTAATGAATCGATGGTAGCTTTGGTGCGGGTGAAATGTCTGGTGTAATTCCAGAAATCCTTGGGATTTTTTTCTATTTTATCTACCAAGCGATCCACATGGTGAGATTTTGCCTTTAAAATTGTGTCTCTAGCTGTAGTAACTTCTTGGTCAAAGGGAATATTATCAGACTCCAATTTAGACTTTGGTATCTGACCCATTGTTTTCTTCTTTTTTTTAAAGTTTTTTTTTTTATATTTTGCTTGCTTTATGGAACTATAACGGGACGGGGTGGGGTTTTTTTTTAGATCCTGGTTTGATGAACTTGTAAGGGATGTGTTTTTGTCTACTAGGGCCGAGTAAATCTCTGTAAAATTAGGCCAAGGGCTTTTTATGTCTGTTTTGGCATTTATAAAATCCCATTTAGTTTCAATGTGAGCTCTTTATTTTGATCGCCATAAGTGCCCTTAGAATACATGTAAACTTTTCTGGGTGCATAGTTTATTCTTGGCACTGGGCAATTCATTTTGAGCCAAACTGAGTTGTGGTCACTACTATCAAAAGGCAGGTCTACTTGACATTCTGGAACTGTGGTAGTGTCACCTACCAGGGCTAGATCCAAAATGTTGTTACCCCTTGTGGGTTCAGAAACAACATGGGATAAGAGGTTGTCCTGTATACATTCTAGGAAAATTTCATCAATATGCCCATTGTTTGAGAAGTTATTCCAGTTGACATACCTGAAATTAAAGTCTCCCAGTAAAATAACATTACTGGTATTGATTTTGTCAACAGAGGCACAGATTTTCCTTAGCATGTTTATTTCATCTTTCTCTGGTCGGTAAGACCCACCAATCAGCCATTCCAAGTGAGGTCTTGGGTTTATTTCAACCCATAAAATTTCTGCTTCAGTTTCTGAGTCAAACACCACTGGATTTAGGTTAACTTCGCTGAGCCGTTCTCCCGGAATAACCGTGTAAAGTTACCCCTCTTGTCCGTTTCATCAAAGAGAAATCGAACTTCGAAGGGTTTTGAAGACAAAAAATTGACTGTGGAGCTTTATAGCTTAGCTAAATTAGGTTAAGTCTTATTGTACTTGAAGCATTACATGAGTCTGAACATTCTCACAGGTTGTCACTCAAACAATCATATTGAGATGAGTTTTATGGCCTTTGAAGTAGCGATATCATAGTCTTATGAGGCATCAGAAACCACTTGGACTACTGCTTTCGCCCTCTGACGTCATGTGGGGGGGGGGGGGGGGGAGCGCCTTCGCGCTGCCCATCACTTAATCCGTAGCAACCTGACCATCGGCACACGTGTGCACAAAATCGCAGGTACAAACTGTCCCAGTAACGAATAATCAACTGGAGCCTACAATCAGCAAAAAAAGGAAAACTTTGCAGGATATGTGCACCAGAAGTACAGTATCTGGACTTGGGAAATAATGCTGGATCAAGTTAGTTTCCAGTCCATCACAACATTATCATGATTATTAAGCACATGCCCTTCGTTAAAATAAATAAGCAAATAAGTAAATGAATGAATAAATAAATAAATAAATGAATAAATAAATAAATAAATGAATGAATATAAATAAATAAATAGATGATAATAATAATAATAATGATGATGATGATGATGATGATGATGATGATGATGATGATGATGATGATGATGATGATGATGATGATGATGATAATAATAATAATAATAATAAAAGCAAGTTTCAGGTCACCAAAACTTTGATTTGAAAAGTGAAGCTTGATTAATATAACAATGTAAGTATCCAATACCATATGTGGCATATGTTTATTTGAATGTAGTAATGATCCAACCACAGAAAGTGCAACACACTTCTGCATGAGCACTCAAGTGAATCGAGTGCAACTTGCAAATCTGCAACACAACAAACCTTATCCCAAGATGAGGGTGGGAAAGGGGTTTCCCGTACTGGCGTACTGGGGCTTTTTATTTACCGTACTGGAAGCCCGCTTATTTTACGTACTTCGTACCATCCAAAATTTTGAAAGATTATTATTTTCCGTACTACGTACTCTAGAAAAATAATTACCTGTACCAGCGTACTGAACCCCCCCCCCCTTCCAAGATGGTTTGAAGCATGTTTCAGACTTGTCGACTTTGACCCCGTCCAGCTCATATAAATTGATCGTTTCACCCATAAAACTATACATTTTCATAATCGTTTAGATGTTTCAATTTGTAAAAACAGAACATCGAATCATCGATTGAGCTGACATAGTATGGCTGACATGCTTGTGCAAGTGCCTATAAATACAGTGTGAAGACTGTTTATTGCAAGGACACACATACATGTAGTCGCACAGACTTTTTCAAGTCACATTTAACACTGATATGAATGTTTCCAATTCATAATTTTTTCAATCGGTAGTTGTCAATTAGCTATGAAATTACTGGTTAATAAAGGCAAGTATGTCAAGGATGTTGTTTTTAATCTGCTCTAAATGAATGCCCTGTACAGCCCCCCTACAGAGTATTACGTACATTATTACATATACATGTACTTTTACTTAGCTAAATGGCCCAGGGGGCTGACCCTCCGCTAAGTGGGCACCTGTCTTAAGTGGACACTTTTGCCCGGTCCCAAGGGTGCTCACTCAGGTTTTACTGTACTCACTTACCCTGTACCAAGTCATTAACCATTCAGTCATGTTGGAAGAACAAGGCATGAGTACACTTAACCAAGATTAATTCTTGCTATTGTTTTTGGTTACTGTGAGCATGGACACTGAAGCAAGGTTGTTTTGTTCGCCATAGACCCTTGGCATGACAAACCAAACAGAGAAACCAACAGTGTGGCCTTCTGTGCCTTTGATGAATGTGTGTTCAAAATTTCACTTTGAAGACGTGAAATCAGACAAATTATACGCAAACTTAAGAGTCGTGGTTACGGACTTATACCAAAAACTTACATGGACATTAGTTGTGTATATAGATCTACCTGTAGTGTTTTAGTTAAATTTTTTCTTTCAACAACAGATGGCAGCACATTAATAGATGGACTGTTTTATTTTATTTTAGTTTTATTTATATGCATGTACTGCTTAAAATAATTTATGCTTTGTATGTGGCCCCATAGAGGGCACTAGATACAATAAAGTTTCATCAGTGGCTGCGCCCAGCAGCAAGAGCAGTCGGTAAATGGCTACATGTTTATGTCAGCGGAAGTCAAACCTGAAGGTTGGGGATGGTGAGCATGTCTCATATTGTATGGGGAATTATGTTTGGGAATCGGCGGTGGTTCCTCTCATTCTTTTTTTTCTTTTCCTGTTTTTGGGGGGTGGGGGTGGGGTGGGGTGGGGTGGGGGGTGTTGTTCTTGGTTTTGAGATCAATATACATGTATTTTAAAAAGTTACTGCTATACAAAAACTATATTTAATCATTGAACAATTTTCTTTATTTGTTTTTATTGCATATAATTTCATGTTTGGAGCTCAAAGTTGTGAAATTGACGACCCAACTTTAAAATAAAATAACTTGAAACCAATAGCTTGTTGTTTTTTTGTAAATTATCTTTAATGAAGGAACCACTCCTGAATATTGTTACATATTGTTTAGTTCTGTGGTAAGCTTATGTATATATATTGTTTCAAACAAACATTGTCTGGAGAACCTGTTGTATCAATCTATCAATGTACTATAGGGCTATCCAATATAAATAAAAATGTTTAACTAAAAAACAAACATCCAAAAAAACAAAAACAAAAACAAAAAAAACCCAAAACAAACAAAAACAAAAAACAAAAAAAAGCAAAAAAAAAAAAAAAAAAACCAAACAAAAACCAAAAAACCAAAAAACAAAACAACAACGTTAGTATGTAAGTTCAAGCCAACAACTCAGAAAATGGTTAAATATATCAGATAAATGCCTCTTGCATATTTAATTTTATTTCCATAAATATAGATATCATCAGGATTCAGAAAATATGTAGGTGTATTATGCTGACGGGCAAAACTTACAATAGGCAGAACCACAGTGGTTGCCTCAGTCCGTGCAAGCTTCTTAGCTAGAATCCACTTTGACGAACATGCAGCACGACAAAGTGATCAACATGTTAGTGTGGTTTGTACTATAGGCACACCTAAAGAACCATGAAAGTTGTCTATAATAAGTAGGGGTGTCATTCCAACTTTAGTTCTTATATTTGCGCTATACATGTAGCTAAATCCAATCAACCACGAGTAATAGTTGCAGCGTTTCAATTTATAATAGATAGGGACACTTGAACAATTAAAAATCTTAAATATCTTTAAAATTATTATAGTTAGAGGTCATTCCAATTTTAATCCATGGACTTGTGCTGTAGGCATATCCAATGACCCAGAAACGAAAGTTGTCAAAATTAAATGTTTACTAATTTTGGGGCATTGAACAGTTTCAATGTTGAATATCTTCTAAATCATTATTATAGGTAGAGATGCAATTTCAAGTGCAATTATGTTTGTGCTGTAGGTGTACTACTGTTCTTAGTTTTCATAAATGATACTACTGTTGGCATCTCTTGTGACATCAAACTGTTCGCTGATGACACCAGCATATTAGAGATCATATTTGACCCTACCACTTCTGGTAGGCGTATACATGTATATACTGACCTTGAAAGAATCTTTGTTTGGGGCAAACAGTGGAAAGTTACATTTAATGCAACTAAGTCTCTAGCCCTCTTGTTTTCAGATAAACACAACAAACCTGATCATCCACCTTTATTTCTTGGCGAATCTTTAATCCCGGAAGGTTTAAATCATACCCATCTGGGAATTACCCTTTCTCATAATTTGAAATGGAATGCTCATATAATTAGAATCATTGACAAAGCGAGGAAACGCCTAACTTTATTTTTTAGACTTAAATATAGATTATCGCGCAACACCTTAGTCAGACTATACAAAGCCATGATACGCCCTATTCTGGAATATGGATGCGTCATATTTGATAATTGCACGATGTACCTGACAAATTCACTTAAATCTGTTCAGTATGAAGCGGCACGCATTTGTTTGGGTGCACTTAAACGTACTTCTCGACATTTACCTCTTAATGAATTAGGTTGGCCAACTTTGGCCAGAAGGCACCAATACCATAAACTGATTCTGTTTTACAAAATGGTTAACAGGCTGATCCCTGCCAATCTTTCGGATCTGGTCCCACTTGATGCCCTTCATCCAACCTTCCATCTTCGCAACCGTCGGAATTTGAGACAAATAAAGTTTACATCCAATCGTTTTGGTAATTCTTTCATTCCCTCTGCTATTAAACTTTGGAACGACCTTCCGGACGATATAAGGCAATCTACTTCACTTGCTCAATTCAAATCTAAACTAAAAAGTACTCTTTCGTTCGTTGATCCTGTCCCAGGTCGCTACTCGCATGGCAAAAGATGTCCCAATATTATACATACACAACTGTATACGTTTGGATTGTTGTCGTCTTAATTCTCATCTTCATAGACTAAATATTCTTCCGTCTGCTGCATGTAATCGCTCATATCCCAATGAGAGTACATACCATTTCTTCCTCGAATGCCCCCTGTTTTCATACCTTAGAGTATCCTTGTTGCGAACGATTTGCAATGTTTTGGCACCAGGAGTCAATCCAAACCTAGTTGTTCATTTAGCAGGTGATATATTGCTTACTTATCTGTCACATGGTAATGCCAATCTTTCGTCAAGCGACAACTTAGATATATTTGATTCTGTCCAAAACTTTATTATAGATACAAGACGGTTTATACTTTGAGTTGTTACGAGATGAATATTATGTTAGTATACTGACCAATTTATTTGCCCTCGGATGTCGCTTTGTCCTGTGTGTTTTGTACATATGATTGCGTGTCTCTCTGTGTCTGGAGAGTCATTCATTTAGTATTGTTGTACTACTTGGCAATCCAGGTGAAATAAATATATTTAAAATAAAATAAAAAATAAAATAGGTGTAGCCAAGAAACCGAAAGCAATACTTGTAACGTTTCAATTTAAATGTATGCTAATAAGATATATTTGAACGTTTTATCAACATCAATATCTTCAAAATTATTAACGTAGAGGTGCAGTTCCAAATTTAAATCAAGGTTTGTGCTGTAGGTGCATCCAATGAACCACAAACACAAGTTATAGAATTCTAATTTATACCAATTAGGGAACCACCGTTTAAAAGTTAAAATTTTGAAGATCACAAAGACTGTTACAGTTAAGATAAGCTTTATTTCAGACACTAAAAAGCTGGTCCATAGTATACACGTTTGAAAAAAATTACAATGAATGATAAAACGCATACGTAATATACATTGTGCAGGGTAGCTAAAAAACAAACAAAAGCTGGCTTTAGACCATGTCTGCCACAATGATGAGCACCAGCAGATATCACTCTTTAACACCTGTTGTATTATTGGATTGTTAGATCTGGTCAGTCTGCACCACAAAATGTAAATTGATACCCTCTGTACCTCAGAAAAGGAATTTACAGTGTTGGAGACAGACATTGTACTAGCACTACAATATTTAGGGTAACGCAATAGGCACCGAAATGAATTTTTGTAGCAGACTACCGGTCTATTCATTCTATTTATAGTGTGTTGTCACCACAGCTGAGCTATTAAGAGCGACATGCAATATGATTTAAACAAAGTCAGCTAAGTATTTATGCCAATTAGGAACACTAAAGCAATTCAACTGTTGTAAATCTTCAAAACTATTATATTTAGATGAGCCATTCCAAGCCACAGCCAATGAACAGTTAAGCAAAAGTTGTAGGATTTTAATTGATGATTATCTGATTAAATGTTGAATATCTTAAAAATGAGAACATACAAAGTGTCAATCCAACATGAGTGCCCATGCCAGATTAATTTGTCACTTAAACTCAGGTTATGCGCAAGAATTAACATTTAATCAGACCACTGGTGTCATTCTCACGGTCCCTTGTTTTGTAGGATTTTAATTTATGCAAACTTTGAAAATACACAGACATATTTGCTTCGAAGCAAAAGCTCTGTTATGTCTATCAAACACAGACCGTCTGTTTTCTTTCATTGTCTTTTTCTACCTGTCTAAAGTCTGTCTAGAGTTTTTCTCGGAGATCGATATATATATATATATATATATATATATATATATATATATATATATATATATACAACTCTTTTGTGTGGAGTATTACCAAGTTTTAAAACACCTATTTATGTGAAGGAAATGTTCACGGCATATATGAGTCAAGCATGGCCTTCTATGTCAAATTTACAATGTTCAGTGTTTGCCCAAGCAGTGTTTTTTTCCATGTCAATGTTATGTATCCATTGGTCCACATACTGTCCATTTAAAAATTATGTATATCAGCCTGTTTACATCGCAATTTAGTGTTTTGTTCTTGTAATGCTCTGTATTTGCTGGTGTACATTCCGTCTATTTCAAGGGTATATGCCAGCTTTTTTACAGAGACATATCAATATTCTATTTCAATGTCATGTATCCGGTGGTTTACATTCCACATTTCATGTGGAACAATTAAAAGTGTGTTTAACTAGAAGCGTCCAAAGGATATGGATGCCCCCACCTGTCATTGTCCCCATCAGCATTGGAAAGAGTAGCATGTAATTAGTGTAACTTAAAGACTTCAAACATATTGTGAAATCTTCGCATGAAAAATAACAATACACGAATAACATTTCATATATTAATACTAGAACAGACTGTAATTAGTGTAACTTAAAGACTTCAAACATATTGTGAAATCTTCGCATGAAAAATAACAATACACTAATAACATTTCATATATTAATACTAAAACAGACTGATTTTCCAACAGAAAATCAAATGTCTCCCGGTGGAACACTTACGTCTCTGAATAAGCTACAGGTGATAACAAATTACAAATGACCACGTTTGCTTGAAAATTACAATCCTATTTTAGCTCTCACCTAGATACATTACTCTAGCAATTTTCATCAAATTCTTAAAGACTTATTGCAGAGAAACCAATTTCTCACAAATGACCCTGTGACCTTGAGAATTAGGTCAAAGTCACCCAAATACAATCCCAACCTTGGTCTTACCTTGATACATAATCCTACCAAGTTTCATCAAATTCCATCAAGTTCTTCATGACTTATCGAATGGAGACCAATTTCACATAAGTGACCCCCTGACCTTGAGAATTCGCTCAAGGTCATCCAAATACAATCCCAACCTAGGTCTTGCCAAGATACATAATCCTACCAAGTTTCATCAAATTCCGTCAAGTTCTTCAAGACTTATCGCACGGAAACCAATTTCACATAAGTGACCCTGTGACCTTTAGAATTCGCTCAAGGTCATCCAAATACAATCTCAACTTAGGTCTTGCCTAGATACATAATCCTACCAAGTTTCATCAAATTCCATCAAGTTCTTCATGACTTATCGAACGGAAACCAATTTCACATAAGTGACCCTGTGACCTTGAAAATTCGCTCAAGGTCATTCAAATACAATCCCAACCTAGATCTTGTCAAGATACATAATCCTACTAAGTTTCATCAAATTCCATCCTGTTCTTCATGACTTATCGAACGGAAACCAATTTCACATAAGTGACCCTGTGACCTTAAAAATTAGATCAAGTTCACCCAAATACAATCCCAACCAAGGTCTTGCCCAGATACATAATCCGACCAAGTTTCATCAAATTCTGCCCAGTCCTTCAAGACTAATATCACGGAAACCAAGTGTTGAAGAACCTGAACAACAACAACAACAACAACAACAACAACAACAACAACAACAACAACAACAACAAGAAATAGAAGAAGAAGCGGAAGAAACAAGCACTAAAACAATATGTCCCCCGGCTTCAACTGGGAGACATAATTATTAGCAATACCTGAAATACTTTATGAGCTCCACATGCACAAGTTTGACAAGAACCAATACTCCTTTTCCTGGAATTGTTATTTTTCACAAGGTTAATAAATGATTATCAACAGAGGATAATTAACCCAATATACCAGGGGCACCTCACCACACATTGATTAATGTTGCTATAAAGTTTCATATCTGTACCTCAAATACTTTGTGAAATACATGACAAAGTTTGACATGAACCAACATTTTCACTGAATAGACATTTTCATTATATAAAGTTAATGAAAAATTAGGAAAGATGATTTGCTGCATAGCAAATCAGTGTGTGTGTGTTCAAAGCATATTGGTATGGCAATGTTCAACAATTCCATAACACTGGAGTAGAAGTTGGAATGGCATCTCTATCTATTATAGCTTTGAAGTTATTTAAGATTTAGAATTTCTAATGGTGCTATTTAGCATAATTTAAATTGCTACAACTGCACTGGTTAATAAACCCCTAGTAGAAGTTGGAATAACATTGCTATCTTTTATACTTTTGATGATATTCAAGATTTAAAATTTCAAATGCCCCTAATTTGAATAATTTTAAACACCTTCATTCATCTGTATAAAATGGTCAAACTCCTTGTATGGACGTACAATCATGCCAAGTTTGGAGTTTCTATGTATTATAGTGTCTGAGAAAAGTGTCGGACAAATTTGCTGGTAAAAAAGAAAGAAAGAAACTAAAAAAAGAAGATTTGCTTCAAAGCAAATCTGTCTGTGTGCTTTCAAAAGTTGTAAATATTAAATGCTACAACTTTTATCCTTTGTTACTTCACATTACATTAAGCTAATGGCTGGATGCAAATTTCAAAGTCCAAATGACCTTGACCTTTGACCTTTACAGGTCACATGTAAATTGCGCAGTGTTACAAAACCCACAATTTAAGCCCAACATGAACCAAATAGGATGAAAATTGAGCAAGTTATGGCAAGATGAAACTTTGAAAGGGCCAAATGACCTTTACCTTTGCCCTTTTCGGGTTACATGCTCTTATAAAAATGTGCAGTGCTTCAATACCTACAATTTGAGTCCAACATGATTAGAATTGGATTGAAATAGGCCAAGTTATGACTGGATGAAACTTTCAAAGGTCCAAATGACCTTGACCTTTGACCTTTTGATGTCACATGTAAGCTTCAAAAATGTGCAGTGTTACAACAGCTACAATTTGAGCCCAACATCATCAAAATTTGATAAAAATTTACCAAGTTATGGCTAGAAGAAAGCCACCATCGAAAGTGGCCTTTGACCTTGAAATGACCTCTACCTGAAGTGAACCATGACCTCAAAAATGACATTTTGGCTTGAAATTGACCTTTGACCTTGACATGACCTTCGACCTTGACATGACCTTTGGTCTAGACATGACCTTCGACCTTGACATGACCTTTGACCTAGACATGACCTTGACATTTGAGATGACCTTTACCTTGCTATGATCGAAATCCTATACACTCAGAACCACATCTACTATAGTATATAAGATATTGAAGATTTGAAACTTTAATTAGCCCTCATTTGCATAATTTTGAAAAGCACGACTTCTCATGATAAAAAGGCCAGACTTGATCTATAGAAGTATAATTGTGCCAAGTTTGGAGTTTCTACATGTAATAATATTTTAAAATGAAATGTCGATCAAATTTGCCTGTAAAGAAAGAAAGAAAGAAAGAAAGAAAGAAAGAAAGAAAGAAAGAAAGAAAGAAAGAAAGAAAGAAAGAAAGAAAGAAGAAATAAAGAATTCCTAGAAAAACAATATGTCTGTGTTGGCACACAGACATAATAAAGAGTTTCAGGAAAAACAGAAAAAGTGTGTGTTGACACACACACTTTAATGAACAGAGATTGGGTATCCCAAGAGACAAACAAAACCCTAGGTGCACATCTTCATATATTGATTAATGTTCCCACCATTAGTTTCATAGGTTTACCTCAAATAATTTTTTGGGATACATAGGACATAAACCTGACAAGTCTAACGTCTTACCAACATTTTCCCCAAGTTAATAATTAAGGACTAATTAACACAGAATAATTAATCCCTAAAGCCCCCCCCCCCCCCCCCCGAACACATTTGTATATCAATACATGTTCCCACTAGGTTTCACAGTTATATATGCCCAACACGAATCTGACAATTTTAATGTTGGATGGACGTCTCAATTGAAACAAAGTTTCCTGCATTCAGTCTTGAGCACCAATTGAAGATGAAATAGATGATGCGAAATGAGGCAATGGCCTAAGCCACCTATCCGACTCGGTAAAATGAATATAAATACTGGCAGGGAACCTTATGAAGGTAAGCATGGTAAGGGGCTTCCAACTTAAGACTGACTAGAGAATTTTCTCCTGCAAGGTTAACTTCATGCATGCTACTTTCCCATTTACCACCTACACATTAAAAGCTCTACCTGATTCTTTCTATATCCATTTTGACATAATTTGATTCAAGTCTTTGAGTTAGTATTGTATTTTGTTGGAAATGTGTCATACCTCTGGAAACATTTCAACAGTCTTTTTTTAAAGTTTGTATTGTTCATACCCCTTACGTTGTAGCCTAATGCACAAATTAAAGACTCTGATGAAATCATTTGTAAGGTAGTATTTCCAGCAATTCTGATCACTTGTCCGATGCAAACTCCATATACTCGCTTCTCTGGAACATTTCATGTTAGATCAGGTTACGATATTATTTCACACTTAAATTTTCTCTCTTGTCAAATATTTTAGTGACATATTGTTTATTTACTATATTTATTTCAACGTCAAGAAAGATGCTTTTGTTTTACTTTCATTTGCCATGTCCAGAATAAGTTCCTTTGGGTAGATATTGTTGTTTCTTGATCTCCTCGTCATTGTCCAAGGTACGCAGGTCGTCGATGAATCTTCTTGTGTGTGAATAGAATCTCCCAGCTATTGTGTAATTTGTCTTTTTGTTGCATTTTTAAGTTGTGTAGGACAATCCTGTTCTTTTTTTTGGTCAAATTTGGCTTCAGTGTTGGAAATATTGATGTTATGACATTACCACCTTTGAATGCCTTATCTAGCATTAAACTCAACACATTCTTAAATCTTGATCTTTGTGTACAAAGTTGATAAGTCAAAGGTCTGCATTGATTTGTCACCTTGGTGATCTTTTCAATGTCTAGTAAGACATCCTTTGTGCGCTCTTTATCCACACCTATATCAGCTTGAACTTTTTTATAATAATGATTTGTATGGGAGTTCAAAACAAGGACAAATCTATATGCCCCTCCCCCCCCCCCCCCCCCGTGAGGGCATAGATTCAAAACTAAGGTAATTTTATTCCAATCTTCCCAAAAATGGGCCCCGTCCCATTACTGACATCCAAGAGTGTCAACTGATAGGAGGACACTGTTTCCAGGGCAACAGATGAGAGCTACTTTCAAGCTGTTCTAGATTTTTCAGCATGGGCATTTAGGAGTCACGTTTTACAGTGGTTTCCCCTCTTGTACACTCTTCCCCCACCCAAGAGGCCACCTCTCCCTGCAATATCTGGTGTTTTCATTTTATCCCCCCCCCCCTCAAGAAAAGCCACTCCTCTTAAAAGTTCACATTTCTGCTGCACTAAGGCTGGGCTTATAAGAGGGAGACCACTATACAGGAGGCTTGAATAAGGCTTACATGTCCAACTTCTGATCACTAGTAGCACCAAATACAGTAAAACCTCCGTAAAGTGGGCACCCTTGGGACTGGAGCAAAATGCCCACTTTACAGAGGGTCGGCCATTTGGGTTGTATGGATGAGCAACAAAGATAAGGGAGAGGCTATACATATATGCATGCATACCCATCTACAGTACATGTATACATGTACATGCAGATTTATTTATACATGTATACAGATACAGTGGTACCTCTCTTGAGAGACCCCTCTAATGAGAGACCGCATATCTTTTTAAGACCGCTCTCTCAGAACAACACGCTATCTTTTCCATGTTGTTGTACCTCTAATGAAAGACCACCTATTTTGAGAGACCGCATTTTGACCCACCGTAGGGGCGGTCTCTCAAAAGAGGTACCACTGTACATGTATCTTAATCCCACATGAAATAAATGAGAGAAGCAGTTTTTTTTTGCTATTTTGCCTCAAGTTATTTCTTGAGAAGATAATCAATTATATACCAACTTCATTTACTGTGTACAGAAATAAAGTCCAGAACAGGTCCCAACTCAATGATTACCAGCAGGCACATCAAACTGCAATGTTGAGCAAATCACTCAGCCGACACTCATCCACACACCAACTTGCTTTCTAGTTGAGTTAATTGTTCTCTCCACTTTGATACCTTAATCCTATGGTTAATCCACAAAACTGTCAAAAGTCATTGTGGACTAAAACAACCGTTATGCTTTGTTGATGCTGGCCTATACATCTGCTGCACTGTTATGATAGGGGGGTCACATTAGGTGGTGAGCACGAATAGAAAAATGACACTTGGATTTAAAATTAATGGTGGCAAGTCCTGATGCAAAAAATAATACTTTTACAAAGTGAAATATTGATTGAACAAAATAATAGTGCCCACTTTAACAGATTTTGGTAACTGTTTAGGGTGCCCAATACCCAGATTAGGGAGGTGCACACTTAAGAGAGGTGGCTTTATAATGTAGTCAATAAGAAAAATGAAATGGGACCGAAGAAAAGTGCCCACTTTGGAGAGGTGCCCACATACAGAGGTTTTACTGTAAATGCATGCAGTTACTTGAAGATATTTTACGGTGCTACTCAAGACAGTGCCTCCATCTTCTAAAATAACACTCATGTTAGCCAGATTATGGGGGCGGGGGGGGGGGGGAGGGCAATCAATTTGTTAAAATTAAATTCATACCAGGAGCAATAGCACATGCACATATCATGCACTGATGAATTCTTGAGGTGAAGAGTGCAATGGGCAGCCATACTAGAAAATACAGAATTCAAAAGTGTGAACTGCAGTCACTTTCCTCATGCCAGATTGACTGACTATCCTCAATGACCACAATCCAAATCAATCACAGAGATCCAGTTCAAGACTAGATTCAGTTAATCCACCAGCTCTATATCGGCAGATCTTAAGAGTTGCACAGTATATACACTCATAGTAAGAGTATCTGGGCAGACAAAAGAGAGGGCTTGGTGTGAATATTTTTCCCTATTTTGAGCTATGTAGATGACAGTGTTGTATCCGGTTTTTAACTTTCTGCCTTGGTGTTTTCAGCTCCTGAGAACATATACTTAGACCTGCATGATTACATTCTACAAGTACAGCAAAATTAAAAAGAACACATAAAGAGAAATGTTTTTGTTTTGTTTTAATTGCAAATTTCACTGAAGTCATACAGTTATTATTTTTTTTTATGAGAACTGGCCTGGGTCGTTCTAGCATACAACAAAGTTGCCCCTTCAACACAGTCACGTTGTTTTCAACATGGTCAAGAGCATAACAATTGAAACACAAATATATAACAAACGTGATTGCACATACAATTTGTATGGCAGATATGGAGTTTATCATTGGCATAAATTGTAAAACATATATCATGATTGAGAGTTTACCATTTCTTACGACCTAAACTGGCAAAGAAAATTATTCTTTATGGACCCAGGTAAACGTGACACTCAGAGTGGGAAAATTATTTACATTTGCACTTAAAATGTTGCATATATAAAGAGTTGACAAAACATTTAGTCGAAAATATCATTTTGCCAGAGAAAATGTAGACTTTAGGCTTGGTGATCAATTATTTCCTGGACAGTGGCATTGCTTTGACATGCAAATAGCCTACAGTGAGTTGGAAATCTGCTGCTCAAATTGTGTTAAAATGCAGGTATATCTATTGAGACATATTCAAAGTTTACTCAATAGCAAAAGAAATCTGCTCTCAGTGTGTTGCAAAACGAAGGACTGCAAGCATTACAGTCTGCCTTGTAACCAAGTCCACAGACAATGAACAAAAGAAATGATGAGCATGAGAATTTTATGTGGGTAAAACAGGTTATGTCTTTTATTGTTCTAGCACGATACAGAAACATGTTGTTTAAATACAATGATACAAGTTTCTATACCTTTAAATAAAGTTATGGTCATAAACTATTGTACTGTAGCAGTTAATGATGTTTATTTGCTGAAATGTTGTTGGGTCCATATACAGGTGTTTCAGTAATGATTCATAGGAGTAACTTATTTACTACCAGGTGGCAATGAAGAACAAAACATTTTTCTCTTCCACCTGCTCCTTCAATTCATAATCCATCTGTCTGCATTGCAGAAAACAAGGAGAAAAAGAGAGAAATCAAACTACCACAGAGTACACTGACTGTACATAGGCCAAAGGGCTAGGACTTGCTGTAAATGGTTCGTCACATAATGACCTTCAATTTCTGTGTCAAAGATGTTTCATTAACCAGCATATTTGACCAAATGTTTCACACTCCAGGTGTGTTTCGAGTGCAGTTAGTGCATGCAGATTTTTCCTAGATACCAGAATATCTAAAACCGCTTATGCTCTTCAATCTGCTCTATCTTTTTCACTCATACACTGAGACATGTACATGGAAAGCTGGAATTAGTATATCACTTAAATTGTCAGATAATAAAGTCAGAAGTACATGTAATAATTTCTGTGCAGTAAATTCTTGCAAAAACTAAATTTGTTTGGTTTAACTTGCTTTACCTTCAGAACGGCCATATGGACGTCCTAACTGTTTTGTCAATCTCCACAATGCTATGAATGGAACTGCAGCACTGAAGGTGGTACATGCTGTCACAAACCCATGATTAACATTGCTGGTATATGGGTGATCAAATTCTGGTTGTCATAGCACTATCCAAATCATCAAACATCTGTCATTTAATTTTTCACACCAAACATTACCTTGAACAGAAACTGAACGGACATTATTTTACTCTGGGATAAAATGCACTATGCAGTAATTGATATAATTTTCGCACTTTGTCTCAGTTTGACTTCGGGTACAACAACTAAACGCACCCTGCTGTGATCAGTTCACTAAATAGGACAATTTCAGGAAAGACAGCCATCCACTGTGTTTATATTGAACATGAAAACTTCACTTTTGAAGGGCAACCAGAACTAAAATTGATGATCCTGATCTTGATTTTGCCGAGGCCGCACCAAACCTCTGAAGGCACTGTCACTGAGCTCTTCTTTCACTAACGTCTTGTGAGCAGCCTCTCTGATGCTGTAGCTGGCGACAGAGGCTGTCACTCGTTCTGAGATCGCTTTACAACCCATGACTCTGTACAGGCTGACCCAATCCATCAAACTATGATGCAGCAGACAAACAACAATAACTTTTAGTCCTATGATTTTTCTTTCTTTTTCTTCTCCTTCTCTTCCCTCTCTACAAAAAAAAAAAAAAAAAAAAAAAAATCACACAATTATACACCATATACGTTATGATGGTACTGCTGAAAATGCACATGCCCCACACTTTTACTAGCATTTGTGATAAAGCTTGATCATGTAATGCACAGCAATACATAGTCCCCCATTAAACACATGGCAAAGCTGCACGGAAGGACAGGCAGACAATGTCATTTGAGATCTGAACAGATTATCAGCTCAAGTGATTATGACACCTTTCAAAGTGAATATTATGATCATTAAACTTTATGAACCCATTTGATACCTTATTGTTGTCTGCCTCAATGATGAGAAGGTGGTGTCTTGGAAAGAAGACAGGAAATACTTTGTTGGGGCAGCATCTCTGATGAAAACACAAGGTCAAGGGTTCCCCCCAACAGTGAATTAGATTTTTCACCAGCTTGAACAGTTCAGGTTTGCTCAAAGTTTGAAAATAATTTCTTTTAGCACTATTATAATTGAACAGATTATATATTTCCTTCACATATATTAAAGATAATGCAACAGTCACAAATTTTCCACACTTCATCATGTTCATAGCCTTGTTGACCTTTACATAGAAAAGCAATGTAATTCAGTAGTTCATACTGTAAATTTTAAAATCTGAAGCATGATGAGCAATTCCTTAAAATTTAGAAACCTTAGTTTAAGCATTTATGGATTTTAAAATAGTTACACAACCTATCACATGTATACGTGTCTGGTGACCTTTAAAAAAAAGACAAGCTTCAGTCATAATCCAAAACAAGAGGGCTGTGTGAACAGCTTATGCCTCAGCTGATCTTGACATTCATCAAAATTGCAGCTCTATGAACTTGGGAAAGGATCAAGGACACCATGTTCTGAGTAAGTCTGACCTTTATAGAAGAACACTTACATGTGCAACATCAAAGTTCAAGTAATTCTAAAGTTATAATGAAGAGTAAAATTCATTTATGTTGCACTGTGACCCCACAAACGAGGTCAAGGTCATTCATGTACTGTCTCAGCATGACCTTCATACAGAATAATTAACATGTGCAACTAACTCAAAACAGATCTCAAGTTATCAAGTAAACAGTAAATTTCGTGTCAGTTGTCCTGTGAATTAGCATTAGAATGCCCACTGACTTGCATAGTAATCAATTGGAAAGCTGCATTGAACGATAAGTACCCGAACTGAAAATCCTTAAAAATCAGGAATCCAAAGCAGTGCCACCTAGTAAACAAATGTTTGACCCTTCCAGAACAATATATCCATCACATTTCAGCTTAATCTGAGGGACGGTTCTGAGAACAAGTGAAACATAGCAAAACCATACAAAAAATTCATTAAAAAAATTGCAGAGCCACCTGGTGAACAAATTGGGAACTAGGTGTCCCTGGGAGTGTCTATGTACGATATCAAAGCAATTGGGTGAGCGGTTTCAGAGCAGGAGAATTTTTAAGGTTTGCCAAAAAAAAAAAAAAAAAAAATCAATAGAGCGTGACCATTTGAACAAACTTGGTAGAGATCCACCCAAGGCACATCCCCACCACGTTTTAAGTAAATCTGGCCAATATTATTTAAGTTATGACCATTACAAGAAATTCCCATGTTAAACTTTCCTATTAAAACTTTCGTAAAGATTTTTGAAAAAAATCATAAAAAAATCAAAAATTCATTGGAGCATGACCATTGGAACAAACCTGGTAGACACCCACCCAAGGTAGATCCCCACCAAGTTTGAAGTAAATCTGGATAAGTTTTGGAGAAGAAGTAAAAAATGTAAATTAGCATTAGAATGCCCATTGACTTACATGGTAATCAATAGGAAAGGTGCATTTACCGCAAAGGAGCCGAATTGAAAAAATCAATCAAAATCAGGAATCTGCAGCATTCCCACATAGTGAACAACTTTGTTTGGCCCTTCCATAAGGAACATATCCACAACATGTAAGCTTAATCTGAGTGACGGTTCTGGAGAAGTCGAAAATAGCTATAACACACAAAAATTCATAAAAAAAAAATAGAAAAAAAACTCCAGCGCCACCTGGTGAACAAATTAACAACAAGGAGTCCCTTGGTGTCTTCCTGTGTGATATCAAAGCAATTGGGTAAGGGTTTTCGGAGAAGAAGATTTTTTAATATTTGTCCAAAAAGCCCCCCACAAAAATTATTAAAAATCACTGCAGCATAAACATTTGAGCAAAACTGGTAGAAACCCACTCAAGGTACATTGCCACCAAGTTTGAAGTTAATCTGGATGACGGTTTTGGAGAAGAAGTTGAAAATGTAAATTAGCATTAGAATGCCCATTGACTTCCACAGTAATCAATAGGAAAGCTGCATTGACTGATAAGTACCCGAATTGAAAAAAATTGTTAAAAATCAGGAATCTGCAGCATTCCCACACAGTGAACAACTTTGTTTGACCTTTCTACAAGGAACATATACACAATGTTTCAGCTTAATCTGAGTGACGGTTCTAGAGAAGTCGAAAATAGCTATAACACACAAAAATTAAAAAAAAAAATTAGACAAACATTGCAGCGCCACCTGGTGAACAAATGAAGAACTACGAGTCCCAGGGAGTGTTCCTGTGTGATATCAAAGCAATTGGCTGAGGGGTTTTGGAGAAGATTTTTTAAGATTTGCCCACAAAAGAACAAAAAAAATTCATTTAAAATCCAAAAATCACTGGACCGTGACCATTTGAACAAACTTGGTAGAGATTCACCCAAGGCACATCTCCACCAAGTTTGAAGTGGATCTGGCCAACGGTTTTTGAGAAGAAGTCGAAAATGTGAATTGTGGACAGATGGGCGACGGACGACGGACCCTCACAAAACCTCAGGTGACTGATAAATCAGCTGAGGTAAAAACTTGACCCTTGGCCTAATGCTTAGGTGGTACCACCTGTGCAATATGTGTCACATATTTTTGCCTTTTTAATGTACTTGGAATGTTATGTAGGAGTAAGACCAAAAGTTCATATGTTAAAACAATTACAAAGCCTGCAAGTTGTCTGTATGTTTCCTTTGACTAGAAGCAAACAGACCAAATTTTGGGTTCATGTGCAGGGGGCTTAGGCCCCTGCATAAAAAAATATGAAATACAAAAACACTTTGCCTCACCAATTTTGTTCAAAATGTGCCTGAGAAATCCAGAATCTATTTTACACAGCCCTCGTAATGATAGTGTCTGGGTCAAAATCATAATTATAAAGATTCTGTTCAGGGAGGAAGGAGACGATAAAAGAAAAAAAAGAGTACTCTGTCTTCGAAAATAACATATTTTAACTGCCCTCTCATTAGTTTACAAAGATTACCATTTCAGAGTCATTTAGAACACAGATTTTACAGCCTGTATGTTGCATTCACTATCTTTCCAGCTGAAATGAGTTATTTGTTACACTGTCTCCTGTGAAGACCATCCAACAGGAATTTCAATTAGAACCCAACTGTGGTAACATTTTAATTATGAAGGTCAACTACACACATGATCCAACTGTACCATGGTCCCCCGTCCCTCGTCAACAACTTTATTCTATTTTTGACACCAAGTAATGTAGCCAAGAAAACACACAAAAAAAGCTGTTGACCCGGCATTTGTTATAGAATCAAGAGGATGAAGCACTAACCCTTTCTCTCTTGTTCCCTCTTTGCTGCTGCCTCTTCTCTTTCCTTTTTTATTAGTGCCAGGCGGGCCAGATCTGCTCGAGCTTCCTCTGTTTTGCCTTGCAAGTGTAATTTGGTATACCTCTCTTTGGCTTGTTGTTTCTCTAATTCTTCCCTGGAACCCAAAGATAAATAATGAAACCAAACTAAACGCCAGTCAACCCAATGAACATGTACTGGTACTGTTTTTCAAACACGCATTAATGGTGTGGTACTACATGTCTGTATTTATGACAAAATGAAAATATCACTCCTAACAAGTTCTGAATGCATAAATCTCATATTATAATGTCTGAATCAAGCTGTATTTCTTCAATACTTCAGAATGGGTTTCTTTCTGTCAGAATAATCAATCGATACTGACACAAAGATTTTTCAAGGTACTAAATTTTCCAGAAAATTTGTGACCTGGTATAAAAAAAACTATGCATGTTCCCCATTTCTGAAAAATTTATTTCATTTCGTAAAATAAACTTTGTTTAAACTGATTGATTAGGAACTGAAAGTGTATAGTCCAAGTTACTCAGCAAAACAATGCATAGATGAAATGAAATGAAATGAAATGAAATGAAACAGCCACTGCAAATTGAAGGTTACTCAACCTGCAATATAAATGGAAGAATTGTAGGGAAAGCCATGTGTTCTTATTTTACAACATGTGTTGATCAAATAAGTTACTTCATCCCTTACTGGTGATGTGCACATGTACCTTGTTGTTTTTCCTCTGTATACAGTCGGGGAACCACACATTGTGAAGCAACAACATTAAAACAAAAGATCATGCAAAGCCTCTACCAGAATTGTATTAGAGAAATAAATGTGTTTGGTACTTGTACCTTTCTCTCCTGGATAACTCCGGCTTGGCCCCATCTGTGTCTAATTCAGTAACTTTTTTTGTTTGCCTCCCACCCACTCTATTAGGATTCTCTACTTGTATAAGATGTTCCACACCTTTATGCTTTTCAACCTGTAAAGCAGATAGTCACTTGTAAATATCAAAATTGCACACAGTCACATACATCAGTGGCTTCCAAATGCAAAACACAGAAAATGGGAGGGTTTGCTGGAAACTGGTGCCAAGTGCAGGAGCTACGTTCATTTAAAGTCACAATTTTAAAATTTTTTGCTTCATGTCAACCTCCCTGACTTGATTTCCGACACCCTTTGTCTTGAAAGTGGGCAAGAGAACAGTGGAATTTTGTCTTCCTCAGTTTAAACATTTGCAATCCCATAATGAAAACTGCTGTCAAATTATTGATGGAGAATAAATGCCAAGTTTAAACCAAAAAGTCAGTTTTGACAAACATTTCTTCTCCAATTTACAGTGGCACAATTAATTTTAGGCAGTTTACATTCATTAGGATCTTTCATACTTTAGACTGACAGTTTAATGTAAATACAGAACTAATGCTGGACTTGATATTCTGTGCTGAAAATGGGTACTAATGTTACTTTCGAGGCCCCCTAACTGATTTCAAGATTTGATCTGACCTGAAACAATTAATAAGTCAGGGTCTAACATGAAGACCACAGCCCAATGAGTAGATTTCTTGCTAAATCTGGAGACTTGAACAGTACCTGCGTTGCTTTGTCGTTATAAAATACACAAATGATACAGCATGGGAAAGATATCAATCAAATGATAAATGTAAATGTAGGTGAAAGTACCACAGAGCTGTACATGATCCCTTAACACTTGGAAACAAAAATTTCAGATCAAAACATGTGGTGACAGTAACTGTAAGCTAATGTTGATTCCATTGGAGCCCATGTTAAACAAAGATTGAATGAATGGTATGTATGTGCAAACCCTTTCCTACTTTGACAGGATTTTAAAGCAAACATTGACCGGTCAGGTCTGACATGGTCTTGGATAATAGCACTGTTATGGGGTCAAGTCCCTAAAGATATGTTCAGGCCACAGGCCTTCATTAGACAAGTTGAATAATGTGTGTTGCTACATTTGTGCAACATGCATGTAGTTTACCCAATAAAGTCAACATCCTAACAGAATATTGTTTCAAATCATACATCTTTGTTTACCTTATAAATCTGTGTATTCATCTGTTGTATCTTTTATTGAGCCAACTTGCCTTTTTCACAAACACTAATTATTGACATTAAAGATTTTAAATATTGAGTCTCCTCTCCATGCTCAGTTTTTTAACAAACTTTCTTTCGTCTGCTCAACACTGGGCAGCAGCACATGAAATTAGGGCATTTTGTTTCTGGAAAAGGGAGTAGGGGCACTGCTGGTAGTTTCCTTTGAGGAGGCCCCAACTAAGTATATGTACATGAAATTGGGTAATGAGTTGAAAAGAATATGCACATGTATGGATTCAGAATCCATAAGTACAAAATTTTCCATCATGTACAGTCTGCAGTTGAGCTTTGCATATGGAAGTGCCATGACTAAGCATGATGAAGAGGATTGACAATTGGAATCTTAACACCTCACGATTACATAGATATGTGTCGAAAGTCCTTGACTTACTTGCCGATACAATAGTCCCTCTTTTGACAGACCTCTCTGAGAGACTGTCCATCTTGTAAGACCACATTTATCAGATACAGTAGTGCTCCTTTGACAGACCCCTGTGAGAGAGTACCCAACTTGTAAGACCACATTTATCAGATCCCTAGAATTGTCTTGTATATTTTATTTGACCTCTACTGAGAGATCATCTGCTCTGTGGCCACTTCTGGATATGCCATAGGCTTGACCTTTCAACGGAGGGACAACTGTACAGCAGAAACACACACACAAACACAATAAGCCAAAGATATCTGCCTTCAATTGGTTTCCTTTCAACACTGTTGACTCCATAGAAACAAACTACTTGCATGTTTGTCAAAAGTGCAGCTAACTGTTGTGCCTTGCACATGCTTCAAGCAGATGTAAGCCTGTTCCACTATTAATAAGCTATGATACAGGTAAGCCTTAAGGGCAAATTGCAAACCTACTCAGTGACGGTGTAATTTAACCTCAGTGTTTTCACAGCCTTGTCTGTGCCAATGAGGACTTACTTCATCTTCATCATCACTTTCACTTTCCGACTCTGATGGAGGCAGTTCTCCTGGAGCACCTCTTGTTGGTGCTTTGGCTCCTTCTGCAGCCTCCTCCTCCTCCTCATCACTGCTTTCTATTCCTTTCTTTCTCTATAATTAAAACAAATATACACAGATATTAAGATTCAACAGAAGACATGCATTCAAGCCTCAAAACTACAGAAAATATCTTTTGTGCCACTGACCACTAAAGTATGTAATTATCAAGAATTGTTTAGTTTTTGGTGATCAATATGTAGAAAATGTAGGAGTCTGTAGTTTTTATTTGGCTAGAATTTAGCGGCCAGGGTTTATTTTTGAGGCACAACTGGATACCTATAAGAAGCCAATAGATGCATGATAATCACTTGCTTGTGGGCGTCTCCAGTGTCCAATAGCCTCATTAATTGTCAAAAATTGTAGTGCTGCTTATATGGTGAGTATCCTGCAAAACATACCTTGACAGAGTGGAAAGTAGGGGTGTGGACTCTTGGGGCAGGCTGTAAGATGCCAAATACAGTATAGATTTTTTTAACTTGCATAATGGCAAAACCTTCTCTCTGTGTCACAACATTTCTGTGACACCAACATGTGAAGTTAGATTTGTTTATCCCCTTAGTGTCTCCACCAACAAAAGTTGCATATTCTTTATATAATTATGCATTATATTTTTATATAATGCATTTGGGTAAGTTATCTGCAGTGCCACCTGCAGGTGACATGTACCACTGCATTCATAAAGCCAGAGACAAGCTCACAACATATACATGTATGTATGTAATTCATACATACATGTATATGCAAATACACTGGCATCCCATAAGTCACCATTTCGACCCACACTCTTACTGATCATAATTTAATAAGAAAAAAAACATCAAGAGATGCTGGTATACCCACCAAGTGAACAACTTTGGAGGAGATTAAGTCAGGCTACATTACCATCAAGTTTGAAAAAAAAAACAAAAACAAAAAAACCAAAAAAAACAGGTTGCTGTTTGACAGAAGTTTGAAATTAAAAAATCCAAAAACAAAATAAAATAAAAAAAAATAACCACACACACCAAAAAAAATCAATAAAATATAGCTGAAATCAGAGTACCACATACGAATTTTGAAGCAATTGGCTGAACTATTTCTTCAAAGAAGTTATTTTTTTTTAATTTGCTACCCTCCCACCCCCCAAAAAGTCATTGAAGCATGACGAATTGTAGAAACTTGGTAGAGATCAACCCTACCATGTTCAAGGGAATCTGGTTAAATGGTTTGGAGAACAAGTCAAAAATGTAAATTGTGGACAGATGGACGAACGAATGATGACCATCTTAAAACCTCTGCTGACGGACAAGCCAGCTGAGGAAAAAACCAAAAAATACCGTTCAAAGAACGCAGTACCCTTGGCCGCCTTCAATCTCCTTTGCTGTAAGTGAATAGGAATAGTGTCCCATAGCATCAGGTATAGTTACCTACACAAATACTAATATTGTACACTTGACCTTTGACCTCAAAAACATTACGTCCATTAAAGAGGTATAACCTTGACTTTCAATAGCCGTCTAGATCACACTGTGTTGCTTCTTTTGTTTTAAGATTTAGATCTCTAGATGCACGTCACTCAGCAAACTTGTGACCCGTGTGTGACCTTGAAAATTAGGTCAAGGTCAATTATGCTTGAAGTGGTGTACTATCATATGCAATTTGAAAGTCCTGTCTCAAAAGCTTCTGAAGTTATAGTGGGGAAACAAAATTTCAATGAATAGGTCACTGTGACCCAATTACTTGACCTAGTGACCTACTTTTGATTCATGACACATTTTTTGGTTATAATACATGTGTGTATAAAATTTCATGTAACAGACTTAAATACTTCCTTACTTATACCAATACCACCATTGTGCACTTGACCTTTGACCTCAAAAAGTACGTCAAATATACAGCTATGACCTCCATTTTTGATAGGCTTCTAGATCACTCTATGAAGCTTCTTGTGTGTAAGATTTAGATTGCTAGATGCAGGCTTTCAATAGTAAGAGTGGTAACGTCGCTCAGCACATGCGACCATTGTGTGACCTTGAGAATTATGTCAAGGTCAACTATGCTTGCACACATAGTAGGCCATATAGGAGTGTACTATCATGTGCAATTTGAAAGTCCTGTCTCAAAAGCTTCTGATGTTATAGCGGGGAAACAAAATTTCAATGAATAGGTCACTGTGACCCAATTACTTGACCTAGTGACCTACTTTTGATTCATGACACATTTTTTGGTTGTGATGCATGTGTGTATAAAATTTCATGTGACAGACTTAAATACTTCCTTACTTATACCAATACCACCATTGTGCACTTGACCTTTGACCTCAAAAAGTAGGTCAAATATAAAGCTATGACCTCTATTTTCAATAAGCTTGTAGACCACTCTATGAAGCTTATTGTGTGTAAGATTTAGATTGCTAGATGCAGCCTTTCAATAGTTAGAGCGGTAACGTTGCTTAGCACATGTGACCACAGTGTGACCTTGAGAATTACGTCATGGTCAACTATGCTTGCACACAAAGTAGGCCATATAGAAGTGTACTATCATGTGCAATTTGAAAGTCCTGTCTCAAAAATTTGTGAAGTTATGGTGGTAAAACCACGGGACGGATGGACAGACAGACGGACAGACAGCGCCGGGTACGACAATACCCGTCGGCCTCATAAGGCCGAAGGGTAAAAATGAATGGAACATCACCTGGTGAAAAACTTTTTAGACATTAACCCAAGGTGCATCCCCATCAAGTTTGTATTTTTGTACAAAATCTAGCTGATGGTTTTCAAGAAGTCAAAAATGGAATTTTGGAAGGCAGGAATATGGCCTATCACAAAAGCTCAGCTAATGGACATTCTATTTGTTACAGTAACCGCAAAGATGAGCCGTGAACATAATATACCAAGTTACCATAACCACCATAGTGCAATAGCTGCTGTTGCGCAATGTCTGACAAGATGATCAAAATATCAGCATTTGAGTGTATGCTGGCAGTGTGTTTCGTGAAGTGAACGAACTTAGATCTGTTACACTGTGGACTTCATTGCCCCCACAAATGTGAAACAATGTAATCTCTGGTACCATCCCAAACATTTATCAATAATGTGCCTGTGCAACATGTAAAATGTTCTGAGCGCTAGGAATTTTTACCCCTTAGCCAATTTGGCTAAAACTACAAATTTCTTTTAGCCAAATTTTAGTCCAAATAAATCTGACACAAGTCAAAACGCACCCCCACCCCCACCCCCAGCCCACCCTCCTAAAAGACTTTAACAATATTTTGTCAAACAAACAACCATACATACTTAGTTACATTGTTATTAAAATAAGTAAATTTTCTTTTCTTTTCTTCACTTACATTTTTTTTTTCTAAAATAAAGTTTTAAGTTATGAAACTTGGACATTTGATAAGGTTAGTGACCAAGACATGTCAGAACTTAATTATATTATGATTTTAATTTATAATCACAGTTTTTTTAAAAAAATGCACTTTTTGAGCCAATTTTATGAAAATTTGTTCAGAAAATGGTTATGATACTATGATCAGTAATTAAATCAAGAGAAAGATATTCAAATCACTGCTGGTATATTTATCATAGCTAAATTCAGAGATAAAATATTACAATGAAACACTAATTTTCAAGATAACTTTTAATAATTTTCTTTTGGAAGAAACATATCAGCTCATTCCAGAATAGTTTTTTCTTTTCTTTTTCTTTCCTTTTTTCTTTCTTTTTTTAAATAACTGGAGTTGACAGTGGTAAATAATGCTTGTAGTAAAGAGTTATTAAAACATCAACAAAGTTAAAACATTAGATATAAAAAAGTAAGAAAATATGTGTATATTGCATTATGTTCACCTTGACAACAGACAAAATACTGTGTAGGTGTACTTAACCAGAAAACAGGCCTGTCAATGGGCAGGCCTAATATCTATTGAGAATCTGCAGATATTATACAGTTTTAAACATCTTGGCTGCTTGAATCAATATTATTACTTCCTTTAAGCCAATGTTAACAGAAATAAACTTCAAGTATCAAACTTCTGATTAAAAAAAAAACAACAAAAAACAAAAACAAACAAATGCTTGTTAATTAAAAATCTGTTAAAGATAAAAATACATGTACCAAATTTGCTGCCCATATCTGAAGGAACACAAGCATTTTTCATTTTCGCCAATAGATGGCAGGACTACTACACATGTGCCAATGTCAAGGTCAATCAAAAAGAGCATGGCATGCACCCGCGAATTTTTCACTTGTTTATTTCAATGAATTTTCTTCACTACAAGGCATTTATGAATCATGACAACTCTGTCTTTGGTCATTAGTGGACAGATACAATGTTTTGACAAGGAATCCTAAAATATGAAGACCTAAACTGGGAGCTGGAAGTCACCATATGACCTTGATCAAGTATGTATTTTGGACAGCTTGTTTGCGCGTGCCAAGTCAAAAAGCCATTTTGAGATTGACAGAGAAGAACATCGATTCATTTATGCCTGAGCAAAGCAAATAGACGTAACATTATATGTCTCTGAATGTATTTTTTTATTCTCTGAAGTCCACTTTGAAGTTGAATCAAGTTTTCTTTCAGTTATTTCGATAATGCACGTCTGTTTCTTTACCAGAATATCCGTGAACAAAACCTGTCCTGGTAAATTTTATCTTCGCCAAATTGGCGAACTTATTCGAATTTTTTTTCGCCAGATCAACTATTTTTTCGCCAGTGGCGAATTGGCAAATGACTAGCGTGAGCCCAGACTAGGTAGTCTGGGACTACTAAAATACCATTTAAATTAGATCGGAAACTTTTAACACTCACCCTCCATGCTTTTGCTTTTTCTTCTTTCTCTAATTCTTGCTGCAGCTGATCCTCATTTGTAAACTGTTTTCCCCTACCCTTGTAATTTTTTTTGCCTCTTGAACCACCTGAAATTCAAATGAAACATATAGATAAAAGACTTACTCCAATTGGGGAGGGGTGGACTTCTGGCTATTGAGGAAAGGTGACCAGCATATGTGTCAAGGAAATAGATAAAATAGGCATGTGTACAGTTTAACTTTAAGAGTATTTCTACTGAAAGGACTCATACACTTATGCAGCTTTGAAATTCACGTACGTTCCAGTGCAAATTTTCCATAATTCAAGGCCCTCTGATGGTATTTTGACATGGTTGGGGGCATCAGTAGATGATGAGACGAGGAAACTTTTATGTGCAAAATAAAATGTTAATTTCAATGACTTTCAAGGTGCATTTAAACCTTGTGCACAATCAGAACAGTCATTGCCAACAGGCTTGATTACCCACACATAGGTCTTGTGACCTTGAAAATGAAGTCAATGTCACTAAAATGCAACCAGGTCAAGAAATGGTGTTGAGGTACAATTGGGGTAAATTTGAGCTTGATCTGCCAGACAGTCATGAGATATTTTCCTTGGAAGGATTGTGCGATGGTTACAGTCGGACAAGCCAAAAACAGGATACTCCCCCAAACTTTGTTTATGAGGGGTATAATGAGGCTATACAAAATGTCCACTCCCATTTCATATATAACTGAAACCATCAACTCATAACAACAAATTCCTTACCATTTAACACATTTTCACCAATGTTGTTTATCTCTTCTGAGTGTCTCTATTAGATATAATTTTTTTTCAATGTAAAACTATTATTATAAAACAGTAGTCACCATAGGTCACTTAAGCTTGGTCTCCACACTCTTCAGGTGCTTTGATAAAACCCCCATAAAAATTCCATGGGTCCAGTGCCATCTTCATGCTGCTCATCACTGCCACCCAGGCCCTGTGGCATGACACAGTGCTCTTGGTGGGCGTGATGGGCATTAGCAAGCATGCACAGTTCAGTTTCATACACTCTGTAGGAAGTACCGAAAAGTCGGGATGGTTGGGTAGGAATTATTCTAATGACCTATGGTGAGCACTGTTTCTTAATAACAGTTTTATGTTGAAAAATTTGATATTAAGGACACAATAAAACACCATAGGTCACTCAAGCTAATGTGACATTAGACCTAAGGGGGGAGGAACCGCTGAAGATTCTACCCCCAATCTCTGCACTTGAGAGCCACGGACCAAAAAACCATTCTGGAGCCCCAGTAGCCCCTGTCTAACTCTGCTGAATTAGGGGGTGTCTGAGGAAAAGTTTGATGCGCGGTTGACCCCAAAGGGCCCAGATCGCTTCCACCACCCTGGGATTCAGAGACCATTTGGTGTGAATCACTTGCGATTGGCAGGAGAGCAGGTCTGCCTTGATGTTCAGGCAACCCAAAATGTGCCCACAGTGGATCCTGATGCCGTACTGATGACACCAGAGCAGGATCGACTTGGCCACAGAGTGTCCAGATGAATGTGCATTCAGATCCCTTGTTACTTACTAGTCCTTTACAACTCCAACTTTGCCTTCAGCTTTGTCAGCAAGTATCCCCAGAGGACCTGCCATCCCACATGTCGCCTGACCCTACCGGCTCAGCGTAAATTTCCAAAAAATTTCCAGCCATGAAAGTGAACAACGGCACCTCCAACTTGGGGGCTGCCTCAACACCTTCAAACGACATGGACACAGTCCTATGCTGTGCCACAACAGTCTGTAGTACTGCCTCCCCTGGGGTTCCCGTATAAAGGCAACATTCGCCTGGAACAGTGAACATCGTTTCTCTGCCTTGGAGGGAGACTGGTCACCCGGGTCTCCAACCTCCTTGGTCAAAGCTGATGACTGAAGAGCTTTTGCCCCCTCAGCAGGGGAAGTGACTTGGCCTACTTCTGCTCTGCGGGGGAAGTGAGCACCTCCCTCTTCCGCTTCGGAATCCATGCTCAGGAAATCTAAGCAGTCAAGGTCGAGAGTGTCTTCGGAAGTGGGACAAAATTTCCTCCAGATCGTCACCAGAGCTGAGAAGCAAAATCCTCCAAACGCTCCTTCTCAGTCTTTACCAGTGCGTCAATTGGTGTCGCAGATGCAGAAAAATACCCCCATCTGTAGCTCCACCCATGCACAGAGAGTTTCCAAGGGCAAAATGTCCAACAATAGCTCACCTACAGGGAGAGGTCACCTTAGTAAGCTGGCACGTACCATGCGAATTGGCCTTGGCATCGACGGTACTTTGCCAGCGACAACTGTTGGCAGAGTGGCAGCCAAACCTGGCCCAACCATAGCCTAGCAGGGGTACGCTTGAGTGCTGAAATGCCCTGGCCTGCTGCCACAGGTTACCGGAGAGGCGACCTGCCCAACAGAAAGCTGATAGATTGCTTGATCAACCTCCATTGGGGAAGGAACACACTGTGAAGATGCAGTCTCCACAGGATCTGTAGTGGCAGTGGAGCTCGCAGCACGGAGGACCTCTCTGTGTGCCTCTCCTCCACTCGGCAGAAGCGGGACAGCTTAGGTAGACGCATGTCTAATGTTGGCAGGCAAAGCGCCCAATGTGCGTTTCTGGTGCTGCACCTTTCCTTCCATAGAAGGCGAACAGAAACGGTGCCTCATCCTCATCTCATTTCTCCTGCGGCAGGAGCGTCAACACTCGCGACCGGGCAGGGAGGTAAGGTAGACATTGGCCGCGAGGCCAACTCGACTCCCTCCCAAATGTCACTGTGGTGGCAGAGTACTCACCGCCAAGGACTACCAAGCGGTCAGAACCCTGGGCCTCGAAGGGCCCGGGACAGCCCGCCACCATCACGAGAGACTTGATGGGAGCCACCACCTTTAATACACTATCCAGCTTAGGCTTCGGTGAGGCCACCCCCAAAGATGACATCGCACCGCTCTCAAAAGAGGGGCCAGGTGTCTCGGAAGGGTCGGGGAAAGGAGGAACAGCCCTTTGTTCCCTGGAGAAAACGGTGTGCTCCAACCTGTTCAGCTGCTTGCTAACCACGGTGCTTCCACCCTGCCTATCAACAGAAGTTTGGGCATAAGCCTCTGCCTGGACAGCAGTAGCTTGCCCTGGTGGGACATGGTAAGGGAACCCATGTGGAGCTCAGGCTCACAGCATGCCTCCGTCAAGCAGATCTTGCATCTGCCTGACAGACTGTCTGCCACTGAGAGGGCGTCCATCGGTGACAAATGTTGCATGGACTCTTCTCACTGCAGAAAATGACACTCCTAAACATGCAGGATGGTCATCCCAATAGGTCATCCTGTCGCTGTTGACGTCCCAACCAACGTCCAACTACACGCCCATGACTCACGAACCAGGAATGACTATGCTGGTGATAGGACCAGTTTCCCAGGACACATATTGATTACCACATGACTGAAAAAGAAACAACAGAACTGAAAAGGTAGAAAAAAAATGAGCTTCCAACAATATGCATCCACAATAAGTGGATGCCACAGTAGAAAACTGAATTGCGCATACTTGCCAATATGCATTACGGCCACCAGGAGCACTGTGCAATGATACAAGACCTGGATGGCAGTGGTGAGCAGCATGGAGACCAGCTTAAGTGACCTATGGTGTTGTATTGTGTCCTTAATATTTATACATTTTTAAGCTCTTTAATTGGCATTGCCCTCATATCAACCGGAGAGCAGCCGTATCGGCGACAGGGCTGGTATGGCTGCCCGAAAGCTGATATGGTGGCAATGCAAAATAAAGAAGTTTATAATATATCTATTTACTGATAATGCATGTTATTTTGTTGCACTACTGGATATGATAAAAGTAAAACATCCAAAAAGTGTGGATCCATTTTGCGTCTACTATCCTGTTCAACTGGCAGTAGAACCCTGGACCTTACCCAGCTGGTATGACTCTAACCGGCCATACAGAAAATATAGGCCCTGTAATGTCATATCAGCCAATGTACTGCTGCCACAGTGTGGGCTTGAAGAGCCATATACAGTTACATATACAGGACTGCGGCAGAGAAGCAGAGTGTCACAGAATATTATTAGTTAATAACATGCATAACCAGTTTATATATATATATATATATATATATATATATCCTCATGGCACTCCTTGCTTTTGTGATTGATTTGAGGGTATTGTTTACTGATCATAAAATCCTCCTTTTCACTTCCATTTCAGCTCTTATCTACTTTTAGTGCATTTTACCCTTGCTACCCCCCCCTTCCCCAATACTGTGTGTATACATTGCCAAACACTATCATTAACTACCTATCACATGTAACACACCAATTTTTTGACATGACTGTTGGTCACTGTACACCTGTTCTCCCCTCTCATGTGTGGAAAAATGTTATATGAATATATAACATATATGAAAAATAAATAAATATAATACAAAACAAAAAAAAGCACATTTGAAAACTTGCTATCCAACAGTTTCTTGAGAAATAACAATGTAAGCAATACAAGAGTTTTGACTTTGGAAATGAAAGTGCTCATCAAACATAATTTTAATAAGGTGAGACAATTTACATCTTGTACACCCTTCCTAAATGCAAGTCATTTCATTGTTCATCTTAAAGGGTATTAGGATTTTTTCCAAATCAATTAACCCATACAAACATTAAGAACTCCGAAGACAATTTTATGCAAAATATACATTATTTTTGCAATCATGCCTGTCATGTCGCACATTAAGATTTGTTTATTCTATAAATTTCTGTGCCATTAATTGAAAAATTATCAATAACACAATTTTCTTAATGCCAATAGGAGGTATTTATATATGATAGCTATATTTACTGAAGACCTGCTCTGGTCTCCTCAGTTGCTAGGCAACAGAACTATACACTGGCCATCATGAGGGCATGTGTACCAATAGGATGTATTCACATCTAAATGCGGTCCTACTGTAACACCTATTGAGCAAAAGAGGCAGCCACCTGCATCAGGGCAGATCCATGTATTTAGCATGGTCAAAAGTACTTTCTCAACAAAATGAATAACACAAACACAATAATCTTAAGAAAATGTATTAACATATATTTGAAACATACAGGATACCTAAATTGATTAGAAATGGGCTCTCTTTGGGTTCAAAAGGTGTTATTCACAGATGTTAATGTAGTATATGATACAAATCTGCCCTGATCATGGTGGAAATGGGCTCTCTTTGGGTTGAAAAGGTGTTATTCACAGATGTTAATGTAGTATATGATACAAATCTGCCCTGATCATGGTGGAAGCATTAGTCTGTTTCCCCTGCAACACAGGAAGTGAACAGGATCGCAGTTAAATATGAATGTCTCCTATTATGTTACTTCACAATCCACAAATATACCACTTTTCCCAACAAACCAAATGAAATATTCAAAATATATTTAGTATTTTGTGTGTCTTAAAAATTAAGAATGAATTTTCTTAAGCCTTTTCCCTCTCTTGATTTGTTACTTTTATCATACAAGCTCATTTGGTTAGTTGCTCAACACATGCATCTGCTCTCCTTCCTGGGAATTTCCTTACTGCTGCCTAGGGGGCAGCACAGGAATCCAGATGACATTACATCCTGTTGTGCAATCGTGTCAATAGTTACTCCTGTATGTTTGCTAAAAATTGACACTGGACAACATTTTCTACATTTTTAAACAAGTCAATAGAGCCAATGTATATTACAAAGTCTTTTAATGACTTATTTTGTGACATTACATGTTCAAACTAGTGATTGATTCAGCATCAGAATTTGTGCAATTAAAGTTTGCTCACTTTCATGACAACCATATCATCATGCATTGTGTAAAAGTTACCATTTGCCTCAAAATACAGAATGTAAAATTGCAGCTATTTTTCCTACCTTTTTTCATCAACTGCATAATGCCAGTTGTACTTTTAAAAATACACAATCTCTCTTCCTGTATCTTGACATTTATATTCAGTGTGACCATGGCACACTTCGAAAAACTGATCCATTTATCATATTCACCTCCAAAGGCTTAGCAGATTTGGAGGTAAACAAGTGACTGGCCACACTCAGAAGCCCAGTAGGACTACATCATTGATATGGTTGGTGGACACTCTCTCAGCCTGGCCTGGCACTGCCTAGTAGCCCCAGAGGTGAACAAACCAAAGTATATGACGTAAGCTTTTGGAGGAGAATAACTATTACGCTCACAGAACAGTTTCACTGACAATCTTTTCGTAATTTAAGGTTAATTTGCGCCCGTGTGTATATATGTACTATTTTTCGGGGGGGGGGGGGTACCGTTGCTGGAATTTCCTAATTCCTTTCTGTTGAAGTAGGCATAATGACTAATGTGGTCATATTCGGACGTCACTTGCACTTTCCCTCCCAGTGTCACCGACCTTGAATTTGACTATTACCTTATTGTAAGCCTCAAATCAATGACCCACGGACCCTTAAAATTTGAAACGGTCGGTATGGGAACCGGTACCCAAGTGTTTCGGTCACAGCTTCAATACACAAAACTGAACCACATGTCATCCATTTGGCATTTCTACATTTCTAGTCACGACATTATTGACATGGCGCAATCTGCAACACACTCACACATGCTGCAATACCAGGGCGATAAACGTGTATGTTATTTGTGTTTAAGTACCCTATGATATGAATTTGTGGTGAATAGCTTAGCCTCCTAATAGTTCATCTTACCTCGCGGCATTTTTATCGAAAATATCAGGATATTACACCAACAATGTGAGAGTCCGCGAACCCACAACCCCGAGAAGACACTCAGCAAGTCCCACAATGCTTTTTGTGCACCTGCGCACTGGGAGATTTTGTTGTGGGTTTCCGGTTTGCAAGGTTGATTATTGTCAGCAATAACGAAGCAATATACCGTAATACAGCGCAATGCCGAAGGTAAAAAGAAGCAAGAAACCTCCTCCAGATGGATGGGAGCTTATAGAGCCAACCTTAGATGAACTGGATCAAAAGATGAGAGAAGGTAAATGCAGGATATACAGAAGATTTGATGAAGTGAGCGATAATAGCGATGTAGAATTAAAGGCACATTCTGTGTGAAGTGACCGTAATTTACTACAGAAAATAAAAGTTCACCAAAATCATGATTACATGGGATAAATGGATGCCGGTATTCAGAATCCATGCCGGATGTTTTATAACTTACCTGGAGCAGCTAAATATCTACAAATCTTTTCTTACCAGCCGAGCTATCTACCAAGCTGGAATAAACTTATAGATTAATGGAATGAAAATTGTGCTTTTCGGGCCCTGCCTGCAGAGGGTAATATTTCACGCATTTTGTACCACAGGCGCTCGTAACGTTCAGTCAGTCAAGCTTCCGTGCTAATATACGCGGTGGGGGGGGGGGGGAGGGGGAGGAGTAGTGGATTAAGAGGGTGGACCTGGAACATCTGTGCGTTCAATAACCCACATAGGGCCATATCTGCAATAAAATATTGTGTATTCATCTGTGCGGTCAATTGTTTGTGCTAATAAGATGGTGGCGGATGGGCCTAAAACCACAAGGTCGTCACATGGAGCTCCTTTATAGAAAGGTATGAAACGAAGCTCACATCTGGACCACTACCCCGCTGCACGTTTGGCATGATTTCTCCATTTCTGAACACACCGACAAGCTGTAACTCACCAGTTTATTCCAAAACTATTTTCTACAGGTATATCACACAGATAATCCATTGAAATCCGCATATATCCACAGCAACACGCCTATAATTGTCGAAAATGTCACACAAAATTCATTTCGGGCAAAAAGTCCGACATTCCAGCGCCAAATTCAAACGGGTATCCCATCCTGAATCGAGTTCGTTCAGTGGCATTAGCCGTACGACAACGCTTCTCAACCGTCGATCCAACCGTATTCTTTGATCCACGGGCGTTTTAATCCTGTTTTCATTTCCACAACAGGGTTCGCACAGGTCCTGGAAGTGCTTGAAAGTACTTGAATTTGCTACATTCATTTTCAAGGCCTTGAAAATCCAGAATTTTGGACAAAGGTCCTGGAAGAGTCCTTGAATTTTATTTTTTAAGCATCACTCAATGAGGCAAGTTGCCAAGGCACATGAATATTTTCCACAAAATTTAGCATCCATGAACTTGAATCACATTAAGATGAACACACTCTGCTGTCATTTTCCTTTGAAGTGGCTGGCAAATTCCATTTGTCACAATGTAACACTGCAAATTACAAAGTATCTTTTTGCTTTTAACCCCCTTTTAACCCATGTAGGTGTGACAGTTCTTGTCAAATCAGGCCTAACCAATTATGTGAGCCTTATTTACATGTACAGCCTACTTTCTGGGACAAATACACTGTATCAAACATACAGGTAACAAAGTACATCACCTTCCTAGAAAAGAAACTGGGGCATTCTTATGAAAAATGTGCATGGGGATAGGTAAATCTTCAGATCTAATTTTACCCATATGTAGTTGTAACTTGTAGCAATTTTATAGACTGGATAGAGTCAATTTCAGGAATACAACCCATACTGGCTGTAGGCCTACATAAGTCACAGTAAACTCATAAAATAATCCATATTGAATTTATCTTTAAAAGGACTGTCCGTAATATGATCCACATATATGCTTCTTTGTAAGCTTGTGGAAAGTCTACTACCTGTTTCAAAAATTGAGTCTAATTCATACATGGTTGGAATAAATAATAAATGTGGAATGAGATGCATTGGTCTTATTAGCAGACAATTGAAAAGTGATGATTTAAACAATTTATCTGTTGTGTTCTATAGCTGGATATGGTCCTTGAAAACCTGATTTAAGTGCTTGAAAAAGTCCTTGAAAGTCCTTGAATTCACTTTTTACGAACCTGTATGATCCCTGCCACAAATCATGAAACCTGACCAAACTTGATAATAATCGTGCTCATGAACTACTGAAGAACAGTCATTATCCGTGGAATCAGTATCACCACCAAGTGCGCCTTCTTGTACTGCGAGATGGGACATATTCTCAGAATCTTTGATCGATTCACCAGAGGAAATATTCAAAAGTCCAGCATTCAACTTAGCGTAATCGATCTGTGCTCGATTTCTCAGTCCCAATCTTAAGCTCATTGCATCACAGGCACAGAAACCGTCGGCAACATCAAAGTCCGCAAATTACAAAACTGCTGCGAAGATCGTAAGGCAAGTTGCGAGAGATCCGATAGGAATTGCCAATGCGGTACCAATTTTGGTACGATTTCTTGTAATAACGAAAATTTTCACAGACCATAAAGTCAACACAACTGGAACCTCTGGAGAAACAAACCGAAATGACACAACAAAAGCATTGACGTCACAAGGTGGGAAACATAAAAGACAAAGGTAACGAGAATCTCATCCATGACATCATAACATGAATAAACATGAACTTGATCTTATTATTCTCATCATGTTCGCAATTAATCATTTAATCAAAATGAAAATCCGCCAGTGCTTCTTGAATGCATCAAAGTGTTTTAGCGGCCATACTTTTGCCAGAACACAGACTGGTAGCCCAGCTGCTCTCTGATTGGTTACTCCGACTTTCAGCCAATCAGAGAGTAGCTGGGCTGCCAGTCTGTGTCCGGTCAAAACTATGGCAGCAAAACAACTTGGATGAATGGGAGGGGCACTGACGGAATCAAGTTTGGTCGGGTTTCACGATTTGTGAAAATGAACACAGGATGAAAATGCCAGTGGATCAAAGAAAATGGTCTGATTGACCATTTGGAACAGTTGTCATGCGGCTAATGTCACGGAACGAACTCGATTCAGGATGAGATACCCGTTTGAATTTGGCGCTGAAATGTCGGATTTTTTGCCCGAAATGGATTTTGTGTGACATTTTCGACAATTATAGGCGTGTTGCTGTGGATATATGCGGATTTCAAAGGATTATCTGTGTGATATACCTGTAGAAAATAGTTTTGGAATAAACTGGTGAGTTACAGCTTGTCGGTGTGTTCAGAAACGGAGAAATCATGCCAAACGTGAAGCGGGGTGGTGGTCCAGATGTGAGCTTCGTTTCATACCTTTCTATATAGGAGCTCCATGTGACGACCTTGTGGTTTTAGGCCCATCCGCCACCATCTTATTAGCACAAATAATTGACCGCACAGATGAATACACAATATTTTATTGCAGATATGGCCCTATGTGGGTTATTGAATGCACAGATGTTCCAGGTCCACCCTCTTAATCCACTACTCCTCCCCCCCACTGCGTATATTAGCACGGAAGCTTGACTGACTGAACGTTACGAGCGCCTGTGTTTTGTACAGTGGTGTAAGATATCCCCCAGCAGCCATTCAAAAATGTTAATCGTATTAGTTATGCATGTGGACATTAGATGGCACTGCATATTCTTCTGTTGTGCACGCACATTCAATAATATGTTGCAGGCATAGCCTAAGATGCGAGCGTCAGCATTACAAAGTATCGATAATAACATCGGTGGATCAGGCAGTACATAGCACCTGGTTGTTAGGTCCCTCTAGCAGCCATTTACTAAACCTGTCTAGAGGGGCGAGGCCATATAACCTTTCTTTTTGTTAGACGCTGTTCCACAAATTTAAGTATTGTTCGCAATATTTTTATCAGAGTGACTATTTTCATCGTAGGGTGAGAATAGTGTTTTGTCTATTTTCACCGTACGGAGAGACTAGTGTTTTGTCTATTTTCACCATACGGTGATGATAGAGTTTGGTCTATATTCATCATATGGTGAGAATAGGGGCTGCTCTATTTCTAACGTACGCCGATGAAAAGAAGTCAACCAGGGAAGAATATTTTGTGTCATGATATTGCACACAAAGAGAACTGGAACAAACATTTGCTGAAATAATAAAAAGGCCTAACATCCCAGTTTGAGCATGGTTTATGAGATCTGTTGAGGTGTTATTTCAGCTTTTATTATCTAATAGTTTTTAAAGAGCCAACACTGTATTTTTTATGTGAAAAGGCAAAAATTTAGGTAACAAGACGAGGTAGGAACTTTTTTTAATATTGTCATGGATGGAAGTTACGGAACTTAAGGGTAACTTATAGATCTATCTTATTATGACTTTGGTTAAGGATCGCATTAAAAAGAAATCCACGAAGCAACAAAAATGAAAGACTGATGGGTGGGTAGAGTAAATTCATATACATTAATTTGAGATGTTAAAAAGCCAAACATTTAATGGCATTATGCTGTCACTGTGCCAAGGTAATTGCTTTATAGTAAACCCTCCGTAAGTGGGCACTTTGCTTTGGTCCCATTTCCTATTGACTATACTATAAAGCTAGCTATCTCCCTAAAGTAAGCATTTCTCCAATCTTAATTTGCCTCAGTTCTATGTGACAAGCCATAACCATAAATTTGCAAAAAGGGTCTTAATTTTAATTTCCAGATGGTGAAAATAGAGCCGCCTCTATCCTCACAATGAAAATATGCCAAGCTGTACCATCATTCCCATGCGGTGAAAATAGACCAAACCCTATCCTCACCGTACGGTGAAAATAGACAAAACTCCTTCCAAATGCTATTCTCACCGCATGGTGAAAATAGACCAAACGCTATTCTCACCGCACGGTGAAAATAGCATCGTCCTATTTTTATACACGTATTGCCATTGAACTAGTGCCGTATCCTGTGGCAGAGTTGCAGTGGATACAGAGACTGATTGTTGGATTGTCATGCGACAACACCAAAATCAGAGCAGGCTTTGGCAACATGGCATTTTGGGGCCCCTGGGGTGATAAATGTGACTAGAACTTAGTAGACGTTGCGATCTGGAAGGCCTCAAGAAGCAACCTGGTGACAGCACAGTGTGCAGATAATAGTCACAAGGTGAGACCCAACATGTGCAACAAGTACTACATACTTTGGGATGATTATTTTGGTTACCCTCACACCTGTTGAGTTTTACTATTCTGCGGAAACCCACTTCCAGCCCCAGAAGCGTGTTTGCCAGGTCCACATTCCATCGAGGTGTAATGATGCAAGTCGGTGAATCGTTATCATTCATTACACTCTTCCAAGAATGTTTTCTGAAGCCCAGTTATGAATTTTTGACATGATTTCCATAAAGGCCGGTAACTGTGAGACTTTGGTGTAAATAAAACTGCGAAATTTACCCATGGTGCCTAAAAAACGCAATGGCCGCACCCATGTGCACATGCACAGTAGGGGGGGGGGGACGAAGAAAATCAACTTCATTGGATAGATACTGAGTACTCTCTTGAGTGGATAATTTGCCGTTCTGTTATATCCCATATTCACATGTGTTTATGGTAAGAGCTCGCTGATGCTCACATTTAATAATACAATCCACTGCCTCAAGTCTCAACCGCTTCCATGGCTCAGTCAGTAGCATATTGGGCTCAAATAGTGGGTAATGCAGGAGTCCCGAGTTCTCTCTTCAGGTGGTGCAAGCAGTAGAAATACAGGTAGGTAGGACAGGTAGGTAGAAAAAAGGTTAGTACAGAAAGAGCCTCTTTTGCGGGGGGGGGGGGTACCCCCCCCCCCCCCAAAGATCCAGGATGGATTGTGAAGAACCTCCTAGATGTAAGTCAGGTGTCCCAGCAGAATGATCTAGACATCATCTGATGATGATGATGTCTAGTTATTTGCGCTCCTGCGTGGCATGTAATCTCTCAGTAACCGACCTCGCTGTAAGGAAATTATCTCACTTGGTGAAATTCCAGTATGATTCTATTAATGGTAATGGCTTAAGGTGAAAAAGAAAAAAAAAAGATAAGGTGTTCCCAGTAAGTCCAATGCCAATTCAGTCAATGCTGCACCAGTAATAGTAGGATAGTAGGATGCATCATAATTGAAAGGTAGACTTAAACAGTATCGCTGATGGGATCAGCAGGTTGTGCATGCACTATCAGTAAATTGAACTGTAAAGTTTATTGCTAAGAGTTGCCTAGATGGCAACATTTGTTGCAGATCTATATGAAGTCAATACAGTGTTTCCAGTCATTAGACCAGTGCTTGAATACGGGGTGATAGAATGGAGTCCCAGGCATAAGAAACATATTGAGTCATTAGAGTCCGTACAGAAGAGATGCCTTAAGCTAGCCTCTCATGCCATACATATTGAGGCTTTGGAAGCCTGTAGAAAGTTTAATGATGCCTGAAACACGCTATACGCTCTCCAACAACGTGACGTAAGCACCATATTATGTTGTCATCACGTAAAGATGGGAACCTCTTTATTATTATATACAGTAAAACCTGTCAAGGCCGAACGCTGCAGGGACTGAGCTAAAGTGTTCGGCTTAGAGAGGTGTTCGGCTATCAGAGGGGGGGGAGGGATGGAGCATGGGGCACAAGTAAGTAAGTGACAGTGTGTTTCATCCATAGTGCATCATAGGGCATTACTATGTACATGTAATGGTATCTTAACCATATCAAAAAATTATAAATGAAGTCCAGGGTTTGGAATCAAAACTTTATTAAAATTCAATAATTTATGTGGGAAAAGTGAAGAATGTATACAGTTGATCATATCCATAAACATCTTCGTGAAACTTCAGTGTTAATAGGTGTAAACTAATAATATTGCAGAAAGTCTTAAGCTGCTTTCACACTATGGGGAAAAGAAAATAATGTGTAATTCCATACCATTTTGGCATATATATCTGTGTGGAATGTGGGATTCACATTGCTCTCATATGCATCATGAATTTCCCTCTTTCTCTTCAAAGTTGCATTGACTGACCCTAGAGAAACCTTATACTTGGCAGCCAATTGACGCTGACTTGTTCCACTTGCTGCATCTTGAAGAAGACTATACTTTTCTTTCAGAAGACTATATTTTTCTTTCAGTGTCAACACACACAACTTATTTTTAGTGGCCATTTTTCGTAATCACATTTACTTATCAGCAGCCCCAAAAAGCAGCCTGTCTGTACAGATACTAATCTTGAATGAATGCGTAAGTGCCCAGTTAGCACCAGCTTCCCGTGCACCTGTATGAGCATTAATTAATCCTTTGACACCTAGACCTACATTTATGTCCCAAAATAATAGAGTTGGTGTACACTTTGTGCTTGGCCTAATCCTTTTACACCTGTACTGGTATGTCCATAAGCATAACTGCTGCTATTGTTTGTGACTTAAGAGTGTGCTTTGTCAATGATAAAGTCGATAATAATTTATTTTTTTTATTTTAATTTAAACATATTTATTTATTCTGGATCACCTAATAGTATACATCGAGATACTAAAAAACAGGCTCTCCAGACATAGAGAGACACACAGAATATATACAATACACACAGGACAATACAATTCACGAAATGCTTTGTATGTACCACTCATTGTTACAATAATATTGAAAAATACACTTTCCTGAATGCTATGAAGTAAATACTCACAAGCAGAGACATGTCGATTAAAGAATGAGTACAAGTTATTGATCCAGAAAAATCCACTATGTCACTAGCTCGGTAACCAAAAAAAGAAAAAATGACGACAGTCTTAGCCATAAACCGTATATTGACAGGATCAACATGTTAATCAAAATATGAATCGTCTGGAGTCAGAAATGAATTTTTGGACAGCATCAAATAATTTAATGTTAAGGTTTGCAGAAAGGTCATTGTTACCATGTATAAGATACCGGATAAGTATATCACTTGCTAGATAGACTACAAGACTAGGATTCACACCTGGAGCTAGAATGTAACAAACCGTTTTTAAAAGGGATTTCCTGGGAACTGAATAATAGGGACATTCTAGGAAAAAGTGAAGAATACTTTCGTCAGGATTTAGACATTTACAAGCTGGGGACAGTATTATATTAAATCTGTGTAGGTGGGAATTTAGTCCGGAGAAGCCCAAGCGCAAACGAGTATGTATGATATTAGAAAATCGACTACCGTGTGAGTAATAAACAGGAACAGGATCTACAGACAATAAAGTATTTTTCAAAGTAGATTTAAATTTGGATAAAGTTGCAGAACGTCTTATGTCGTCGGGGAGATCGTTCCATAGTTCAATAGAGGAAGGAATGAACGAATTTCCGAACCGTAAGGAGTTAAACCTGATTTGTCTTTGGCTGCGTCGGTTTCTTAACTGGACAGTGGGCTGACCATTGTTACTCGGAACGAGATCCGAAAGATAAGCGGGAGTTTGACCATTAACAATTTTATAAAACATGATTAATTTGAAATATTGGCGTCTTTTAGTTAGAGTAGGCCAGCCTAACTCCTTAAGCATAAGATGACGGGGAGTGCGTTTCAGGGCTCCTAAACAAATGTGAGCTGCTTCATACTGAACACACTCGAGGGAATCAGAGAGAGTCTGTGAGCAATTGTCAAAAATTATACATCCATACTCTAAGATGGGTCGTACCAAGGATTTGTTAAGCCGAATCAGAGTATTGCGGGATAACCTAAATTTAAGTCTGTGGAGGAGAGACAGACGTTTCCTCGCTTTTTCCACGATTCTGGTAATATGGGCATCCCACTTTAGATTACTAGAAAGTGTAACGCCCAAATGTGAATGGCTAGTACCTTCTGGTATAACAGCATTGCCAAGGAGTAAAGGTGGGTGATCTGGCTTGTTATGTTTAGTGGAAAACAAAACAGCTAGAGACTTAATAGCATTGAAAGACATTTTCCACTGTTTGCCCCATGTAGAGATATGAACAAGATCTGCGTTCATCCGACCTGCAGAGGTAACGGGATCATGGATTATCTCCAGAATGCTAGTGTCATCAGCAAAAAGCTTAATATCACACACAATATTATCAGTTATGTCATTAATATAAACTAGGAAAAGAAGAGGCCCCAGAATAGAGCCCTGGGGTACCCCTGCCTGTACAGGAAGCAAGGAGGACGACTGACCACCAATCGTAACTCTCTGAAAGCGATTTGATAAGTAACTACCGATAAACTGGAGTAAAGCACCTTCAATACCCAGCTGTCTTAATTTGAAAAGAAGACCCTCATGCCACACGCGGTCAAAAGCCTTACTGATGTCGAGAAAAACCATCCTGGCTTCTTTTCGTAGTTCCAGGCCATTATATATGTCATGAACGATTTTGATAAGCTGGTTGATGGTAGAGTCGTTTTTCTTAAACCCAGAGTTTTTGTGCGTCAGTAGATCGTGACGAATAAAGTACTCGTACAGAATATTAAATATTAGACGTTCGAAAACTTTGGAAACATTACACAGTAATGAAATAGGGCGATAGTTGCTTTTTACCTGCTTATCGTTCTTTTTGAATACAGGGCACATATTAGATTTTTTCCAAGAATCTGGAAAGCACGAAGCAGCAAGAGAGAGATTAAAGAGTTTGGTAAGTGATGGGGAGAGGCCAGAAGCCGTATTCTTTAGGATGAGGTTACCTATACCATCGGGTCCCGTGGCAGAGCTGGACTTAAGAGATTGTAAAACCTTTTTAACGTCGTTTTCATCAATTTGGAATTCACTGAGCCTCGCATCGGTGCGATATGAGAAGTCAGGCAGGGGCATAGGATCGTCTTCATGAGGAAGTTTACATTGATTGGCAAAGTAATTATTGAAAACTTCACACTTTTCAACGTTACTGGATATTACAGTGCCGTTTTCGAGAAGGGGAGGTATGGAATGATTGAGCTTGGAACCTAGAAAACTCTTGCTGAGGTTCCACCATTTCTTTGGATTAATGATGTTAGAATCCATTTCACTGCGAATTTTTGAAAAATATGACCTCATGGAACTACGAAGGGCGCTGACTGCAGTGTTGCGCTTCCGTTTATAGAACATGTAGAGTCTTTCAAGAGTAATAAACTCGATATAAGTAAAGGGACGAATTTTGTTGCTAAAACGTTTGAAACGTTTCCAAGCACGATTTCTCTGTCTAAGTAACTGTTTAATTTTACAAGTGACCCATGGCTTGTCTTTGGGTCGTACAAGGATGTCACGACAAGGGATGAAGTCCTTGCATAAGCCGCTAAAAAGATCTGTCCAGAAAGATACCACATCGTTGATATCGTCAAAGACTTCAAATCCTGTGTTAAAAGGAGCGTCAAGGGCAGCTTTGTTTAAATCTTCAAAATTAGCTTTCTTGAAGTCCCAAATTTTTCTTTTGAAGGGGTGGTCTACGCGGCGGGAAATCGAAAAAGTACAAAATACAACTGAGTGATCGGATGTAGAAATGGGTGGTAAGATACCTGAATTTAGAACATAACCTGGTGAATCTGTGATCATGAGATCAAGGATACTTTCAGATACATCGTTTACTCTGGTCGGTTCGTTTATTAATTGGAATAAGTTATTTTGGGATAAAACATTGACTAGGCGCAGTCCTAAGTCGCTATCTGAATGATCAGTATTCCATAACTGGCACCTATCATTAAAGTCACGATAATAATAATACGGTGGCTCTCCGCTTGTCTGCCGCGGTCCTGTGTCACTCTGTGACACAGGTGGCCTAGGAATTAAAAAAAAAAACAAAAAACAAAAAAACACCCTATCCCCGCCTCTAAGGCTCAGGCTTTTCCAATGATATAATGGGAAAACAATGCAAGTGTTGGTCCTTTCAATTTAAGCCATAGATGAGCAAGATGCCCGGCTGAGTTGTTTATGTTGTCAAAGCACATGATCAGAGCAACTTCTCTTGATGTGAAAAGAGAAAGTCTGATCTCCCTCAGCATACACTGTTGCCTTAACTGGGCTACATTTTGTGTATTCTACTATTCAGGAAGATGTTACAGGCAATTACCAGATTACTGATGAGTTAAAGTGTTACAGAGCAATCAATTCCCAGAATATTGACTCCCTTTTGGACAAGTGTTCAGCTTTGACAGGTTAATTTGGTAAATTGGGACTGAAATTTGGTGTTCGGCGTTCAGGGATGAGAGGTGTTCGGGCTTTGCAGGTTTGAACACTGCAGCTCTCCCACAAAATAACATTGAAAATAGTTGGGACTGAAAACAAGCGTTCGGGTTAGAGAGGTGTTCGGCTTGGCAGGTTTCACTGTAGAATAAAAAATGATCGTTAATAGAGCCCCCAAACCCTGATGAAGGCTCCACAGAGAGCCGAAATGCGCCGGGAGGGGGGGGGGGGGGCTCCACTCATTAAAAACTCAACCTTTTGTGTTAGTTGGTTCTTTCTTGCTGTATTAATTTTTTCTCTGAAACACGCAAGTTATTGTACTGTTTGTCTAAAACCAATCCTGCAAAATTTTTCACGCTTTCCCAATGTACTCTTTAAGGTTATTGTTCCAAGGTAGCTCAGAGGCACGTTAGGACAGATACATTCAAATATTTTTTCTCCAACAGGATTGTTGACCAGTGGAACTCACTTCCAGAACATGTAGTATGTGCCCCCTCTCTGGCAACTTTCAGGAAACAACTGACATCCCTGCTAAAAAGCCAAGAGGGATAAATCAACCAAGCAAACCAAGTAAACATTAGCAAAAGAGATCATACCGGTTGTATATATTGCATTTGTTAAAAAAATATATGTGAATGTACTGTTACTATTTCTACTATTTGTCCATGCTGTGGACTGTAAATAACTACAAAACGCATGTTATTCTTCATAATTTGGCTAAAATTCACATTAGGGCCATTTCACGACAAGTGGTCCTGGCTTCAAAAACAACCCCTAAAAGTCTGTTATGGCTCTGTACACTACTTTTTTCCTCAAGATAAATGCACGAATGTTTAGGAAAATATGTTGCTATGTTGTCAAGGATTACCACAATCAGTGAAAATGTTATTATTTTGGGTGCCAACACAGTGACATTTTTTTCATAATATTTCAATGTCAAAAATCTGCACAAAACGTCTGTATTGACTCTTGATGCTAAAACATTTTTATGAGGTACACTTTTTGAAATTCTGATAAGAATTTGGATGTTACAAAATACACTTTTTTCATTCTTCTCTGTCAAAGGTAGATGTCTTCAATGTGACAGTAAACAAGCAGGGACGAGCCTTTTCCTGGAATTCCTGGATTTTTTCCCCAGATTTCCAGGAATTCCTGGATTTTTGGTTCAATTTCTTGATAAAATAACTGTTTTATTGCCTCAAAATGCCGAAATTGTTGTTTTTATTGAGGGTCAGCAGTACATTGTATGACACTTCAGAGAATTTTTTTCTAAATTAAACTCATGTCTGAACAAGGGAAAGTTTTTGTAGGTTGACCTGTAAAACTTAATGCCATGTGTCTTTCCTAGTTTAAAAGCTTTCAGCTTAGAGGAACACAAATAGTCCAAAAGGGTACTAGCCTCCTAAGCATCCCCCAGACTCGCTATTGCTTTCTTATGTGGGTGCTCGTCGGGCGCCATCATAAGAAAGCAATAGCGAGTCTGGGGGATGCTTAGGAGGCAAAAAGGGTACCAACTGAAGCCTAATATCAGTATTGTAAATTATGTGACGTCACGTAATTCACATTTTCTGTGTTTAGTATTTCCTTAGAGGAAGTCGTCTCATACACACAAAACAAGTTATTGCATCTGTCAAGACTAGTGTCAATGTAGTTTATACAAACATAGAAACAGCAAGACTGCAGAAAATGTAATTATGTAATGGAAATGCTGGTTCTTTGGGTTTGTTACAAACGTAACTTGAAATTCTTATCCTTTACAAATACATGGCTACTTAAAAGTTTTTGCGGGTCACTATCATTTGTAAACCCTTTTTGTGTACATGTAGGCTCTGCTTATGCTACAAATTGTAGATTTTCTCCTTTATCATGTTTATTTCTGTGGTCAAGTTACGTCATTTTTGGAATTTTATTTATTTATTTTATTTTATTTTGTAAAGATCTGCCCACCCACCCACAATTTTGATATAAATAAAAATTGAAATAAATTGATGTTTATGAATGGTCCCCTATACCATATATCCATTGTTCAATTAGATTATAAGTATCAATGTAGCAGGTACATATTTTTGACAGGTGTCACCTTGATATCTGGGGTTTAATTGGGTCATAATCATGTACATTGGACATGCTTCAGAAGCTAAAATACATGGGGGGGGGGCACATGCTGTGGGTGTTGTTTTGACAACAATACATGTGCTACATGTGCTGAACAGGAAGTGTCACCTCCTAAGGCATATTTATTAGTAATGTCAGTCTAGCTAAGCTAATATGGAATTGAACATGTCAGCAGAGCTACAACAGAGTACATAGGGATTCTCATACAATTATTGCACAATATAAACTATTTTGGCATGGTTAAGCTTCTTCTTTTTTTTTAAAATTTTTGTCAATGAATTGTTCTACACACACACATAGATTTACCACTTGACGCACACTTTGTTCTTGTCCCAGACATGTGAACATTGTAAAATTCAAATCCCCGTACATGTAGTCTGTGTGTGTGTGGGTGGGGGGTGGAAGGGGGGGGGGGTGAGCATAAAGATGGGACAAGGAATCAGCCAGATAGAGAGAGGCTCAATGGCCAATATACATTATTATGGTCTCCCCGGTGCAGCAGGGCGACAGATTGTTTTTTGCATCCTTTTCTTCTTGTTCTTCAACACATGTTGTGAAAGCAATAACTCAACAAAGATTTGACTTGGGAAATTGAAAATTTTTGTGAGTATGTTCCTATATAAGACCTTGCTTTGGATTGAAAATTGGTGACCTTGATGTATTTTCAAGGTTGTATGGGCATTTCATCTAAAATCGACGCGAATGTGATGGCTCCGCAAAGATTTTACATAGGAGGTTGGAATTTTGCATGATTCTGTACCATATTACAAACTAGGTTGGGATTGTGGATGGATGACCTTGACGTATTTTCAAGGTCACATGACAACTTTTTTAAAATAGTGCAGACACACTTGAAAAGGATTTGACTTAGGAGGTTGAAATTTTGTGTGATAATGCTTCTATAGAAGACTTTTACAAGACCTTGCTTGTGATTGCAGATGTTTGACCTTGACCTATTTTTCAAGGTCACAAGCACTTCCTTGAAGTTGTGGAAGTGATAAGGCAAGAAAGACTTAAGGTAGCAGCTTCAAATTGTGTGATTATGTATCTGTATAAGAGCTAGGCTGAGATTGTAGATGGGATGACCTTGATCTTTTTTTCAAGGTCACAGGGGTATTTCCTTGAAAATAATTGCAGATGTTATAGCGCCAGAAAAATTGGACTTGCACTTGGTCATCTCATTGAAGGCTATTTATAGGAAATGAACAACATTTGTGCTCACAGGGGAGGAATAGTTTCGGGTTGATGTTTTAGCAAAATCAACCATCATTGAAAAAAACACACACAACAACAACCAACCATTTATTCATTTCCTTTTCAATTTCATCAACAGTTGGTCACCAGTGGCTAAGTATAGGTGAAAGTGAAATTCTGTCTTTTGACATTTGAACAAAGGAAAAATTTTCTGTACCTAACTTGGAGCTCATTTCTTGGATTATTCCCACATGTGAACTTACTTTTGACTCGTGGAATTTTCATAATGAATTGATATACATGTAGTTATGCTGTTTGACTGGATTTGAGATGCTGCCGTGTAAACATGATAAATTTTTAACTGGTGCTACCACAATTGTGTTGAATGGTGTATGCCATATTTTTAATGCAGTTAAATGATGTCTTTTGGGAACTTGTGTTTCTTGTGCATGTAGATGATTTGTCTACAGAAGGTGCAGCTATCTCTGCTAAGGTAGCAAATCACAACATGGACACTATCGGTGCTGTTGTGCTAAACAGGAAAGGGATAACGAAGTAGCTCAATAGATCATTAATGGTATCTTGACAGATAGGTACTTTTTCTCATTTGTCTAACATGTCATATAACATGACAATACTCTGTATCATGTTATTTTTGTATGTGCTTTGGTCCCTCTTGGACATAATGCAATCAAGAAAAAAAAAATGTATCAAGCTCATCCCAACATGTATCTTAGTGCCTTTATTCTCACATCAGTGTAAAAAATAACTACTGGAATTAAAAGTTTTTTTACCACAGCAGGACAAAGAATTTTTCTGCTAAACAGCTCCATATTTTCACACTGGATGACCCAAAACCAGTACATTCATTTTCCTTATTAGGAATATGAACAGTTCAAACATTTGTTTGAAATTCTGAGCTACATGGTAACGAAATTGAAACTAGGCTTTGAGTCGAGAATGTGCATGTGCATAGATGTGCACAATGTAGCAACACAATTGTTACCCCTCATTATAAATATGGTATCATTTTCAAATCCCTGCCAGTGCCTGATGAGACCTATCCAAGCTTGAAACGCGTCGCACATTTGCTGTTACTGTCTTGGCTACTTGCATGTCATATTTGATAATGCAACAAAGTATTACTATTGTATACATTGTTACTAAAACAACTTTTTTTCACCAATTGAACATGATAAAACTGCTCAGGCAGAGGTATTGATTATGCAATATACATGATCAGCCACAAAAAAAAAAAGGATTTATTTACTGCTCATCACTGGTGTCTACTTTTAAGCTAACAGACTCATTGTTAGGAAGCCATCTGGATGTACATATATGCACACTGTTCAATATGAGAGGTGAATATAGCCTCATATTGATGATTTATGTGCAGATCAAAAGAGACAACATGATGGGCATCCTGGCATCATTTTAACTATCATTGTCCGTCAGAACTATGTGTGAATGGAAGTTGATGTTCAGTTGCAGTTAAGCCCACTCTTTGGCCAACCTCTCTTATGTGCCGTCTGTTTGTATGTGATCAGGCCCAGGTCCTCCCAGTGGCTTTTCATTGCTTAGTTTATACTTGTCTTAACTCTTTCACTTCCAAGTTTTGAACCGAGCTAACAGCTTTCTTTGGTGGACTTTGGGCACATTGCATGTCAAGGAAAACTGTTGACCCAGACCATCATATTATCTGGAACAATAAGCATGATAGCACTTGAATGAATAATCTTTTCACAAGGTATATGAATCTAGCATCCGTATTATAATTGAGAACAATTCGACTTAAGTAGTTTGACTTCAGTCCCAGTTGGCACTGAAAGAGTTAAAGGCCCAGTTGTCTGAGGCACCAAGCTCAAAGGTCCCAGCATCAAAAATACCTCTGTTATGTGGCCTGCCAGCTCATAAAACGATACAACTGTGAAGCTGTTGCTATTACATGTAAACTGACAGCACATTGACCCTTTAATAGAATTGAACCAGTTGAGCATGTAATCAGTCAGGTCAAATTCTGCAGTGAACACTGTTTAATTTCCCAGTTTGGCTTATTTTGAGGGCCTAGATGTGCCCCTGTGTTACCATTGCTGTACTGCTTTGTTCACTACTGCATAAATAGGTGGTACCTTCAAAATTATATGCTACCTTTGTTTTGACATGAAGGATATTCTTTATGTAGGATAGGCCACATTTGATTTTTACTCCCAGCACACAAAGTGCCGCAGGGCATTGTCCGGGTCCCCAACGTCGTTTGTCCATATTGTTGACATTACTGCGGTATCTCAAAAAATATTTGTCTTGGCTGTTCCAAATTTTTGTCACAGAAGGACCTTATGATGGACCAGGTTCCTCTTAAAAACCAGATTCCTCTGATTATTTTTTTACCTTATTGTGAAATTTTTAATGTATTTATTTGAAAGCCATTGGAGTTGCATCAACCTTGACAATGTTATTGTGATATCTCAAACCAGCTTCCCCTGATTATTTTTAAACTTTTTATGAAACTTTTAATGTATTTATTTGAAGGCTGTCAGAGTTGCGTCAACCCTGATAACATTACCATGATATCTCAAAAAATATTGACCACAGCTTTACCAAATTTTTGTCACAGATCTATGCATCTTATGATGGACCAGGTTCTTATTTTAAACCAGCTTCCTCTTTGTAATTATAAATTTTTTATCAGACTTTAAAGTATTTATCATCAAGGCCATCTGAGTGGTGTGTAAGGGGACAACGTTGCCATAATATCTCAAGGATCCAATGCAGCTTCACCCAATTTTTTTGATATGCACATTACTCCTACTGAAAACCAGCTTCCTCTTATTGTCTCGCCAGCGTTAGCTGTTTGCGAGACTAAGCTGTCACTTTCCGGACGTCCGTCCGTCCGTCCGTCCGTCCGTCTGTCCGTCCGTCAGTCCGTCCGTCCGTCAACCAAAAACTTCGGAGTGGCATTATTTCACTAACTAGATCAGATAGGGCTATCATACTTGGGTGGATGATTGATTGTAATCATCACTAGAGATGTGAGCCATCAATGTTACACTTCATTGATTACTTCTTGCTTCATTGAGCATTGGAGAAAAACTTCGGAGTGGCATTATTTCAGTAACTAGACTACATAGGCCTTTCATATTTGGGTACATGATTTAATGTAATCATCCCTAGAGACGAGGGTCATCACTGTCACACTTCATTGATTACTTCATGCATGATTGAGCATTGGAGAAAAACTTCGGAGTGGCATTATTTCAGTAACTAGACTACATAGGCCTTTCATATTTGGGTGGATGATTTATTGTAATCATCCCCAGAGACGAGGGTCATAACTGTCACACTTCATTGATTCCTTCATGCTTGATTGAGCATTGGAGAAAAACTTCGGAGTGGCATTATTTCAGTAACTACACTACATAGGCCTTTCATATTTGAGTGGAAGATTTATTGTAATCATCCCTAGAGACGAGGGTCATCACTGTCACACTTCATTGATTACTTCATGCTTGATTGAGCATTGGAGAAAAACTTCGGAGTGGCATTATTTCAGTAACTAGACTACATAGGCCTTTCATATTTGGGTGGATGACTTATTGTAATCATCCCTAGAGATGAGGGTCATCACTGTCACACTTCACTGATTACTTTATGCTTGATTGAGCATTGGAGAAAAACTTCTGAGTGGCATTATTTCACTAACTAGACTAGGAAAGGCTTTCATGCTTGGGTGGATGATTCATTGTAATCATCCCTAGAGATGAGGGTCATCACTGTCACACTTAGAAGCTTCAGAAGCCTGTTGAAATTGGATGACCTCAACTGATTTCAACGACCTAAATGTATTTTCATGGGTGAAATGCAAAACGTGGCGTTACCACTGCAACTTTTGACGAATTCAAGCCAAGTTTACCAAACTTACACCACCTTTGCTTCTTAGGAAAGCTTTAGAAGTCTATTGAAAGTGGGTGGCCTTGATGTATTTTTGACCTACTTTGGAGGTCAGATGCATTGCATCCTCGAATGTACAATGCTATTCATGGCCAAGAGTCAAACCAAGTTCACCAAATTTATACTAGCTTTGCATCTTACAAAACGTCAGAAATCTCTTGCAAGTGGATGACTTTGACCTACTTTTGACTCGACAAATCTTATTTTCCTTGTGTGTCTTGGGTATAGGTGATTGTAGGTCCCTAGTTACTATTTAACATGAATAGCAAAGTACCTATGCTTTATTTTTGGTGTTCTTAAATTTATCTTGAAGTGTCCTTTGAAGGTCAAACTTAGGTAACTGAACATATGAAGTCATGTTGGCCAAGGGGTATTAAGTGCTTTACATGACATCTATCACTACGAAGCTTGAAACTGGCATGTCAAGCTCTGATTTGTATTAAGATGTTATATACTTTATTGGCCATTTTGTTTAAAAAAAAAAAAAAAAAAGTGGTATATTCTGAGTAAATATATTGAGATTTACTTGATACATTCAACATCTATTAAATACCATTATAATGTTTGGTCTTACAATTACATTGCTACTGAATGCTGGCGAGACATTCATGCCCCCTGGGCATGGCTCTGGTCATTTTTAAACTTGTTATGAAACTGTCAAAGTATTTATTTGATGGCCATGTGAGTGACACACAGTACAGTTATCTCTGTCACTGGAACTTGCCCCAAGGACACATCCAAAAGTGCTCCTTCATTTCAGAGACAACACAATGGAAATTGTATATAAGATATTCTACTGCGAAGTCTAAAAAAATGCAGAATTGAGATTGTGGGCCCCTAGGACAATCCATTCTCTGAATGCTATCTTTTAAGTTTAAGTTTAGAACAAAAATTTTATATTGGAGGGCATTTGTGATACAGAATCTGCATCATCTTTAAGGCTCCCCCAAATGCATTTCTAAAGTTTCAGCCATGGCTTCATACTCTTACTGGTGCCATGTTGGTTGGCACATTTAGTAAGACTATATATGTCATAATTCATCAGCATTTTAAAATTTGTAAAAATGGAAACATTATAATATATATATATATATATATATATATACATATACTACAATTGAAATGCATTTTTATGTGAACTTTTTAGGTACACAGATCTTTGAAAGTGTAACTATATAACTCATGTTACAATTTTCATAATGTGTTCTTTTTATACTTTAACAGCTGAGACTGAACCACATGAAGGAAAAAGAAAGGTGGAATCCCTGTGGCCTATTTTCAGAATTCATCATCAGAAATCTCGCTACATATATGATTTGTTTTACAGAAGAAAAGCTATAAGCAGAGGTAATTAAACTTACTATTCCTCTTTCCATGTTTTAATTCAATTTTATTTATTTGGGATGAAATGCCTGCATGAAACACCACTGAGTATATCGTGTGGGCCAGCATTAGAAATAATTATTACAAGGTTCGCACAGAGCTTGAAAAGGCTTGAAAAGTATGGAATTTGAATGCCCTCTGTTCCAGGCCTTGAAAAGTATGGAATTTCATAAAGAAGTCTTGAAAAGTATGGAAAATCGATGTTCCGGGTTAAACAAAAACAAACAGAATGAAAAAATCTATTTGTGTGACTTTATTTTAATGTTTGTTGCAATACCTACGATCATAGTTTATTTTCATTGCTAAATATAGCATCTATGGGGTTTTCTGCATTGCACAGCATCATGGGAGGCACCTTTTTCAACTCTCAATGCAACGGGATTCCTGGCAAGATTTGAAAAACAAGAGTGCGTCATTTTGATTACGAGTGATGGTCCATCATGAATTCAGGGCTCGACATTTCGCATGTCCGAAAGCTCGGGCTTGTCAGAATTGGGCTCGGGCTGTTGGAAATAAAAAAGTGCTATCCCTGCGGGCTAGTTGGAATTTTTTACTAGTAAAATCCGTCAAAAAATAATAATATTTTGCAGGGCAAATTCATCAGCAAATTAACATCAAATGCTATTTATCGGTGGGTTCAAACAGTGTTAGAAAAAAATACGTGCCGTGAGATGACTTCCCGGGCAAAAACAGCACACAACTGCCAGTCACGCGCAAGTGACAGCGTGGACACTGGATTAGATCTGCGGTGAACTGATGCAGTCTCACAGACTGATTTGGGACACATTCGGCAATTCCCGCTATCCCATACCTTTGCGTATTTGCCTGTGACTCCAAATAATTGTTGCAATAAACACCGGAATCTCTATTTTCGTATGCTGCAACAAAAACAAAGCTTCCCGTTTGTGTGTTCCCTCCGTAAATTTACACATGTTCACTGGGCGGAAACCATGATGAAAACACCATAGCACGAGCCTTGATTGGCTCATTTTTGCATGTGACTCAATTGACCAATCGGGTGATGTGTTGTGCGTCAGACCACATGGCCAAAGCAGCTGTTTGTGTACAGTTGCAGGAAAGATGTTGACGGTGCGCATGCTCGATATCTGATTTGAAATATTAAAATTTTCGTTTGAATTTGATTTAAGAATACCGTTTATTGCGAGGAACTTGCCAATACTGTATACGCAAATTTACTACGATGTACCGATAGCATTCATGGTAGGTACGCAAACGATATGCATCCCATCAGTGCATCACGCCATCCGAGGCAGAGAGAAAGGATTCTGAACTGAAGCAAATGCAACTATTTAATCGTTATTTAAGTTTATACGGTCTCCTATAGTCCCAGAAATTACAATGTATTTTTCATCGTTAGTCACCCCAAGCAAATAGCTTACTTTCAATTTGTATTTTTGATATTTTGCCAGTTTCACTGTCAAACAGTTGCAGCTAGAACCATAAAATTTGACTTGTTTTTTTTTTATTTTTGCAAGCGACAATAAGGGGCAAATACATTTTAGGGTAAAGCCTAAAGGGTTTGTCTAGCCTAGGCCTTAGCATTGTTAGAAAAAAACGATGTTTATTGAAGTTTTATCAGGACAAGTGGATTTTGAAATCTACTTGCCCAGCGGACACGTGATTTTTAAAAAAATTGTCGAGCCCTGAATTATGGATAAATGACCGTAAATGTTTGCCGCATGCATAAATTGTGCACCAAGCCGCAACAACAATGGTAGGCTGTACATATAATGAACTTTGGCTTGGAAACCCCAAATAAAAGGACTGGGTTTTGCCTGTAAAACAGGACAAATACAGCGCAAGATGCAAGGTGTGTGAAAGTAATGTGCACTTGAAAAATATGGGGGAAGCAGAGCTTGCTAGTATCAAACAAAAAGTTGTTGTTTTTTTTGTTCAATATATAAATTGTATACATTGGTCCCCCTCTCTGAAGCTAACCCCAAAGTCAAAGAGATGCCACTCCCTCTGCAAAGGCTACTTTGCCGCAAGTATGGCATTTTCATTATATTTTCCCCCTGAAGAGAGACCACCTCTCGTAATAAGGAAACATTTGGGGTGGCCTTATAAGAGGGTTTGGAAAGTACTTGAAAAAGTATGGAATTTTGGCTTTGCTTTGCTGTATGAACCCTGTATTACCATTTAGGAGACCTGTTGTGTGGTAAAATATTGATCCACATTTGTTTCTATTTTCTTACATTTGTGTTAGGAAGCTTATTTCTCTTGAGCACACTCAATCAAGTAGACAGACTTTGAGAGGGCAGTGTATACTCATTACTGGATGTATTCATTTAAAAGAGCAAATTTCCATATACAGCTGATAGTTTTGAAGCCCCAAAATTGAAACAACAAAGTTATGTACATTTAAGAAAGAGAATCATTTAGAATTTGCCAGGAAATATGCTATTTCATTGTCAAATGAGATCAATAACATGGTGCTGTTCTGTGTGTTTCAGAGTTATATGAGTACTGTCTAAAAGAAGCCATTGCAGACAAAAACCTGATAGCCAAATGGAAGAAACAAGGTTATGAAAACTTGTGCTGCCTTAGATGTATACAGACAAGGGATACCAACTTTGGAGCCAACTGTATTTGCAGGGTACCTAAATCTAAGCTAGAAGAGGTTTGTGTAAAATACCAATTGCTGTGGTCTCAGATGAGATATGAGATATTGTAATTTGCATTAATAAAAATTCCTGCGTTTTGAACTCTATGATTCAGATATTTCATTCCATATACTACTTCATTATCATCTTATTTTTTCTGTTTATTGTAAATCCTATGCATTCCATTTTCTCTATTGATACCAGTCCTTACTATAGTGTATAGGACGATTTTTGTCATTTGGCAGTGTATTTTTTCAATACTGTAAATTGCTTTAATTTTGCTATATTCTTATTTTCGCTGATGGCACAAACCGTGAAAATAAAAACACAGTGAAATAGAATTTTACATCGTTTGAATAGGAATTATGTCCAAAACAGTGAAATGAAAACTAAGGTGAAATGTCAAAAATGCAAAACCACGGAAATTTATACACGCAAAAATAAAGCATATTTACAGTAGTCTGTTGTAAAGGATTAGTCCCTACTATTGTCCCTAAAAGATCATACCAATTTTAAAGCGTCATCACTGTCTGTCTATTTAATTTGCATTCATCATATTATGGTCATTCACCAGCCAGATTTGTTACTTGGTATCCTAGAGGTACTGGATCAGACTGTGGTCTAAGGTTGTGCATCAACCCTTCATAAGGCTAGATGAAGCAGGAAGACTGACAGATTTGAATCCAGAAAGCAGGGGAGGCATATCCATGAATCTTGACATTCACAGTTTGTTCAGTTTACACTGATTTAAGCTTCAGTATGTGGACAAGTAATATTTGAAAAATTACTGAGAGTTCATGGGAAGAACATTTTTTTATTTTGTGTCACTTTAAATCACAGTGGCATGTATTAGTCATGTTTTCAGGGCAGTAGGGAGGGTTAAGAAAAACAAGAATGTTTCCAATGCAGGTCACCGTAGGGGGCACATACTCTGATTTACAGATTCAAGTTTCTCTCACATAACAAAACTGGTTATTTAGCTTCTGTGACACCTTGAAATGTTTCTGATGAGGGACAAGGGATATTTTTTTGCCTTTTGTTTGCGTTTTGACCATGGAATACCTATTTTATTTACTTAGAATTTTTTTTCACAGATGATACCATTTGCTTGGGCAAAAAAAAAATCAAATTATAATGTCTTTAGGCAGTAAATTAAACAAAAAACAACCCCCCACAAAATTTCATAGGAAGCAAACTGCCATATGAGGTAGGTGCCTCCCAAACTAACAGTGCTATTTATCTAGTCCTAATGTACTCGTATTAGGCATTTGAAAGTACATGTACATGTACAGTGCCTTTTATTGAGGGACCACCCAACTGGAAAGACCACATTTACTTAGGGATTAATACAGCCACAGAGGGGGTTGTTCCTGTACCCTGATTTGTGTGTTATAGTGACAGCCAGGTCACAGTACAGACACAGTCCCCAAGTTAATGGTTTCAATCCCTTTCCTGTTGTAAACATGATTACAGCACATTCATATTAGCTGTGGGGCTGGTCTAGCCTGTATATCTTAACAAGGAAGAACCTGTATATGAGGGCAATCCCTCAATCAAACAATCAAAATGTGTTGCACCTGCAAATATAGTGTTTTTTTTTCTTTTTCAGAAAAGTGATAAGTCATATTCTATAGATAGATCCTGAGGTTGAAATTATCATATTTCAACTATTTTTCCCTAGAAGTCTTAATGCATTTATCAAGTCACTAGCATCATGGCAGATGCTTACTACCATTGCCTAGCTGGTGACAGAACAAGCTATTTTGGCCAGAAGTTATTATGGACATGTGTTGTACGTGTATTGCTAAATAGGCCTAATTTATAGTAATAAAATAAATGGAAAGATGCTGTTTGGTGGGGATCAATTGGGACTTTGGAGGTTGTACTAGCATTTATAACCTCTTATTCTGCATTCCTATTGGTCAATCCTCATTTATGGGGTAATATAATAGTTAGGGCCCTAATGCTATCATTTTCCTGTTATTGTCCCACTTTGAACAAGAGGCCCATGGACCTAATGTTCTGCTGACATATAATTGGATGTCCATTAGAAAAATTCATTCCCTAAACTGCAGTACCTCAGTGACCTTGAGAAATTGGGTTGAGGTCACTTACATTGTGTAGTATCTAACTTCCACATGATACACGTATGGTACATTTAGCATTATTAGTCACATTCTGTATTAACCTGTTGAATTCAGTATGCTAGAATAATGTGCTTAAGGGGTCAGCCATTTTTAGTAAACATTTTTACATCAATACATAGAGTATACAGGGGTGAGGGGGTCAAGATCAATGTACATTTCAGCTAATTTTGAAAATGCTGATCAATATTTAGTAAAAAAATCAACATTTTCAAAGTAATCTTTGGGGGCGGGGTTACAAGAAGGAGTACTCTGTGTATGCTTTTGAAAATGTTGATAATTTTGGCTAATCCCTGATGACCTTGAAAGATAGGTGACAGGTGACTAAAAATTTTTACAAAATTTGACCATTGACCTAATGCATATTTGATGTAAATTTTATGGTGCTCTCTGAATTTATTGTCGCAATTATTAATTTAATGTTTTTTTTTTCTGAATTAATTTAATGTGTTTTAACATATATGATATCACATATAGTCCCAATTAATACCACCACTTGTGTCACCATGACTGTAGATGTAATGACCATCATGAAAAAATCATTTCCTGAAATGCATTTTCTCAGTGACCTTGACAGAGTAAGTCAAGGTCATTCATATTATGCAAATCAAACTTTTATGTATGATTCACTTTTGTGGTACATTTGGCACCACTACCCTGATTCTTTTGTAACATGGAGTTCAGTGTCCTTTACCGAAGTGATTAATGTGACCTTGAAAAACAGGTCACCAAAATTTTACATGATTTGACCATTAGCCCAATGCATATGTGATGTAAATGTTGTGCTTCCAACTCAATTTATTATTGCAGTAATAGATTTAATATGTTTTTGACATCAATGATGTTAGTTCCAATTAATACCACCATTTGTGCCACCAGGACTCCACACAACATAGACTTTTGTTTGTATAATGCTACTATATGGATATAGTCCAAAGTGAAGATGTAATGACCATCTCAAAAAAACAAAAAAATCCCCAAATGCCTTAAGGAAGTAGTTTAAGGTCAGCTGTATTATGCAACATCAAACTTCTGTATACATATTTGTCTCATATTTAATATCATTAGCCTCATTATTATTCAAAGTATTGAATTGAATGTATTTTCAACAAGTTTGGGTCTGTATCTTCTGTGGTGATGCCACCAAATTTTGGCACAATTTCTTTTTGCTGCTCAACATTCCTGCCAAGTTTGAATGGAAAACTCCTCCAAAAACACTAATCTCAAAATTTTTATATTTTGGACCACATATGATAGGTGGTACTACCAATATTAATAACAACCTAGGTTTTTATCCCCTTTATAAGGCTTGAAAGTTATAGGGAGCTTACTTGAAAACCGTGGATTATATTGCATTCACAATAAAGTTTAAGGATAGATGGGCTGACTTTGACCTCTGCCACTTTGGGTTAGCAGAGTTAACGATGACATTTGGAGCTGTTTAGAGTGTTCTCTAAAGACAGGGCCCATTATTTAAAGCTTACATATACATTTTAATTTTGGAGTTTTTTTTTCTGGAACAAGTAAATTTTTCATCAGAACAAGTTAGATTCTAACTTAATGCAGATTTAAGGATATAAATCAGGTTATCAGTGATCTTAGTGAAGACTGATACTTTTCTGTATGTAATAACACTGTAAAGTCACGTAAAATTGTAATAAAGTATATCTGTAGAAAGTACAAACTAAAGATTTATGTTATAACATTGTAGCAATGATTTGGGGAAGCAGTGTATTCAAAGCAATAAAGTGTGAAAAAGGTGATTGTCATTCTTTGATACACCTTGTACATTTTCACATATTTTGGCATCAATTTACGGCAAACTGTAGAACACTCTGCATATAAAAAAAAAAAAGAAAAGAAGTGTATCAGATTGTAAATGTGTGTTGTTTTTAAGATACAGGTGTTTGAAGTTGGAATGATGACGCATCAAATGAAAGTTAATTTAAAATGGCTCATGGCAAAATGGCACCAATTTAAAAAAAAATCTGAGACATCCCTTTTTGATTCATTCCACAAACTTCAGTTTGCTGCAGATTTGAAGTCCCCATCTATAAAAATGAATGAGCTGCATTGATATTTATGATGCTCTCTTGTGTAATTAATACATGCAATTATAAAAATGTTGCCATCATCGAACATAAAAATGTTATAAACAGAAGTTCCAGCTTGTTAGCTTTTAGAAAATTCATACTTGACCACCCTTAAAATGTGAATCTAGGTTTATATGTTCCAAGCAGTAAAACTCACTGCTAACTTAACACATGTGGTTAATCCAGTACTTGTCTGAGACTGAAACAAAGTGGTGCCCAGACAAGTGTCAAAAAAAGAGAGAGAGAGAGAGAGAGAGAGAGAGAGAGAGAGAGAGAGAGAGAGAGAGAGAGAGAGAGAGAGAGAGAGAGAGAGAGAGAGAGAGAGAGAGAGAGAGAGAGAGAGAGAGAGAGAAGAGAGAGAGAGAGAGAGAGAGAGAGAGAGAGAGAGAGAGAGAGAGAGAGAGAGAGAGAGAGAGAGAGAAATGCTGTGAAGCATTGTGCGTGTGCCTTAATTGACAGTGTGGGACATGCATGTTTATGTGCCCACTGGGAAATTAAGATTTTGAACATCAGGAGCATTCCTTTTCGTAAATTAAAGGCAGTTCATTAAATTTGTCTCTCTATGTTACAATAGGGCAAGATCGTCGAGTGTGTACATTGTGGATGCAGGGGATGTTCTGGTTGAAGAGAAGAGACAGTGATCAAGCTGGAGAACATCAAGTGGACGCAATATGCAGTACCTGCTGGTACCTCAGGGCATGTTATTCGCAAGCGGACAGACATTTAAATCATGAAGACACTAATGTAAATTATATAGCATTATGTACTTTTACAAAGCTGTCCATCAACCTAACCGTCTTTCATGCTGAGTGTATACATACATAGCATGGAAACGTTTGTAGATATTTATGCTTGTGAAAAAAGAGCAAGTGAAATTTCTATTGCACTGGTGATATGTATACATCTGTACCCAACAGAAGCATTGAATTATGACATTTTGCTGTGACAAGATGCTGTGTATCATTTGTGAATTTACTTGAAGTTTAAAAAATCATTGATCAAGGGAACACATAGTTGTTTTATTCTACTTTCAGTTGCTTGTCCTCAGAAAAAGTTTTCATGTTACCGGTATATCTCACTTGAACACTTGCTGTGGGGTTAAAAGTACCTGACTTCATTGACATAGGAAAAGGTACACAGTGTTGCAATGTCAGTTTTTTTAGGTATTTTGAACAATCAAAGCAGCAAGAAATTAAAATGTGATTGTAGCTGTTATATTAGCCCTGCACTGATCTAATGAAAGAAAAAATAATACTTGGAACTTTCGGGTTTCATCATTGTATTCATTGTGAAAATAAATCATCAAACAAAAAAATCCTTAGTATCAGTTTTCAGTGGATCAGCAGATCATGGCGACTTTCATTACTTCACAATATGAAGCAATCTACCCACTTCAATCCCTCATAATCTTGATCATTTTACCTGTAAACTAGCAAAAATCAGTAGTCGTCAAGTGTCTGCATCAGTGTTTTTGACTCCGTTCATCAATGACAATTTGACAAGGAATTGTACAGGACATCTGGCAGCACAGCATGTTCCCAGTCAACAGCTTTCCATAGTGTGGATTAGCACCCTACCCAGTCTAAACAGTCTTAATATGACACATGCATATTAACTTTTTCAGTGTTATTCACGTCTAAAGTTGAACTAAAATCAGACTAGTCTCATTTATTATTACTATCTCAGATTTGTATTCCTTGTAAAGAGACCTTTCATTCAAGTGCCAGCATGCGTATAGTTCCAGAGAAAAGCTGTTTACCCAGTCCAAAATTTTGCACTGAAAGGGTTAATATGAGGTGCATATTAATTTCCCGTCAAAATTGTTGGTGCTGTTGATAGGCAATGGTGGGAAGCATCTGCCAGGATGTGGGTGTACCCGAGGCAATGGCATATCAGGCCCACTGCCCTCAGCCTTCGCTGATTACACGTACTCAATGAAGCTTCTGAACTAGTCCTTATTCCCAAAATATATACATTGAAACCATGATCCTCAAGGGAGTTGCAAGGCTCGTTCTGGGACTTTTGCATTAATTGATGATGCAAAATTACAATCAACCTCATCTAATTCAGGGGCTGACAAATTCTTTTTCCCAGTTAGTCCTCAGGACTAGTTTAGGAGATCTTTACGTGTCCTGTGTATGAATTCACTAGTCCATATGTTAAAGTCCTACTCATAAAAATAAAATATTGTTAGATTGTTCCTTGGGCAAATGCATTGAAGTTTGCACATGCCCTGGTTGGCCTTTACTTGTCCTGGGGTAACAGACATGCAAATTGGTCAGAAAAAAATCTCTTCATGAGGAATATTTTAAAGCAGGATTGTTATCAAATTTGCTCCAAATAACTGTTCATTTGAGTTATGTCATTAGAATGTAGTTCTGGTTATCTGTTTTTAGTTTGTCCTGCTGACTTGAGAAAATTTAAGAAAAAAATGAAAACACAAAATTGTCATCAGCAGTTGAGAAGAGAATCACGCAGATGATTTGTTGCTGTTAAATCACTTTACTGGGGCAAATTCTTTGAATAATTATTAAATACATAACTTTTGTAAAATAGAAATCTTTATTGAGCACCAATACACCTGGCCATTACACTCATTCTGAATATACACCACACAACAGCATGCAGGTACACAGCCACAGTAAACATTCTCTTACAATGATGTGTACTTGGTGTTCTTCAACTGCATTAACAGGGAAGGAACAACACAAACACAGACTTGTCCTACCTTGTTTCCCTGTAAGCATTGTCACTCACCACCAAAAGTTTTACCCTAAGTCAACAGCTTTCCTTTGGCTGGGCACAACACCCACCCCATGCCAAGAAATCTGTTGACCTGCCACATATTATCATTATAGGTCTGGTCAATTTTCATCCAAACTGTTTTTCATTACTGTTAAAATTAGTCCAAAATGTTGAAGCAGACGACCTTTGATCATCGGCCCTTTTAAGGGGGAAAAGGATTACTGTCATTTGTAGCAATGCAATCAATTTTCATGATCATCTTTCAAGTACAGTTGTATTTAAATTTAATATGAATACACACGTATGAGAAACTGACTTAATATTTCAATACCAAGTAGCCACAAACTAGCATCAGTAAGAATTAAAGATTCACTGCAACTTAATCTTGTAAGAGTATTCAATTATAAGGTGAAATACTGGAGCTGTTACAAATTTGCAGTTCTGCAGAAACATTTGCATGCGTCCATCAAGTATCTCATACCCATCTAAATGACACACTTTGGTTTTACATGTTCATACATCATGTATTTAATTTCAAATCTTGAGCAATCTGCATATCTGTTGACAATTTAGATTTTGATGTATTTTTCTAAGAGATAGGTAACTGCTCACTGCAAACAGACAACAACACGACACAAACAAGTTCATTTAAATAAGTAAATAACAAGCTGCTTCTTGAATCTGCAGGAGATACAGTATGGCAGGTATCTGAGCCAATTTACCAACAAAAAGGGACCTCCTCTTAGCAGCATTTTGATAATGCGGTTGCTGCATTCTAGAAGTTACTGACAAGTATGAAGTACATGTATGTACCATGGTCTAGTATGTAAACTATCTGAGCTTTTTGTTAGTACAGTGATCCCTCTCTCATAAGGTAATCTCACATACATGAACACTAGAAATATGGCCTTCAGAGGGGTTGTCTCTTGTCAGGGGAAAAATATAATAATAATGCCATCTCTGCTGCAAGGAGAGGAGACAGGTCTAAAGGTATGGTATCTATTCAGAGGGCTCTGGTAAAAGGGGGATCACTGTAGACCAGTACATGATGCATTGGTCAGACATTTTACAATCGTCTTCACATTTTATAACACTATTTCACGAAGATGATGACTTTAAATCATTGTGAAATTAAAGCAAAGAGAACAGAGAAAAATGACATACATTTATTGTATGCAGTTAAATGGACAATGCGACAACAGAGATAAACAACTGATAGTCTCGTCTTTTCTCACAATGCTGCCAAACTTGGCAATGTGCAGCATGTGGAAGCACACTATCACTTAGAACTTGTATTTTTAAAAAAAATAAAATATAACATGTATACAGGAAATGTGTAATAATCTTGGCTTCATGTCATTCTGATGGCGCATAACAAGATTTTACAAAGAGTGACACAGTAAATGCAATGACTAGGTTGCAAGTTCACTGATTCATTTACATGTACTTATTGTGTCAGGAAAATGCTTTCCAAGTACATTTTTTTCTGTGCACATGTATGCGTATAATTTATGGTTGTTGGGAAACTCTTAACTAACACCTTTGGTACCATGGTGCATGTATCCTTGTGCAGATAGAGACCTCCCTCATGCTCCAAGTAGTAGCAGGGACTCAAATTTTGTCCATTCTACAGAGTGAACCAAAGTGTGTGGAATGCTATGTGTACACAAAGTGTGTGTAGCAGTCTGCCATCACGGAGATGCACATTTTGAGTGGATGCATGCATGTAAAACAAGCATGCTGACAATTGGTTTTGAAACTTCATCAGCTTCAACATGGACCATGCAACACACAAATTTACAACACAAACCAGATGGCAGCACTGTATGGTGCCCTGGCGTAATTTTCACAAGATGAAATCTCAAAGTAGCTGACCTGTTTAGTTTGACATCTTTGTTGTGCAAGACAATCATGAACTTGAACATAGTTGAAGACAAAATTTAGTGACTCCAGTTTATCCAGCAGACTTCATGCTATACATGGTGTGTTATCATTTTTTGTTTTTTGTTTTTGTTTTTGTTGTTAAAAGATTATGTTTTTAACAAACATTTGATCCGAGTCAAAAGAACTGTACAACAGTGTACATTAGTACAAAGTGGTTATGTCTGCACTTCATTCTGTTCCTAAGCTCTTTCCTAAATTCACACTTTTGCATAGCACATTACTTGATGACTGGGTGCTGCTACATGGAAATTGGACACATTCATGCTGATAGGAAATATTACAAGTTTTTCTTTCTTTGGTTTAACTGTAAATTGTCAAATTAGTATAGCTTTCCCTAAAGTTCTTTACCCTTAAAATTCTATGATACTGAGGCAAAAATCATGGTTTTAAAACTGGTCTCTCGATACATCAAACAGGAGAAGCTATGGCTTTAATGTAAACATGTTTGCTGTATTAAGCAATTCCCTTAGTCGTTGATGATTTTCCAGGGAAAGCCGACAGTCTTGACTACATGGACTTGAAAACTGAGACAGTCATAACAGTGTAATCCTGAGTGTATAAAATAAAGTACAAACACATGGAAAAACACACACATAAAAACCAAAATCAAATCCATTCAAGATTTGGGATAAAATTCATCTGAGAATGAAGCAACAAACATAACAAATGTTTCCATCATAAATCAATGTATTAACCCTTAAAGTGTTAATCAAGGCTATTCTCATTTTCTCATTACCTTTAAACATATTATGGTTAATAGATCCAAATTCCTCATGAAGATACCTTTCATTCAAATACCAGCAAGTCAATCTAAAGCAAAAAGTAGTCTTAGTCAACAGCTTTCCTCGGGACACATTGCATGCATTACATGCAAAGTGTCGCAATGAAAGCTGCTGACTCAATCTTAAATCAGCGCTTTAAGGGTTAATAGCTGCTCTTTACAGGGCATACAGAAAAACTGTATTTATCTGAAATATAAGAGAGCTGTTCCTCACATTCATCAAGTTCCTATGTAAAAGTAACATATTTCATGCAGTATAAACATAGTTCAGGTGTACTTGCCTGCTTAGCAGGCCCATGATGTTATGTTTTGGTTACAGAAATGCTAGCCATGCATGTCCTATCTCATTGCTCTTATACTGCACTGTGCTGTTCACAGCATTATGCCCAGAAAAGTGCTCACTGGAAGTTTTATTGGGATCTCTTTATTAGCTTGGAAGCACTAATTCTTGGGACAATCATTTCCAGATGGAGGCAACTTAGCTGTACCTTCAGTGGATTTTGAATCATTACCCATCACATATCATTTATGACCAAACTGAGATAGTGGCCCATGGGCTTAATGCTCTGCTGACATATAATTATAATCTGATTACTATCACCAAAAATCATTATCTGAAAAGTATTCCTTCAATGACTATGGTAATCAATGGAGGTCATCCATATTATGCAATATCAAACTTCCACATGATACACATTTGTGGTACATTTGGTATCATTCACCTTCTTTATCAAAATATATGAATTAAATGTCTTTCTTAGATGCTTAATGACCTTCAAAAGGCACACAATCATTGGACCATTGTGATCCAAAAGTACGTCACCAAATACAGTTTTGTGAACAATATATTCAAGTGCAATTTTGATCTGGAGTCTGAATCCTCTTTGTCATTGATGTCCAAACTACACCCTGCCATTACAAAATATTTTTTTTCAACTGAACAGGCCCAGTGACCTGACAAAAATAGGTCAAAGTCACTGACATTAAATAACTTATGACTATTGGACATGCTCTATGTATGCTATAAATTTGGCGTGTCTAATTCAATTAGTTTTCAAGATGAAATTTTACATTGTTCAACACATTTTGGCTCATAATTTGCATCAAGTTATAGCTGGTGCCACTAGTATTACATGCAACTGAGATTTTGAGCTCCATAATCTCTTTAAATTTCATGGACACCTGTCACACATTAAGGGTGCTAGAGTGGTAACTTTCACATTTTGACCCCGATATTACATAATACTGTAGATGGTGCCACCAATATCAAATTCCACCTAGGTTTCATACACTTGATAAGTCCTGAAAGTTATATGGGGCTATCATGCAAACTGTGGACTGTGTCAAGCTCACAAGCGAAAGTTTAAGGACAGACTGACCTAGGTGATGGCATAAGCTCTGCAACCTATGGTCAGCAGAGCTAAAACCCAAGTATCTGTGAAAAGATTAACACTATTGGACATATATCACATTGGAGCCATGAAATTTGGGCTTCGTTATTCAGTTGGAAAGACTTGAGGCTGTGCTGAGAAAGTTTGTGGTGAATTGAAGCCTGTCACACTTGTTACAAGCTTTTGCATGTTTAGATGGATCTCATCTTGATCCAAACCCATTGCAGAAGTCAAGCCAATCCATCAAAACATTGATGTGATACAGAACTAATCGGTTTTAGTCAGAGCAAGGAGTCTGTAATGACTTATATAATATATATACTCCTTGGTCAGAGGGAGTAAAAATCCTGTTCTGTTTTTGTTTGTTTGTTTGTTTATTTGTTTTTTTTCTGGCACTGACTGAACCACTGAAGTGGAGATGCATGCATATGTATATGTACTTTGTACAAAATCTTGTACTGTTTTGTATATTTTCTTCGAGATCAGATTTTGTGCCATTTATAATGTATTTCACAACCAACCTCAAACAATACTGAAAATGTGTGTGATCATTCATCTGTGTAAAGTGATCAGAAAGATAGGGCTACAATATTTACAGTTAAAATCCTCACTGGGAAAGATATACTAAAATGGCAGTAAAGTATGCCAGCATCCTGGCATCTGCCTGGTATACTGTTAGCCAGTTAGGCTACACACTTGACTCGGCTGATCAAATTCGAAAGTTAGCTGAAATAATGTACATTTAATCATTTAAAAACAGTTGAACACAATTTGTAATACTGAACTCTTGAGCCTTACTCAACAAAAGTGGAGTATACCTAGAGGAACCTCTAGTAGGTGGTGCCACCTAGTGGCTGCAGCACCTTGGTTGATTGAAAGAGGTGCAAACCTGAACCTTCAGTAAGTGGTGCCATCCAGCGACTGTATGGTATGGAGGTTTATCCCACTTTTTTGGTGCTTTCGGCCTAACAAGATGACACAGCCATGAGTTCAGGGATAATGCTGCTACAGCTCAACAGTTTTCATCAACACTTCAACAAAAACTTTGTTTTTTTTTCAGATCATACATTGAAATCAAATTAATCTGTATTCTAATCAACTCAACTTCCCCATAAAATAAATCAGTGGCAAAAGTATCATGTTGTACACTATTATATAATGGTGGTGATTAATGATAACACATGATGTAACATAATATATGCAACGGAGCTGAATAAAGCAACCAAGCAACTCTTTGAGCAAAAATCAATATAAAAAGTTTAAATGCAAATTATTATAAAGCCTGAAATTCATCATTTACAAGTTCTTCCAAACACACAGAAACATTATTTCGTCACATGCACCTTTCAATCTTATCAAAGCTTACATGTACTCTAAATATTAACTCTTAGAGTGCCAGTCATGTCTAAAGCCGATCTACGTAAGTCAAACTAGTCTGAATTATTATTAGAATCCCAGAATTGTATTCCTCATAAAAAGACATTTCATTCAAGTACCAGAGTGCCTATAGTTCCAGAGAGAATATCCTAGGTCGACAGCTTTTCTCGGTGCACATTGGGTGCAGTGCACCAAATGTGCGCCGAGAAAAGGTGTTGACTCAGTCCAAAATTTGGTACTGAAAGAGTTTAATATTTAGGCAAACAGGGTGACTTAAATCTACCTTTCACAATTATTTGCCAAAGTTCAAAAGCACAGGATAAAGAAAGGCCAGTCCTGCATTTTACACCCACAAACATAGTCTAAACTTACGCCTTACTCCTGTACATGTACTTATTTTCATGTGAATACATTTTCATGGTTTCTGCATTTCACATTTAACGGAAGTTTTGATTCTGCTATTTTGTATGGCAAGCCGTTTTAACATTTAAGTAGGTTTATGGATATCCAAAATTGAATTCTTGATATCAATAATTATTTATGGGTATCCAAAAATAGTTTTTTACATCCAAAAATAATTTTTGATATCAAGAATTCATTTATTGATATCAAATGATTTTCAGATACCAAAAAATCATTTATTGATGTCCAAAAGTGAATTTTTGATATTCATAAATCAATTTTGGATAACAAAAAATCATTTATGGATACCCATAAATCGGATTTAATGTTACAACGGCTTGCTGTTTCATCGGGAGCAAATAACTCCATATCACAAACAGGACAGGCTAACATCAACACAAATAGGACAAGCTGTTTTAACATTGAATCAGATTTATGGATTTCCGAAATTCAATTTTGGATATCCAAAATTCAACTTTGGATATCCATAAATCTGATTAAATGTTAAAACGGCTTGCCATAATTTGGACATATTTCCTATAGACCTCTATGAAATACACTACATGTATATCATTGTGTTTTGATTTTCACATTTTTGTGCCATCTGTGAAATGAGCAAAATAAAAGCACAGCAAAATTACATTATTTTTTAATAATTGATAATTTTCCTGTATGTGGATTGTCTCAAAATTCCTCATAAACACATCTTCCATTCAAGCACCAACAAGCCTAGTTTAGACCTAGTTACATGTACATGTACACTGCCTGGTAATTTGTATTTCAGTTACTACAACCAGGCAGCTGGCCCAGTGTACCTAGTAACATCCAGCAGCTGGAGGATGACTTGCCTGTCAAGGCCAAAACTACTGACCAAGGCAGTTGCCCACATAGAGGGGTGTGAAGGGGTTTTGTGTGAAGGTGTACTGGGCACTTTTATTTGCAGTCATTGTATAATGGAAGATACTTTATTTCCTGAACATGTACTCCTTGTCAGCCATTATTTCTAAATTTTCTTATTTACTGTACATGTGCCTTGTTGTGGAGCAAAATCATTATGTATACCAGCACACCAGGACCCCTACCATCACCCCCTTCAGCATAGCATGATGTGGTTTAAGTGGCCAGCTTTTGCACATATCTGGCCATGTCATTTACCAATATGATCAGGTGTCCAGTTTATGCAGTGGGTGCAAGTACTGGCCATGGCACTGACCAACATGGCCTGTGTGGTTTCAAAGTCCAGTTTCTGTACATGTATTCTTACACCAAAATCAGGGTTGCATGTATATGTCCCTGTTGTAAAATATATACAAAACTGGCAACACTGTTTAGTGTTCAGGGTCAAATTCTTCTTGCAAATATACACACTTCAAGCACACTAGTTTATAACTACATGTACAGTCTTCTATACATGTATATTAAACCCAACTGTTCATTTACACTGAAATGCAAAATGCCATTCAAGGCCTACAGTGGGAAGGTTTGTTCCAAACAAGACAGTCTCCCAATTTGCGTGGTATAACTGAAGTTGTTTGAAAACTCCTTCCAATCATCACTGCTGTAATATTTTTACCACATAAACACAGTTCTCAATACAAAGTCCCTGAACAAGTTAATAAGAAACAACTTGCAGTTGATCGACATTTATGGAAATCGGCAATCCATGCAAGATGACAATACATGGTGTACTAAGGTGAGGAAATACACAGCGTGTCCAATGGTAATATAACCAGTGTTAGCATAACCTTCATGTCTTTATCAATTCTACCACACCTGCACTCAAACTGTGTAAAAGGAACCCAATGAAAAAGACACAGCACATGTAAAAAAAGTTCCATGCCAACCTGACACAAATAGCAAAGGACCAAATTCCGCACCCTAATTGTCAAATCTCACAGGAATAATCTTTGTAACTCATTATACAGCATGCATAGCAAATAAAACCAGCAGTTTTATATTGGTAGAAGCTGAACAAGAAGTCTGTGATTTTCTTTGACTTTAGGATGGGCAGTCTACCAGATGTTTCTATGCACTTTACTCCACGCTAACTTTCCATCCCTCAGTGGAAAATTTCATAGCAGAATAGAGTGTAATACTTCCATTGGTACTGCTTGCTTGGGCAGGGACCCCCTGTCCACCCCCTAATGAACCCAGTGGTGTTTCTGGTGCTTCTTTCTCAACAGTCCAGTCAAATGTGACTATTTTGTCTCCAGCTTCTATGGTGGCCCTAACTTTGCCTGTTTGTAGCACTTCTGTGTCAAATACCAGGACACATCCTCGTCTTAGCGCTGGTAGCTTGGTCAGCTTTTCTCGGCCATCTATGTACACCTTTCCTGAAAAATGTTTAAAAAAGCACATTGTAAACATATTATGCAGAATGAAAGACATTAAATAGTGAAGTCCAAAATCAGTTCTTTCATGTCTTGAGAAGAAGAATCACAGCTGATCATTTCTGAGGCCTTTTTAGCAAAGAGAGGTTTTGCTACTGGCAATTTTGGCATGCGTTTTAATTTGTCAAAATATTGTTAGCGCATTGGAGAAGCACCTTGAATCCAATGACTTTGCAATCAAGTTACAACCATGTGAGTATTCAGTGCTGAAGGTTGCAACTGTTTGGTTGCATATGTGCCAAAAATTACATGCGTGCCACAGCTTTTGACTGATTCAGCTGGAAAGTGTGACCAAAAAACAAAAAACCAAAAAAAAAAGGGAAAAAATCTGGTCTATTGCCCTTTTGTAAATTCTAATTTTGCAGCAATCAACTTTCATGTTATTAAAATTATTATTACTACGTGCCATGCAACCAACAGCAAGCAGGCCAGGGGTTGACTTGTATTTCAAGAACAGATGTAGACACGACTAGATTGTCAAAATGGATGAAACTGATGTAAAACTGGCATGCAAATATTGTAGTAAAGAACCCGAGCTAGCTGGAAAATCTCCATTTGTCACCGAAAGGGAAGTAAAGAAAAAAAAAAGAAGAAATTTGACTCTTTTGAAAATTATAAGCTAAGAATTATTCATAATGCATGCTAATTTCAAAACTTTTGGGGGAGGCATGCCCCCAGACCCTTCTTAATGGCTTCGTAATCTGCTTGCACTTGCCATATATGCCACTGCTCCTAAAAATTTATGCTTTAGGAGCAAACCCCTCCCATCAAAAAAAGAGACAGCTTACAGCCCTAGTATTAAACAAAAAAAAAAGCCAAACAACCCATGCCCCCCCCCCCTTTTTAACATGCATGTATCCTTAATTGACCCTCTATACCCTAATCTGTTCTATCCCCTGACAAACTTTGCACATATTATTTTTGATGACTGAGCCACAATGAACAAGGAAATTTTAAATTTGTGGATGCAAAATCTGCCTCCTTGAAGCGTAAAGTTGCCTGGGTTTTCAGTTGAAACAATTAAGACTTGTTTTGGAGCTAAAATTCCTGGGCAAATATCCTTACCGGATACCTAGTTTGTTTGTAAATAACATTTGGTAGAAACAACCGAGTCATACAGTTAGTTTAGAAACATGTGATTGCCTCAAACTCCTAAAAACTAGTATCGTGTTGGTAGTCTAGTATTAACAGGGGTGACTACCATGCAACTAATGGTAGTTTTATATTTAGACATTATAGATTGCAAATTTATTGATGCACAGAATTCATATATAAAAATGGCATTAAAAAACATAAGTTCATTCACAGCACAGAAGCTTGGGAGTACAAACCCTGATTCTAATTAGAGTGAATGGATTTAATGCCATTGATTGTCAAGGCATATCACAAAGCATCTTGGTTATTCAGGAGACCAGAAAGCCTCGCTGGTCATGAAATTTAAACAGACCATGTGGCCCATGAGGGCCCCTTGTGCTAATAATGAGTTGAAAATATGTTAACCCTGTGCCAAGCAAATTAAGTGCACCAAGGGAATTTGTTGACTAATCACCTTTATCATTCTTGATGAACAGAATGAAGCAAGCAATATTTATAGTCTATATTTATTTACAGTCCTACACACACATTGTGAGTTGAGAATAATGTCTAGATTATGTTGCGTACCTTCTATTGTAACAAATATACTGCTAATACCCATCAATGACTGTACCCCAGCATTGGTGGAGGCTATTGCGATGCCATCACCTGGATCAACATCACCACTTTCAAGGATTTTAAAGACAACAGAATGTCCACATATATACGTGGGTTCACTAGTGAAAATGACTCGTCCACCTTCACTGCAGTCTCTGGTAGCAGTTTTGTTTTCATTGCTAAGAGTATATCCAGAAGTTTGGTGCCACTCTGAAATGAATACATATTCACAAGATTAAGGACTATAAAATATCTCATCTGTTGTATCGTGGGAGCACATAGTCCAGACATTGTAAAGTTAACATTAACAGGCAAATGGAACTGGTACACTGTATTGTCACATGGAAACTTTGTGGGAAGTATAATTGAAATAAACATTTATGAAAACAACATAAAAAATATGAGAGCTTTTAAACAATGAAATCTTCTATTAACCCTCTGGTTTCTGAACCAATGGCTTTGCACCCAGGACAGCAGTTGACCAATTGTCTATATTACTTTTCCTAAAAATAATAATAAAAAAAAAAACAAAAACAAAAAAAACAGGATGCCATTTATGATGCTGGATCAGTTCTGGTTATTCTAAAGGGTAAAAAGTTGGATGGAGCTATATTGGTTTAATATTTCTCAGGAATACAGCAAGGAATAACTGTTACCATGGTGATGAGTTGTGGTGAGGGCTGTGGCAGGCACACTCCAAGGGCTCCACACTTTAGAGCCCTCTCCACGACCACACACCCTAAAGGAGTAGGGTGTCATCAGCTTGAGGTGTCGTACAACATGACTCTTGTTAGGTCCCTTGTAGGCATCGTGGAAGACCAGACTCGTGTCATCAGCAGTCCTGACTGAACCACCACAGTACTGTAACCAGAATTCACTCAGATCCAAGTTGTAATCCTCGTCACACTGCAACATAGTCAAGCACGATGCAACATTGTCATGTTTGCTTACAACAGCAAATTTTATAACCCTACCCCAAATCTGAACTTGGAAAATTACCACTTCCCCCAGATACTTCAGTATCACTATACTTGGGCTGACATATGGTAATCAAGCTTCAGATATGTTTCTTTAAAAACCTTCAACCTAATACATGTACTTGCATTTGTAATACATGAACATGTTTAATACCTAGGTACATCCACCATTCAAATCATCTTTTGTGCTTGTGTATGTTTGAATCTTTTTTTCATTGATTATACTTTTGTAATAAAGTTTATGTAAACAAGTAGTATACTTGAAAATAAATACATGTATAGAACTTTTTTGTCCCTGTGAAAAGTAATCATAAATATTTATATTTACTGCAGGGTTGAACAGAACTCGCTTGTGATAAGTGCAGGAAAAGATTAAACCAGTGAGATAATTCAGCACATAATGTGTTTTTGCTCATCAACACTTGCCTTGTGCCTGGTTTTTCTATCTATAGTATTTGGTGACATGGGAAAATACAGTGCTCCCTCTTTGTAACACCCCTCATTACAAGGCACTTTCTGATAAAACACGGTGGGTACCAAGGCTTCCACTGAAATAGTTTTTCCATTACTTCTATGTTAAAAGTCCCTGTGTTATAAGGCGGTTTTGCTATAACAGGGTATACCCTGTGGACCCCAAAGAGGGAGCACTAAGTAAATTTCGTAACCCCACACCCACTCCACACTAACCTCATTCCACTTAATAAAGAGTCCTCCAGGTCTCTCTGAGATTTCAGTCAGTTGTACTGGTGCTCTGGCCATGACATGGCCCAGGTCTCTGATGCTGTTCTCCAGGTCACTGCCCTCTGGCAGGTCCACTGATATGTATGCCACGTCTGATAATGCTGGAACTTCTGGTAAACTACAAATTCAAATATATTAAGTTATTGTTTAGCATCATTGTGGGTTGTTGAAAATCTATAACATGTTTTGATACTTTTTTTGTTGGCAGGAAGAGAAGAGGTTTCTGATAAATGTGGACATCTAGATGTCCATACAGCACAGTGTTTACATACCTCACTCATCATGAAAGTGGAGAATATGTTGGATGAAACAGTCCATGACAAAAAACAAAACCAAAAAAAAAAACAAAAAAAACCCTCCTCTTACATGAGGAAAATTATTATCTCTGACAGCAAGGGCGGGATTAAGATCAGGTGAGGAAGTAAAGAGTAACATAGTTACATTTTTGGTCACTTGGCATACTCTTTGAGTTGGTCTGTGGCATGTAACATATAATGTACAAGTATTACAAGTATTCAGAACTCCTTTGTCATATATATTGATAAAATAAATAATGAGAAATGAGATGTGTTAAACATTGAACAAAAGTAAGCACTTCTCTCATCAGTCAGAGTCTTTCTCCAACTGCCCAAAAGCAACAGGGTGCAATGTACCAGCTATTTCAATGCTTCTACTTAAACCATTCCTGGTCAGAGTATGGCTGTGTCCATAGATTTCCTTGGTGCAGGTTGAGCACTATCAGCACTGCCTAGTCCAACAAAAGCTGTTGACTTCAGTATTCTCCCAACCCAGAAAGGGTTAAACTTAAGATCAAACACGCCATTGTGAAAATACTTTAATTTCTTACATGTCCGGAGTCTATTAAGACATTTACATGAATCTGTAGGACATAAATCTTAGTCTCCTGTCTCTCAAAATTACTGGTTTGTGATTGGTCATTAAACTTGACATTATAGCTTGTATTCTGGAACTTCTGTTAGGTGGGACTTACACAGCACCCCATTTGTAATTAAAAACTACCAATAATCTAATTTCATTATGCACATCCATATTTACATCTGATTATTTTTTAAGCAAAATGATGACGGTATGTGATAACCATGGAGACGAGAAAATACATATAGTATTACAAGAAGACAAATGTGTTGTTGACATGTAAACAAAAATGATGTGGTTTGCTGGTTGCACATACTTGTTGATGGACAAACAAATCATTACTGCCATTTTGAGAAATAGATTTTCAAGATGCAAATAACCAACTGGTTATGGTTAATACTTCTGACTTAGGCTGGTACTAATGTAGACTTTTTATTTTTTTGTGATGATTTCATGCATCAAGGACTGTATAAGTGTTTTTACAGAATAAAGTGAATAATTTGCACATATAAACCCTATGTATTTATTGCTTAATCATTGAACACACATCATAAAAAAATGAACAATTTGAAATTCGCCCTGACCCTGAATGTGTGGCACTAGACAGGTTTATTCGGACCAAGGCAAGTACAGTCTCGTGGGATCTCTCTGGTTAGACCAATCTCTCTCTTCATTTTTTATGCTAAGCTTTATATGCATCCTTTTTTAACTGATCTTTTGTGTTACTTTTTGATGATGCCAACATTGCAAAAATAAAGAAAAAATGTCCCATTCATTCCTGTCATAAAGTGTTGCCAAACACATTCACAAGCACAATTTTGTAAATTGCCCAAAAATGTTTTAATCCATACCTTCTCAGTTCCAGAGCATTTGATTTCTGTTTGAAGTCAAGCATATCCACTTTACTGGCTTCATGGTTCCCCATCAGCAGCTGTTTGCCTGAAAACAAAGCAAATGGAAATATACTTCTATTCAACGAAAATGCAGAAGTATTTTTTCTTCAATTTTTTTCCAGAAGGCTTGGTTTAAATCTTACATAGACGTCCTTTGTGACCCTGGCTGTGAACTAATCAAGCAATGTCGTCTTCACACACACAACTGCATCCAGACATGTACGACACATTGTCACCCAAAGGTGCTGACATGTCACTGAGTTTCATCTGTTGGGTGACTTTATCAGTGCCAAGCATGACTTAAGTTAATCTACGTTAGTCTAACTAGTACAACCAGAGCCATGCCCCGGGGCATGAATGTCTCGCCAGCGTAATTCAAGCCACTCCGAAGTTTTTTGTTGACGGACGGACCGATGTCTGGAAAGTGACTGCTTAGTCTCGCCAACAGCTTATGCTGGCAAGACAATAATGCCACTCCGAAGTTTTTCTCCAATGCTCAATCAAGCATGAAGTAATCAATGAAGTGTGACAGTGATGACCCTCGTCTCTAGGGATGATTACAATAAATCATCCACTCAAATGTGAAAGGCCTATGTAGTATAGTTACTGAAATAATGCCACTCCGAAGTTTTTCTCCAATGCTCAATCAAGCATGAAGTAATCAATGAAGTGTGACAGTTATGACCCTCGTCTCTGGGGATGATTACAATAAATCATCCACCCAAATATGAAAGGCCTATGTACTCTAGTTACTGAAATAATGCCACTCCGAAGTTTTTCTCCAATGCTCAATCATGCATGAAGTAATCAATGAAGCGTGACAGTTATGACCCTCGTCTCTAGGGATGATTACATTAAATCATGTACCCAAATATGAAAGGCCTATGTAGTCTAGTTACTGAAATAATGCCACTCCGAAGTTTTTCTCCAATGCTCAATCAAGCATGAAGTAATCAATGAAGTATAACATTGATGGCCCACATCTCTAGTGATGATTACAATCAATCATCCACCCAAGTATGATAGCCCTATCTGATCTAGTTAGTGAAATAATGCCACTCCGAAGTTTTTGGTTGACAGACGGACGGACGGACGGACGGACGGAAAGTGACTGCTTAGTCTCACAAACAGCTAACGCTGGCGAGACAAAAATATCACAAAGATCCCAGATTCATATTCCTAGTAAAAAGACCTTTCAATGAAGTACCAGTATGCCCATAGTTCCAAAGAGAATATCCCAGGTCAACAGCTTTTCTCGGCGTACATTGGGCACATTGTGCCCAATGCGTGCCAAAACAAGCTGTTGACTCAGTCCAAAATTTGGCACTGAATGAGTTAAGAGTGGCTTCCATTCCCCATGTAAAGGCTATCAGGAAAATGCAGAAAAGACACTTCCATTGGCATGATGCCAAGTGCCAATCACCACTGGTCCTTCGGGATGATATGGACTGGTTTTTCTGTTATGGGTAAATACCGAATGAAAGGGATATCTTCAGCAGACGGTCAAAATAAATCCTAAGGGCGTTAGCCCGCAGGATTTATTTTGTCGGTCTGCTGAAGATATCACTTTCATTTGGTATTTAACTAACTTAAACCCTCGGCATCTCATGACTGCCAATGTTGATGAGTAAATTTATTTCCAAAAAATATGAAATAATAAGGTTTAATAAGATCCTGGATATTTCACTGGAATCCCGCCTCGCATGAATCTATTTGTATGATTCTTTGTATCTGTGAGACACTGTCATACGCGGTCTTCTTAGATTGACTGAAAAAGGATCTGGGCTCTTTTTCACGTGCCACTTGGAAACATTATATAATAACTTGCACGGCCTCATGACCAACCTGCACAATTCATTTCAAACCAAGTCGCTATTTGGGCAACACCTGTCCGCAGTTGTGTCCATGGGTGTGTGAAACCACTTTGCAAAGTTTGAAAATGTAAGTATTTTCTAACCATTTACTGCTCGTATATTCCTGAAATTATTGCAATAAATTTTATTTTTCTTTCTTATTTTTTTGATAATTTTGAAAAGTTACAATTTCTGACTCATTACGTTACAGGTTTGACTGGGAATATGAAATGCCTGATCAGCAACTTGTCGCTGCTTCACAGGCAGCCGAGTCCGCATACTAACCAGAAACGGAAAATATTTCTCACTGGGAAGACAGTGACCAGGTCGACAATGAAGAACTTCTTTATCGTGAACATTATGGAAGTTTAAAAACCGAGAAGGACATAAAAAAAATTATTCAAGAAGGCATACCAGCCGGTACAGAGAGAAAAATGAAGTGGGCTGCGATCTGCGGGATATCTTTTAATTAGGTCATAGGATTAATCCTGGTTGATGACAATACAGCCGGGGTTTAAATTCAGAGGTAGCATGTCATTCCACCAGTTGCTTGTCACTTGGGAAAAAGGGTCCATTTATGACAGGCCATGTGCAAGGCATAAAAGATTAACCACAGCAGAACAAGATAGGCAGGTATGACTCCTCCATCTGTGAGACAGATTTTGGACAGCAAACCATACAGCAGAGAACCACCCAGAAGATGCAACCCATGCATACGCAGTCTGACAGTAAGGCAAAGCCTGCAGGAGAATCATTTGAGCTCCAGAAGACCTTTCAACGGAAATCAGTTTAACCCTGCTCACCATCACAGCCACCTGCTGTGGTTCTGCCAACATGCTTGCCAGAACCAGGTGCAGTGGAAAGGAGTCCTGTTCCCTGAGGAGTCGCATTTTTGCTCAGAACAGGCTGATGCCTAGCAATGTGTGTGGTGCAGATGTGGCAAGAGGTATGCAGACTGCTGCATGCGTCAAGCAAACCAGTGGGGTGGTGCCCACATCAGGATTTAGGATTGTGTGTCCATGCATCACAGAACTCTACCCTGTTGGTGGTGGATGGTAATTTGACTGCTCAGCAGTATATCAAGGAAATACCTAAGTTGGTTGAGGTGGGTTCTCACTTGAGGGCTCTGAAGGCAGGAAGGCTAGGTCTGTGTATTCCCATTACTTACCCTTATAATTTACACCTGAATCACTTTAAAATCGCTGTGTTTAGAAACACAGAATTTCTAATAGTAAATTTTGATGCATAGTTGAAATATTTATGTATCACTTCAGGTGCAAAACAAGCCAACTTACTCAATACTACTATAAAACCTGTCCTTGTGGACACCTGTCTACTGTGGACACCTGCTTAATGCGGACAGTTTTGGCCAGAACCGAATATTTTTAAGTCATTTTCATATTGGTGATACCTGTTTACAGTGGACACCTGTCTATTGTGTATTGCGGACACTTTTTGGGGTACCAAATACAAAAACAACCTGTCTATTGCGGACACAATATATCAATGCATTTTTTGCAACTTGTTATGTTCCAAGCTGTAATGCCTGAACAATGCCATGCATGTTAAGCTGGAACCAAAGACTAATTAATCCATTGTTCAGTGGCCTGTAACACATAATAAGCTCACTCAGCCAAGCAGTTATGCCTCAACGAACATGCCAGGTGTCTCTGAGCACTGGTGCTCCTGTTTGAGTGAAGTTGCTTACACTTTCTCTGTCTATCAAACAATTAAACTCCATAGATTAATCAAAACAAAGGACCCACTGAGACTCATGTGAAGTTATTCACAATTTGTAACAATGGCACATGCAGTTATATTATTATAAACATATTTATTTTACCTGGATTGCCTAGGTAGTACAAAATTACTAATCTGGAGGCTCTCCAGACATACAATGCAACACATGGTCTATGTACAAGACGCACAGGACAAGTACAATGAAAGATACCTGTTAAACGGAAAGCATTACAGTCCTATATATCACAAGAAAGCATACATCGTATAGTTTATACCTCATATAAAATGTACAAATAACCCATCTATTAATGATTCAAATTAGTTTCAGCAACATATGACACACCAGACCTTAAAAGTGAAACCTCCGAGTATTAATTATGAATTTTTGTAGACTTGAAAAAATTTGTTGGTTAACTTCAAGTGTAAAGTCTGTGTTGCCATATAACAGAATTTCCACCAAGCGTTCACTAGCTACATGCACCATTAAGCTTGAGTGAACCCCTGGTGCGACAATATCTCTAATTTCCTTCAACAGGTTTAAACAGGGGGCAGCATGTAGTGGACAAAAGAGAAAGAAATGAATAATATCTTTGACGGGATGACCACAATCACATGATGAAGAGGCTATAACGTTTATTTTGAAGAGATGTGTGTGTAGACCTGAGTGACGTAGACGTAGCTGGGTTTGGCAAATATTGGCAAAACGGTCACCATGAGCGTAGTATGGGGGGGACATTATCAGTGGCCAACAAAGTTTGTTTGAGGGTTAATTTGAATTTTGATTGAGAAATAGAGCTACGTATGTCGTCCGGTAGGTCGTTCCACGATTTAATTACTGAAGGCAAGAATAAATCACCAAACCGTTATGTACGAAATTTGACCTGTCTCAAATACTACGGTGTAATAAGACTATGACCATTGGTATCGGCTGGTTTTAAGGGTACTATACTTGATAAATATGCGGGACACAATCTGTGGTACATTTTGAAGAAAGCAACTAGTTTGAAATATTTACGCCAGTCTGCCAGAGTTTGCCACCCTAATTCAGAGAGTAGACGGTCAAGCGAGGTGTGGCGGCGAGCACCCGTGCAGATTCTGGCCGCTTCATATTGCACGGACTCAAGAAGGTCCGAGAGTCCTTTGCTGCAATTATCAAAAAGTACACACCCATATTCAAGTATTGGACGCACCATAGTGAGATATAGTTTGCATAAGGTATTTCTAGATAGTTTGAATTTCAGTCTCTTCAAGACAGCAAGACGTTTATTGGCTTTATCTATAATTCTTTCAATATGTGCATTCCAAGTTAACTTTGAAGATACAGTTATCCCCAGGTGAGTATGGCTGGTTGTTTCTGGTATGACTTGATCACCCAGAAGTACTGGAGGATGCTCATATTTTTCGCGTTTTGTCGAAAATATTAGAGGAAGATTTCAATGCATTAAATAAGACGTGCCAAAGATGACCCCACTGGTCAACTTTTCTCAAATCACCGTTCATGGGGTTCACTGAGATGGTGGGATTTTGTACAATTTCAATGATGCTAGTATCGTCGGCAAACAATCTTATATCACATGATACGTTATGTACAATGTCATTTACAAATACAAGAAATAAAAGGGGTCCAAAATAGATCCTTGGGGAACTCTGGCTTCCACAGGGAGCCATTGTGAGCAGTGGCCCTGGATGACCACTCGTTGCCGACGATTTGAGAGATAACTACATACCCAACGTACCAATGATGCTTCAAAACCCAGTTGACGTAGTTTGAACAATAGTCCCTCGTGCCAAACACGGTCAAAGGCCTTGGAGACATCTAGAAAAACTATTCGAGCTTCGTTGTGGTTTTCTAAACCGTTATATATATTATGCAGTATGCTTATTAGCTGATTTATAGTTGAGTAATTTTGTTTGAATCCTGAGTTTTTGGACGTTAATAGGCCTTGACTAACTAAATATTCATAAAATTTATTAAACACGAGACGCTCCACTACTTTGGACACATCGCATAGCAAGGAAATTGGACGGTAGTTAGTTTTGCTTTGTCGGTCGGACTTTTTGAAAACTGGACATAAATTTGACTTTTTCCAGCAGTTGGGAAATGAAGATGACTGCATTGAAAGATTGAAAAGCTTAAGCAGTGGGTAGCTGATACCAGTTGCCACATTTTTTAAAAGGAAATTACCAATGTTATCGGGACCAGTCGCAGAGCTTGTTTTGAGGGATAGCAGAACTTTTTTAACCTCTTCTTCAGTGAATATAAACGTTTTGAGCCTCTCATTAGTACGATATTGGAAAGTAGGTAGAGTAAAGGTATCAGCAGCTTCAAGCTTGCTCTGACTGGCGAAGTACTCATTAAAAATTTTGGCTTTTTCTATATTATTTGATATAACATTTTCATTTTCAATTAAAGGCGGTATATTTTGATGGATCTTGAAACCCAGTATGGATTTGGTCAGGCTCCACCATTTTTGGGAGTTTAAAGTTTTGTTATCTAGATCATCTCTCAGTATTGAGAAATAAGACTGGATCGCAGATTTATTAGCGTTTGCAGTTATGTTACGAAATTTCTTATAGATTTGATAATGAACATTGTACTTAGTTCGTTTGTAGCGCCTCCATGCATGATCCTGTTTTCTCCTCATTCTTTTCATAAACGAATCCATCCAGGGTTTGTCTTTTGGTCTCACAAAGATTTCTTTGTTTGGAATATAATCTTTGGTAATGCTGAGGAATATTGTAGATAGATATTTATTTAGATAGATAGATATTTTAGTTGTGTCTCACCCTATGTACATACAAGCTGAAAATACAAATATTTTACACAAAGGATAGGATATCCCTGTGGTATGTTTGTTGTTTGTTTCTTTTCTGTTAGTAAAGGAAATCACAGTGCTGCCACTGCCTAATTACAAGAAAAAGTATTGAACTTTACTTTAAAAAAGTATAAATCTGAAGCAACTCACGGGTATTGCAGCAAAATTATGCTGTAAGAAGAGAGCTGTGTGAACAGCCCATGCTCAGCTGACCTAGAGATTCATCACACTTCTGGGTCTGTAAATTTGGGACAGGATTAAGGTCACCCATTTGCTGAGTAAGTCGGACTTAAATGGAAGAACACTAACATGTGCAACACCAAAGTCCACGTTCAAGTACTTCTCAAGTTATAGCACTGAAGAGTAAAATGAATGTATGTTGCATTGTGACCTCAGAAATGAGATCAAGGTTACTCATGTACTGTCTGAGTGTGACCTTCAAAGAGAAAATTAACATGTGCAACACCAAGGTCCTAGCTTACTCAAAATAGATCTTAAGTTAACAAGTGAACAGTAAATTTCATATCAGTTGTCTAGTGACCTTGAGTCTAGTGACCTTGAGTCACTCATGTAGTGAGTGTGGCCCTCAAAGAGGGTATCTGATGACCCTGTAAAACATGAAAGTAGATAACAGCTCTCAAGTTATCATCTGAACAGTTAAACAAACCTAAGTGACCCTGTGACCTTGACAGTGAAGTCAAGGTCACCCATGTACTGTGTAACTCCGGCTGTCATGCCTTCAAGTCTTCCTATGTAATTTTGAATCAATTAGCCAAGTGGTTTTGGAGAAGATTTTTTTAAGATTTGGCCCAAAAAATGAACCAAAAACTCATAAAAAATATAAAAAATCACTGCAACACAACCATTGAATAAACTTAGCAGAGACCCACCCAGGGTACATCCCCACCAAGTTTGAAGTGAATCTGATGAGTGGTTTTGGAGAAAAAGTCAAAAATGTGAATTACCAATGCAATCCCCATTCACTTAGTATAGTAATCAATAGCACTGTATGCATTAACCGACAAGTACCCGTTTTGAAAAATTAATTAAAAATCAAGGATTCATAGTGTGAAGTTCTCACACAAAGATTGTCACTTCAAAAACTTGACAAGTTTATTAATTCCGTGGTCCATATATAATGTATCAATTACAATTCCTGTTCATTCCCAAGGCACAATATTGCCTTGGTAACGAAACTCTGAGCCAACCTCTTTGACTATATAATTTCAACATGGCAGATTTTTACTAACACTACTTAATAATCTATATAAACTGTATATAAAATAGACTTTGCATGCTTCACACATGTTTGTTACATGCATGATTTGCATATAATTTGGAAATGTTCATTGGCCGAAAGTTCTGACATGTTAACGCTGACCTTCCCCTTGTACCTTTTGATTGCTGCATCATTTAGGTTGTCCTATTTTCCGGTGAAGATTACTGTGCTAGACTCTAGGATAGACAACACTATCACTGATCTTTCAAATGATGACACTGTGTTCTTACCCAAGATCACATCATTATTAAATAACAGCGGACCTGGTCTGATGAAACTCAAGATACACACAGATCGCCCAAGCATAAGCAGTCAGTTCTGAATGTCACAATGCGTAAGATTTTATACCTGTTCTTGGACACCTCAAATCACAGTAAAAATTATAAATCACTGGAAAATTAAAAAGAATTTTCAAACAAGAGGGTTGTGTGAACAGCCCATGCTCAGCTGATCTTGACATTCATCACACTTGCAACTCTATGAACTTGGGAAAGGATCAAGGTCACCCATGTTCTTGACAAGAACACTAACATGTGCAACATCAAGGTTCAAGTAGTTCTAAAATTATAATGAAGAGTAAAATTCATGTATGTTGCACTGTGACCCCCGAAACCAGGTCAAGGTCATTCGTGTACTGTCTAAGCATGACCTTCATACAGAAACATTAACATGTGCAGCATCACAGTACTAACTCAAAACAGATCTCAAGTTATCAAGTAAACAGTCAACTCTGTGCCAGTTGTCCTGTGAATTAGTATTAGAATGCCCATTGACTTACATAGTAATCAATAGGAAAGCTGCACTGACCCATAAGTACCCAAATTGAAAATCCTTAAAAATCAGGAATCCAAAGCAGTGCCATCTAGTAACCAACTTTGTTTGACCCTTCCACAAGAACATATCCATCACATTCCAGCTTAATCTGAGTGACGGTTCTGAGAACAAGTGAAAAATAGCAAAACCATACAAAAAATTCATAAAATAATAAGAAAAAAATTGCAGCGGCACCTGGTGAACAAATTGGGAACTAGGTGTCCCTGGGAGTGTCTATTTACAATATCAAAGCAATTGGGTGAGGGGTTTCAGAGGAGAAGAGTTTTTAAGGTTTGCCCCCCAAAAAAGAACAAAAAAATTCATAAAAAATCAAAAAATCAACTGAGCAAGACCATTTGGACAAACTTGGTACAGATCCACCCAAGGCACATCCCCACCAAGTCTGAAGTAAATCTGGCCAAAAGTATTTAAGTTATAACCATAACAAGAAATTACCATGTTAAACTTTCCTATTAAAACTTGTGTTAAGATTCTTGAAAAAAAAACATTAAAAAAAATCCAAAAATCACTGGAGCATGACCATTTTTACAAACCTGGTAGAAACCTACCCAAGGTACATTGCCACCAAGTTTGAAGTTAATCTGTATGACGGTTTTAGAGAAGAAGTTGAAAATGTGAATTAGCATTAGAATGCTCATTGACTTCTATAGTAATCAATAGGAAAGATGCATTGACCGATAAGTACCCGAATTGAAAAAAAAATCGTTAAAAATCAAGAATTTGCAGTATTCCCACATAGTGAACAACTTTGTTTGACCCTTCCACAAGCAACATGGTCACCATGTTTCAGCTTAATCTGAGTGACGGTTCTGGAGAAGAATACGAAAATAGCTATGACCCATAAAAATTCATAAAAATTTAGAAAAAAATTGCAGCGCCACCTGGTGAACAAATTAAGAACTAGGAGTACAAGGGAGTGTTCCTGTGTGATGTCAAAGCAATTGGGTAAGCTTTTTCGGAGAAAAACATTTTTAAAGATTTAAACCTGGACCATGACCATTTGAACAAACTTGGTAGACACCCACCCAAGGCACATCCCCACCGAGTTTGCAGTAGATATGACTGATGGTTTCGGAGAAGAAGTCGAAAATGTGAATTGTTGACGGAAGACGGACGGACAGACGAAGGACCATAAGATAAGCTCAGCTGACTGACAAGTCAGCTGAGCTAAAAAAATCTTTACAATAGGATCACCACCTTGTGAACACCTTTGTTTTGCCCTTCTAAAAGGAACATTTCCACCAAGTTCCAGCATAATCTGAGTGATGGTTTTGGAGAAGTTGAAAATAGCAAAAACACATTTTTTACACCAAAAAATATTTTAAAAATCACTGCGCTACCTGTTGAACAAATCAAGGTCTAAGGGTACCCAGAAGTCTCCCTAAGCAATTGGCCAAGCGGTTTTGGAGCAGATTTTTTAGAGATTTATCCCCTCCCCCCCCCAAAAAAATGCATAAAGAATTTTTAAAATCAAGGGACTGTCACCATTTGTACAAACTTGGTAAGGACCCAGGTACATTCCCACCAAGTTTGAGGTAAATCTGACAAGTGACTTTGGAGAAGTCGAAAATGTGAATTGTGGACAGTGACAGATGATGGATGCCTAACCACAACATAAGCTAAGCTGACTGACAAGTCAGCTGAGCTAAACATCACCCATAGTTGCTTGCAATGAACAAAGAACAGCCTTCCATGCTGAGTTGCACCACTTAAAGTGCATTCTTGGCTGTGTCTGATTGGAACCAGGACCTTGGCTATGCATCAGGTATCTCTGTACCATGGTCCAGATCCTCATGATGACGGACACCAAAACATGCAAGGTTTCCGTTCACCCCAAATATATTACTCTTTCATATCATGAAATACCCTGCTGCAAAATTTAAAGGGTCCCAACTTCCTATATTTTCTTTGTTAACTTTGCAAAGGATAGCAAAAAATTTGACTCTCTTTCAGGTTGGGACCTTTTGAAAAAATTCCTAACAGAAACACTGACATGGATCCATGGTTGTCACTCAGTGGGAAAATGGTTCATCATTCTTGTTAACCAGACACTCAGAAAGGCTGTGAGAATGCTTAAAACACTACCCTTAATATCTAACTGAATTCCAATCAAAAGTTCAAAAATTTGTCAAAAAAAAGTATAAAAAGTATTTCAGGGAAAAAAAGTATGAATAAAGTATAAAAAGTAAAGCTGTGAAAATAAAGCATCATACTTTAAAAAAAGTATAAAGTGGCAGCACTGAAATTACGCAAACTTTCTTTAGCCTGGTAAGCCCATACATACACAATTTTTCCCTTAAAAGACAAAAACTGTAAAATCCAAAGTAAAGATGAGTTTGAGTAAAGTGTCAGGGGCATAATGTACAACAAGAGGGCTGTGTGAACAGCCCGTGCCTCAGCTGATCTTGACATTCATCACACTTGCAGCTCTATGAACTTGGGAAAGGATCAAGGACACCATATTCTGAATAAGTCTGACCTTTATACAAGAACACCTACATGTGCAACATCAAAGTTCAAGTAATTCTCAAGTTATAATGAAGAGTAAAATTCATGTATGTTGCACTGTGACCCCACAAACGAGGTCAAGGTCATTCATGTACTGTCTCAGCATGACCTTCATACAGAATAATTAACATGTGTAGCTAACTCAAAACAGATCTCAAGTTATCAAGTAAACAGTAAATTTTGTGTCAGTTGTCCTATGAATTAGCATTACAATGCCCATTGACTTACACAGTAATCAATAGGAAAGCTGCATTGAACGATAACTACCCGAATTGAAAATCCTTAAAAATCAGGAATCCAAAGCAGTGCCACCTAGTAAACAACTGTTTGACCCTTCCACAACAATATATCCATCACATTTCAGCTTAATCTGAGGGATGGTTCTGAGAACAAGTGAAAAATAGCAAAACCACACAAAAAATTAATTTAAAAAAAATTGCAGCGCCACCTGGTGAACAAATTAACAACAAGGAGTCCCTAGATGTCTTCCTGTATGATATCAAAGCATTTGGGGAAGCAGTTTCAGGGAAGAAGATTTTTCAAGATTTGTCAAAAAAAACCAACAAAAAAATTCATTAAAAATCCAAAAATCATTGGAGCATGACCACGTGAACAAAATTGGTAGAAACCCACCCAAGGTACATTGCCACCAAGTTTGAAATTAATCTGGATGACGGTTTTGGAGAAGAAGTCGAAAATGTGAATTAGCATTAGAATGCCCATTGACTTCCATAGTAATCAATAGGAAAGCTGCATTGACCGATAAGTACCCGAATTGAAAAAATCGTTAAAAATCAGAAATCTGCAGCATTCTCACATAGTGAACAACTTTGTTTGACCCTTCTACAAGGAACATATCCACCATGTTTCAGCTTAATCTGAGTGATGATTCTGGAGAAGAAGTCGAAAATAGCTATAACACACAAAAATTCATAAAAAATTAGGAAAAAAATCGCAGCGCCACCTGGTGAACAAATTAAGAACTAGGAGTGCTAGGAAGTTTTCCTGTGTGATATCAAAGCAATTGGGTGAGCAGTTTGGGAGAAGAAGATTTTTTAAGATTTACCCAAAAAAGAACAAAAAAATTCATTAAAAATCCAAAAATCACTGGACCGTGACCATTTGAACAAACTTGGTAGAGACCCACCCAAGGCACATCTCCACCAAGTTTGAAGTGAATCTGGCTGACGGTTTTGGAGAAGAAGTCGAAAATGTGAATTGTGGACGACGGACGGACGACGGACGGACGACGGACGGACGGACGACGGACGGACGGACGACGGACGGACGGACGACAGACCCTCAAAAAACCTCAGCTGACTGACAAGTCAGCTGAGGTAAAAACTGAAAGCAAAGGCTGTATGATCACTTGTGCAAAAAAGCTTTACAGAGTGAACACTCAATCCCCAGAGTCACATTTCATTTTCCTGCCAGTTTGCCCCTGCCTATTGTGGACACCTGTCTATTGCGGACACTTTTGCCAGAACCACAGGTGTCCGCAATAGACAGGTTTTACTGTACTTAAAGGTGGAAGCTGTGAAGCTAGTGCTCAGTGAGACTGGCAACTTTGGATCGCAATTACCCATTTAATTTTTTTCACAAGTACATTAAACCTATATATTTTCTGATAACTACATATCCATAGATTTGTATCCATAGTTTTTTTGCAGGATTGGAATTTTTAAAGATTTTATAGCATTCTTTCTGACTTATCATGCCCATGCAAACAAAGCCATGTGTCCGGCACTGTTTAAACTTTTCATTGTAAACAAAAGTTTTGAGATCAGTTATCTCATATAAATCTTATGGTCACACATCTGAGTTTTTGGGAGCATGTAGTTAAGTATCAGACTATCCAAAAATATGAAAAGGTGATTAGGGGTTATCCAAAGGTGCGGCTTCAGACCTTCCACCTTAACATAGAATGTAATGCCGTAATGGGAATACACAACTCTAGCCCGCATGAATTTTGTGTATTGTGTATTCAGCTGAATACAGATAAAATTGCTAATTGTGACCTCTACTATTCTTCAGCCATATCTCCTGCCCTTTCTTCAGAACCACCCAGAGAGTGACTTGTTTGAGACCTGGACATGAGTCCAGTTGAGCACCTCTGGGGCCAACATGGGCCATAAAAAGGAAAATTATATTTATCCTTATATAGAAGGAATGTTTGACAAAAAACTGGGCCATTGTTGGTGAAATTTTGCTTAAAAAAGACTTTCATGGCCTTCATAGTGGCATATTTAATATACAGAGAAACATAACAAACCCAACTCTGTTAGCTCAAGTACCATTTAAACGCTACCAAGTTTGATAATCAAAGAGCAAAGTCCTATTCTGTACCACTCACTGAAAAACTGTAGAGTTCTAAATCATTATAACAATTCATTTTGCATAAGCAACAAATCATATTCATAAAATTTGAAATTTAGAAGAAAGTTTTAGGCTTTATCAGCCCTTCTATAAAATCGAGTCATCAGTGGGGAACCAGAGCAAGACTTGTTTGGGTAACATTTATCCCTGGACAAGTCATGGCAGCACAATGTTTGTATTTATAATACAAACATCTCAAGCTGATGATGTACCTGTTGTGGTCATCCCTACATGTACAAGCTTAACCTGAGTTTTACAAGGAATAGTTTGTCAAATAGTTTTTTAGAGCTTGATGCACACAAATAGATCATTTTAATCCTTTATAAAAAGCACCCTGATGATATCACCCGCTGCCTGATCTGACATGATACTTTGAACTTATCATTGATAGGAAGCATTTTGAATGAATATTATAGATTATTCCTGTCAAGATAACTTGCCCCAGGTCAGCAGCTTTCCTTGGAATGGGTTTGGAGCATTGCACCCAACATGTGCCAAGGAAAGCAGGTGGTTCAGTCTTTTTCTAACCTGGAGAAGCTTAACAGGAACAAGAAATGTTCCGTCCAACTGGTACACACTTTAATGAAACAAATTTGACCACATGTACAAACCCTCATGTAGCACAGCAGAGGCTCGGTCTACCCCTTGTTGAATGAGGTCTTCACACTGCTGTAATGGATGCATGTTTTCATCCTCTATTCTAGAAACCTGCTCCAGCAACTCTTGTAGCCTTTCTTCAAGAGCCTCATTTACAGCTGTACGTAGCTCCCTGAAGTAATGATTCAGTTTTTCACGAGACTTCTCTGCACTCTGATGTATCTACAAGTAAATCATAACCGTGGCAGAAATCAACCAAACTTCACCACACTCCTTAACCTTCTGTGTAAACACTAACTGAAACAAGAGGGTTGTGTGAACAGCCCATACTCAGCTGACCTAGAGATTCATCACAAAAAATTCCCCAGTTAAACTTTCTTATTGACATTTTGTTTTAAAGACTATCCAAAAAAAAAAAAAAAAAAAATATCCAAACAAAATTGAAGTGAATCTGGATGACGGTTTCAGAGTAGTCCAAAATGTGAACTAGCATTAGAATGCCCATTGACGTACATAGTAACCAATACGAAAGGTGCATTTACCAATAAGTACCTGACTTGAAACAAATCATTTAAAATCAGGAATCCACAGCAGTGCCATTTAGTGAACAACTTTGTTTGCCCTGACCACAAGGAACATGTTCACCAAGTTTCAGCTCAATCTGAGTGATGGTTCAGGAGAAGAAGTCCAAAAAAGCAAAAACACACCAAAAGATTGGAAAAAATGCAGCACCACCTGGTGAACAAATTAAGAACAAGGAGTCACTAGGAATGTTCCTGTGTGACATCAATGCAATTGAGTGAAAGGTTTTGGAGAAGATTTTGTAAGATTTGTCCCCCCAAAAGAACTAAAAAGATCTTAAAAAAATCCAAAAATCACTGGAGAGCTACTGTTTGAACAAATTTGGTAGAGATCCACCCAAGGTATGTTCCCACAAAGTTTGAGGTGAATCTGGCAAGTGCTTTTGGAGAAGTCGAAAATATGAATTGTGGATGCTGATGGACGACTAATGCCTAGCTACCACATAAGCTCAGCTGACTGACAAGTCAGCTGAGCTTAAAAATGAAGCCACTCTGTATTTAGAAAGATGTATGAAATAACAACATGTATGCATAGTTAAAGCTGAAAGTTGCACTACACACTTCATATGAAATCCTCTGCAAAACTCTGATGGCTTGTGACATTTTGATGTTTAAAATCAACCAGGAATAGGAGTGATTAAAATCTTTATGTTTCCCTTGTAAAGAATACAAATTACTTGGGTCTTAGCTTCCTTGAGGCATCCTTGCAACTCAGCCAATTCCATTTTATGGCCATGGGTTGCATCAATGGTTTCTATAACACCTTGCACCAACTGGTCACTCATCTTGGTTGTACCTTGAAAGAAAAAAATACAGGTGACACTGTAAATTGTTTAATTGGGGAAAAGGGTGAAATAAAGAAGACTTGCAAACTTGTCAGACAACACATCAAAAAAGAAGTGTTTAAAATCTTGAATTGGAAGGCAAGAACAGACCAACAAACTCGAAGAGGAGACTAAAAAGTATAAAGGAGCCTCCTCCCAACATGTTTTGGCCCCCCTGGGGCCTTCGTCAGGGGGAAAATCTTGAGCGCAAATTTTGTCACAAATAAAAAAATAACATACATTTAAAATATACCACACTGACAGACTTTGACTGAGCTACACCATTTTCATCCCAAAATAATAGACTCTAGCCAATTACAGGACAGCAATGGGTGTGAATAACAATGGCTATACACCATAATATGTATGTATGTATATATATATATATATATATATATATATATATGATTCACAAAAACCCACTGCCTCTACCCTTTTCATAAGATATTTCATGAAGCTAAATTGCTGGTATTGCTAGATTATTTCAGTTTCTCTGATTAAATGTAAAAAAGACCACCAGAATCTGTGAAATTCGAGCTATGAAGCAGACCATTTTGGCATGCAAGTGCTTGGGGATCCACTTGTATTATCACATGGTTCTGTAGAAGCTCTGACATCACTACAGACTTGAGAATTCCTGAGATGATGAAGTGATGAAGTCATGCTCCAGGATTATTAAGACTGCATGCTACCAGGGACAGGACTTTGATTTGGCATACGTTGAGGCAGAAGCATTACATTTGCATGTGCGTTTACCAGAATGGTTTAGGGGTAGGGGGAGGTATTTTTTGTCTGGGTTACATGAAGTAGAGAGCTACAATGAAAATGCTTTTGAAAGATATGTTCATAAAGACTATAAAGTATAATATCACAGTTTCAAGTAAAAATATTTTGAGAAAACTCTGTTTAAGTGCTCATACTTTGTCTACCAAAACTGAAATATACATGTACCAGACCCAAAACTCCTCACAAAGTTAGATGTTTGTAATGCTGGAGATATTGATGATGGACTGTATTTTATTCTTTTTTTTGTAATCATTATTCTGCTTAAAGAAGCACAAATGATAATGACTTATCCTTACTGATAATAATCTTAATTGTTTTAATAATGAATGCAAATTCAAACTAGGAAAGATGATTTGCTGCATAGCAAATCAGTGTGTGTGTCTTCAAAGCATATTGGTATGGTAATGTACAACTATTCCATAACACAGGAGTAGAAGTTGGAATGGCATCCCTATCTATTATAGCTTTGAAGTATTCAAGATTTAAAATTTCTAATGGTGCTATTTAGCATAATTTAAATTGCTACAACTTTTATTTAAAATTAATTAGGTGCGCAATGGTCAACAACCCCCTAGTAGAAGTTAAAATGACGTCTCTATCTATAATAGTTTTGAAGATATTCAAGTTTTAAAATTCCAAATGCTGCTAATTAGCATAATTTAAATTGCTACGTTTGTTTTAAATTCAATAGATGCTCAATGGTCAATAACCCCCAGTAGAAGTTGGAATGACATCAATATCTATTATACTTTTGAAGATATTCAAGATTTAAAATTTCAAATGCCCCTAATTTGCATAATTTTAATCATCTTCATTCCTTTGTATAAAACGGTCAAACTCCTTGTATGGAGGTACAATCATGCCAAGTTTGGAGTTTCTGTGTATAATAGTGTTCGAGAAAACTGTCGGACAAATTTGCCGGTAAAGAAGAAAGAAAAAAGAGAGAGAGAGAGAGAGAGAGAGAGAGAGAGAGAGAGAGAGAGAGAGAGAGAGAGAGAGAGAGAGAGAGAGAGAGAGAGAGAGAGAGAGAGAGAGAGAGAGAGAGAGAGAGAGAGAGAGAGAGAGAGAGAGAGAGAGAGAGAGAGAGAGAGAGAGAGAGAGAGAGAGAGAGAGAGAGAGAGAGAGAGAGAGAGAGAGAGAAGGAAAGAAAGAATTTCAGGAAAAACAAAAAAGTGTGTGTTGACACACACTTTAATTTATTGTGAGTGGATTCGTGAAACTGGTTTGGGGGGAGGGGTTGCCCTGTATGTAAAAGACAATCTACCTGTTAGAAGATGTGCAGAGCTGGAAACTCCCAGTAGTGAATGTATCTGGGCTGAAATTACTGTCCCTTCTGGTAAACTGATTCTAGGTGTTTATTATCGTCAACCAGGCCAATCTGCTGCAGAGAGAGACCTACTTCTGGACAATTTATCTCACTCCATTTCGTCTGCTATCGAACTTAACCCTAAAATACTCATAATAACAGGTGATTTTAACGATCGCTGTGTAAGTTGGGATTCTCTCCACACCGACAGTGAACTCGGACAGTGCCTCTTTGATCTGTTGGCTCAAAACAACCTGCATCAGCTCATATCCGAACCTACTAGTGTGTCGGAGTACTCTGTAAACCTACTAGACCTCATGATAACTGACTCCCCCGGTAATATCCTTAACTCTGGCATACTTCCTCCCATATCCTCTTCTGATCATTCTGTTGTCTTTTGCTCTTTTTCTGTGAATCATTACAAGGATCACCCCTTTAAACGCTCTGTCTGGAACTTCAAGAGGGTTCATTTTGTCAACTTGAACAATGTACTCCATCATGCTCCCTGGGAAACTGGTTTCACAGTTTTTGACTCCATAAGTGACTCTGTGTCATACTGGTCAGACCTATTTATTGACACGTGTAAACAGTTTATTCCGTTCCGCGTGGTCACAATATTCGACCCAGGGACAAGCCCTGGATCAACTGTAGTATCAAGAGGCTAATAAGGCAGCGCAATCGCGCGTGGCACAGATATAAATGACAGACACGAAAGCCTCGGCCTCACACGCTCCTGACTACTCAAAATATTGAACGCCTCTTTCAGTTATACAAACAGAAATGTAATTTTACAGTCAACGCTATTAAAAACTCCATTCTTCTTTACTTTACCAAACTCCGATCTGAACTGAACTCAAGAGAGATAAACCCTAAAAGGTGGTGGTACCTTAGCAAATCTATTCTCGGTCACAAACTTTATCAAAACATTCCAACTCTTATTGACGATGGAAGGAATATTTCTTCCAATATAGAGAAGTCAGTGACCTTCAACAAGTATTTTGCTGATCAGTGTAAGACTCTGCATGATGACAATCCTTTGCCCTTGCCCGACTTTGCCTTCCGAACTGAGGCCCGCCTGTCTATGTTTCAAGTACAAGTAAATGACGTGGAAAAGATTTTAAAATCTCTGAAAACCAGTTCTGCTTGTGGTCCTGACGGTTTAAGCAACACCCTTCTTAAATACTGTGCCCCCTCAATCTCACGTTCTCTCACTGATCTGTTCAATCTCTGCTTATCCAACTCATATTTTCCAGATCCATGGAAGAGGTCAAACGTGTGCCCCGTTTTTAAGGACAGGTAAGACACCAAAAATAAATCCTACTTTAGTACATGCTAGCTCAAACTGTATTTGCGTTAGGATAACATATCATATATGTGTGTAATTGTGATACTTCAAAGAATTTAAATGGCCCTTATTTGGGTGTCTGTGATGTTAATTGTTGAATAAACAATTAAAAGTTGACTGCAAAGCTTCCACCCCATAAATGTCGATATAAGTCACTAATTATTTGTGATAAATTCATAATTACACTTGCATCTTAATCCTGACATATTGGCAACAAAAAACGATCCTGAGATTTTTCATGTTTGGTTTCGTTTTTCTGTTATCCATCCTCAAAGTTTGACGTTTCAATTTTCCCTTTGATTTTCAGGATGTTCATTTTCTTCATTTCATAGAAAAAGAACGAAGCACAATTTTGAAAATCGCTGAATCGATTTTTGCAGTTCAGACATTACAGAATCAAAAGCCGTTAACCAGATTAAATTTCACCCAGCCGTTTTGTTGGAATAACCATTCTTAGGTGGGGTTCTCGTTCTATTATCCTTTCTGAGAAAACAAGCTTCAAAGGCCTTTGATGTTGATCATTTGCCTCTGAAACAATACTATTTGCTTAAGTTGAACTGATATTTGTACAAAACGTAGAAAACAACGTCCCTTAACATTTGGGGAGGTTGTCAATCACTTTTTGGCCAATCACATGAATAAAAGAGCTTTTGAAGTACAGAAAGCATTATTCAGCGATCTGTCAAACAGCGACATCGACAGTCTGGTTTCAAAGCGTGACGTCATGGAGGAGGCCCTTCAGACCCCGTGACCTCAAGCCTGGCAACGAAAGTTGTGTTGCCTTATCTTCGGTGGGCGGCCTACGGCCGCTTGTGGTCTGTGCACGGATGGCCGGTTTGGTCTTCCACCCCCTACCTCTTCATCCCGTTTTTAGGGATAGTATTTTATTGTATTTACTCCTATCTGGATACTTTATGTAGTTAGCTTGTTAGACTTGTCTGTACACAAGACACTTAGTTAACTTGTCATTATTTTGTGGTTATTTTGGCAATGAGTTTCAATTCTCTTTCCAACCTAAATTTTGTAATGTTATTTTGTGTGTTTTCTCTGCTGTTCACGTTTATGGTTATTTTGATGTGTTTATTTGCACTTTTATTTCCTCATCCCTGGGTTTCGATAAAATATTATCATGTACGTGGGTATTGTTGATTAAAGTGTCAGTTTTTTCCCCGCCTGTCTTTGGTGTGCAGGACCACTGGGGTAATCCATCGCGGCACGGCCTTTGAAGGGACATCGTCAGACGATTGCCGCTCCTCTTGAACATTTAAAGTCTCCCTTCGTTAGAACACAACACAAGCAAGATAACTATAAAGTAAACCACTAAGGCTATGATATGTTAGCATGTTTCCATCTTTTCCCTGCCCACAAACATACTTTCGGCATGTCGCTTTTTTTCGCATTGGCGCCCTGATACCACTCTCCTTTTGCCATGGACCGTTGCTACCTGCAGCCACGTGACAGACTGTTAAGTATGATTGACGGGTGGCATTGCTCTGTTTGGCGGTTGAAAACCAAAATAATGACACATGGACGTTCCGATGTCCACATGCTTGTGTGGTTTTGGGCGTTTTTTTCATATTTCTACAGTAGTTAAAAGCTTGAAATTTTGACAACTAGAAGAAAGGACATTTATCTTGTAAAAACCGTTAAAATCTCAAAATCGGCCATGCAAAGGTTTTTGGTGTCTTACCAGTCCTTAAGAAAAGTAACAAACAGTCAAAGGAAAATTATAGGCCTATTGCACTCCTCTGTAATGTCTCTAAAGTACTTGAGCATCTAGTTTATAACGTTTTCTAGGAGTATCTAACCTCTAACAATTTACTTTCTGCTAAAAACTTTGGCTTTAAGAAAAACGATTCCACCATAAATCAACTTGTTAGCATTCTTCATACTATTTACAGTGGCCTTGAGTTGGGCCATGAGGCCCATATGGTTTTCCTGGACATATCCAAGGCCTTTGACAGAGTCTGGCACGCTGGTCTACTTTTTAAACTAAAACAATTGGGGTTTGAAGATTCTGTGTTATTATTTATAGAAAGCTATCTACCAAACCGACTTCAACGTGTTACTATTGGAGGACAGACCTCACCTTGGCTCCCTACAGAGGCTGGAGTGCCCTGAGGTTCGATCCTTGGTCCCCTACTTTTCCTCGTTTACATTAACGACATCACTGTCAACATCACCTGTGACATCCTTTTATTCACGGATGATACCAGTATTGTTGAAATTGTCCACGAACCAATGGCCACAGCTGAAAGCCTTAATCATAATCTTGCACAAATTCATCGCTGGGGCAAGCTCTGGCGGATGATATTTAATGCCATAAAATCCATCTCAATGACCTTCTCAGCTAAACGACATAAGCCAGATCATCCTCCCCTACTTCTTGGAAACACACCGATACCTGAGGCCACTCTACATACTCACCTTGGAGTTACACTCTCAAGTAATTTGTCATGGCACCAGCATATAACACGTATTGTTAATAAAGCCAGTCAACGGCTTGCTCTTTTACGCAAACTCAAATATAAACTCTCCCGCCAGACACTCATATGGTAGTGTAGTACAATGATTCGTCCTATCCTCGAATATGGGTGTGTTCTGTTTGACAATTGCACTGCAAACCTGTCACAATCTATAGAAGCTGTTCAGTATGAGGCAGCCAGGATCTGCCTTGGCGCAACTAGATACACTCCATGTGTCTTGCTTCTCGAAGAGCTTGAATGGCAAACTCTGGCAAATCGGAGGAAATACTTTAAACTTATTCTTTTCTTTAAAATGCACAATAGGTTGACTCCACAATACCTACATGATCTCGTTCCTCGTGACATTGCATTCACTACTGGGCGCCTTTTGAGAAATCGTACTGAATTATGCCAAATTAGGTTCACCACCAATCACTTCGGCGATTCATTTCTCCCGTCTGCTATCAAATTATGGAATAACCTCCCGATTGATGCTCGTCTCACCAATTCCCTGCGGCAGTTTAAATCTAAATTAAATCTATTACTCTTAAGTGTTGACAAAAAGCCTACATACTTTAAACATGGAAGTCGTTTCCTAAACATATGCCACACGCAGTTACGTCTTAACTTCTCTGTTTAAAATGCCAATCTACATCTTGTCAATATCCTTCCAGCCTCAACGTGTGCATGCTCTCATACTACTGAAGATACGAAACATTACCTTTTGTTCTGCCCCAAGTTCACTGTGCAAAGGGTCTGTCTACTGAACACTGTGTTTCACTTACTCATTCCAGGTGTAAATCCGACTTTAATAGTTCAGTGCTCTAGTCACATTTTACTAAATATTCTCTTGAAAGGCAGTGAGGACTTGCCAGACACAGATAATGTATTCATCTTTGAGGCTGTTCAGACATTCTTATCAGAATCTAGACGTTTCATCTACTAATTCAATATATGATCTAAATGTCTCCATTATCTGCCATCAATTGTATTGTACAAGCCGTGGATTTAGTCTTCTGTTCCCTTCCAGTGTGTATTGTATATATTCCTGTGTGTCCTTTTATGCACTGGAGAGCCTCCAGATTAGTCTTTGTGTACTATTAGGCAATCCAGAGAAAATAAATATGTTTATAATAAATAATCAGCACATGTATTGGACTAAAAGTAAATATATTAATAGCAAAAGAAGACAGCTATTCGGGTATCAGATCCAGAGGTCAATATGCTCTATAAATCCCATCCCATCAAAATTGACTTTTTGTCATTTTCGGTAAAAGATATTGGTGATCTTCCATCATACCAAGTAGCTTTGTCATAATTGTTTTTTTTTTTTTTTTTTTTTAGGGGTGGGGGGGGGGGTGAGCCTAAAATTGTTCATCACTGTATGTATCTGTCAAAAGCATAGTCAGGTGTCAATGTTTATTTACAGATGCGTATCCACCCAAGTACCAGCCAGGGTACGAGCAATGAGACATGATTTTCTATTATGCACACAATAACTGGTCTACTTAGGTACCCGTTTATTTAACAATATAGGCCACAGTCATACCCATGATCAAAAGAGCATTAAGCCCTTCACATGTGAAACAAACAAGCTGAAACCACATAATGGCTCAAGCTTATGCGAGGTAAGATGAAAAATCTGCATTTCCAATGTATTTCAATGTTTTTTTTCACTGTGATAACACATCAAATGAGAAGCCCTTTGCATGATTATACTGCAGACAAAAGAACAATGTGAGGGAGCCAGTAGATTTCAGGTATTGGCCTGTTACTCTTTCAAATTTTCTCTGTCACCTTTCACTGCAGGTTTCTCCGAAATATATTTTAGATGACATCTTAAATTTTGTGAAAGCTTAGCTCAGAAAGTATATGATTAATTTTTACAAACTCAGTGGGATTTCGAAGATAAGAATGTAACTTAAGAAATTATTTCTCAGTTTTTTGATATTCCATTTCTTTATGACTTTTGAAGCTCCAAAAATGAAGTAGTTGTCAGAGTCTGCCAAAAACCCTTTAAATGCTCATATTATAAAAACTTTCATGCTTAAAGAAAAACCAAGAAATGGCTTCCTAAGTTATGACTCAAGGCACAATTTACCAAATCTTCAAGTTTGCATCTGTTATATGTTTGAAGAAATCATGTTACAAAGTGTAATTCAGACCCCTTCACAAAAGCATCGCTTATGTTTGACAATTACAACCTTTCTGATCATGCGGGAGAAAACTACACATCTTTACAACACAGAAAATATATGGTTTCATGAGTGTAGATACAGAAATATAGTCACTTCAGTGCATTTAGAATGGAACTCCTCAGCAAGTGTCAGGATAGCTCCTGTAACTCTCCCGTTTTCAGGGGAAGTCTCCTGTTTTGGAGCCTCAAGAAGTTCTTAGGACGACAGTGATTTTGAGGCAAAATTGACTATTTTCTTTAATGTCATGCACTTTTTAGAAGAACATCCTGGTCAGGCATCCTTGGGGGTACACACCTATGGGCTCTGCTTTGTTAAACATGTTTTAATAAATACCCGTGTTCATTCATTCTCTTCCTATCATTCAATTCCCTATTCCACAGCACATTTATGGGAGCTAACACTCAAAGTTTTCCAGTTAGCCATGTCAGAGACAGCCAACTGGGCATGTTACACAATTGCTAATACCCTCCCAGTTTTGAAAGATCTCCTGTTTCAATGGAGAAAAAAAAATCCTCTCTTGGTCTCTCCTTAAGACATATTCTTCCCTGCAGTAGAGATTAGAAGCTTGTGTTTTTACTTGTACTACAAGTAAAAACAAAGGCTCCTAATCTCTGGAAAAATGGGAGATCTACTCTTTGATCACAAAAATATTTTGGAATTTCCAATATCCTAATTTTTAGGCAATGCACCCATTTTAAATGAATGTCACTTGTATACACACACACACACACACATATATATATATATATATATATATATTTAATTAATTTAAACTGCGGATATTTTTGATGGGAATGTAGTATTGATGAACATACATCTCCACCCCACATGTTAGGACTGAGGTTCAGCTAACTAACAACAAAATGTGAATGTATATACATTATGGGTTGTAATCTTGTTCTTCCCTTGACCTGTCCAGTTCAGTTGTACAATTGGTTAAAATGTAAATCTAAAAAAAGCTCACTCATTTGTTTATAAAATGGGACATTTATCTATACCATCATAATAACTGGCTTCTTGAGTTAAGACCTACATGTATATCTTGTTCAATTGTGAAGTATATGTGAACTAAGTTATATATACAAAAAGCATGTTCATGAGGGCAAGGCACAAATACTTCTCCTCCTCATTTTTTTTCTGGGGGCGGGAGGCAGACATTAGTCTTACTGGAAAAGCTCCAGAATAAACGCTTCTCTTGTGCCACATGAATCGTTTGCCAAAAGTGAGTGTTGGGAGGGAAAACTTCCACAACTTCATATCCCGCAAACATTTTTTCACCCTTTTTTTAACTATCCAATTCTTACTTGCCCGACAACAAACTATACTTTAATATGAACTTGCTCGACTGCATTTGCAGAGATGCCAACTGTCCCTCACCATCAGGGACAGTCCCTGAAATTAGCTGAAATTTGGACCAATTTATGGTGTTTGTCCTGCACTGAAGTTGAGTATTTTCTTGGGTTAAGGTACATGTTCTTTGTTAAACATGCTCTGTCTCTGATGTTCTCATTTAAATGTCCTTGAAATGACATCTCTGCATTTGAGCTTACCCTGGGACTCCGAGCAAGTAGGTAATTTGAATCTCGTGTTTGCAGGACAAACACCATAAATTGGTCCTTGGTAACCTAATTACAGAGTCTATGTATGAAAAATTAAGAACGCTATCCTAAATAGGAATGTGTTCATTTGCAGTAAGCATTTTTCACTTATCATTTTGTTTCTTTCACATATTCATGTTTGAGAACAGCTTGTATGATGGCATGCTATAGTTTAACAAATTCCTGCAATGATGCACCTATGCCAAATGTATAGTAGACCAGAAACACTTTCTCGCCTCTTCTCACACCCTTTTGAAAGACCTATCTTCTGTCTGTTGTGTGGACTGTGGTTGACCTGTCATCTGTGGTTCCTTTAACCAGCGGTGTTGAGCCAACAGGGCAGCAAGACAGCTAAAGATAGGTGATCTGCTAATCACTGCTGAAAACACACACCCTTAATTGGCCTACCAATACTTTTTTGTGTCTTGGCTAGCTGGACTCCCATCTGTGTGGGCTCTGTGCTTTTCGTGCTTGCAGTTGCACGTTACCGGTAGTATGGTTCTCCAAGCCAGGCAAGGCTTCGTCCAAGCTTCTCCATTTCAAAATTTTGTTTCTCCATGACTTGCACGGGAAGCGTAGTTTGGTTCAAGTGATAACATTAAGTTCACCTAATTATTCTACCTTACCACTGGGTGTCATCGTAACAAACGACAAAATATCACGGTGTGTAAATTCTACCTGCTTGTGACCCTGCCCACTTCTCATTAAAATTCCGAACAAGCACCAAGTTCCACGACAACGGACCGTTTTCTTTTAAATCGTGCCGACAAATGTTCCTCAAGAAAGATCAGCAATATATCGTACATATCCATCTATATTTAGCTTGTTTAAGAATGTACCTTTGCAGTAGTAAAGCTGTTAATCATCAAAGAAAAATGTTAAAGTTTTCCTGGCGCATCTTGCCTGATGGAAGCTGCCATCTTTGATACCACGAGAGAGATCACGTGACGTGACTTCCACCATGGCTGCTTGCCTGACAAACTTCGGAGCGCTTGGCGGAATATAAACAAGGCAAAAGCAGGTAAAATCTGTCTGTTTGTACAAACATTCGCGAACGAGCGAAAGAATAAGGTATGGAAAATGAAAAGATGTGATTGTCTTTTAGTTTGCCGTGACAGACGTAATATCATCATGCTGAGGGGAAAAAAGATGGGTTGAAAGTGGACCTGTCGCTGTCCGTTTCAGGTTTGCATCAGTCATCTGTCAATTGACAAGCAGCGTGGTCGTCTGTGCAATATTGTTTCCCTTTCATTTTGGTGCAAACCACAATTTTATACTCTGATTATTTGCAAAATATTTTTTTCAGTGGCTTAAAATTGAATGCAAATTTTTAGTTTTGTGCACTTTATTGGCATAAGAAGCAGTGTTATGTTTTTAATGGAGTTGTCAACAATCCAATTTTCAAGTGGTAGCCCGCGTTTACTTGTCACATTGACAGTAATTTGTTTGTTTTTGTTTGAACATAAAGTTAATCAGGAAGGAGGTTATATTTTGATAAAGGCACATTAAATCTATAATAATCAGACCTCAATCAGAAATGATGCTGTTCTTTTAACCGCCATCATGTTTTTGCAGGGCGAAGGATCTGTGAGTGGGAGGAAAGTGTTGTGAGTCCCAACCACTCTGCCATTCAGCAGTGATTTCCATTGTGTTTGCTGAACTGTCACATGGGCCAGTGGCCAGCCAAGCATGCATGTGCTATTTTGAGAGGTTATAGCATTCAGGATGTAAACAACACCCTCTTGACAATCCAGTATGGTTCACAAAGGAGTCTGGTCTGTTGAGTCTTTGAGGGAGGATGGCAATTAGCACCTAATGAGATTGTTATCAGTGTGTACTCAGTGTAGGCAGATTACATACAGAGAAGGTGTTGGAGTTACAACTAATTGATGCCATAACTTGTGTTCAGCTATGTTGATTTAAAGATACTGGTCCCAATTTTCACCTTTTGTGTATGGAGGCTTTGTAACAGGAAATGGTCACCAACACTGGACAAGCACCAGGGCAAGGGGACAGAATCACTGCATCCTCTGTTGGCAATGCAACACAACAGAATCAGGTGCAGAGAACAGGCCCCAGTCCATCCACTGCAGATGGTACAATCACCGTGCCTGATCTAGTAGACAAGGATCAGCCACAGCAGCAAAGGAATGTGCATGCACATGCTGGACGGCATAGAAATTCTCAGCACCCATCAGCAGGAATTCCTGGAAGGAGTGCCCACAATGGACTCCGTATTACCCCGAAAGTAAAAAACCAAAGTGAAAGTGGAGGCAGGAGAAGTTCCAAGTCATTACCTGGCAATGGTACAGCTGAAGTAACAAATAGGCAAGAACCCAATGGTGCCAGACCAAGGAGCGCTAGAACTATGCCCTCAGAACATGCTGAAGTGCCTTCAGGTGTGAGGGAATTATCTCATAGACAAATACAGGGTCCTAGTACCAGTAGGGCTACCAATGTAGGGTCCCCTGCTCAACCTGTAGGAATGGCACGTGCAGTGGTGGAGGCCAACTTCAGGCCTCATTTGCAGCGTCATGAGTTGCAGGCATCAGCATCGTCATCATCATCATCACCATCAGTTCATCCTAGTATTCCATCCACATCATCAAATCAACCCAGTCATCAAGCATCAGAACACAGACCTGGAGGTGCTGTCTCAAGGCCAGTGTCCACGGCATCAGAGTATGCCATCAACATTAATGACGAAAGGAGATTATTGGGCCAAAGTAATCTGAATTTGGATGTGCTAAATCTTCAAGGTCATGACAACGTTGTTGCTCAAAACCCAGCTCAAGCACAGCCTTCGGGTATGAATGCAAATAATATTGTGCCCAATGAGGCCCTCCCTGATATACTGAATTCTCATATGTTACCCCCTTACACGCCCAGACAAAACCAACATAGATCCTCTCGCCAAAACGACCCCAATCGTAGAGGACAAGCTAATCGAAATCAAGGACGATCTCATACACGACGCCCTAGGAGACATCGCAGGCCACCCCCATCAACAACTTTAGATGAGGATGATAAAAGTTGTTGCAATCGTGACTGTTGCTTTGAATGCATCACAGTTGTTACAACATTTAGATGGGTGTTGGTAGGACTAGCTATGCTTGGAGTATGTTGTGTGATAACTGGCATAATCCTTGGAGCTTTACATATGACTGTTGGATCCAGCTTTCTTACACTGTCCCTCATGTTTATAGGTAAGTACATCCATGTGAAAACAAGATATGATTTCATGTTGTCTTCACCCAAGTAGAATGTATACATATATGTCAACCATGATGCTTATTTGTAAGGCTAAAGCTTCTACCATGGTAATGTCTAGGATTATGGTTTTCTCTTCTAAATTGTTACCTCTGTCAGTGATGGGTATGGCCAGAGAGCTATCACAGCTGTCTGGTATGGCCATTAATCTACCTTGGACCATGTAACAAGTGCCACTTTTTACTACTGAATGACTTGTGAACATGGGTAAGCCTAATGCATGTAGTATGATGTACAACATTGTTAAGGGGTGGATAAGTAAAGGGACCGCTGGTGTCATTAGCCAAATGCAAATGTTTCATTCCTTTGGCTAAAGAAATTGCAAATGGCTAAAATAGCCTAAATTATCTTAACATGAACTATATAACAGTGAGGTCAAATTCTGCTTTGGTTACTGTTCTGTTTCCCGCTTTGGCTACGAATTTTGAAGGCCCACATCTGTCCCTGTGAGTGGTTGCATCTTTTTGTGCACTTAAGATACTTCCCATTTAACTCATTCCATACCAGTCCCTGATTTTTCCATATATTTATCTAGATTTAAGACAACAATTGCATATTTAAATTCTTCATGAAAAGAGCTTTCATTGAAGTACCAACATGCCTATAGTCTTAAGTCAGTGGTTCTGGCACTGCCTGGCAAGTCATGCAGTGTCAGAACCACTAATGGAAAGAGTTAAATGTACAATGTGAGGGTAGACCAGTCATCCATACATATTTTCAGGCACAACCAAACATGTCCATTACCCACCACCTGCATATTAAAAAAAATTGAGGAGAGTTCCCTTGAAAGGTAGGGCGGAAAGGTAAACGTTACTAGAAAAACCCTCTGCACCAGTGAATATGAAACTCCTGTGAAATTATTTTATTGTTGTAAGTGTGCAGTGTTCTATGAATTTTGGAAGTAGCAAGAGATGGTACTGATTTTGAAATGTGTACCGGATCCAATTACAAATACTTAATTGTTATGCAATGACTATAATATTATGTTACAAATTACACTATTCACTCAATTAATGCTTTTGTGAATGGCCCATTGACCAATGACATATATAATGATGCCTACAATAGGTATGCATATTACAGGAAAACTGTCGTCTACCAATTGGGGATCTTTCTTTGTTCCTGATACATTTTTAGTTGGCCTTGCTTCATATTAAAATTTGCACCATTCACATGTATGATAAGTGAAGTGTAATCAAAATGCAGAGCATTGCATAAATATACTAGTAATCATCAACTGTGATACCCCTGAGGCATATAGTACATCTATAGGAGTCAGTGATGGGTGTGTGATCAACAATGATTGGGGACGTCTCTTTTAACATTGTGTATCAACAGACACGGTAGATGTACATGATATATTATGATTGGTACATACTTAGACCAACATGACCCAATGACTGCTCACATGCATAGAAGTTAACACAGTTTCCTGCCTGCCAGGATGCATTTTTACCTCAGGGCTAGTAACAGAAGCTGACTGAGGCTAAAAATGTGTATACATACATGTATATTCATACCAGACAACCACAAATCAATGTGGGCCAATCGTCAATGAGGGGGTGTGTTGGTGGTGGTGGTGGGGGGGGGGGGGGGGGCTGCACCCACATTTGACATGTACAATCCTTGCATGATGGAGGATCAATCTTTTGATACCAGCACACACCATGTTCACATTATTTGATATTTTTATAATACTCATAGCCAGCATCATGTAGGAATATTGATGACTCCAATTTCAGGGTACTAACCTTTAATTTGTGTTTGTTACACTGTTTACACAGGTCAGTTTATTTTTTGAGCACATGTATTATATATATATATATATATTATTTATTTTGGTTTTTTTTTGTTTTTTCATTTGAATTCCACTCCACAGGGACTGTTGTAGCAGAAAGGTGAACAGAGTAAACAGCAGAAGCTGTCAACTTCTGTGTACATGTATCATTATAACATTCTCAGCCCATATTTTTATCTTGGGCAAGGGGAAGGGCTTGGACACTTAGGACAGAATTGACTGCATGTCAGGTGTGGGCAGTCTGACAACTTGTCCAAGTACATGAAAATGCTTTTGCATTTAATAACCATATAACTGGGTATTCAAAATTCAAACAGGTTAACATGTTGAGTAGTTGTTAACCAAATAACTTTGTCATTTTTGTGAAACAAGCCTGGGCTCCACTGAATTTTAAATGTGAAATTTGAAGACCTACATAATTGAAAAAAACAGAAATGGCAAGAGCTGGTGGCCATATTGAGTGTTGTGGTGCACAGTGAGTCTATATGTGCATACCTGTCGGATACACACAGTGCACATACATATATTGCAGACCTCGCCTGTTGTGGCTGTCAGTCATTGTCTGTGAAATTACATGAAAGGTGATAGGTATAAAAGGAGGGACACCTGTGCAATGCTAGTGTTCCCATCTCGTAGAATTGAGTAATGACACAGATGTCTATCCTCACATTACGCAAACAGGTGAATAAAATGTGTGCAGGAAAAAGAGTCCATGGTGAAGAGAGTCTTAACCCTTTCCCCTGTGAATTAAGACTTGAGTCAATAGCTTTCCTTGGCATGGGTTGGGCATTAAGCACCCAACCAATGACAAGGAAAGATGTTGGTCTGAGGCATGTTATCTTGCTAGGTCTGTCTCATCTACAATTCTCAGTCAAATTGTTTTTCATTAACCCTTTCCCCTTTGAATTAAGACTGAGTCAACAGCTTTCCTTGGCATGGGTTGGGCACTATGTGCCCAACCCATGCCAAGGAAAGCTGTTGACTTGGGGCATGTGATCTTTATAAGTCTCATGTACATTTCTCAGTCAAACTGTTTTTTATAACTGTTGAAATTAGTTGAAAACACTGAAGCAGACGACATTTGACCACCAGCCGGTTTTGGCAGGTTTGAGGGGGAAAGGGTTAATGTTGAAACTGGTTGAAAAAAATTACACTTAACCACCAGGCAGTTTTGATCGGCTTAAGGGGTATATGGTTAAATGGTTTCTCCATCATACACTTTTTTTTATGTGAGTATCACATTGATTTGATATTTTGAATGAAAGTGCCACAAAGAAGTCCGCCAGGAGAGTAATTATATGGATGCCCACAGTCAGCATTGCAGAACATGGGTAGGAACATTGTGGGGTCAGTCACAACATGCGAACATGGATGGGTATACAGAGTTAAGGTAGTAGAGGCCTACTATTTTTTGAAAGATTTTACCATGTTGCCCAGGGAGTCTACATGGGGCTTGACATATACATGTATTCAGAAAGGCTAGTGGTCTATACTAGGGCTACTAATTATAGATGTTTGATAGCCCAGTCTAGAATGTGGTAGCCTTCATGTATACATGTATGTGCTTTCAAATGGTGTTATGCTATGCTTTAGGGTAGGGCAGTACGTCCTCAGAAATTTATATGAAAATTAAAATCCATTTTGATCCGTTTTAGGCCCCATTTCTTGCAACTTTTATCCCAGTGTAAGGCAGTCATTATAATCATTTTGATTTTCAGCAGTGCTGTCCAGCTGAAAATCTCTGTTGCAAAATTTTCAGTACTTGTACTATATAGCATTTTTCACCCTTCTTTACATCAGGAACACTTATTTTGGAGAAATCTGTAATAGTTTTTTTTGGGCATTGGAGCAAAATTTTAGTACAATGCTCCAGTTGGACAGCCCTATTTGGGTGTGTATGGGGCAGACACAATGAAAACTTGGGAGGCCAAATGGGCACAGTGTCCTTTGCTGGTGTGGCCATGTAAGTGGTGGCCTGGTCTCATCAGACACCATACTCCTACGTGTACTTTGTTGGGTCCAGCTAAAGGAATCATTGCGGATTCTTTGACTTGGCAGGCACTGACTGACCTGACAGAGCACCAGGCACATGTTACAAGTGTACAAGGCACAAAAAAAAAAAAACTGTTTATCAATTTTAAAAGTGCAGTTTGTTCTTGAAAGTTGCTTGAAATCAATCATGTGTTGCTCAACAAAGTGTAGTGTCTTTTTGTCAAGCATCAACTCCAATTTTATCAGGTAGTGAAGTTATAATATGTTGTCCAAGCTTTCAGGATTTCTACGCATTCATGCAGACTGGTTTCCACTCATATTTTACACACATTGTGTAAATTACTCAAAGTGTTAGGAATAAAGGATAAACGCTTCTCCCAGCTGCTGAAACACAGATTGTAGAAAGAAAATGTGGTAATCATTAATGGTACTAATATTATTCTTTCTCAACTTTTAAGCCTCTGATCTGTTACTTTGTGGAAAATGATCTAATCTTCAGGTCAAAAATGTCTCTCTTGATTGAATCATACAGTACCATGATTGGGTCGTGGTTTCAGGAAAATTAAATCATCAAGAACAGAGTTTGCATTCATTTCCATAATTTCCATGACTTGTAATTTATTAAACCAGTGGCTTCTCTTAGCCTGACCAAACTTAGCGCATGTAGTAGACTTCAAAGGTAAAACAACAGTTTGATACCATTCATACCAATACCTGTTTCCAGGCAACCGGACACCTGTGTACGTGTTAAACTTGACATCAGTTAGGCCAAAAAAAAAGCACCTACACTGCCCCAGGAACAAATAGTTCTCAGCCAATGTATTCAGGAAACTTTAAATGAGCTCTCATTGTTCATCTCAACTGAGCAAAAGACAAAATTGTATGTAAAACATGTGTTATATGATTTTAGCATGTAAATATAGCAGGGACCACTTGTCTTTGGGGAAGTAAACTCAAAGTGGAATTTTGTCACCCTGTTGCATGTGCCAGTGGTTGGCTCAGGCCTTCAAAGTTACAAGATGGTATTTACTTGTCAGCACAGGAGTAAGAAAGGTGAACAAAGAGGCTGGCTGGATGTGTGTGATGAAACTATGTAAGTTTGTTTACTGTGTATTTACATTGTTGTGCTGGCAGTATGCACCAATAGCTGTTGCCCTGCAGTGTGTAATTGACTATCAACCAGCACAGACCCAAGCAAATATGTATATCTATATTTCTGTTGCAAAAGTAATCTTCTGATACATGGGCACTATTTGGCCAGGATTTTGAACATAATTCTCTTGTTTAGTCCTGACCAGCACTGCGACACCATGATTTGTTTAACCCTTTTCTGAGTCCGCCGAGACTAAGTCAGTATGTGTAAATTTTTGTTGGCATTCCTTATCAAGCTCATGCCATGTGAAGAAAGTTGTAGACCTTGGGCATAGTTTACTGATGGGTCCCATAGATCTACCATTCAGCTTATGCATGATGTTTATTTGGGTACGGAATGATTGAACATTTTTGCAAGTTTCTAAAACTATTGAAATTGGGGATCATAGTAAAAGCATTGAACCAGAAGACCCACAGTACTATATCAGCATGTATGGCTGCTCTGATTGTAGTGGGAATGTGACCTGGTCAGTTCAATAGGAAGTTCCTGGCAGGAGTTTGTGAAATGTGAAAGGACCATATTAACCCCAGTCAACATCAAGGACACTTAGGATATGTCCAGAATTTTTGGTAGTTTTTTACTTTTGCCCAGATACTGGACACAGTTACCAGGAAACTTACTACATATAGGCCTATTATAACCACTGATAAGTGCATATATATGTGTACAGACTTTTTTACTTTTGCTTACAACACAACGTTATAGCATAGACTCATGCTGTGGTACAACCCTGATACCAATTTGCTACCTCCAGAATAAATGCTAGCTGGCCAGACGAAAGTGTGATTTTTTTTCTTGCAAGCAAAAAATGTTTTGGCCCACCTCGTGAAAGACTAGCATTGTCAACACCCTATAACCATCTCTTCTCTTTCACCTGCATTTAAACATGGGAAAAGTCAGTGGTAATGAAGATGTATACATCTGCAGCTGAGGCATCCTCTTTTCATGCCTACCTTATCCCTGAAATAATGGCCTATTCACCATTCCATGGCTAGTTACTAAATAGGTGGCTTGGCATGGTGATTATCACACTGGTGCAATTAACCGTCTTACTAAAACAATGCATTGATCTAGGTGCTTGTGTAAATTTGTCATGTTTGTCAAATTTGCTGATACATGTAGTTTAGGTGTAGTAAATAGGCAGTATGTCAGGGTTTCTGTATGTCCCTCTGTCTAGACATACAAGATGGGGATAAACATGCACTTGAATTGTGTATGATTTGCATTACCTGTTCAGTCAGCATGTAGATTTTAGGTGTATCAGGTTAAATGCAAATTTTAATAGTCCATGTGAACCTTTTGGTGGCTAGTTTGGCACTGTAGCCATGAAGTGTATGATAAATAGGATGATACCAGAAGGTAAATATAAGCCTGCAAAGAGCACACCTCACTCTATGGGGATCTCTTCTGGGTTGACCAGGGGCATTGGCCTTATTGACCTGCCCTCATCAGAATAGATGTTACCCCAAAGCGGACTGTCATTAACCCATTCCTGGTCACAGTAGGACTGAGTCGATAGCTTTCTTTGGTGCAGGTAAGGCACATTGCACCCACTCCACACCAAGCAAAGCTAGTGACATTGTACCATCATGATTGGATCCTGAATGCATAGAAATCTTAGCAAAAATGTTTTCTTAGTAATGAGAATACATCAGGCGTTAAAATTAAGGGGTGTCTGGTTGCTCCAGACATCTTAAAATTATAATATGAAATGAGCCAGAACAGGAATCACAAATGATCTGCTAGCATTTATATACATTTTCACATAAGAATTACCTAAGTACTTGCAGAATACATTTTATCAACTTAAATAGGCTAATGGGAAAGGTCACAATCAACTATGATCTGTGTATTCAGCTGAATATACAACATAATACGCAAAATTCTTGAAGGTCTCAAACAAGATGTTTACCTTTTAGGATGAAGTAACATAATATGACATTGTGGGTTATACATGTTGATTTAAGTCACTTATGTGGCTTATAATTATGCAAATGAAATCATAAATTTCAAATTTCTCTTTGTGAATTGAAAATGGAAATCTTGAAATGTGTTTAGAATTGTAACCTGTTTATTTATTTATTTTTTTTCTTTTTGACTTGTATGAGTTCTTCACACAATCTCTCATTATATGTCAACCATCAATTTTTTTTCCAATGCAGTATAAAGGTAAATCAATTGCACAGAAACACTGCCCGTTGTGAAAGTCTACCTAGTGCTGTGTGACTCAGTATAAAATTATTTGATGAGCATTAATGACAGCATGTTGAGACAAGACACAGTTTTAAGGTAGTACATTGTTGTTGTTGGTCTCCAATGACATAATGTAATATACGCCAGCATCACAAGTACAGCAGTCCAGTCTGCAGTTGATACTTTTCTGACTTGTTTGCAGTAGCTGTTCATATACATGAACATTTTGCCCCATTTATTGATTACATTACTTTGCCACAGAAATTTATTTTTAAGAGTATGACAGAAAACAACATGTAATGTGACACCAAATTATTTTGATTGAGTCAAGATTCAAGATGCCATTCATTTGGTTGAGTCAAAATTCAAGATGCCATTCATTTGATGATACATGTGGGGGTAGATCATTTGATGATGTATGTGGGGTTAGATCAGGTTTGGTGGCCCAGGGAAGATGGGAAGGTTTGCTGTCTTCTTGGCCATGCCTGGAGGCATGGGTGATAAATGTGACATCAAGTGTCCATTGTACGTGTGGCTGTGACATTCCTGCCAGTCCAGTATTTACACGTTACATGCAGATACTCGGTGTGTTTGTGCTACCCCCTTTAAAATGACCCGTTTCACAATGAAGTGGCCAGGATCAGGTGAATGTCAAAATGTCAAATGCTTTAATATAAAAAAGGCAGAACACATGTTGAATGAGAATTGGGCATTAGGACTATCAGAATCACATAACGATGGTCAACGCATTTCCTTAGTGAAGGTTGGACACTCAATAGTGTCTTAATCAGTGCCAAGGAAAACTGTTTGACCTGGTTTTAACCCTTTGCCTGCTAATCACAACAAGAGTTGTGCTAATTATGATTCCAGATTCAAATTCCTCATGGAAAAAAAATCCTGATCAGGGCTAGAAATACGGCTTATCCGCTTGTCCGTACTAAGTGAAACTTGTGACGGACAAGTAAAATTGCCAATGCACTTGTCCAAAATTTACATACAGTTCAATTAGAACTTAAGACTCCACTTGGTTGGCGGACAAGTGAAAATTTTTCCTTATTTCTAGCACTGCTGATTTAATTACATGTACCAGCATGTCGACACATAGTTACAAAGATTTGCAGTGTTACATTTGAAGGTTTAGGGCAAACCTATAGTGTACTTACGAACTGTGGTAGTCAACAGCTTTCTTTATTACTTCATGATTGTACACATATGCTGCATGGAGGTGGGAAAAGGTACATGACATGGGTGGTAACATGCCAGGCTTTTACCTGTGCAACCAGAATTGGATTCTTGACCTGGGGTGAGGGAGGGAGTGGAGAAGGGTAGGAAGCATATATGCCTTCTTCTGTGTCATGGAGAGTAAGACCATAGAGAACACATCAGTGTATTAGCCAGCCAGGTGTGTTTTGCACATCCAGTTTCACAAAAACACACCCAGGTATAAGTTTATAAATGTTTAATGGAACAGATGGGAGATGCACACCCAGTTTTATGTAAAAATGTGAGTTTGCACACTGAGATTCCCAAATCCTGTCTAATACTATGCAACACATGAACCAGACATCTCTCACTAACATGTAAAACAGATGGGTCTGATAATTGTATACTGTTTAAAAGGGTTAACAGAAAAAAATAAATGGATTCCTAAGACACACAGTTGGGGCTGATGATTTTTACAAAGATATATCTGTTTCATCAGTTGGTTTTGTACTAGATATGTCAAAGCCTGCACATTTTGTTTTTGTTACAAGTTTTCAGCTCAGCTGACTTGCTGGTCAAGCTGAGCTTTTAGGAGGCTAAGTTGTCCATTGTCAGTTCACAATTACATTTTCGACTTCTTCTTCAAAACGGTCTGGCAGATTCGCTTTAAACTTGGTGGCAATGTACCTTGGGTGGGTCTCTACCAAGTTTATTCTACTAGTCACACTCCAGTGATTTGGGGATTTTTCATGATTTTTTTTGGTTCTGTTAGGGAACTAATTTTAGAATATCCTCGTAACTGCCAACTCAGTTGCTTTGATATCACACAAGAACACTCCTAGGGACTCCTAGTTCTTAATTTGTTCCCCGGGTGGCACTGCAATTTTTTCTATATTTTGTGTTTTTTTTGTCTATTTACAACTTCTCCAGAACTGTCACTTTCAGCTGAAACTTTGTGGATTTGTTCCTTGTGAAAGTATCAAACAAAGTTGTTCACAATGTTTTACTGCTGTGGATTTTAAGAATTTTATAATGAGTTTTTTCAATTTGGGTACTTATCGATAAATGCCCCTTTTACTGTTGATTACTATGTAATGGGCATTCTAATGATAATTCACATTTTGGACATCTTCTCAGAAACCATTTTCCAGAATGACTGACTCTTTCCAGAATGGTCAGGCTGAGCTTTTAGGAGGCTAAGTTGGCCATTGTCAGTTCACAATTACATTTTCGACTTCTTCAAAAGGGTCAGGCAGATTCACTTTAAACTTGGTGCAATGTGCCTTGGGTGGGTCTCTACCAAGTTTGTTCAAATGGTCATGCTTTAGTGATCTATTGATTTTTTATGATTTTTTTTTGGTTCTTTTTTGTGGGAAATCTTAAAAAAAATTCTTCTCTAAAACTGAACACCTAATTGCTTTGATATCACATAGAAACACTCCTTGGGACTCCTAGTTCTTACTTTGTTCACCAGGTGGTGCTGCAACTTTTATCTTGGCTGACTTGCTAGTCAGGCTGAGCTTATGGGAGACTCAGTCTTAGAAATACTTCTAAATGTCATATATGCACTGAGATAAAGCTCAACACAGGTCTATTCAGTTGCAACCTTGATTTTGTGGGACAAGCTTAGGTCATCTGAGCACAGGCTGTTCATGCAGCCCTGTAGTTTGTTTTGCTTTTTGACTTGTTGACTTTGAGTAACTTGAATATGTCTGGACCACAACTTATTTTCTTTCTGCCATGCTGCATCTGAAAGTTATTGTTTATCATGGGAACATAGAGTTACACTCTTGCAAGATAATTAAATCATGAGATTCAAGGTGGTGCCCTTCTTGATGAAGGTTGTCATTTGCTGTGGACAAGATAGAAATTACAGTGCGACTTCAAAAGTTTTGATGAAAGGATAAATACTGTACTATATTGTGACCTTGAAGTAGGGATCTAGTGTAGACTAATCAACTGCTCCATAGTTTCATTTGCTGTATCCTCTTAAAAATTGAATTAAAACACCATTGAAGATATATGTTTCCTGAAAGAACCGAAAGAGGGGAGTTCAACAATGGCAGTTATTTTTGCTTAAATACAGTATTTCAAAAGATATGACTAATTATGTAAGCAATCAAGTTTTAATTAAAATTCTAACTTTTAAAAAAATTTGAATTGACACTAGTAATGCTGATCAGTTATTTTGCTGCCAAATGGAAGAGTTAGGTATGTATTGCAAAAGGTGTTTCATTTTTTCTGTATCATATGTATTTTTAAAGAAATGGTTTATAATTCAAATTTGGTAATGAAATTTTAAAATTAAAATTTAAAATTAAAATTTTAATAATCTATTCTTTAATAAGTTATAACTTGATACTGGGTATGTGCCACTCTGAAGGCTCCTCTTTTCAGCAAAATTTCCCAAACAAAGGTCCAGTATTTTCCCTAAAAAGGGTAATTTTTCGCTTTTATGACCCAAAATTTGTGAATATTTCCCTGACTGAGGTCAAAATTTTCTTCCTTGGGCTTTTTTTATGCCATTTTTCTACTATTTTGTTTAAAAATTCCCTAACAGAGGTTTAATTTTTGTAAAAAAGTGTCTTAACAAAGGGTGTGTTTTTGAAAGGTCGAGCCGCACACCCCTCCCCACCAAAAGTTGGGGAAGTACCCCCCCCCCCCGCCCCATCCCCTGGGTTAATGGTACAAGCAGTCCTTGGACCACTGTGCTTCAGTCTTTAGACTGGAGAGTTGATCAGTGTGCTACCAATAGCTATGATCATATGGTGTTGAGACCAGTGAAGTACTCAGTTCACATGTTCCATACTCCCACAGAAAACATGTACATACTCGCACCCAATTACCCTACTGTGTAAATATATTTTAACGGAACACATGCCTGTTCTCATTGTGTTGTACAGAAGAAATATTTGAGCAGAACAAATCAATGCTGTATGAATGGCCGCAGTTGGAGTCTGTGAATTTATTATGTGCACTGGTTGGCTGCTTTCAGCAGGAGCCAAAATTGTGGGGGGTGGAGTTGGGTGGGGGTGGGGGGGGGATATCTGTGCAGTGGTCCCTGTCTTGAGAGAGCATTTTGATTAGAGACAATTTGCCTTGATAGACCACCTTTTCAATATTACACATACATACTTTTTGCGTGATACTGCCTATGTTGTTATTGCCAAAAATGACAGACCAGTTGTCTGGTGTAACCATAATGTGGTCATCCTTGAGGGTGGTCTTTTGAGACAGGTTTTATTTTATTGATGTTTACAGATGTATGTAAGGTTTCATTATATTGACGTAGACAGGTGCATGTGCATGTAAGTGTCCAAAGCAAACATCTTAGCCCTTTGGCTCCATACCAAAATGAGACAACTGGCATATACATATCCCTTTTTTGTACAGAAATAATTGTTCCTAGAGTTTATGCAGGCTTATATTTGTGTATAAATGTACTGTTCAAAGCAGAATATATCATATATAAGTAATAAAAGGTTACTCATGTCATTGTGGAGCATAATGTCTACTGCAAGGAATTACAAAATTTGTAGCCAAATTCAGCAGATAAAATGACTATCATTGTATTTAGATTATAAGCCTGTTTAGGCTTATAATCTAAATACAACTTAGACTTTGATTAGCATTTGTAAATGATCACAGAAGCACCTTGTATTTTTTATTCAGTGTGCAAGTGATGGATAGTGAAGTTGAAATTTTAAATCAAATTGCCTGATGAATGTGACTGAATTCCTTTCTCCACTCCAAACCATGCAATTAAAGTAAACAAATGAAAGCTTTGTTTGCTTAGCAGGCTATAAATCAGAAGGAAGATTTCAATTTTTTTTTTCAGCCATGCATTCAGTAAAGGATATTAACTGCATGGCAGAAACATTTCCAGTCCCTTTCCAGAATAATTTGCTCTGTATGTCTGAGGCAATTTGATCATGTTGATGGCAAAATCAGCCACTATGTGTTTCACAGAAAATAATGCTGTGCAGGTAATGTTCATAAAGTGACATGACTTGTGGCAGTCAGGTTTTGCATGCATTGTACACTGATATCTTCCACAATTGTTGTCAAAACAGGAATGTGTCGATTCCAAATTCCACAATTTCCAGGGACCTGGCACAGTTGGTTGAAAAGCTGGAGGGTTGAGTGAGAGGGCTCACTGTATGTGGTCTACTCCAGTGTAGACCCAATTTCAACATTGGCCCAGTGGGAGGAGAGTTAGACTGTATACATGTGCATGTTTACTCTGCGCACAGATGAATACAGCTTGGAGTTGATCCCCAATCTGGCCAGCAGCCAGGCTCGGAGAGCTGCAGCTCAGTTCCGAGTGGGTGTAGATGCATACACAAGCTGATTTGACTGGCATTTGGAGGAAACAGTCAAGAGTTTAGCACATGTTGAAACTGATATTGCTGGGTTAAACTGAACGTTTTCATCAGAATTATTGACTCTGCTGGATAAAGGGCCAAAAGAGGCTTTCTCTTGCCTGTACGGTCCTTCATATCTGACTATTCTGCTTTGCCAACAGGTTAATACCTTTAGATAGAATAAATGATATAGTCACCTGAGGAGTAATTGGCAGGCTTTAACCCTTTCCCATAGAAACTGACCAAAACTAGTTGGTGCTCAAGTGTCGTCTGTTTCACTGTTTTGGACTAATAAATTGAAATAAATCAGAATTGTAGATGAGACTTATCAAGGTAATGTGACCCAGGTCAACAGTTTTCCTTGGCTCATATTGGACACGTGGTGACAGCCTACTGTAGAGAAAGCTGTGGAATCAGTCTTAATTCCACGGGGAAAAGGGATAAATTTTGGGTGTGTGGGGGTGGGAGACATTCTACAATCAAAACTTACGGGGTTTTGATGAAATGCAGCTCTAGTAAAAAGTCTGTGGTGGGTACTGAAAATCCAATTATAACTTTGCTGTATTTTATTTTCACTTTCATTGCTGATGGCACAAATCTGTGAACATAAAAACTAAGTAAATAGTTTTTTTTTTTTTTTACATAGACTTCACAGGAACTGCATCCAAAAGAGTGAAAGTAACACTTCAGTTCAATGTTGTGAAAATTTATAGTCATGGTATACATGTAATAATTATGTCCAAGGGTTTATATAGCATATGTATATAAACTTACAGTTCAGACATTCCACAGAACCCAGTTTTTCCTGGCTGAGCCAATTAAAAATCAGTTAGAAATGGTTTTTATTGCTGCCCATTTTTGGCCCATTTTTAAGAACCACTGAGGACTGGTGGTTGTATCAGTGCCATGCCTGTGGTGTGTAACGAGACCAGACACTTGGCGAAGGAATGGGAAAGTACATATGGCTCAGTCATGCAACATATACCAGCAGGCTTTCATAGAAACTTTTTTTTTTATGAGTGGGAACTGCTAAAGTAGAATTGGAAGCAGCCTGACACATGTTGGTCATCAGCTGCTAAAGGGGTATTATCTGAGGCATAAAAAACAACAGCAAAAAATAACCTCTCCCCACCCCCCACTTACCAAACTGAAAAACACATTGCCCTTGTTATTGGAGAGCTGGGTCACTTTGACTCAGCATGAGGGACCATTCATAAAAATTGTGTGCTGTTCCCACAATTTAGGGTGATGAGTTTCATAAATTTTGTGAAATTTGTTTGCCTTGCAAACCAAATAGGTCAAATAGGTACAGTAACTTGGGAGGGCAGTGACCTGGCACAAAAGTAACAGCACTTATGTTAAGTGAAGGGGGATGGGGGGGGGGGGGTCAGTACGCTGGTACAGGTAATTATTTTTCTAGAGTGCGCAGTATGGAAAATAAAAATCTTTCAAAATTTTGGATAGTACGAAGTACGTAAAATAAGAGGGCTTCCAGTATGCCAGTACGGTAAATACATAGACCCAGTATGCTAGAACGGGAAACCCCTTACCCACCCTCTTAAGTTGGTTGTGGATGCAAAAACTACAATCTGTAGGTCTAGCCCTTGTAATGCATGTAAATAGATTAACATTGATACCTAATTTAAAATCAGACTGAACTATTATACATTAATAGCTTTATATTATGATACATGTTTGGAGTCCTCTACTCAAAACAACAGACATGATACAGAGACATGAAATTTTTAGTAATTTGGGTATTAGTAAGTATAGTTACCGCTCGACCACCATTGCCAAGACCTCCGTGCCTAGCCATATCACCTGGCACAATTGAGTTGGTTACTCACTCGACTGTTCCCAAAAACCTGATGGTCTGGGTGAAGCCTCCAGTCTGTTCCTCTGTATGCAGGGGTGTCTTCCGGTGTGCATGATCCCATGTTCTTCCTTCCTCCTCGATGATTGGTGAGTGGACATCACCTTTGTGAAGGAATGGGGGTAGTTGGGTGGGCTTCTCTCGTGGGGGAGAGGTAAGTATATTTACTAATATTGAAATTACTTAAAATTTCACTTAATGAGTTATGTAACATTACTTCTCAACCACCATTGCCAATATACAAATGCATTGGAGGAGGGTGTAATGCTACAGGCAAACTGACTAAGAATCACTGGAATCAACAGCGGAGGGGGGGGGGGCATTGGTCTGAGGGAGGAGGCCCGCATCTGAAGGGAAATCTTCGGGAGTACCTAGATTTGAGGTTGCCAACAGCAGAATCCTAGCCAAAGCTTCAAATATTCTCCTTACCGACCAGCACGGGACCACACTAGGGCCCCTGGAAAATCTCCCGCTCAGCATGATAGCAGTCTGTCGCATGGGGAGACACTGTCTATTTCCACTCTTCTGGTCCTGGAGATCTAGCAAGACGGGTGAATTATGGAAAACATGGCAGGCGCTGTGGGGGTGGTTATATGGTTCGGTAAGGCAGTGTCCGTTAAGTAGGTGCACCTGCTCTGGGCCTAGGGCGCTTCCCGCTCTTCTTGGTTCCTCTCGATGCCAGGGCTGTGGCTCGAGTCGGAGGGCGAGTGGGTATGCTATGAGAGCCACACTTTGGGGCGGCCATTGCGGTTCAGGACAAAAGCAGCCGAACAGAGTGGGTCAAGGCCTTGGTCCTGGAGGGCTAGTGGAGTAAGCCCAAAGTTCCTGTACTACGTGAATGACAACCACCATCTCTCCCCTGAACAGTGTTGGAGAATAAAGGCCTGGGGCTCTGTCCATAAGGGCAGGGCCCCTGGCATCCTTCTTGAGTCTCTTACAGCATCTGCGGAGATGGTCTTTGGGACCTGAGCATCATACTCCTCCCAATTTGAATCCAAAGGAATCAACTACAAGGAATCAATCTGCTCAGGTGCAGAGTACCACTCCCAATGAGCGGCCGGCCCGGGGGGGGGGGGATTTGCCGTTGCCTGAAGTAGCTGCATATTGGCTGCTCTACCCCAGGTGCCGCGAATCCGAGCCATGACCTGGCTGTAGAACTCAGCTATGAAGGGCGAGATGGGGATGGCGGTCTTTCAACGCATGTCCTCCAAGAACAATTAAGCCCTGGCAATACATGGCAATGGCCTCTTGCCTCTCCTCTGGTTGGGCGACCACAGCTTGGTTGCCCATGAGGCTCTGAATGAAGTTGAGGTGTTCAAAGCTCTGGGTCACCACTGGGGTAGTATCCATGGGAGCGGAAGCAGGTTCCGCCTGTGCCATGGACACTACAGGGCTCCGCAGGTCAGAGCGACGTCAGCATGAGGGTCGGCTGGAAGCCGGGGGCCTGGACCTGCTGATATACAAATCCAAGAGCAGGAACTCTTCCTCTTCCTCAGTGTCGATGTCCGAAGACTTGGCACATGGAAGTGGGGTAGAGACACCCAAAGCCACATTGAACAGCTGTTTTTCCGGGGCAGACGGGGCGGCCTCTTGTGACAGAAGCACGTCTGTCACCACGCCTTGCAATGTGGTAGTGAAAACTTCTGTGGAAGTCGTCGCCGTTGCAACCTGCATCTGTCTGCTCCTTCTGTGAAGGGTGAGCAAGTGAGACTTCATGAATGCTCGGAGCGGGAGCCACAGCTGCCAACTTGGTGGTCAGCTGGCTGGAGGGCACCTGCAGGAGTGGCAAGGACTCCTGAGCCTCTGGGCCAAGAGAGAGCCGAGTCAAAACAGATGCAGCAAGCTGCACATTTGAGATGACCTTCTCCATCACGGCTTGAGTACTGGTGGGAGTGGACAAAAACAAAGTCTTCCCCTGCCTTTCGCAACTGCTGCTCCTTGCAGAGCTTGAGTTCTGCTTGCCTCTCAAAGGAGGGAGGCAGGGTGCAGCGGGATCACCAGCCACTCAGTCCAGGTCAGGCCAGGAGGGGGAGCAGCCAGCGGTGACAGCACAGGAGAAGCTGGAGTTGCCCACATTGGCACTTGTGTTGCAGCAGGAGCCAAGAGGTCACTACAGGTAGTAGCCACCACCATAGACTTGGATACCTTTTTGGGTGGTCCAAGATGCCCGGAGAATTGACCCAAGCTCTCAGACCCGTTGAGCTCCAGGAATGGAGCAGGGTATTGTTGTTCCTGGACGTCCAGACGCAGGACGCTCGACATCCCCATGAGGTGATCTCTTGCTGCCTGACTTGTGAGTACATCGCCGCTTCCCTGTATTCCCCCGCGGAGTTTCAGGTGAAGAGACAGCAGCCACCTGAACTTGTGAGTGAGCCACGTGGGTTCAATTACGCTTCTCCAGTGGTGTCGCTGGAGGAGAAGATTCTGTGGAGTCAGAGTCAAGGGTCCGACGTTTAGCAGCATGCTGCTTACACTTCACCCTCTTGCTCTTTCTTCATGCCTGCTTGTAGAGCAGCCACTTGTCTCCTCCCGCCTAACACAAAACCTACATGTGCTCTCTCACATGCAGCCAAGTTGTTGGGGACAACCAAAACAATGTTTGTGGTTGTCCCAGACAGCCATGTAGTGGTTCCATGAATCTGTCTTCTGACCTTTTCCCAACAAGGGAGATGAAGAAGCAGTCACTGAATCAACACTCACAGCATGCTGCCCAGCAGCAATTGCCTGGCTGGTGCTGTCCTCCCACTGTCTGGGATTTGACCTGCCAGACGCGATCTTGGAAAAGATCGTGTTCAAGCCAACATGACCAGCTCAACTTCCACTTTTCTCTGGGTATCCATTGATCAACAATAAGTGATCCTTATCTCTGAAAAGTGTAGGAAGGGTTAGAAAACAAATTCCGTAGAGGAGAGAGAGTGTGTGTGGCACTAGAACAGTAATGGTGAACAAAAGCTCACAGAGCTCCCAACTCTTAGACCACACCAGGAATGGCACCCCAGAAGGAAGCAAGAACACGGAAGCATATGCACCTGTCCGCTGGAAGTGAAGTCAAACCCCCGCCACCGATCCAGAGGAACTGAGTGGAGGTGCCACCAGGACCATCATGTTTTTGGGAACAGTTGAGTAAATAACCAACTCAATTGTGTCTGGCAATATGGCCAGACACTGAGGATTTGGCAATGGTGGTTGAGAGGTAACGTTACATAACTAATACAATAACTCACTGTCTCTCAAATGTTGTCTGGACTCAGAATTTTCTTCTGGCTTAGACAGGAAACAAGTGGTTGACCTCAAAATCAATCGAAAGGCTGGATATAATATATATATATATATATATATATATATATATATATGTATCTACATGATACACATGTTCATATACAGTGGTAGCTGTCATTTAAGACCGCGCCATTGCCAGAAAAAATTGTGACATATGACAGGTGGTCTTTAATTGCAGGTACCACTGTAAACATGTACATATACACAGTAGTCCCTCTTTGGAAAGACATTTTTTGTGAAACTACCTGCATTTTATGACCAGGGTCACTCTGCAAGAACATATTCTAATGATAATTTACCTGTTGTAAGAAACTACATGCAGAACCAAACTAGTGACCTCCCAAAATACCCCCCAAAAACCACTCATCTATCCAGAAAGTCCCCTTCTCAGATAAGTAAAACCCACCTATTGTGTACAATATTGTTAGAAATAATTTATCAAAACCAGTCTATAAATCCAAAATATATTTATAATACTAGCAAAGACATGACTGCAAGATAGAGTGAGGTCTGATAAGTTTACAACAGTCATGTTCCAATCTGAATTACGGAGAGGAATTCAAAGTGATGGAAGTTGTTGGGTGGGTGGTATCAGAGTTGAATATTCTTTGAAACACCACCTGCTTTATATGACCACTTCTTGGATGGCACTAGGGTGAAAGGAAGGACTAGTTACTGTATTTGTGAACAGGTCTTTGTGAGATTGTCACGAACAGGCAGGTAGGTTTGAATAGGAATGTATAAAAAGAGTGGAAAGGCGTAAAGATGTGTGTTCTGTGCAAGCTAAAAGAATACAGAGCATCATGTGACCTGAATACATTATTCCTGTGAATGCATTGCAGGGTGGGGCACATATTCACAAGTCACTGTTTACGTTTTTACATGTATGTGGACATTAGAACTGGAGAATGAAGTTTTACTGACTTGTTCAAGTTTAGGTTTTGCTGCTGTTTGGGACAAGTTAGTTTAGTGGTTAAATCTCAGTGTTGCTCTGACTTTGTGCCAGAAAATGTTGTTGTGTGAGACTCAACATATGAATTTTTTTTTCTAATGACAAGCCTGGTATATATGTACATTCTTTCAGGCCTGTTGTGTGTGTGCAAAGAGTGTACAATCTTTGAACACAAGAAACAGGTTCAAATATATTTATAGCGAAAAATGAACAAGAAATAAAAAAAATTGTGTGACTTTGGGGAGACATTCAGGGTTTAGTTTGACATTAGAACTATTTTTACTTTGCCTGTTGCATGTTTTTATATGACAACTACCACATCAGTCATCTTGCTTTTTGCAGCAACTGCCTGTGTACATGTTGACACATTACATGATACAGTTTCCACAATATTTGCAAATGGATATAGTCTGAATCCAAGTCATGTGACTACAGTAGGTCTGCATGTACATCAAGATTTGATTTTGTATAGCAAATTGCTTTTCATCCTAATTACAAGCTAGGACATTTAGGATTTTTTTTCACTGTAGTTATGAAAACACTTTAACTCAAGTACTGTAAATTAAAATATATATTTCATAATATTGATTGGAATGGCATAAAATAGCCAAAAAGCTTACAAGGCTTCATAATTTGGCCATGTCCCAGAAGTGAAGAAAGTAGGAGAGTGCTAATAATTAGAACAGGGGCTTAAGCAGGGCAAACACGACATATTATAACCGTAGATGCTACATATAACCACAAGTATAAAATTGCTGAAGTTCTAATTATACATATGACTGATTGCATTCAGACTTATCAGTTCATCTCAATAGACCTGTTCATACCGACTTGTACAGAACTTTTCCGGGCCCTAATTAATTATGCATTCCATTGTCCAGTCAGCAAGTGGCCAAGTTGGGCCCACACCTTTACCGGTATATGTTCACAACAGATGCCATGGCTAACCCTAGTGATTACAGCATGGATTATGCTGAACAGTGCAAATCTTTTACCTAAAATGTCACATCAGTGGTGAAACGTGCATTTTTAGTTTGCTGACAGTTTGATCTTTCATTAAACCCAAGCACATCCTGTGTTTTACTTTCTGATCCTTCCACGTGTAATACGGCCAGCGTGATCGAGCGCAAAATGTCAACAAAGCAGGATGCGCTTCCAGAAGTGAACCAAATAAACCCAAGTCCTATGAACTTGCTATTGGGCAAACTTCTGTTTATGACCCTTCCTATCAGAGGAGAGGCATATAGAAATAGCTTTTTCCATATGTGTGCCTCCGTCCATGCTCTATTCATGTCCAGGCTATAATTCACCTGTCCTTCAACTAAGATTAATGAAACGTTACACACATGTGCATCTGGACATATCGGCGCGCCATGTACTGAAATAGGTCACTAGGTCAAGTATCTGGGTCTCAGTGTCATATCCTTATAAAATCATGTCGCGGCTATAATTCCTTACTATTAACTTAGTTTCATGAAACTTCACACACACACATATCTTGACCTAAAGGTGTATTATGAAACAAAAATAGGTCACTAGGTCAAGTAACTGGGTCAAGGTGATACAATCATGTGAAACTACATTACACTTCCATGTCTGGGTTGTAATTGTGTTGTCCAACTTAGATGAATGAGTCTTTACACACATGTGCATCTGAACATAAGGATTTGTCATGTACCAAAAGTAGGCCATTAGGTCAAGTATCTAGATCTCAGTCACATATCCTTATAAAATCGTGTCGGGGCTATAATTCTTATACTATTTAACTTAGTTTCATGAAACTTCACACACACACATATATCTTGACCTTAAGGTGTATCATGAAACAAAAGTAGGTCACTAGGTGAAGTATCTGGGTCTTGGTGATACATTCATGTAAAACTTCATAACACTTCATGTCTGGGCTGTAATTCTGTTGTCCTTTTACTTTAAATCATGAAACTTCACACAACTGTGTGTCTGGACAAAAGAGTGTGCCATGCATAAAAGAAGGTCACTAGGGCAGGTATCTGGGTCATAAAGATAGCCTATTTTTATTGACAACTGTCATTCTAAAATGAGACCTGTTAGCAGCAAGGTTATAAATGGGGGGGGGGGGGGCGGCATGGATCCAGCAATATGAATGTTTCACATAGGCCTATATGACCCTTGCACTGGATGGATTGTGAGTGATGTGTAATGTGTTTATGTTTCAGGTCTCGGTGTGATGTTAGTGGTTGTGGTGGGTGTGGGCTGGCGATGTACTCCAGCAGGACACGAACCTTGCCACCTTCTCTTCAACCTGGGGGACCATTCAACCCGTTATGTTGGCAGGCATCGCTCCTCTCGGCCGCACCGAGATAGAAACCAGTGGTATGGAGGTAAGAGAGTGGAAATGCTAAATGAATGAATCATATGTCTATCCTCTTGTGGATAAAAGGTCCAAAGGTAACGCACGAAAAGAGCAAAATTTTAAAAAATATTGATGTGTCTTACACATAAATTGTGACAATCTAAAACACTGGCTCATGGGATCAAAAGATAAAACAGAAACAGATTTTTTCTTAAAAGGTCTTGAACAGATTTATGTGATCATGGTGATGTAAAAAATCTTGTTTGGCACTCCATTGACTGAAGTCCTTGTAAAAGCACCACCTCTTAAAATATGAGATCAGGATAGTTAATTGTCAAAGCACTGTGATTGTGGTGATGCAACTCGGTGTTTCTTCGTCTTCGTCTTTTTTTTTTTTTAATGGGAGATATCACTGATACAAGCACAGTGCCTGCAAATGGTCCATTCATGGGGTGAAAAACAATGCCTCTTGAATTGGTATATATATATATGTACTGTTGGTGCATCGCTTGCATGTTATTCTTTTAACAGTCCAGTTAGACAGGACAACACAGGAAAAACTGAATTTGTTCACCAGGGAAGCCTCAAGAGAGTTAGGTTCAGCAACATTTAGCTGATGAAGCATTTTTCAAAGACAGAGCACCAATCCAGTAACTGTACAATACAATTTTGACTGTGTAGATATAACTTTGATAGTAACCTAGGGACACTTAAACAAGCACATGATCTTCCAGTGCAGCGATACATGTAGCCTAAATATATTTGTTTTTTGTATCCTGTTCACCAAAGCATTAATAATTTAAATGCAATATTTGACTGGTTTATACTTTGTTTATGGTTCAAATTGTGTGACCGAGGTGAAGTAGTTCATGAAGGCATTTTCCTGTGTGGTATTTTGTTCAGATTAACCTGGATCTGGGTTAATATTGTACATTTGAACTTTGCATGTTTGTTTGAATTAAATCCATCAGTTGCATCTGAAGCTCTTAGAATGCAGGTGACATTCTGACCTAAATCAGTGTGCCATAACAACAACAACAGACAGACCAACCAGGAACGTCTCCTTCATTCACACTATTAGTGCCTTGAATACAGTTACGTAGGAATTACTCCAGTTTTCTTTATGAGAGGCCCTAGTTCTGGTCCGGTGAAGAATTCTCACAATACAGAAGAAGAGATATTCAAGTATATCTTGATTGTACCCATGGTACATGTGTCTAGCTCTCAGTGGAGTCCTGTTAACACATTTTCTCCCTGTGTTTGGCCAGTTAATATGACATATATTTTTTCCCACTGAGATTAGAAGTAAGATACATGTATATGGTCCAGTTTTTCGCTGTCTGGTAACTAGACAGAACCTGGCATTGGCAGGTGCATATAAATGACGCAATGGTTAGAATGAGTCCTTTATGTACAAAGTCTTAAAACCAGGACTTTCAAAACCTTGGAGAAGTTATAGACTCTTTGTTCATGACACTGGGACATCTAGGGCCAAAATTTACTGAAAGGAATTCTTGTGTTGGATCAAGTCCAAAAGGAGAAAAAGTTGACAAGATGTGGGGAGGTGAAGGGTTAAATGTTGGATCAGAAGAAGATTGCATGCATGAATTAACTGTAAAGCACTACTTTTTCTCACTTTAATGTTGTGTGTTGCCACTTTTTCTGCAACAAAGCATAGAGAGGTCAGAAGGATTTTTAGACGAAGTTTTGTAGGATAGGTCATGAAGCATGTAGTTTGAAGCCAGAGTGAAAAAAAAAGAGTTTACTGTAATCATTTGGCATTGCAATTGGTCAAAGAACACCAGCAGAGGTTGTGTTGAATAAACCTTTTGGTGACGTATCCACCGGTTAAGCTGTATCTTTCAAGTGAAACGTGCGCAATTTCTTTTGAAAGCACTGAGTGTGGCCATAGGCCAACAGACCAAAGCCCAGTGAGTCAAATGAGGAAGGAATCCATACTTACAGCTTAACCTTATCAAGGTTAAGCCAGATTTTTATGTGACAATGCAGTTCAGGGTTCAGGTTACTGCCCCAGGTTGACTTTTCAACCCCATGTACTTGATGCAGGGTTACATACACTATATCCCCCAAGTTGCATCATGACCTTGTTTGCCCTCATCTTGAAACCATAATAAAGATCATACTTTTGCCAAATAATTATTTATGCTTACTTAGCCATCAGTGAAGTTAATCAGGCAATCAGTAACTGGTGAGCATGCATATTCCACTTTTGACTTGGAAGTAAAAATGCAAAGAACAATTTGACTAGTTACTATTGACAGATGAAAGGTAAACAATTTTGAATAGTTTTGAAAAAAGGTTTGATTTTAACTGTAAGAAAGAAAAGGAAACATGCCCTACAGAGACGTTGGGCCAGCTTTTACCTGTGTTTATCATAGAAACTGCACACATGATACTCTGGGAAATATAATGTGAAACCTAAAGCAGAGTTATGTGTTCTGAATTTGTAGCTCTAAAGCATTGTATTTTAGTAATAGTGAGTGCTTGGTCCATTAGTGTTGCATGTTCCAATTAGTGTTTCACCGTTCATTGATTTATTACAAAACTATACATGTAAATTTTCAGATTGTTAGCATGTTTCATGTATTGTGAAAAAAGGGCCAAGATTTTTGTTTGGTATGTTGTCATAACATGTTAAACCACCTGTTGTCCTGTAATGGTTTCTTTGTTAGACTTAAGCCCAAATCATCTTAAATCACATCAATATGGTGTAGAGAAACTGCCATATTGACATCAAACTGTGGACCTAACTCCAAAAATATTTTGTTTTGTTGAACATGTCCATTTATAATTCTTTGGTTTCAGCAAGCAGCCTACAATGGTTGCAGTTTTTTTGGTTTTAAGAGCTAAACACAGTGGACACCATTACATCTTAAGCAATAACAGGTTTTAGCTCAGACAGTTGTAAATGAAGAAGACTAAACTGGAATCGTATCATAGGGTCTCTTTTCTTTGAAAAGCCATACATAAATCCAATGAAGCATGTCATAGGTGGCACTGCAAGTAGCATCCCCAATGAAGCATGTCACCTGTAGGTGGCACTTCAAGTAGTGTCCCCCTGGTATCCTCCTGTTACAGGTGGAAATGTCTAGGAATAAAAAGCCCTGCTTCTTCGTCGATTGAAAATGTAATGTGACACAGGAAGTATGTGCTGCCACCATGTAGAATAGTGTATCCTAAATGTGGTGTCAAAACTGCCCTTATACTGCAATTTCAGTCCTGTAGCATACAGTGTCTTTCAGGGGACATACCAACACCCAAAATAAGGGAGGATACTGAAACTGTCGCATTGGAACACATGGACAATATTACTCTAGCAACAGCCAGTATCTTCCCAAGGGAAATTTATACAATCAATATGTGGACATGGAATTCATGTGTTTAGATGATTTTAGAAGTGCAAAAGATATATTTTGAAGTATGTTTCACAAGCATGTCAGACTTGCTCCCACTGTGTGAGGACTAGCCAAAGTGTTGTCCTTCATAGCATATACATGTACGTACATATGATAACATGTGAAGACTAGCCAAAGTTTTGTCCTTCATAGCATACACACGCACGTACATATGATAATTCATATATTTAAACCTATGCATTTGTGGATCACAATATGTTTAATTTCACATTGAAATGTCTGTTACGAGTTTAAAAGCAATAACCGTGCTACTTATTTAACAATTTAGTATGCTCTGCCTGTTAGTGTTGAGTGAGTTTCTTATTTTATATATCATGTCAATGGGTGGGAGCATTGACAAAATTAACCTTGTGTGGATTAAAAGTCCTCAATAAACTAGTTTTTTATGATTAAATGTAAGAATTTACTGCAAAACGTTTGTGCTTTAAGTTTACACAAAGTGTAACTTTGAAGCATATTTGGTAATGTCATGAAGTCATTTATATCTGTGCTAATGACTGATTTCTACCTGTAGACATTTTTTAATTGATATGGTGATCGCTGTAACCCTCCCCACCCCATGATTCCCCTTGGAGGAAAAACACCATTCTTGAGAAAGAAAAAGAGTCCTGCTTATTTTGTATTGTACAATTCAATTATAGTTTTCACCCTGCCTGCCTACTGCCTGCCTACTATTTGACAAGTGGATTGATGTGCATTGGAAGGTCTAAATAGGCTCAATGAGGCTTAACCCCCTCCCCACCAAAAAAAATGAAATGTTACGTGTCAAAACAAAAAGATGAGTGAGACAGGTGTGTTTACTGTGGAATGTAGGGCTGACAGGTGGAAGAGCTGCATAGACCACAGCTTGATTCAAATTTTAACCCCTATGTTCAATGAAAGTTTTATAACAACTAATGCAGAACCTCCTGCATACCAGGAGGGACTTAGTAATTTTTTTGTCCAAATGTATATTCTGGTTCGTACTTTATGCTGTTTCCAACCACCACATAAAAAGGATGGAAAACAAGGTTTTCTTGTCTCTGGTGTTATCAGTGAAATGAGAGTTAAAAATACCGCTGCCGTGTGACAAAGATTTGTCAGTAGTGAAATCCAGTGTGTACTACAAGTGGATCATATTTCTCTTTGATGTCAACAGTCAGGGAGACTTTTGAGTGTGGAACTTGTTTGTGACTTTATGTTTGCATGTTTGAGCTGCTTCATGTTAGTTTGCAAGCATTATGTTGTGACAAGAGTGTAGGAAAAGCCACTGTAAATTGTTGACTTTGCTGCCTGGTAATTGTGATTTCATGTGCATGACCCAGTCCCTCATTTTTGTAATGAGTAACAATGTTTTGTTGGTAACTTGGTTATACATGTAAACATATTATGGGGTAATTGAGTGATCGCAGAAATGTACATGCGAGCGACCATTCAACCTTTCACACTAGCATATATAGATTATACACAGGGGTGGGAGTGTTAAAATTGTGCACTGTTTCCCATAAAACATAAAACTATTGATTAATACCTGTGTAAGAATCCACATTTTCTCATGGTATTAAATTTGCAGGGGTTGGGGGTTGGGGGGTTGGGGTTGCAGGGACCAATTAAGCTACACAACACAGTACAAAATAATGGGACCACATGGACTTGGCCTTCCAGGTGTGTCTCTCATCAATAGGATGGGAATGAGAACCTTGCTCACCAATGGAATTCTGGCAATACATATACTGTGTGTTTACCGGTGAAAGTTATGACAGTTCTAAATGGCCCCTAAATCTGTACATTTCATAAATATTTGACATTGATTTATAACGACCTTGTGTTGTGTAACATACATATATATGTTTATTGTGGAGTCTGTCTCTGTTTATGATGGTACTACCACCATCCAACCTTCATGTTTGTGAGGAAACTGTCACTAGTGGGATTGCTTTCAAAGATGTGCCCCGTAGATTATTCTTCAAGTGCTTTGGAATAACCATAACACTTTATCTTAAATTGTTTGAAAATAGTAATTCAGGGACCAATCTACAATTAAAGTTGTTTTGAAAACTTGCCTTTGTAGCAGATCACATTGATTTAAAATTTCTTGATTAGGTATCTTAGACTGCAGGGTTCAAAATTAGCGGGTGTCTAGGTGCCCCGGGCAACTTTCATTCGTGTCAGGCAACTTTATTTCCTTAGCTGGTTTCCCATGGGGCAACTTCTATCTTCAGCAGAACATGTCATCTCCAACAATAGTGGCAACATTTAATACAATTCCTAGAATATTTTTTGTGTGGAACCACCGTTTTCATAGCAGTGACAAATATAGCTCTTGTTTATTTATATTTGCAACATTTTAAATGTCAGTGTAAAAAAGGCTAACTAGTAACTACAACTCTCGTGTGGTGGGAAACTGGGCTACTTTCTGCAGGCGTGGGTAACTTGTAAAAATGCTGTGGTTGCCCAGGGGCAACTTGAAAAAAAGATTAATTGCTACCCGTAGTATTAGTGTTCATCTGTTAAAGAGTACCAACCACTTCTCTTTCTGTTATAAACTGAGCCCTTTCAGTCAGTTATTAAATGCAACAAAATGGAAACAAGGAAGGAACTGCACCATAAAGATACTTGGAAAGTGCAGTATTTGAGGGAAAGGGTATGAAAGTGAATACTATGAATTCATTTGCCTTATTTTTACTTTTACTCACACTGCTGATGGCACCAAAAACTGGTGGGGAAAAAGACCCCCCCCCCCAAAAAAAGAGGAAAAAACAAGAAAGATAGAGATAAACCCAAATGAAGTAGTATTCTAGAATATGTTAAGTAGGAAGTTTGTCCAAAATAGTGACATTAAAACTTCAATTAAAGGCTGGAAATGCAAAACTTGTACACATATATACACACGAAAATAGGTACACTTACAGTAATGGTAAATGTAAATCTATGTATAGTTTGTTTGAATTAAAGGAACCTTTAAAAAGAGACTGGATGTGTTTCTGAAACATTGATTTCTTTTTTTTTTTTTTAATTCCAGGCATGATGTTGAGCACCCATGAGGTGTGGGATTTGGGGAATACTTTTTTGGGGGGATTCTTTAAAAACTTGGCAGACAGGTTGTGGGTGAACCACCTTGGTGTAACATTGTGCACAAAGCAACTATCATGAGATGAAATGGGTCAGACATTGTGGAGAAGTTAAAGGTCGCACAGAATGAGACAGGCAAGGCTTGGTAGCTGTTCATTGAGTCAGACATGCTCAGAACAACACACAATAGACAAGTTCTCTGTTGCATTGTTGACCCTTGTTTTATTCATTGTTGCTTGCAGAAGAATAAAAGTTGTGTTTATGAGGTATGTGAGTGTCCAATTGTCATGTAATTGTAGCTTTAATCTTTCAGTGCTAATTGCAACAAAAGTAGTGCTCACTTGAATTTTTTTTTTTTTTTTGAAACATACATACAGTGGCCCCTGTCTTGAAAGGTCACTCCAGTGAGAGATCACCTGGCTTGAAAGATCACATTTCACAGGTCCCTGCTGCTGTCTTTGCCATGTTATTCTGCCTCTAATGAGTGGCCACCTGTCCTCAGTGAACACTTTTGGGCTTGCCCTTAAGATGGCATCTCAAGACAGGGGCCAGTCTCATATTGCTGGGGGTCTCAAAATAGAAGTAGATTTACTGGAGAAATGCAATCCAGTGTCGTGAAAGTTCCCTCTTAAAAAGATAATGTATCACTGATGAGAGGGGGTCTGTGAAGCAGCTAACAATATATTAAGATTCCAGATTAAGATTCTCATAAAAATATGTCATTCAAAACCCACATGTCTGTATTTTCAGAGGAAAAACAGACTAGTCTAGGCTGGGTTGATATTTAGGAGAATCCATCACATGTATTATTGTTGAATGAGTATGTAAGTCACTAAGCATAGAGCAAAATAAAAGCTTTCATGGTCCCAGTGTTATTGTCATGGTCAAAGTACCTGGTTACACAAAGTTGATTTACTATGATAGTCACAACTTATACATGTACGATGTAAGCCATAACACAACTTTTGTGTTAAAAGTTAAACAGAATTCAGCACATAAATGTTGTTTCACATAAATCATTATAGTTGATGTATATGGTAGGACAAACAAACAAAACAGTAACAACCCCCCCCCCCCCCGAAATTGCAGAAGGTATGACCAAGTCAGCAATGTGTTGGCTGTGTGAAAGGCCAGACATATTTGAAGGTGAATGTCATATCTAACAGCATGGCAAAACTGCTACATGTTCTAAAATCTTCTACTGTTGTAGTTTGATATTCCCCAGGCAAAGGAGCATGTAAATGCCAATTTTTTGTGGGACCTATGATGTTATCCACCTTAAACATGCCTGCTCATTCAGGAGCTCTTTTGGACCAATAATACAGTTAGAACCCTACCATATTTTACCATCATTCAGCTCATATTATGTGCAAAATATTTCAAGTATAGACCTACAAATATATATAAATGCTTATTCTATTTGAATTTTCTAACCATTGTGGGTTCCCCATTTGTATGAGCATATTGTGCATAAAACAGAAAATATCTAGTTAGGAGTTTGTGGCTGCATATGTACGAACTGTTTTACTTGATTTGCATTTATTTATTTGTTTGTTTTTTTATTATATTCTATTGTATTCTATTCTATTCTATTCTATTCTATTTTTTGGGCTGGGGGTGGGGGGGGGTGGGGTTAACCTTAGTGGACTAATCTTCCCATTGGTGGGGAAATGTGTTGGTAAAATGTCAGTAAGGAATTGATGTTCGTGTATAATATGATGCTGCACAACACCAGCTAACACGTTATACAACACAGGTTTATGTGCCCCCTCAGGCATATAAAGTAGCAATAGAAATGCACAGGTGTCTTTTGAACAACTCCATGCATTGACATAAATCAGCCAATGCTCACCACCACCCAACAAGTCTACACCTTTTTTCATCAAGTGGAATGTGAGACAAATATTTTAGCATTTAACAATGTTTGAATTCCTGGGGAGTTTTGTTTGCACTTCTTTGATAATTCTCCATACTTACCTGCTACAAACTGAGATATTTGTGGAAATTTTAGCAAATGTAGAACACTTAGAATTCTCATATATCCTAAAAACAGTTTTGTATACATGTATTTTTGTTCACTCATGATGTTCAAAAATTAGCTACCTGAGGCATTGGTGGAAGGTCAGGGGTTAAGGCTCTGTAGATCAGGTGAGAAGGAATACCAAATTGTCACTTTTAAGTGCCTCTATTCATTCAAAACCAAACACAGGCGCACAGTGATTTGACAAAAATAACCAGAGTCGTGCTTTATTTTTTCATCGTGTTGACATTGTGTGCAATATACATAAATACAGAGCCACAAACAGGACTTTTTCTGTTTAAATTTTATGTTGCTTTTGGTTTCTTAATGTGTTCCTGGAATTAAGACGGAGTGAGCAGCTTTCCTTGGCATACAGCATGTTATCTTGTTGTGTTGCTGCTAAAATGTGTCAAAAACAATGAAGCAGATAACATTTGACCAGTTTTAGCAAGGATTCAAGAGGGTAAAGGTTGACAGAGATAGTATAGTGTTGGTTTTGGCTTTAATGGGTTAGGGGGTGACAGGGATAATACAGTGTCAGTTTTGGCTTCAAGGGAGTAAGGGGTGACAGGGATGATACAGTGTAAGTGTTGGCCTCAAGGGGGTAAGGGGTGACAAGGATAATGCAGTGTCAGTTTGGCTTTAGTGGTTAAGGGTTGACATGAATAATACAGTGTCAGTTTTGGCCTCAAAGGGTTAAGGGGTGACAAGGATAATACAGTGTCGGTTTGGCTTTAAGTGGTTAAGGGTTGACAGGGATAATACAGTGAAGTCCATCATCATCAGATCACAAGGATTTGCATGTGTAGCTTTGGTCTTGTAGTATGGACATTGACACCATTAGATCATGGGGTTTTAATGTGCCTTTGTATTCAAAGTCCCCCCATACCCAGGCTTGTCCAGTCAATGAAGGTCTTGCCCTGTAAGATTTGACAAAGCTAACACGTGCACTGGCCATTCTGTGATTCACTGTAGTTTCAGGCAAGAGTGCCTCCAACAAGATGATGATGCATGTTGAGCAGGCAAAAAGCATGAGGCCTGAGGGTATAGGTATAGCTGTTAAAGACCTGTATTGGAATGGTACATGTGAATTAAGAATTTTGCTTACATTAAATACAAAAATATATATGAGGGTTCTGATTTTTCTTGTAAAATTGTATGGTTGGATTAGAATGCTGTCAGGTGCAATGTAATTATTGTGTATGGTTTTGTTTTAAAAACAGATGCATTAAGACTGGATTGCCGGAGTAGTACAATGTGGTGGAAAAAGAGTTCTTCAAGAAAGACACACAGTTATATACCTTGAACACTGGACATATAGGAGAAAACTGAGTCTTAACCCAGTTTAAGTGTGTATACCATACAGCCTTCAAGCAGTTTTTCATCACAGGTTTATAAGGGGGTGGGCAGGGGTCGACATTATTTTTTTTTGTCTGATTGTCCCCCAGAAACTTTTCCACATTTTGGGGCAAGCAGTGGGTTAAAGTCCCATATAGTTCAAAATTTTGGTTGCCCTGACTGAAAATTTGGTTGCTCTGCACAACCGGGCAGTCCGTAATGTCAAGCCCTGGTGGGGTCGGGGTGGGGCATGAAGAAGTGGCAAATGATGATGATGATGATGATGATGATGATGATGATGATGATGATGACAGAGTACATATGCATCGTGACATGTGAAGCGAAGTTAAACATTTGGAGGTGCAAGCCCTTTGTAAAATTGCTTTAAATAAACAGGCACAGTAATGTAAGTAAACAAGATACAGTGGTTTAAATATGAGAGATGGAAGTTTAAATAAACATAGAGACAATAACATGTCAGACATTTAGAGTATAAAATTGAAATGATGGCTTTTTATTGGCATACAAAGTCAAATTAAAGTGGCATGAATGACATGGGTGTTTTTCACAGGGTACAGGTACCCAGTATTTAGGTTTTTATTGTCCCAGTTTGTGTGCTGTGCAGTGCAAGGCACTATCACAACTGTGTGTGTGTGAATCATCTCTCAAGGTGTCTTTATGCACACATAAATCATGCGTCGAGGCCATTCACATTGACAAAAGTGAAATGGGCAAACTTCCTGCTAGGACCAAGATTATATTGGCATAGCTCTGTCCACTTTCTGTGTTGGGGTGGGGAATTGGGTAAAAAGAGTGTAGTTGGTGCAAAGGTACCAACTCAAAAACATGCTTTCTTCTTTACATGTAGTTTGATGATTATGTACAGTTACAGGTAACACTTCACTGTGAGAATGTAGCTGTGTATTAATTGGTATCGTCCTGATTGCTGCTTGATGAGTTAGCCTGTGCAAGATTTATTTTAGGTTCTGGTTTGGGGTCTTTGGAAGTGGTAGCTGGCTCACATCAGTGGTTGTAAAGGAACAGTAATATTTCCCCCGAAGACTTTGTAAGAACTGTTTCACTTTCAGTTTGACATTGTAGTGTGCCTGTTTCTCTTGGGATAATGTCATTATGATAAATCAGAAATCTTGCTTGCTTACCAGATGCAAAGATTCTCTTGAAGTTGAACGGCTCAAGCATAGGAAGCTGCATCTATCTATTAAACCTTCAGGACTAGTTTACCAGCTGTCCTTGGGGTAGGGTGGGTGATAAGTATCCACCCTAACCGAGGGAAAGCTGTTGACCTGGGCCATGTTATCCTGAAAGGTCTCATCTACAACTGTAATTCAATTTGTTTTTCATTACTGTTGAAATTAGTTGCACATTTTAAAGCAGGCAGCATTTGATGAGCAGCAGGTTTTGGTGGATTTAACGGGAGGAAAAGGTTAACTGCTGAGACAGGCCACTCCACAGGTCCTCACAGACAGCCCAGTCCTCTGACTTCAAACAGAAAGAAAAAACTATTTATGATATGATGATGCGGACAATGGATTTGGTAAAGATATGATGACACAGCAGCAGTGCTTTAATCTGATTGGTCGATAATGCCAGCCCTGTTGACAAGACAACATGGCTCCATGGTCAGATAAACACAGTGTATCTGTGGTAAGGAATGGCATAATGCACTTGTAGCAATGACTTCAGGCAAAATATTTTTTTATGGATAGAGAATTAACGTCATCATAGGGGTTAAAAAACCGAGGCAAATACGTGTTGAGCAAGTGCTACCTTGAGGAAATACTTAGCTGGTTGGTAACACATGTTGGGTACACTTCATTTACGTAGGAGACTTAACCCTTATTTTCCTGGACCTGTCTGACAAACAGTATCTATATGATGTTACCGAATCTTCTGCGGTGACAAAAATCTCAAACTTAGTCATATTCCTTATATATTATGAGAAAGATCTTTTGAGTTTTCATCCTGGAGCTTGAGTGATCCTCTTGTTATTTTAGTACATGTGGTCACCACAGTTCAAAGATGAACATAAATCTGTGTTGAGGGAGGGGTTAACATATATTGTGTAATGTGTATATAGTAGCAGATTTATTGATCATGAAATAAAAGTTGATGTGAGTGGACTAATGCATCCTTAGCCCCTGGTAGCAGCAGCCTAGCATTCTGATTGATAGCTTTATTGATTAAATCTCGTTGATTTATTTTATTGTGTTTTATGGAAAGATAAAAGTGAACATGGTAGTAGGAATGCACCTGGGCAGTTGTCAAGCATTTATGTCACTTTTGTGGCCGGAAGATAGTGAGGTTATGTTGCTGGAGCAGAGAGGGTGCAAGTGTAGGGGAAGTGATACATTACTGTACCATACTAAATCTTATAGGGGTCTTTCAGTAAAGGAAATAGGACATAGGCTGTGTTAGGATGCAACCATGTGGATAATTTGTACCTATTATCAATAGTTGATCATAGGGCCATCTAGAAGGAGGGATGATTAGAGACATCTGCATTGTCAAACTTGTTACTGGTGTGTCTTACCTCTTATTACACATGGATTTTAACCTTTTAATAGAAGTCGAAGGGATAGTAAGCTAGTAACCTTCTTATAGAAGTTGAATTTAAGAGTCAAAAAGTGTCATGTGAGGTGCATAGGAATCTTGTGTGACCTAAAATATGAGGGAGATCAATGAATTGCTGTTCCTTGCAGGGGGAAAAAAGAAGTCCAAGGTATAGGTAGAACCTGTCTTAACTCATTCCATACCAGTCCCATATTATTCCATATATTTACATAGATTTAAGATGACAATTGCATATTTAAATACTTTATGAAAAGAGCTTTCGTTCAAGTACCAATATGTCTATAGCCGCAAGGGCAGCTGCAGCATGACTTGTCAGGCAGTGCAAGAACCACTGACCAAGGCCTGTGACCATAGTATGGAATGGGTAAAAATTCATAGATCTCAGAATCGGTGTGGAAGCTGAGATTACCTCATATGGAGATGGTGGGGGCAGGGTGTAGTACTATGGGATAATACAGTGAAAAGAATATGCAAAGGAGCAATCTTCATAGATGTTGAAAGATGTCTTGTACCCAAGTGGTAGGAGTTCATGTGGGTGTCTTTATCTGACATATTTAGTGACAGGTTTACAGTGTACTATGATTGGTTAATCAATTTTTAGGGCAGTACTTACATGCAGACATATTAAGGAAGTTGCATATATTGGTATCATTTGTATTGTAAATTTTGCATGCAAAAGCTAGTAAGTACAGGTGAAATTGTTCTGCGTCACCCATAAGGGGATCTGTATAGTGTTAGGTAGAATTATAGGCTCAGCAGCCTGTGCCATAAATCTTATTTTAACTGTAGCTTTCTAACTTATCCAATTTTTCCTGTGAATTTTGGCACCCACTCTGTACAGGGAGGAAAATTCTGAGATACAAGATACAAAGCTTTATTTAAAGTTGGCACTTGTACAAAGAGAAACATTAGCCAAAGGGATACTAAAACAGATGAAATACATACATAAAGTAACATTAGACAAATACTTGTAACTAAAAATGGCAGCATTTATACACAACTGAAAAAAGTGGCACCATGAAGCTACAAATGCTCAAATATCAGACAGTCATACATCTCTCTCATCTGGGTATTTGGACTAGAAGGTTGTATTACATGCTGCGTAAGTGCAGGACTCGTCAAAGGTCCAGGTGGCAATCAGTTTTTTTAAATTCTGTCAAAGTTACAGCATCTTTTATGCTATTAGGGACCTGGTTCCAAATTTTGACACCTTGGTAGCGCAAAGAGTTTTACCGTAAGTCACCTTTTGATAAATATGGTTATTCTCTATTGATTTTTCTTTTCTTTATTTATTTTTTGTTACACTGAGTCAGCATGTGTCACATATTGGCTTACATCTTGGCAATAGTGGATTCTAGGTCCATGTTTACTATTAAACATCAATAGAAAAATACCTGTGTGATTTCAGTTTTTGATGTTAATTTTGACCTGAATGACATTGAAAAATCAAGTTAAATGCCATATTGATAAATTGGCTTATATCTTGGCAATAGGGGATCCTTGGCCTGTGGTTACTATTAAATATTAAAGGGAAAACACGTGTAGGGTTTCTTTTTGTGTTAATTTTATTAATTTTTTTATAGGACGTGGGTGTGTCCATTAGCTCAGCCCTGACGAGTTACATGAGTAACGAAACTGGTCGACCTAAATTTGGCAATTTGTTGGAATAGTGGGTTATGGCATTCGGTCTTACCCAGTTTCATTTGCTTAAATTTAATCTTGAGTGACCTTGAAAGGATAAACTAAAGGTCAAACCGATATTGGCTTTCATCTTGGTAATGGTGGCTTGGAGGTCCACTGTAACTATAAAACATTGATTCGAATACATGTACACCTATCGGGTACCCTGTGGTGTTGTATAATTTGACCTTAAGTGATCTTCAAAGTTCAAAGTAAAGGTCAAACTGGTATATTGGTTTATATATTGGTGATGATGGCAGTGGACGCATGACCCTGGGCCCATGGTTAGTATTAAACATTAATTTGGTTAGGTAGGCATTCAGCTCAGGTTGAAGTTACAATAATCTTGATCCCATCTATTCATTCATTATGAACATCCCCAATCCCATGCCCGAGGATCATCACAATAGTCCCCTAAGTTGAAATTCTTGTTAACCACAGAGATCTCACTTTTGATTATATACATAGAACACAAACATGATTTATAACAGAGGCTGTCAAAGGTTCTGTCTTACAGTTCTGTACTTCCATTGACATGATTGACCCTGTCCCTGTGGGAACATCACCTCATGTGTAACTTCTGGCAATTTATTGAAGGTCAGGGACTGTCGGTCATTTAAATTTATTTATGGGACAAAGAGACCCAAGTGGTAGATTTTTCATCAGTGTTTATGCTTCAAAGTTCCCCGAATGTTTATTGCAAAATTCGTGACTTAAATAGCATATTCTATTTTGAATGTGGCAAAATTTATTTGATTACTCAATACTGGTTACTTCAGGCATGCTTTTGACTATTTTCAGCCTGACAGGGTTAATAATTATACAGTTCTTATAAATGCATATAAAGAGAGCCATTGATTGCCAGATCCAGCAGCCAGACTGGGTACGATGCCTAAAGTGAGGGGCAGGGACCAGGGGACAGGATTCATTACCTGTGTCAAGTGCCTGGTCCTAAGCTCCCCTACCCCCACAGGTGCTATCCATTTGATGTAGGGTTATATAATGATGGATCAACCAGGGGCTTTTGCAGTCTCAGGGGACATTTCTTAACCTCTGAATACCAATTCTTTAGGTAGACAGATCTGGTTATGTTGATGCAATACTTTTATACTTCATCATGTTCATGAAGCAGACAGAACTGCCTTTTATTAGAAAATTAACAATTTGTGTGTCTGTATGTTCAGGCTGGAAGGAGACTTTTGGGTGTACTGGAGATCTTCCATGCATTCATCTCTCCATCTGTTTTCTTGTTCACAAACAATTTTTGTGATAGAATTTGCTGAAATTTTGCTTAAAGAATCATCAAGCACAGATAGACTGATTTGGATCACTCTGATATATATTTTTTCACTAATGACACAATATCCTGCAGAACCCCAGCATTAAGGTGAATGTACATTGATACACAGGTCAGTAATTTTCGTTGTTTATGGTTATTAACCAGTGCTGCCACAAACATGGGCATTTGTTGACCTGGGTGTTCATGTAGCATGATTAAACACAATGATTTGGTTCATTGGTACATTTTTATCATCAAGGTCGTGTGATTGGGGAAACCTACTGATATGGGCATCAAAGGAAGTTGAGCTGTGCAGTAAAGTGCTGCAGACTTACACTTTATTCTGTCATGCACACACAGATGTGCAAGGCACTTGCGCCCATAATAGTGGGTTTCTGCATGTCACTTGTTATGAATTTTAATAAAACAACATACATGTTAGACGGGATAATATCAGTGTTGCCAACCTGGTGGAAGTACAAGTATATTTTGGGGAGATTATGCAATGGCAAGAGGCATAAGCCATGAAGCCCTCTCAGGGGGTTCTCAGAGCATGCTCGCTCTGAAAATTTTCAAAAATAGACATCAAAATATGCATTTTTGTGGCATTTTAGGGTACTTTGATTCAAGTTTGAGTGGTGGCATGAGTGCTAAACACACTGTGAGATGCACAGCAGCTTTGTTTGCCTTAAAATTTTTCTGTGAAAAGCTGATTTGTTAAAATTAACCATATTATTTTTTTTTAGAATGACATTTGTGGTCATTTTCTTGAGATTCTTGGGGTAATTCTGGAGTCAGAGGGGCAGACAGCACATGCCTGAACTATCGGGAGACTCTCGAATGATTCGGGAGGGTTGGCAACACTGTGATATCCTTAATATACTTGCTTACAAACTGTGTCTTTTGTGTAGTTAATTCACTGAATATTTTTGCTATTTTTATCTGCATGTTTTGCTGACTCAAAACAACCCCCCCCCCCCCCCAAAAAGAAGTTTTGTAGGAATTGCAAGAGAATGAAATGATAAAAATACAATTCCACCAAAAGCTGGGAAAATTTGTACCCTCTAAAATAAATACATTTATTGATATATTTTTTCCCAAGTAATGTGCTTCAGGTGACTACAACTTTGCACATGCTGTGTTCAATGGTATCTGAGTTAACCATTTAAAACGTCGAGAAGGACAGCTATCAACTGGAGCTATTTAGTTGCCAGTGCAAGAAACTGAAGACAGTCTCAAAGATAGGTTCAATGCCAAGGGCGTGTTGCCCTGGCATACAGCAATCCCAGATTGTACTCTACCACACATTCTAATTCACAAGAATTTGTCCAACATACACAGCTTGTTCCAGAATATGTACAGTTTGTATGTGTGTTTTTAGTTTTTGTTTTCTTTCAGCATGTGCAGTGTGTGTGTGTGTGTGTGTGTGTGTGCGTGCGTGCGTGCGTGTGTGTGTGTGCGTGTGTGCATACATGTCAAAATTTCAGATTGTGCACAGTTTCTGCTCTATTTCCTTGTAGCAGTAATTGAGTTGGTGCTTAACCCTTTCCCCTTTGAATGAAGACTGAGTCACAAGCTTTCCTTAGTGTGCCAAGTTTGTTCTAGTCCCATGAGTGGTCTTGGGGAGGGGGATTCTACTATGTGTGCCTGTTTCCATTAAACCTTTGCAGGCTAAGTCAACAACTTTCCTTGACATGGGTCAAGCACAATTTGTCTGGCCCCTCACCCCCCTACCCAAATGCCAATAAAAACAGATCTAGGACTTGGGGCATGCTGTTTGATTCTGTCTCTTCCACAATTGTTGTTTAAAGTGCTCTATTAGTTTGACTTATAATGTGAAACACCCAAGCCTACAACATTGTATATGGCAGTTTGGAGTAATTTGATGGGGAAAGAGTGAAGTACTTTGAGTCAGAACATATCAAGTTCACAAAATCAGGTACAGTGTATATACACATGTGTTTTAAAAATCATTGTGACTGGGTTAGTTGGCTGCTGTCATTTTTTTGGTTGCCTGGTTTGACCAGAAAAAATTAAGAAAGAAGTTTTTAAGCTTGGATTTTGTGTTGAAGAAAGTGACCTCAACAACCATCATTTACTTATTGTACGGTCCCTTTAAGGAAGTGAGAACAGGAGGTTAACTAGAAAAGATTTGCTTCACAGCAAATCTGTCTGGGTGCCTTCAAAATGAGAACAGTTTGGAATGCAACACGTTGCCATTGTTCAGCATAATCAAAATTTTGTGTATTAGCCTAATTTGCATAAATTAAAATGCTACAACTTTGCATTTTGGTTCTTTGGATGTGGCCGCTTCACAAATTTATGAACTGAAGTTTGAATGACAGCACTTTCTATAATAATTTTGAAGAGCAAGATTTTAATTTTGTGTATTTGCCTAATTCACATATATTAAAAACCTACAACTTTGGTTCATGGTTCACTGGATGCAGCTTTTTCACAAACCTACAAATTGAAGTTGGAAATGTACCTCTATGTATAATAGGTTTGAAGTTATTGAAGATTTAGATTTTGTGTATTCACCTTTATTTGCATCAGTTAAAAATTTACAATTTTGGATCATTTGATGCAGCTATGTCACAGACCTTTAAACTGAAGTTGGGAATGGCACCTCTATCCATAATAATTGTGAAGCTATTCAAAATTCAAATTTTACATGTTTACTTAATTTGCATAATTTTATAATCCTAAAACTTAGGTTCATGTTCACTGGATACGGCTTTGCCACAAACCTATAAATTGAAGTTGAAATGGCACCTCCATGTATAATATTTTTGGAGTTATTCAAGATTTAAATTTTGTGTATTCACCTTATTTACATAAATTAAATTCTATTGCTTTGATTCATGTTTCATTAAATGCATCTATGTCACAAATTCATAAATTGAAGTTAGTATCACACCTGTATCTATAATAGTTTTAAAGTTATTCAAAAAGACTTAGATTCTGTATATTCACAAAATTTGCAGAGAGAGAGAGAGAGAGAGAGAGAGAGAGAGAGAGAGAGAGAGAGAGAGAGAGAGAGAGAGAGAGAGAGAGAGAGAGAGAGAGAGAGAGAGAGAGAGAGAGAGAGAGAGAGAGAGAGAGAGAGAGAGAGAGAGAGAGAGAGAGAGAGAGAGAGAGAGAGACTGCATGGTTTCTTTAAATTGCATGATGATTATGGCCATATTTGTTTGATATCATCAGCAAATAAAAAAAAAATCACGATGATGTAGAAAATGATTTTTGTCAAAATTTGTAAGCATGTATTTGTGTGGAGTGCACTAAGGCTGCACATCATCTTGCACATAAGTAACAAAAAATATGCAGGATAAAAGATACAAAAAATCTGCACACTTTAATCTATTTATTTCTGACAGTCGATATCTCAGACACCTACAAACTATGTTTTGTATATTGACAGTTTGACATAAACCTGCCAGGTTTGACATCATTATTTCTACAGAATGTACCCCCTGTCAGATAAACCTGCATGGCATTTACTCTTGTGTTGGATAATGAGGGAGAGCTTCTGATAGCAAGACTTAAGCTGCTTGATATATAGCATACAGTGCACACAATGTGCTTGCGCTGGCCAAAAATAGAGTTGATATTTGTTGAGGTGGACCTGTCAGGAGGATTAGAGTTAAATCTTAGACATGTATGAGCTGATGAAAAGAGAAAGACAAGTGTTTAAGGTGGAGAAAATGTTATATTGTATGGAGCACTTATCTGGCTGAGCTCAATGTCTGATATGGCTCATTAACCTTGTCCAGATGGAGTCAACAGTTTTGCTTGATGTGTTCTTGGTGCAGGGCATCCAGAGTGCACCAAGAAAGCTCTTGTCTACTTGCCAGCATCATTCTTCATTGAAAAAAAAAGCCAGCAACATGGCATTGATGACTGTGGACCATAATTGGCAGTCATTAATGGGAACAAGTTCCATTGGCTACATTTGCGTTGTCCATCAAGGTTAAATGGTAATGTCCTTAGCATGCTTTGGTGTGGTATATATATATGTGAGATTCCATACCAGTTGCAGAGCCAAAAGTGTGTGTTCGTTTGTTTCTTATTTATTTATTTATTTATTTATTTTTTTGACATGTGAGGGATTATATGTCATTAGATTTCCTTCGAAGTATATCTTTTTGATAATATAAAACTGATGTTAATAGTAAATAGTGTTCATGTAAGTAAGTACAGTTTTCCTCAATACACATTGTCACAAGTCAAAGTATATATATATATATATACACACAATGTATGTGTACAAGGAAGGCAATTTTTCACCATGACAGAATGAGCTAAGCATGGCTTGTCCTCTTGCACCTGATATTTCACCCTTTTTCACATCAAGTACATATCCTTACATATATATATATATATATATATATATATATATATATATATATATATATATATATATATATATATATATATATATATATTATACACATATATACACATATATACACATATATTTATATATACATACAACATATTATTTGTCAGCAAATAATTTGCTGATGTGAAAAGGTGTGGAGTAGCGGTACTTGGAAAGTGCCAGCTGACACTGTGTAATAAGCTAGATGCTTTACAATGTAGATGTATGTGGCACATAGCACAGATGGTGGAGCTTCAGCACATGTCTGTGTAATCATAGTATTACCGCAATACCTGAGATATCTTCAACACAACTCATCAGTAATCAGTTAACCCACTGTCCCCAAACTTACTTGATGTTGTGTTTGACTGCTGAAGGTGGGCAGCATTGTTGAGAAATAAAAGGTTAACTTGCTCCTCAAAAACTAAGTTTGCCATCAGAAAAACAAAATGAAAATGATTTGGAAAGTTTGGAACTTCATCCGGTAAATAATTGGGAGAATACTTTGTGCAGTACAGAAATGCAAGGTACGGCTGGCAGCAGAGGAAGAGGGTTCAGCTTGGGGCACCTGTATATCAGCAGTTGTCTGGTGGACTGCAGATGAGTGTGAATGGGCTGAGCAGAGGGCAGTGTTTGGCAACCTGTTTATTACACTAGCATACAAAATAAATGGAACAGCTGGGAAAAAAAAGAGCAAAACATTTCTGACAGATGCATTACTTATTTAACAAACACACATAGATACAGATACAGATGTGTGTGTGTGTGTGTGTGTCTGTGTGTGTGTGTGTGTGTGTGTGTGTGTGTGTGTGTTCTAACAGAACATACATGTAATAGTTTGTCGAAGAGTCTGCGAGAACATTTTCCCTGTCCCATCTCTGACAGTGAACAAAGGGTTGGGTGTGGTTGGCTGGTCAGGCACAGTGAATGGGCTATAAGGCCTCCTATCACTATCTGACAAAACGTTTGACCCCAGTTACAAGGATGGATCTATTTGGCCACAGGTTTGGCTGACTGAATCACCATGATGCATTTTGCCTGTCAAAGTTATTTCCAGTCTTGTGTCATTGGGTGGGGGCAAAATTGCAGCATATGCATGCATCTCTTTTTAGGTACATTTGGGTGTGTGCTTATTTCTAGCAGTAAAGTGGCAAAACATTCTGCAGCCCAAGCCAAAAACACTGTGGCTGCAGGGTGAGAGTACAAGCATATGTGGATCCTCACTGGGCATTATAAGTTTTAAAGATTTTGGGCTTAAGTCTTGACAAGTCCCCAGCCAAGCTGCTCCCTCGGTTTGTGTTGTGTATTTTTGACAAGACGTTCCAGTGAGAAAAGTCAGTAACACAACTCATGTGCAAAGGAACCTGCTATTTGAGGACACACCTACTGCCACCAGAAAATGCTATCATATTTCAGGTGTTCTTAAAATGCAAGTATTTTATTGAAGAATACATCAATGTCATAAAAACGTGGTCTGAAAAATACATGGTCTCTTAAAAGACATGGTCTTGTCTGACAGCAAGTACCACTCTAGTGAGTAAAACTAGTGTGGACAGACCATTCCACTGGGGAATACCAGGAGGTTTGTGTAGACAGGTGGCCTGTTGTAAGAGCTGTTCAAAATGTGGGAAAGAGCCACAAATGGCGAAAAAGTGTACAAAGCACCTGACAGGCACACTTAAAATCTGCAGAAATATGAGTCTTTTATGAGGAATTCACAGGAATTACACCCCAGACCTAATTACACAGAACCACACATGTGCATGCATAGAGCAGGTGGGACAAAGATACTGAATATGCAACAATAAAGGAAAAACTATCAAAATATATTTTACTTAAATATTTGAATATTTTGTTGACAGATATTTAAAGTGTATCATTTGCATGGTTCCTCTGTGTGCTGGCTGTGGAGGTGAATGCTACACAAGAGGTGCTCATAGTGTTATGAAGTTTGCCATGGTGGCTTACTGAGAATTATTGACACAGGATAATGTCAGTGTACTGACCATGTACCAGCCTTAACCTTCTTCTGCTCAAATTACCCAGAAGTGCCTGGATGTATATTGTAGCCTGCTTTAAAGTTTTTGCACAAGTTTCCTGTAAATATGAAAAGAATCCAGAGAATTGTATATAAGACTGATCACATGACAAGTGTCAGGTCAACAACCTTCCTTGGTAAAGGTTGGGTACATTGGGCCTAACCTGTGTCAGATAAAGCTTTTGACTTAGTCTGATTGTGACTGGAAAAGGGTTAATATTGTGTAAATTTGTGTATTTACAGTTCAGATAGGGAAGTGATTCATAGTTAAATGACTGTATGCTCTCTACTTTAATTGTGTTAACATTGATAAGTTGTATAAAATTGGTTGTATTTGCAACAATATCTCTTAGGTGCACATAGAATATTTGGAATCAACAGGGATAGATATGATTCAGCCAGTCAAGTGGGTTCAACACATATCAATGTATTTATAGTGATGTAGAGTAAAAAATATATTTCAGGCAGTAAGTGGACTTGTGAGTTCCCAGTAAAGTAAGCTGTCTCTAAACTGGTAGGTTTCAGGAATGTAATTATGTGCCTTCAACACGTGTACAGTGAAATCTCTCTATTAAGACAGTCCATGAGACTGGGAGTGACAGACATAGGTTATTATGGGAAGTGGTCTGTGGAAAGCAAAATGTGAAATAAAAACAAAATTGGGACTGCTGAAAGGAGATAGCAATAAGGAAGTGGTCTTATCATAGGGAGGCCTTGATTGGGGGATTGTACTGTATCTCTCAATCGTCAGATGAAGAGGACCATGGAGAGTAGATTTGTAACATTTCTAGATTATATATATTGGAATTAAGTGAAAATAGGTGAAGAGATCTATATTTACTGTTTATTTTACATAATTGTAATTTTTTTTATTCAAACATGATGAACATGCTCAAGGAATATTGTGCATGTATGAAGATTATAAGACCCCTTGCTATGCAGTTTTCTGCGCCACCTGGTGGTCTGTAACCGCAGCCCTGACACTCAGCACCAAATCTCTGCCCTCACATCCAGGTAACCTGCTTTGCATCCTGATGGTTGGGTTTTTGGGGGGCCAAGGGTGTTTGTGTTGGCTTGTAGTCGTCCTTTCTCCTGGTAAATAGTCTTCTGCCATCCTTTCTGTTGGTATGTCACCTTAGTAGGATCTTATAGGACTATCCTGACATAAATAGGACAAATTTTCTTCATACGTCCCTTATTCATTACAGATAATGAATGAAGACTATAGCAAATGTGCGCCAGTACCTGAGCAGCCTGTATGGCTACTCCATTTAGACTACAATTGTTACGATGTCGATTTCTTATCTAGAATGAAAAATATGAAAAATTAAAGGAAATGCACAAGGTTTGGTCTGATAGTAACTGTAAGAGATAGTTCAACTTTTCATCGTTTTTATCAGGACTTAAGGGAAGCAGAAGGAGAAGAGGTAGATAGACCTGGACATCTTTAATGATGGCAGATGATGGTAAACATTTTTGCACTAGCTCAGTTGTACAGTGGTTCCGGCCAAAGTCATGAAAGACCACCTTTCCAGGATACCTTGTTTAGTACTTTTATCTTATTTGCATCTTCTGTGAGATACCACAATAATTCGTCATCCCTAGGTATGGTCTTTTGAGCCAGGTTTCTCTGCAGTGTGGTAGGATTTTTGGGAAAATCACATTCTATGATTGTGGGGAGGGGTTACAATATTTAATATTACAGGTACTAATTTAAAAATAATATAAATGTTGAACCATCCTGTATATAAGGCGGTCATTAGACAGTCACCATTTATCAGTAATGTGAAGCAGCAACATTATGGATAGGACTATGTATAAAATACATTGCGGCAGACATTTCCTTTTACTATTACCACTTCCATGCATAGTTGCTTTGTATTTTAATGAGAATTTGCCTGCTTAGCAGACTGTCTGACCTTCACTGTGGTATTCCGTCTCAATTGACTGTGTATACATAAACATCCGAATCTGCTAAGCATGTAAGTAAAAAGTTTGATGTATGCCAAGGATAAACAATCCAACAAAAGAATGGAAACTGGTGACAGTTAACATGTGAGCCTGGTGTGAGTGTGGACGCAAAGCATCAGAAGAATGTGGTTCAGCGAGTTTTTACCAGTGTTTGAAGTGCTGGTTATTCTTACAGTCTTCTGGTACGGGTATCATGTGGGGAAGGGACAGGCTGTACCAAGAACCAGCAAAGTAGAATCCAAACATTTTATACTGTTATGTGACTGTGCTGTTTGCCCCTGAATAATGGCATAAAGGAAGGGAAATTTGTGTTTTGGTTCACTTGGCATAAGCATAGGATAATTTCTTGTATGAATACTGAAAACATACTAATTTTCACTTGTATACCTGTTCGTAGTTTTGCATTTCAGGCATGTAGCTGAAGCGTCCATGTAACTTTCTTTGAACAAAGTTCCTACTGAGCGTATGTAAACTGCTGCTTTATTGCGTTTGTATTTTCACAATTTGGTCCCATCAGCAACATAAGCTAAACTGAAAATGTCACAAAATTTAATGAATTTACGGTATGGTGGAATCTCTCAGTTAAGACCACCCAAGGGACTGAAACATGCTCTCAGTAGGGGAAGTTTGTCCTGATTTGACATTCTACTGTATATTCTTATCTTTAATGGGTACTTGGGGCACTTATTGTAGAAAATGTGAAAGGAGCCTCACTTTGAAGTTGGAGCATTCTACAGCTGGCTGTGAGACCATTGTAATGATGGTAAATGTACAATATTGAGCATTATTTTAGTTTGTTTCCTACTCTTGAAGTAGGGAGGGACACATGACAATAGGATGGGTGGAAATGGGTACTGCAGTAAATTACATAGGTGGTGTTTACCTTCAATAGTGCAATTATAGTTTGGAGCCTCAAGCTACTGTAAATTGCTCTTTATTAGCCATGCAAAAATTTACATGCTTTTCAAAAGTGGTCAAATTGTAGGGTCGTTAATTTGTATTTTCAATGCCTAAAATGCAAGGACTTAAGTAAGTTCCAGAAGACAGATTGCTCAGTGTTGAATCACTTGCAGTTTTACATAAATATCATTCATTTTTGCAAAAGTAAATAACAGTACAACTTACTAGTCCGTCACTTTGCAGATGTTCAAATGCATGTATTTAGTTTAAAAGCAAAAACATGGAAATGAAAATACTGCAGAAATGATACAATTTACAATCCACTTTTTGAGCAGTGGTATGACAACAAGATGACAGTTGAAAGAGGATGGGTACATTGTGTGGGTAAATCTTTGTTTCTGGGCATGTATCAATAGAATGTTTCCACATGACAACACAGTAGAACCTTGTACATGTATCAGACTTCTAAGGTTGGCTTAAATTGAGCATGTTGAACCTATATTATGATGGCCCTCCCAATATGTGTCTGTAAAATGATCCTGCAATTTGTCAAACATATATGCTTTATTGATTTATGAAGTCCCTTCAGGCCGATCAGGTATGTCCGTCTTCAAAGATTGCTCATCAAAGTTTAGTGGCATGACCACCATTACTTTATCATTTGGCTTCACCATTAACTCATTCCATACCAGTCCCTGCTTTTCCCGTATATTTAAGATGACAATTGCATATTTAAATTCTTCATGAAAAGAGCTTTTGTTCAAGTAACAACATGTCTATAGTCTTAGGTCAGTGGTTCTGGCACTGACCAAGGCCTGTGACCATAGTATGGAATGAGTTAAAGCATGCCATAGGTTTGCTCTTGAGTCTTTTATTTAAACAGGGAAAATAGCTGGCTGCAGTGAAACCTGTCCTGAACAAAAAGCCAAAAGGCTAACTGGAAAGTGGCCCTTTAAATCCAGGGGGCTTTTTGTGAGAGGTTATGTGACATGGTAATAACAGAAATTTTGTGAATGTCAATAACGTCTGGAAATGCTGAAGAAATGTGTTGCTTGCAACAGATATCAAGATTAGGTCTTTCTACAGTGAAACTTGCTGTTAGTGACCTGCTGTATGTCACATCATCTCACAAGACGCTTTGGGTTTGATAACAAGGTGGCATTTCAAGACTGGACACTTTCATTTAAATGGTTCTTAAAGACAGGTTTCACTTTAGACTTTGGGCAGGGCATGCGTCTCTGCCTGTGTGGTGACAAAGTGTTACATGGCTTAAATAGCCATATGTCTGGGTCAGTCTTGCCCTCAAGCTTGTTCTTGCATGCCTGTTGGTGTAGCAGGTTTTTGAATTTAAACAACAGGTGTTGTTATTGCTGAGATTTGCAATATTAAAGAGCAAAGAAGCAGCATGGCCGTTTCTTGTCAGGTGTTGTCTCAGCAGCTTGGAGTGTTTATATTAGCACCGAAGTAAACCACGACACTGACCTTATTTCTGACTTGAGAAGTGTACAGGTAGTTGCAAATTCAAAGTTAACACAGTTACCCAGACTCACTGGAGACAAATGTTTAGCAACCAATATGCTTTGGAGATGCAAGATATTCTGAGAAATATGATTGTCTTACAAAATACTCAAAATTGCCTCATGGGTTATGATCAGAATATCACAGCTATGAATACCTTTCACTCTCAGGGCTGAGCCTTCATTTGTAGTGGATTTACAGCTATCATGGACATAAAAAATGAGGTGTATGTCCATGCAGTGTGTGGGACCCAGAGGGTTAAGCTAGCATTCCCAGCAGGATTCATAATAGTTCATATGCAGACAGTTATAAAAGACAAACACTTGCCAGGCAGGAACAATACAATCATCAATATTTAATGAACTCTTACTAATGGAGAGGTGTAGTAAAGAGAGTAGTGCCTTTGGGTACCTTGATTGTTAACACAGACACGCAGACACACATGCATGCACACACACACACGCACGCATGCACGCACGCACACACACACACAACACACAGACACAGACACACACACACACACAGACAAAAAGAGAAAAAAGAAAAGAAAAAGACCAGCAGAAAAAATCTGGGTAACTACACTTTAGATGTGACTACACTACAATGTATTTCAAATATGAATGAAATCTAATCAGATCCACGGTGTATCTAATGTGGCTTAGAACTGGAAACAAGTGGCTGTAGTGCAAGTAGGAAAAAAAAAAGATAGGTATGAGCACATTGCCTGGGGCCATGCCCAGTTTGGTCAGTGTCTTGGAGTATAGGTGCTTGCATGACTTGCAGGTAGAAGGTACTGTGATGTGTTAGTGATCATGTGGCTTGCATGATCTTCATCTTCAGATGTTTGCTTGTAGTTCTGATACGCCTCAGTATTTGCTTCGTATCTGAGCTCTGTCATGGAAAGTGTTGTGGATTTGTATGTGTGTGTGTGTGTGTTGGTATTGTGGTTAATATGTTAGAAGTAAGATCATTATCATAATCATTTAGACATTTACAATTATCAGTAAAAAAAAATGCAATCATGGACATTTTCATACAGTAAAACCTGTCCAAGTGGGCACCTCGGCTAAGTGGGCACCTGTGTTCAGTGGGCACTGTTGCCTGGCCCAGTTCCCTATACTTCCCATGTTAATGGACCTGCGCTAAGTGAGCACCTGGCTTAAGTGGGCACTTTTGCCTGGTCCCAAGGGCACCCACTGAACACAGGTTTTACTGTATTTCATTTTTTATGTAAGTTGTGTGTAGGTCTTCATCATGATCAGTCAAACGTTATCAGTGCAATGTCATTTGGTGGAGATGAGTTGACTTGTGTTCTGTGTGTCCCCAGTGGTGTTGTGCTTCACTTTTTATGGCTTTGTAAAACTGAAAGGAAAAGTCGTTGGTCAGCAGGAACAATGTATTTGCTGGTGTGTGTATGCAGAAAGCCGACGCTGGCAGTGAACCCTGAGACACCTAATGCCCATGTACTGCTGTGCAGCTCATTTCCTATTAAACATGACCAGAAACAGTCCACGTCATAAATGCCATCTGATTCTTACTTTTTTCTACAAAGAAGGACTAAAGTATTTGGTCAACAGCTTTCCTCAGTGCAGTCTTGTCGCATTGCACCCAGAGTGAAACAGAGAAAGCTGTTGACGCAGTGCCCAGAGGGTTAATTCTGACAGGAAACGGGACAGCATGTGCCAGGGTTGTGCTGACCACTTCCTAGCAGCCTCATTTTATTACCCATGTTTCCCCTGAGTCATATCGTCCCACTTGGACATGTAGCAGCTAGGCCAATGTGCAAATGTACAATGAAAAGGCAACTGAACATTTGGCTGCAAGAAAAATGACATATCTATATATATGTGAATCAAGACAAATGGGAAATTTTCATGTGACCTTGATGGTAATCACATCGATTAATAACTTGAGTAGCTGACATGTATCATTCCCAGTAATTCTGATATTTCTGGTTTGTGTTTGATTGTAGACACTGACTTTGATTTGGGTATTAATTGTGTTAATATGAATTGTTTATGCATCCATTGGCTGCTGACAACAAAGACCAGATGCCTGGGCCTTAGGGGTTGTTTGACTGGGATGGCCTATGGCCAGAAATCAGCCACAATACAACACATGCTTGTTAACTCTTTGCGGATTCATTCAGGCTTGTAACGATATAATAAAACAGACTTCTGTGAAAAATACCAAAATCACTTTGCCATTTGTTTATTCTATCCTGTTGATGAAGGACAGGCAAGTCATTAACACAGTAATAACAAATAAATACAATGACAAGGGGCAGTAAATCTTGATTATTTAAGCACCCTCATATGCTCTTCTGATTTCTGTCAAAAATATTAAGTTGCCAGTTTGTTAATGCAAATAACATACCGAAGTAACTGGGCAGAGTTTCTTGGTGTCCCAGTTTTGTGGGAATTCCATGGAAGTGTTCCGTTCGGAAACTGCAGAAGTTGCGTATTATTATGCTGGCAAATGCCATTTATAGATCTCGATGCCAAACAGCTCTCTTGCTGTCAGACCCCTTGCCCACAGGTTGATATTTTCCAAGTCACAATCAGGTAGCACTTATTGGTTTATTAATGAATGGCTGTATTGACTTTTGCTCCAGTTAGTATGAACACAAGCATTTTTCACCATGGCTAGCTGCAAACTATTTACTGTCCACAGCATATTAATCAGGCTGTATGATCCGCATGCCTGGCCCGGTCTCATGATTGTACCTTACATCAACACATGATGTATATATGGCCAGCAGGGCAGCTGTTTTGTTGTGGTCTGCAGTTGTCAGCTCAAACTGTTTTGTCGATTTTATATAGTCATGTTTTATTTTGAATTGTTAGAAAAATCGTGGAGTGCATTTGACACGACAAGCTATTAACTGAAACTTTTGTTTGGATTTTATAGACATAAAACTTTTTTTTTATTTGTTTATTGTATTTATTTGTTTTTGTTCATCTGACTTGAAAGTTAGTTGAGTTTCATAAGATGGATGGTCATCAGTTTTCTCTCCATCATCAGCCTACTATTTGCCTTGACTTCTAAACTTTTTGGTGAGGATTTGCTTCAAACTTAGTTGGTATGTACCTTGGGCTGGTCTCAACCAGGCTTGTTCAGCTGGTTATGCTTCACAGGTTTTGGTAGTGTTGAATCATTATTATTATTGCTGTTGCTGTTGTTATCATTATTATTTTGTTTTTTGCTTTTGTTTTTTTAGCGCTGCTGACCAAAGGTCACAGAGCTTATGTGACTGCTCATGTCTGTCTGTCCGTCCGCAAACTTTTGCTCATTTGCACGATACGATCCAACATTTTCAAGTAAGCCCAATATAACTTTCAGGACTTATAGGATGCATGAAAATCTAGGTCCCTTTCCATATTGGTGGCACCATCTACAATATTATGTAATAAAGGAGTCAAAATGTGAAAATCTTGTGACCAATCTAGCATCTTTAATTTTTAGCGGATCTTCACCAAATATGGTGGGATTGTGGGGGAGGTCAAAGTCTAAGTTGCTTATGATACTAGTGGCACCACCTATAATTTCATGGAAATTATGAGCCAAAATGTGTTTTAAGATATAAAATTTCATATCTGGAATAGTAATTGGATTAGACATGCCAGATCTAAAGGATATATAGACCTTGATGTATTTTTGTGAGGTCACTTTGCCGGTGAAGTTGAAAGGTGATTTTGTAATGGCAGGGTGTAGCTTGGACATCAATGGCAATGTCAGCACAGCCCCGGGCCTCTTGTATTTCATAATCTGGATGACCTTGATCTTCTGTCCCAAGGTCACTGAGGACATAAAGTTAAGGACTCACTCATTGTTGTCTTGGCACATGACATGCTATAATATCTGTCATAGGAATTGCACAAATAAGCTATGATTACATTTGGAGCAAAGTGCCATCTGATGGACATATACACTAAATTTACAAAAGCTTTACGTGTTCAGAAGCCACTGGAGGACTTGCAACTTTGAAATGAAGAGATGCAATATTGCCACAGTGCCAGCAGGGCATAAGGTCCAGGGGCCTCTTCATTGGGTTTTGTATTTGATTTTTGATTTTTGAAAGGGGGGGGGGGAGGGGGTAGAAAAGCCTCTGGTCTGAAGGCAGTTGTTTCGAAATTACACATGAATACTTCTGGATACCCCTGGACCTCAATTTGGTCAGCACACATTGGAACCCTTAATATTTCATTTGTTCATATTAGTGACCATGACTCGATCCTGAACATTACAGCGCAATTTTAAGGAATCTTGTTTTTTGTTTTTTGGCAACAACTCAGAGATGTTTAAAATGGGACTTAATAGGAACTTGGTATGATGATAATCCTTTGTAAGGGTTAGCTTGGAATTTCATATAGGTGATCTTTATGGTTACATTCATGAATTTCATTTGAGGATGTTAACTGCACAAATATTGGAAGTGACACATTGGTGTTGCACATAATGATGATCCTCTATCAGATCAAGGTTGAGCTTGACCTTGGATAACCTCAACCAGATTCCAAAGGTTGTAGAAACACTTTATTCAACTTTTTGCTAGATAACTTGAGAACCATTTGAGATAATCCTTTGGTATTGCACATCATGATGGTCCTGTATGAAGACTTGAGACAGCAGGTGGTTGACCTTGACAATTTGAGACAGCAGGTGGTTGACCTTGACAATTTTGAAACTGTAAGTGACTGACCTTGACAATTTGAGACTGTAGGTGACTGACCTTATCAGTTTGAGACTGCAGATGATTGACTTTGACAATGCACAATTCACTTAATTCGTTGAACTTTGGTTTTCTTTTGATAGCTTGAGACTATTTGAGCTATGATTTTGATATTAATGCACATGGTGATGGTCCATATCATGGGCTGGGCTAGAAATTGCATTTGGATAACCTTGGTCTATTCTAAAAAATTGTTGGGTAATTGTATTGACTTTATTTCTTAATTATATCATGAGAAATATTTTAGCTAGGATGTTGTACTGGATGATGGACCATAGTAAATGTTAAGTCACGATTCATACAAAAAGAATTCATAAAGAGCTTTGCTGTTTTCTAATTGTTTAATAAAACATGTTGAAGCCAAACCAAGTAATTATGACCAGCACCCAGTGTCTCAGAAAAATTATGATCAATTAGAATAAAAATGTACTTTGCCACCACATTATCTGCAAAGAGTAATACCTCTCAGACTGACTTCCAGTACAATGACATAGGCAAAGCTATTTTTGCACTGAAATCATCAAATTTTGATCAGCATTTTCTTAAAAACTAAGGAATCAATTTAAAAAAAAAAAAAAAAAAGTGTTATGGAGCTTAAAGTGTAATTTAGGTTTGGTTTCCTATGTTTTGCTATATATTTTAATAGTGGTGTTTGTTTGTGGCCCATAATAATAAAGAATGGATTGCCTTCATGGAAGTCACATACAATCCTTGATCCAAACTTTACCATTGCATTTGTAGAGATAGTTAAGATACCAAACCTAGATGTTACCATGAAGTTTTGTGATGAAAATTTTCAAGCTTTTAAGCCAAATGTTCAATGAAAAATCTGAAAAATGTACAAATTAGACCTTCACACCAAATGCCTCTGTTCCCTTAAAAAAACAAAAACAAAAACAAAACAAAGCAAGCAAAACGCATTCAGTTTCCCCAAATTTTGGATGCATGTTTAATCTTCATGCCAATACCAAAAAGTATATACATGTACACTGTACATAGTTTCTGGATGAGAAACTCCAGGCAGCAGGACTGATTGAAGACAGTGCTCTTTGAAGGGCTGGGCTTTGTCCGCAACACGTTAAGTCCCAAATGGTCAAGGTCAATGATATTTCATCAAACACACACTCTTATCCACATTATTGTTTATACAAATAATTATTAATGTGTGCATCCAGGGTCAGCTGAATACAGCACAATCCCGGTCCTCATCTATATTTTTTTTTCTAAAGAATGAGTGCATGCTTTGTTTGATTGAACAAGTTATACACACTGTAGATCTGAAGGGTTGCCAGTAATTCACTCTGGCTACAACTGTCTCTTGTCCATGCAGCCAATATTTTCATTATAAAATCCCCTCAAGATAACGCACCCTCATCAAAAAGCCACAGTTCTGGTGCATTTTGGGATGGCATTACAAAATATGTATATTCATTGTGGATTTTTTGGGGATATAAATGACATTGATCTGAGACTTGATCAAAGTTTGAGGATGCACAAAATATAAACAGAACATAATAAATAGAAAAAGCAAAAACACAACAAAAAACAAAAAATAATAAGAACAAAAATATAACACACACATACACAAAGCCTGTGTATAATGGCATACATATAAATAAATGTAAATATCAGACAAAAGGCACAGCAACTGTTTGTATTAAAAAGGTGAGTACACATATATTAGATTTGGGTTCTTGGCAAGTCATCAATGTGCTGTTATGCACTTTTGGGTGAAAAGTAATGATTTGTGCGGGGTGGGGGGTGGGGGGTTTGTTTGTTTTTGTTTTGCCATTATGATTAATAAGCATTCTCCTTACTTATATGTAGTATGGCTGCTACCCGGTATGTGATGTTAACATTCTTGTACTCAGAATATACATGTAGGAGTCCGTAAGAGACAACACTTACAGTGCCTATCAATGAATAACATAAGAATGTTCATTGTCTGCATTTCCAGGCAAGCTTTCTGTAAATTGGGTGGTTGAATTTGATGCAGCTTTTTGTGTGTGTTCACCAAGGGGCACAGACTGCATGATGATTGGTGGGGGAGGGGGGGGAGCTTTAGTGGTCAGACATTATAATGAGCCCTGTCCTGAAATGACTACTGTGATGAAGTTAAGATTGCCTGTCACGTGTAAATATTTTCATTAATGAAACCCTTAGCTACTAAAACCAAAACAAGCAAGCAAATAAATGAGGGAATGTTTAAAAAAAAAAAAAAAAAAAAAAAAAAAAAACAAAAAAAACAGAACAAAAAAAAAACCAAAAGAAGAAAAAAGTTTTATTTGCTATTTAAGACTACAGTAACACTTGTGCTTAGTCGGCAGTGCCCTCTGGTGGTGGGCACTGGGTGTCCATTGAACAGAAGGCAGACCTGTGCGGGCAATAGAGGTAACTGTTTGAGCTAGAAAACTGTCCTGCTTTAATTAGGGATATTTATGGAGCACACTATCTGAGTCTCTTACAAATACCCAAGATGTGATTGTCATATTATTTCTGTGAAACTTTATTCATGTACTTTGAGAAATAAAATACATGTATGTTTAAACCAAGATGTGAACAAAATTGTGTTGTAAAAGTATGAAGACAAATTTTTCCTTGACACTATATGATTGGAGTAAATCACGAGGAGCTATTTTAATTATATGATGCAGATACATACTGGTCACATGGCACAGTCACTGTATGTGAAGTGCCGTGGCTGTGGGTATCACCCTAAGGACATGTGAGCATCACAGACTTGATGCGGTGTCTCATTATTAGCTCACAAGCATATAGTGGGCAATTCTATATTTTTGTTTGACAGTCGGTAGATAGGTGGCAGCACATGCCTGAATCATGGTGTGAACATTGAATACTGTTGCTGGCCATTGGATAAAAGATATTGTCTCTTGAACACCTTACTTACCATGTCATAGGTTTAAGCAATGTTGTGCAGCTATCTTTTGAGGTTTTACCTGATATAAACTTCAGCCAGCCACATACTTAAAAGTGTATTTTCAATACCTGTATGGAAGGATTCTGTTGATGGAGAAAAGTATCCTGTTATGTTAACAGTACTCCCTCTTGAAAGACCACTCCAATGAAAGACCACATGTATCAGATCTGGACTGCTATCTTTTCAATGTTGTCTGACCTCTATTGAGAGACCACATGTCTTATGTGACCACATTTGGATCAGTCCTTGGGGTGGGTTCTCAAAGGAAGAACTGCTGGACTTGCATATATTCAGCTGACAAGGGAGATATTGTATGTAGGTCAACTGTATGTATGGCATTTGAACATGTTTTTGTTCTTTATTCATGGGTTTATTGAAGAGATAAACATAAACAAGACATTGGGCAGTAAGTGAAATGTCATCTTTTTATGTTGCAGGAGTGATGTATCCTGAGTTCCGGTTCCGCCGCCCACCTCCATCCTACAATGCATCAATGCAGGACTACCAGCACCAGCTGATGCTGGCCCAGCTACAGTACAGCAGCAACAATGCCGAGGAATCGAACCCAGACAACGTGAGCCTGCCCAGCTCTCCACCACCCACATACAGGTCTCAGGCCAGCATGCAGCGGCCAGGCCTACACATTACATTCCCCATTCCCCGAGACGGTGACTATCCCAACTCTAGACCTCCGACATATAGATCACATGCAAATACAATGGTTCGCCCTGGTCTCAACTTGGAAAATCGTGCGGGGCCCTCTGGCACAGGTGTTGATAACTTGGCATGCACGGAAGATGTACAGCTGCATATGAACGGTCGGCGAGATGCACGAGGTGCGGCTAGTGGTGCTGCATCAGGGTCCTGCTCTAATGCAACCAGTGCATCCACATCTCGGGAGGGTTCCCAGAGTCCACCTCTGCTGGGAGGGCCGAGAGCATGCAGCGCGGCAGGCAGTACCTCCTCCACCATGCACCGTGTGACTCAGGCATTGGGCTACCTGGATAACATGCTGGAGGGGGAAATGAGGGACTTGGGGCCCAGCAATGCAGGTACAATGAACACTAACAACACTGCTACAAGCACAACAACTAAGAAACGACCAGCTCCCAAAATTGGATCAAGCCCAAGTGGCAGCCCACAGGATGCTGCAATTACTTCGGGCAGCATGACGTCCAAGAGCACTAATTCTGCCATCAGCACTACTGCTGTGGCCTCTGGAAGTATGACATCAAGGAGTGCTCATTCCATGACCAGTACTACTGCTGTTGCATCTGGGAGCATGACGTCAAGGAGTGCACACTCAGCAACAAGTACAACCGCTGTAGCTTCATCACCATCAGCCTCTCTGTCCTCATCTTCATCTGCATCATCCATCACCACTCCCAGCTCTCCTAGTTCCCTCTCCTCTGCATCCTCCTCCCAGGCAAGCACTGCTTTTAAAGCAATAGCATCCACATCTGTGAATCCTGCAGGAGCCATTCTGACCGCCACAGATTCAGGTCCAGATTCCCCAATGAGTGATGATTCTGATCGCATGGCAGATACTCCCCTATAACCAGTGCTGTATATAGGAAAAAAGCCTCTTCTGTGCTAAATTATGTACAAAATCTGCCAAAGAATACCATGATATAAAAATTAAAAGAAAAAAATGTTATGCTTGTACAGTGGGTCTGCATATGTGGAACAAATCATACTGATCATGTACAAAGCTGGAACACAGTTGATATTATGGAAGACAGAATCTTTCTCTAGTGGACGAGAGACCAGCTTGTTCTACCTGTAGTTTATTGCATGTTATTGCAGTAAAACTACTAGATTATGATCACCCTCGTAACTTTCTCAAGTTATGTGCCAGAAAGAGAGGAATGGTGCTGTAAGTAGTCCTGTCAAACAGCACGTTCTCTGCCAAGTTTCTGTCTTAAAATGGGTAATTAAAAAATTTCAAGTTTCATTGAATTTTAAAATGTTCAATAAACACTGACTATGCATGAAATTGCATATTGAAAAAGGAAAATGATAGTATATATGATATCTTGTGATTTTGATACCACAGTGCAAAACATTTTCATGGATATAAGGTGAACACAAAAGTAAATGTATTTTATGGGCAAAATGCAGACAGCAAAATGTTTTTTTATTTGCATATGACTTGTACAGCATGCAGATTGTCTTAGTACCAGCATTAATTTGCACAGCACTGTTAGGATAGAGAGGTACATGCTGTACAAACCCTTTGCAATGAAGGACAAAGTCTTTTTAAGACCACTATTTGATGGCACTTGGCTTTTATTTGTTTGCTTGTTAATTTACCTTCATTTTAGACCATATGCAGTATGATACCATTTAGCTGGCAGTAGTGGTGGTCATAAATAGTAGGTGGCGCTGTAACCTAGAGCAAAGGTCTTTGTTTGGATATGACTTGAACAGCATGGCAGATTGACCTGACACCAGCGTTAATGTGGCTAGAACAATCATGTACATTGATGCATATGTAATTTTGACAAAATATGGTGATACTAAATGGTGGGTGAGTAGCTAAATTAGTGAACATGAGGCAATGCTGCACATGCATGTACTCTGTGAGTACGCCAGAGCATCAAGTACTTAGGCTTAAGCGACATGTATGGATACTCATCGAGATTTTTGACTTTTTTATTCATTAGTTACATAGTAAAAACTTGCATTGTGGAACTTGTTTGTTCAGGTATACTTCATAGATGAATAGTTAGGCATCTATGTGTATTAATCTCTGTACATAGGTACATATTTATCTATATATTAGTTATTGCAAGAAGTGGTTACGACCCTGTATTTGTATAGTTCTTTGTAAAGTACCTGCATCATTTTAGATACAACTTTCAAGAAGGAGCAAGTTCATTGTATATGTCTTAGTGTTGACTTTTATACTTGTCGTTATTTTTTTAGCATGTTGATCTACATTTGTATACGTGTGTACCACTACTCTGTATACCATTGAAGAAACAGTCTGAACTCTGTCTGTGTCAATGGCAACATTTATTCTTCCAGATGAATGTATTTTTTTTCCAGCAGTGAATTAGGAAGTAACTGAACATGCTGAACAATGCAGAATTTCAATGTTTGGAGTTGCCAATTTGCAGTCAGAATGCTAATGCACACAAAGCCCAGGTCAAAAAATGTTCCCATCCTTTTTTTATCCCCAGAGGTAAAAAAGATTATCAAGTGAAACATTTGACTTGGTTTTAACAGTGGAATAAAAGGAAGGGGAACAAAGTTAAAAAAAGAATGGGAAATATATATATATATATATATATATATATATATATATATATATATATATATATATATATATATATATATATATATATATATATATATATATATATATATATATATATATATATATATATATATATATATATATATATATATATATATATATATATATATATATATATATAACAAAGATGTGGAGAGCTGTGGCATAGGGCTGACACCATGCTTATTTCTATATTGATATTTTTGACCTGCACTGGGCAGTAAATTTTAAAGAGCTGCATAGCTCTATGAATGCACTAAATTGTACATTCAAACCACGTGCGGGAAGGTATAGTATAGGTAATAATCAAGTTCGATGGGTTCTTGGCAAATTCCATTCGACTCTTCAGATTGCTTTCAGGACAAATGTGTTGTAACATTGTGCATCACCCAGAAAAATGGGACATCAGTGTCATTCATGTAAATAGCGCACTGTGAAATAAAGTTTCTGGTATACATATGGATTTGGTCTTTGCTGGCCATTAAGGGAAGAAGACCACCACAGGGACGATCTAGATACTAATGTTTGTTTGGGAGCAATTTTTCAACAGACTTTTTGTAAAATTGATTACTGTAATAAAAAATGTGCAAGTTTTCTCAGGTTTTGAGCATCTGAGCAAAGTACTAGAATGATGTAGGTATACCATCAAAACCCTTCCATTCTGAAACAGGGTGGATTTAAATGTAATACATGTTCCTGGTGAACTGATCAATTCCAGTTGAAAAAAATGTCACAATCAATTTATGAACACTGTTTTTGTGAAAAAGTTTCAGTATCTCTACTGTAGCAATTTTGTTGGGAAATACAGGCAATAGGGAGAAAATTCCAGGACCCTGACCTGATGAGAGTTCATGATATCCATCATATGAAGGATTTGAAAGTTTGAGCATTATAAAACCTTCAGGTCATACACAGAGTGATGTTGATGCATGATGCTGTCAATAAGACATTCAGGACCTAGCACAACACTTCTCTTACACGGGAAAGAGAGATAACCTGACTGGCAGGGAAACTGTTAAAGACTGATGCACATCAGAAATTGTAAAGGTGACGCAAATGTCTAATTATTTGTACAGGGTCTTCAAGGAGAGCCATTGAATATTTGTTGTCCATATGTAAATAGATGATGTAAAAGTGTAGATTTTTGATTGAGTGATACTTCAGATTGAAGGTCAATTAAGTCAGTGGTGTAATTTAAGATCCCTCTAGGTAATTGCTTTATTTAATGTCCTGTGTACATCAAGGCTAAGATTGGGCATCTTGGTGATATGGTGGGAGGTTGTTGAACTAAGTACATGTTCATTTTCATGGTTATAGCATCATTTCCATTGTGAGGAAATAAAATGATTTATTGTAGTGTGATATTATTGTTTTTGGATGGATTAACTTTTTTTTTTCATTGTCTGTCAGTATTTGGACAAGGCTATGAATCTGCTTGAATGTAGTTTATTGAGATGAAGCAACATCAATAAATGTTGTTCCCCTCTGAAATAACCAATACGTCTTGTTACAGGGTCCAAGACTACTATTATTTTTCACTTTTATTATTAGCATTTTCACATGTACAGTTTACCAAAGTGTTGCCCAACGATTGTACCGTCTTTGAAAGTTTCCCACTGTTAGAAATTCAATGTACATGTCCACACACATAAATAGTGGGAGTTTGACAGGTGAACTGGAAATGACACAAAAGAATTCTATGGGTTTCACTCTTGCACATAATCAAAGACTGGGGCCCTGCAAGTACATGATGCAGCAAATAAAGTACCAATCAATTCAAATTTTGTCACTGTTTTGTCAAAACATAGATCTATCTGCTGCATTACTAAAATGTTCAATCTATTTTCAAATTTTACCCTTGGCATTGTAAACATAGAACTGTTTTTTTTCAGCCAAATGGATTACATTTGTACACAATGAACTACCAGGTGGCGATAGTAGTCTTGGACCATACCAGAGGTTTCAAAATTCGCAAATCTTGTAAAATAACTGCAGAAATTCAAATCCACAAGCAGTTCTTATGTACCTACATTATATGATACATGTATGTACTTTATACTTCAGTGTTTCAGGTACAAGATTTGACTGTAATGCACCTTTATACTTTATACTCCAATAAAATTTTCTCATGGGGGGGGGGGGGAGCTCTCTCTTCCCCATGAAGGCTGTTGTTCCTGAAATAGTTGTATTATTTTATTTTAGAAGCATCTTTACAAATTGAGAGTGATATCCTTGGAACCTCTCAAAAACCAATGTCAATCAAACTTTTTCATGGTTTCCATTGAGATTGTCTATTTTGCTCAGAATTCCAGTAACATTTGATAATTGTTAAATGACATTAAATCATGATGGGCATTTGTAAATGGACTTTTTTTGGACCAAAATTAACCAATGTTGAAACGTGTTTTATATGATGTACATGTATGTGATGTGTAAGCACTAAACAGTCCTTGAAGTTAATGTCTAAAATGGTTGTTGGATGACACACTTGATGTATATAAAACAGGACAATTGTACCCTATGAAACAAGTGTGTGTTACAGAAGTATCGCATGGTACAGAAATGCAGGTTTGCAATATGTTGAAAGTAAAATGTTACCCCCTTTTGCATAAAATGCATCAACTTTTATATTCAAGGGTTAATGCCACTAAGTAAGTACTGCTAGGGGACCAGTATCACTACAAAATGCTGTAAATAGCAGGAACTTCAAACCTCATAGGTTCTTTGTATGATATTATATCAATTTCAGTACCCACAGTAACCAAACAGAATGGAATGTCAGCATTTATGATGTGCAAAATGACGTATTTTCAAAGCTTTGATGCATCTTGTGGCCCAATGTTAAGTTTTTTTTTCCCTATTGAGCAGGTGCATATATGTGATGTGTTTACGTTTTGCAAGGTAAACAGCATTTATTTGACTTGAGATAGCTTTTTTTGCTTGCTTCATATTGACATAATGTATGGGCAAATTTCAATGCTCCAGGAACATGGAGACCACATGAAAATGTGTCACTGTCGATTAAGACATGCTGTAATTTAAGTATAGTGACCATTGTAATACCAATAAAGTCATACAGTTTGAACTGTGCCTGGACTGGGTTAGCAGTTGTTGACCATACTATTCATTAAATGGATCAGAAGTTTATTTGTATGAAACATCTGTTTACTGCAGCATTTTTAATGATGAAAGTAAAGTTGGTGCCAAAATAAGTCTCGAGTGTATTTCAGTGCATAATGTTGGTAATTTCGATTATTTCATCACAAGCAAATGGGGTTGTTTCATTACTGATAATTTGAATTTCTTCATTACATCTATTCAAGCTGTGTGTTGCTTGTAGGTGAATAATGAAACTGATGATTGTGTCCCATAATATTGTGGCCCTTAACTGCTGTTTAGCCAACATCAAGCAATGAGACTGGAATATAAAATCTCAACTGACACTAAAATATTGTTAGCACTGGGTGCTTGTATCGTGTTTATTCATGCTGCAGGAAGGCTTGCTCTTAGACTTGCATCACAGTTGCATTGTATGCAGATAGAAACATTTTTTTTTCTCTCTCTCTCTCTCTCTCTCTTTTTTAATTTGTAATAGGTACCATCATGTTTACTTACATTTGTACGAGAATATTGCAGCTGGTTTACCATACTGCCAGGGAAATTTTTAGGAACATGTGAAGGACTATGTAGGAGTATTTGATAGATCTTTTGGAACTATTTATACTGTTAGTATGCCTTTCGTAGAAGAGACCTCTCTTTGGTTATCTTACGTAAATGTCCTGTATGGTGCAGACAGAAATAAAAATCATGAATATATGTATATATAGGGCTAATGTTGTTTTTGATAGAACATGTCTTAACAGTTATTACCACTGGAGCCAGACTGAAGCCAAATGTTTAAATCTTTATGCTACCCAATAGCACAGTCAAGACCCAGTACCGATGAAAACTTGATAGATGGGTTTTAGGAGCCCATATGGTATGTGCAGTGTCACTGGTTTTGTGTAAAATTGAGCATATGCAGCTCTTTCGTATTAATTTAAGCAAATTCAGTAAGGTTGAAGTCAAAAGCAAATGCATCGTCACCCACTGTCTGTAAAATATGATGTACCAAGCTACTCTTTTTGTCTCGCCAGCATAAGCTGTTGGCGAGACTAAGCAGTCACTTTCCAGATGTTCGTCTGTCGGTCCCTCTGTCCGTCTGTCAGTCCGTCTGTCAACGAAAAACTTAGGAGTGGCTTGAATTACGCTGGTGAGACATTTATGCCCCTGGGCATGGCTCTGGTTCTATAAAGTTAGGTACAATGAAGTCAATATGCACAATTACAGCTTCTACAGATTAACCTGTATTTTCACTGAAATAACACTTCTTAATAACTAGGTTTGAGTAAAATATTTGATTTTGGACTAGGGACATGCCTGCCATTACTACGTGACAAATGGAATCTTGACTGCAGTGAAAGTGCTCCATTAAGAACTGTGCATACTGAGACCACCCTTCCCACCCCCACCCTGTCACTCCTACCCTATTACATTCATATGTGGGAGAAATTTTGGGTTCTGTATAAAGACCACATGGCTATGAAGTCCCAATTTTCTCCAGTCCATTGGGTGGCCTTCTACAATTTAGATTCAACTCTACTGGTGTTGGTGAGCAACTTGTTGATCAGGTTCTATTTGCTGTCGATGTGCAGAGATTAATCCTGTTCATGTCCTAAGCTTGGCAACAGGAAGAAAGGATTGCATGTGTTGCCACATTAATACAGCCCATCAGAGCTAGTAGCAGGGCTCCCAGTGGAACCTATCAAATGTTTCTTAACCTATGAAAATCGATTCTGAAAAACCAAACCAACGGTAGTATGAAATTGGCCTACATTATTGCATATAAAAAGCTGTATGACCAACAAGACCTGTCCGATGTACATAACTTTAAAACTTACTTATATGCTGAAAATTTCAACCAACAAAGCCTTGAAAATGGCCTTTATTGGATGTAAAATCTGTAATTCATAAAAACTTACAGAACCTATAAAATCCATATGGCCTACAATAACTTAAACTGAAAAAATCAACTAATAAAAGCTTTAAAAAGCCAACAGAAATATTTTAGTAGAAAAAAATTCTAAATTTTGGAAAGCAGTGTATTTAGCTTAATATTAGTCCAGAATACATCATTTCAAGTTTGAATTTCTAAAAATTTAATTCAAGATCAAAGCTGTTCCTCTCCCAGACCCGCTATTCCCTACATTGCTGTCATCTGTTGCCTTGCTAACAGTTTTGTGTGTGTCCGTAGTGTCAGATACAATCATCATGCAAGTCTGTGGGACCCGTGGCCAATAATAGCGCTAACTTTGCATTTAGCTTTTTAAACCTTTTATTTGAGAACCTGTTAATTCATACTATGTCAAATCTTGCCGGGGAGGCCTGTAGAAGTATTTATATTTGATAGTTACAGGGAGGCCCATAGAAATATTTGTACTTGATGGTTACAGGGAGGCCCGTAGAAGTATTTGTACTTGATGGTTACAGGGAGGCCCGTAGAAGTATTTGTACTTGATGGTTACAGGGAGGCCCGTAGAAGTATTTGTACTTGATAGTAACAGGGAGGCCCACAGAAGATTTTGTTCTTGATGGTTACAGGGAGGCCCATAGAAGTATTTGTGGTTACAGGGAGGCCCGTAGAAGTATTTGTACTTGATAGTAACAGGGAGGCCCACAGAAGATTTTGTTCTTGATGGTTACAGGGAGGCCCATAGAAGTATTTGTACTTGATAGTTACAGGTAAGCCTGTAGAAGTGTTTGTACTTGATGGTTACAGGCAGGCTCATAGAAGTGTTTGTGCTTGATGGTTACAGTGAGGCCCATAGAAGTATTTGTACTTGATGGTTACAGGCAGGCCCACAGAAGTATCTGTACTTGATGGCCTGATGCTGACGTCTGTCCTGTTGGCACCTGATGTAATGCAAGTTGCTTCTGTAAGATCTCTGGTGTTCTGGGTTTTGATTCAGACTTTAAACCTCTCCCCCCTTCAATGCAGTCAAAATGGGAAAGAGATATAAAATGCATTGGTTTAATGTTTTTTATTACGTTTGATGTTAGTGAAAAACAATTTGAGGATTTTAGATTGGCCCTATCCAAAAAGCATGAACAATGTTACAAGCTGTCCTTTGGGTGGTTGGGCACTAAATTATCACCCCACCCCCAAAGAAAGATGTCAACTCAGTCTTAATTCAAAGTGGAAGGGTTAATCTTGTGGATCTGCGGAACATTGGGCATTGGTCAACATGCTTAAGTTACACTGGAACATCCATATGTATAGAAGTCGGACTTCAGCATGCAAGAACTTTCATACCTAGATGTTTTAACAGTCTTAGACCTTGACCTTAGACCTGCTTGCTCAATGCTTTGTCCTTACTTTCCCTTGTGGCCCAAGGTGACATCCAGTATTTTTTGGGGGTCATTCCAAAGTACTATACATCAGCAAATTCTGTATTAGAGGACAAAATCTTATCATAACCTCCACACCTAGAGATAAAAATGTCAGAAAGCCATAGGATGGATCTATTGGGCATTGCATCACTTGTGGACTACAGAGCATGTTCTTGTATAGGTAAGCATTTAGTTCAACCTCAGGAACAGGTGACTTTCACAAAATCATTACAGGTTGTGGTTGGCTGGCTGTTTCAGCATGCTGGTGACATTGCTCCAAACCTTACATTAAGAATTGTATAATTTATGTATAGGGCCTATTAAATTTCCCATAAGACCCTCGTATCACCCATAAACAATAAAACCGATGAGACAAAATGACCAGAATCCGACAGACCAATGCATTTTAATAGTTTGCCAGAAACATCACAGCTACCGAGTGGCTCCCAACAGAAACAATAACTTTCCTTAAGATATTAGTTAGCATAAGTTAACACACGGTCAGAAAAAACGATGGTATCTGCACCCCAGTTGGCCTTTGAAGAAATTGGGGCAAGACTTCTACAATTTTTAAATATGCTGTAACCGTCATGAGGCACACAACAATGCTGAATATATTGCAATAGATTGGGCTGTGAACTGCACCCATTGGTCACAACATTATACCTGGTTGGCGCCAGCATAATTACGGGAACTTTTTCTAAAAAATAAATAATTGTATGCTTTTATTTGTTATGCACATACATGCTTTGTGAACCGTTGAGTTAGATGTAGATATTCACATGCACAGTGCCACCAAATTTTCCTCACCTATCCTGACCTTTGTTATATTAAATTGAGACACAGCAAATTGAAATTCAAAGAATATATATATATATATATATATATATATATATATATATATATATATATATATATATATATATATATATATATATATATATATAACAAAGATGTGGAGAGCTGTGGCATAGGGCTGACACCATGCTTATTTCTATATTGATATTTTTGACCTGCACTGGGCAGTAAATTTTAAAGAGCTGCATAGCTCTATGAATGCACTAAATTGTACATTCAAACCACGTGCGGGAAGGTATAGTATAGGTAATAATCAAGTTCGATGGGTTCTTGGCAAATTCCATTCGACTCTTCAGATTGCTTTCAGGACAAATGTGTTGTAACATTGTGCATCACCCAGAAAAATGGGACATCAGTGTCATTCATGTAAATAGCGCACTGTGAAATAAAGTTTCTGGTATACATATGGATTTGGTCTTTGCTGGCCATTAAGGGAAGAAGACCACCACAGGGACGATCTAGATACTAATGTTTGTTTGGGAGCAATTTTTCAACAGACTTTTTGTAAAATTGATTACTGTAATAAAAAATGTGCAAGTTTTCTCAGGTTTTGAGCATCTGAGCAAAGTACTAGAATGATGTAGGTATACCATCAAAACCCTTCCATTCTGAAACAGGGTGGATTTAAATGTAATACATGTTCCTGGTGAACTGATCAATTCCAGTTGAAAAAAATGTCACAATCAATTTATGAACACTGTTTTTGTGAAAAAGTTTCAGTATCTCTACTGTAGCAATTTTGTTGGGAAATACAGGCAATAGGGAGAAAATTCCAGGACCCTGACCTGATGAGAGTTCATGATATCCATCATATGAAGGATTTGAAAGTTTGAGCATTATAAAACCTTCAGGTCATACACAGAGTGATGTTGATGCATGATGCTGTCAATAAGACATTCAGGACCTAGCACAACACTTCTCTTACACGGGAAAGAGAGATAACCTGACTGGCAGGGAAACTGTTAAAGACTGATGCACATCAGAAATTGTAAAGGTGACGCAAATGTCTAATTATTTGTACAGGGTCTTCAAGGAGAGCCATTGAATATTTGTTGTCCATATGTAAATAGATGATGTAAAAGTGTAGATTTTTGATTGAGTGATACTTCAGATTGAAGGTCAATTAAGTCAGTGGTGTAATTTAAGATCCCTCTAGGTAATTGCTTTATTTAATGTCCTGTGTACATCAAGGCTAAGATTGGGCATCTTGGTGATATGGTGGGAGGTTGTTGAACTAAGTACATGTTCATTTTCATGGTTATAGCATCATTTCCATTGTGAGGAAATAAAATGATTTATTGTAGTGTGATATTATTGTTTTTGGATGGATTAACTTTTTTTTTTCATTGTCTGTCAGTATTTGGACAAGGCTATGAATCTGCTTGAATGTAGTTTATTGAGATGAAGCAACATCAATAAATGTTGTTCCCCTCTGAAATAACCAATACGTCTTGTTACAGGGTCCAAGACTACTATTATTTTTCACTTTTATTATTAGCATTTTCACATGTACAGTTTACCAAAGTGTTGCCCAACGATTGTACCGTCTTTGAAAGTTTCCCACTGTTAGAAATTCAATGTACATGTCCACACACATAAATAGTGGGAGTTTGACAGGTGAACTGGAAATGACACAAAAGAATTCTATGGGTTTCACTCTTGCACATAATCAAAGACTGGGGCCCTGCAAGTACATGATGCAGCAAATAAAGTACCAATCAATTCAAATTTTGTCACTGTTTTGTCAAAACATAGATCTATCTGCTGCATTACTAAAATGTTCAATCTATTTTCAAATTTTACCCTTGGCATTGTAAACATAGAACTGTTTTTTTTCAGCCAAATGGATTACATTTGTACACAATGAACTACCAGGTGGCGATAGTAGTCTTGGACCATACCAGAGGTTTCAAAATTCGCAAATCTTGTAAAATAACTGCAGAAATTCAAATCCACAAGCAGTTCTTATGTACCTACATTATATGATACATGTATGTACTTTATACTTCAGTGTTTCAGGTACAAGATTTGACTGTAATGCACCTTTATACTTTATACTCCAATAAAATTTTCTCATGGGGGGGGGGGGGAGCTCTCTCTTCCCCATGAAGGCTGTTGTTCCTGAAATAGTTGTATTATTTTATTTTAGAAGCATCTTTACAAATTGAGAGTGATATCCTTGGAACCTCTCAAAAACCAATGTCAATCAAACTTTTTCATGGTTTCCATTGAGATTGTCTATTTTGCTCAGAATTCCAGTAACATTTGATAATTGTTAAATGACATTAAATCATGATGGGCATTTGTAAATGGACTTTTTT